>CAIGQQ010032765.1:9100668-9159256 GCA_903798035.1 Danio albolineatus
TATCTATCTATCTATCTATCTATCTATCTATCTATCTATCTATCTATATCAGTTTTTTATTTTTTTTAAAAATAAAAGTGATAATATTATGTTTTATAGGTATCTTTGATTAGCACTTGATTCAGTTGTAATTTTGATAAAGTTGGGTATATCTAAGTACAATGTATATTTCATCTGAGCAGTAAGAATTTTTAGTAACTTGCTGTATCTTTTGTAATAGTTGTTTCCTTTGTTTAGTTTGCATTATATGCTTTTTTATGCTTAAATTTAGCGTTTATTTTATACTTTCAGTTTTTAATATAATATAATTTCAGCTTTTATATCAGTTATTGAAAATGGTTCATAATAGTTAATAACTCTAATAATAATAATCTTTTAAATTTTAATTTAAATGCACTACCTGACAAAAGTTTTGTCGTTGATCCCAGTGGTAAGAGCAACAAATAATTACTTGACTTCAAGTTGATCATTTGGAAAAGTTGTCAGAAGGTAGATTTTTCCCTTTAATCATCTGTTAAACTGCATCCCCAATCATCACAAATTATACACCTATTGGAACCCGCATGGATTCTCACAGAAATCAGTCATGTTTGGTGAAGGAAAAATCATGTTCTTGGGGTTGTGGGTGTGCACAAGAGATCTGCAGAGATGGCAACATCAACAGCCTGAGGTATCAAGACATTTGTGCTGCCCATTACATTACAAACCACAGGAGAGGGCAAATTCTTCAGCATGATAGCGCTCCTTCTCATACTTCAGCCTCTACATCAAAGTTCCTGAAAGCAAAGAAGGTCAAGGTGCTCCAGGATTGGCCTGCGCAGTCACCAGGCATGAACTTTATGTCCTATACTGTACATTATTTCTGTTAAGTGACAAGATATTTGTCTTAGCAAAGTCAGACCTTACTGTTGTAATTAAATAATTAAGGCATGATCATATTTTATTTTGGTAAAATAAGCATAATGTTCATATAAGCCACTTCTGACGCCAAATGATCAACTAGAAGTCAAGTTATTATTTGTTGTTCCTAAAACTTGGATGGGTGACAAGACTTTTGTCAGGTAGTGTACATTGGGTTACACTTTTCATAAGAGCAATGTACTTGTGAATAGACTGGAAATTTAGTTTTTTAAATTTTTTATTTAGTTTGTTTTTATTTGTGTGCAGCCATCAATAAAACCCAGTATGATGTTTCTATTGCAAGTCTTCATAAAAAAAAACTTTTTTTTGTAACACATCGACAGTGTTCATGTCATGCAAGCTATATGCAACAGACATTTTTGAGACTTGTACTACTTTCAGTGAGAGGTCATTAAAAAGTTGTTAGAGCTACAATAAGATATATTGGAGTTCAGGTGGGTCTTTTCAACTTGTGAAATTGAATTTTGCAATACTAATGAATTAGTAACAAGTCATTTATCAACCATTTACATAGTGGCTCATGCAATATTAATACCTCCTGAATAAGTTATTAACAGGAACTTGTAAAAATGGTTCTGGGAGGCTCACAGCCATTGTTAAATATTAAGGCAAAGCAGAGGCATTGACAACTTCTGCTGAGAAACGTGAAAGGTGGGTGTTGAGTCTGTAATCTCACAGGTGTCTCCACAGATACCAAATGAGAGCAAAAATGCTAGTGTAGACAGAGGGGCGAGAGAGATAGAGAACAAAATCGAACCATGTACATTATATGAACATTTCCTCAGGCCATTTGTCACAGCAATGAAATTACCTTCTTCCTCAAAAAGGCTGTGAGCTAGTCCTGTAGATGGTGAAGCTGGAGCCAGTCTTGAGCCCAGAGAGCAGGAGAAAGCGGAGAGAGAGAGAGAGTTCTTGAAGTACAAACTTGCTCTTCTTTCACTCAGAGTCACCTAATCTAACCTTATCCACCACAACTCCAGTCCCAATACATGGGAGACTGTCATTTAGTCAGCCAGATCAGGGCTGTCAGGCCGTCTGGAGATTCCCGTGCTTCTCTTGGAGGGAGGGCAGAGGGTGGGGATTGGGATTTAATGTGATTGGGATGTCAGTGATGGCATCTCTGGCTTATCGCCCGGATGTCTGCTGCAGGTGACACTGCCGACAGTAATGAAAGTCTTACTCTGGCGGAGATGAGGCCATCAGAGCTTAGAGTCAGACCTCTATCTGATTTAGAAAAGAGCTGTTGAAGAAAAACCCAATGTCCAGTGGCCAAACTGCATTCTGGCTTCATATGGTAATAATTTTGTATGGTTAAGTCGGTAGCTTTCATTTATCGGTAGTTTTCATTTCATGCAGCTTTGGTTAAGCAAATGTAGCATTAAAGCTCACATAAAAAAAAACAGTAGTGTTTGTAAATTCCTTTAATTCCCCCAAAATATCGAGATTATAATGCTGAGTAGTACACATTGCAATTTAAATATTATTCTAGGTTTAAATGTAGGATTAAAATAATTATTAATTCAAAGATGCATGTTTGTTACAACCAGTAAAGTATACAGTAACCCAATCACTGTGGGTATGCATGTAATCATGTATGTACAATATGTAGGTAGGTATGTGTTAAGTTACTACCCAACTTTGAATAGAAACAAAGCATCATCTTTTTTATTTTTCAAAAGAATGAAACCTAGTTGTAGAAACAAAACCTATTTATTTCCGTAGATCAAGTAATAAACATCTTTTCTCAGAATTCTACAGTGCTTTCTGTCATTGATTGGAATGGAGCAGTGTGCTAACTTTAATATATCATATATCAACCACACTTGGACTAAACGTCTCCATTTTCTAATTTTTAATTTTTAACTTTATTCTTAAATCTACAGTAAATGACGTTTAGCGTAGCACTCTGGTAGTAAATAAACTCCATGCTTCTTGTGGGATAGCATTATAACTGTAGCTAGTTCTCTGTGTTTATGGATATGACAAGTCTTGGAGATAATGGGCTATTCCACAGTATGACAGTCAACACAACGATCTAAAACAGTCTCCATACACACACTTATTAAGTCTGACATTCAGAATAAAACAAAAAAGTTTGCAAGATATGTTGAACCTCCCCATTAAATGCATTCTGTTAGTTTTGAACAAAAAAGTGCAACTTTAACTAGAAATATAGAATATTGATATAGTTATATTTTATATAGTTTGCCCTTTACTGAGGTGAGAGAAAAGTTACACAAAATCTGAATGATCACTCTATCACACTCATTTGTCTTGTACTTCAGAAAATAATTATGAACATGGGTGGATGGTGTACGTTGAAGTATTTGGCTGACTTGTAGTGCTTATTAAATAACAGAAAATAGGGAGAAGGAAGAAAAGATTGTGTATTTGTGAGGAAGTTCTTCCTCTCTAGCAGCGCCAATTATCTTTTGGAGATAGCAGGATGACACTGATTCCAGGGTGAAGGTGGGTTTGCTGTCCTCACCTCTCTCCCACTGTGTGTGGGCAGCCAGCCATCTCATTACCACACACAGACCACAGCCTCAACTTTCTCCTCCTTTCTTCTATTTTTGTCATCCTTTTTCTTTCTATACTGGTCTCTATTGTTTTTGCTTCTCCACTCGTCATCACTGTTAGTGTGTTTACTTTCAGAGGATCACATGGTCCTTCTCTCTATTAACTCAGGATAAAAACATCCTCAGCATTGTAACTGTTCTGTTTTTGGTGAAGTGCCTTGGCTATTTTGTACTACCACAATGGTAAAGCAACCCAACGTTTTCAATGATGAAGATCATCCACACATTATTCATGGAAAGAAAAGTCATGCGTTTAAGGCAAGTCATTTCACTTGGTGGCCACCTGTGTAATGCCTTTTTATGCATGCAGTCTCTTTCAATAAGGAAATATCATATCAACTGTTTGCCAATCTTACAATTCAGTTTTATATTTGGAATCACCAATGGAAATTACCAACATATGTCTCCTAAATTTTGTTTCTAAATGTTCAAATAAATAAAAACATATATTTATGGAAACACAATCACAGCAGGTGCTGGTTTTCTGAAGTAATTCCAAATTTATTCCTGATAGCTAATCTCCCAAAATGACCACAACCTCTTTGTTTACAAATTTGATGTCATTCAAATGGTTGCTATCATGTGATTTGTATTCATAAGGTCAGACAGAACCGACTGTACCTCGAATTCATTTCATAAAGATTCCAAAACCAGAGAAAATTTCTTTTCAAGTGCAATTGGTTCATTGAAAAGTAGAGATCTTTAACTTTGTTGATATATTTCTCTCTGAGGCAAAGATTCACTGAAATTCCAGCACGTTTGCCGACCTCAAACAATGAACAGTGAGACCAATAAACAGGGGTTTTAACAATAAAGCTGCAGAATTTGGCAGAACATATTTGACTTTGAAATTCTATGTAATTTGATGTAGGTCTGCCGTGGATGTGTTGAATAAAATTTAGTTTTATGGACAAACTCAGATTTTAACCCAGTGGTCGGTTCGGTCAATATTTTTAATAATCCAGCATTGAAACAAGCCAATTTTTTGTGTGTGTAATTGCTGTGTTAGTATTTATGTTAGTTACAGAGAGACAAATCTAAGCTAGCAAAATAGCATTTGGCTCAGTGATAAGCTTTCAAAGCCACCAGACCTGAGCTTTTGTTTGTGTTTTTTGCATTCCCCTGAATTACCCTTGAAAATAAGAGCATGTCCTCTTGATAGGGAGCCTTTGCCCCAGAACTGACGAAACGTCCCTGAGTGATACTGCAAAGTGAAATCCTTTACAAAGACTGGGCTACAGTACAACGGTGAGGTCTAAAAGATGGTGATGATTATAAATTAATCTTGAAGCTATTTTAGTTGCTCAAGGCGGTTTGAATATTAATGCTGATAACCAGCCATGTTTTCTCAGGGCTTCTGATGCAGTCATGTTTCTGCCTGGGTGTCTTTGCATAGCATCAATCTTGACCTGACACGACATTTACCCTTCGGGAACAGCTCCAGGTAGAGAGTGAACTGTTCTCAGAAAGAGCCTCTTAGTGAGGATACGAGAATGACCTCAAAACATCTTCAAATATATATACTGATTTTTATGTGAATCTGTACAAAATAAACATTGGTGCCTTGTTATAACCTATTAAAGGCATACAGTCAAACTCACAAACAAACACAGCGAGGAAGAAATAAACCTCTTGAGGTAAATAGTCAGCTTTCGAGTTTGGACAATGAAAGCCCTTCAAGCAGGACCTGCTGCATGTTGAAGTCGTGCACTGTCATATAATTTAACTCTGTATTGCATGTTGTGCAATGGACTCCTTGTTGACCACTAGTCTGACAGATTTGCATCTTTGCTGTTTCAAAAGATTCACATGGTGAAGTATTCCTTCCACGTGATTGGTGATTTCAACACTTCCTGCTGTTTGATCCTGGCTGTGCCACACTTTCTGCACATTTGAGACTTTGGAAATGGAACTGAAACCTCCGTTAAATAAGAAGCAGTGTTACTTGCATTAGCCTGTGAATACTGTAACTGCACCGAGTGTGTGGCCATGTGTTTTAGAATGTGATTATAACAGACTGAAATGACCGGATGCATTTTCATATATTTTCTTTCATGTACAGAAAAATGGCTCTATACGAATGTAAAATGTCTTAAAATACATTCATAAATAACAAGGCATGATGAATGGAGTTGTTGGGGTCCATTTTAATGATCTAGGTGCAAAGTCTAAAGCGCATGGCACAAATGCATTAAGGGCCTGTCCAAATCCACTTTTGCTATTTTAAGAACAGAAAAATACGCTTCGCCCCTGGGGCATGGTCTAACAGGGTTGTGCTTTTTCTCTTAATGAGTTATAGTTGTGTTTTAAGCATAACGTGCATTAAACCAATCAGAGTCTCATCTTCCATTCCCTTTAAGAGTCAGTAGCGTTTCGCCATGGTGCATTTGCTATCTACATGACAGACTTTGTAAGTGGAAAAACAACGCTTCTCTAGCGAGAAACTTCCATCTGCGTGAAAAAATGAGCCTTCCCCATTTGGCCTCTACTTTTACTGTTTACTCCTTTACTGTTGTGGATAAGGAAGCGGTGTTATATTCACTCCACTGAAGACATCCATCAGCCTATATTTAATTATGTTTAAGTGCAAAGATTTGTTTCAAAACTATATATATCTAAGTTATATGCAAACACGTGTTCTATTGTTATGCCCCATATGGTGATGCATACGTCTCTAAAACCTGACAAGTGGACAAATCTAAGTTTGTTTTTTAATAAAACAAATATAAATATGCATTTAATAAATAATACTGCTAATAATAATAACAAATGCAAATGGCCCTGAATAAACAGAAAAAAGCCCCCTGAGATGGAAGGCATGGAGGCAGTGATTTTTATATTTATGTAGAAAATAATCATTTTAATCCTTAATTTTATTTTCATATGTAAAGATATTTGTGTATTGCTGTACATCCTGTGCGTATTGAGCAATATGTAAACGTTTTGGACCTGCATAGGTCACATAACTAAAGCGCCCTGCGCTGGACTTTAGACCAACTTTTAGTTGGTCAATGGTTTCAATTTTTCGAAACACGCCAACAATGCGCCTTAACACACACAATGAATGTTAACACATAGGCATACACATGAGTCCACAAGGTGGCGCAAATGGATTTGCTATGACATACTCCTAATTAATATCAATAACAACATCTAAAGATGTTGATGTTGATGTTTTTTTTTTTTTTTTCAAACACAACTAATTTTGGCCTAAATGAGCTTAAAATGTTAGGAAAACGATCGAATGCTTTCATTATAACGTTAGATGTGTGCATTTTTAAAGTGACACCTGTTATTTAATGTAATCAAACAAAAAAAATCTAAATAAATGAAATTCATTGGTTGTTATCCCTTATTTTGGTAGGCGTATCCCTTATTTTCACATCCCAATGTTGACAGGTATCGTACAGACCTACAAAACAAAATTATCAACGTTTGATAGCATGATAGGGTCATTTTAATGTATACATTTCAGCTAGGATTATTTCAGGTCAGGCCTAATAATATTAATAAATAATATTTCATAACATTTTAGGTCAGGCCTAAAACATAAATGTGCAGCAGCAGTCGACCAGTTTGCAAGACTAGATTGTCCCATTATATAATCAGCAGAGCAGTCTACACTTAGCAGTTGCTGTGATACTACTACGTTTGATAGACATCCGATGTGCTGTGGCTACTCTGGCCAATGTATTATGCACATCCATCTGGAATAAAAAGATTACCACAAGTATAATGTGTCAGTTGACTGCTAGATTTAGTCCTTTTGTTTTAAATTACATTTGAATGATAAAACAAAGCTGAAATGCTATAGTGCACTCTCAGAAATAAAGGGTATTGGAGCTGTCACTGGGTCAGTAACTTTTTTTAAAAGATACATATTTGTAGCCAAATAGTCCACGGTGGTACCTAAAGGGTGCATATTAACAACCAAATACCTAAAAAGAACATTTGAGCTACCATTATGGACCATTATGGAGTGTGTACCATTATGAAAAGGTACTGCCTCATAGACAGCTCCAATACCCTTTATTTCTGAGAGTGTGCTTACCTGATCTGAGAGTAGAGCATTGTGATATCCACTAAACACACACAACAGTTTGCTATCTAACAATGATTTACTGAAATATCTCTCTCTCCAAGCCAACAGTAACTGTTTATTGGCACCAATTATTGTGTAATGGTATGGTTAGTTTAAATCTGTGATAAAATGTGTATATTATTTGTCAGCTAAACCACTGATAGGTGGATGGATGAAAAGATAACTTTACCTGACTAGTTCTACTTTATTTGAAGTTAAGACTTCATGCATCATCATGGCCAGATATTGCATTCTTTCATATTTAAACCATTGTATCAGTTGGATTTGGATCTCGAAGCTGTCTCTTAATATAACGCCATTTGTTTCATTGCACACGGTCAGGGTTCAGGCTGTTACAAGAATGTTTAGCATAGTCACTTTCCCAATTAACGTTCCTTCATGTCAGGTCTAGCGTACACTAGATTTCTCTGTTCTCATCTGTGAGGATTCATCAAGACATTTACGGTTCTGTGAGTGTTCATCAAGACATTTACAGACTTGTGCACAGCGGATATGAGGATTGTTCTTGAATTTATAATTAAAGATTACAGTCGAGAGCCTTTTTCCAACATCTGTTTCAAACGTGGCTTCACAGTCAAAGTTAATTAATCTTCTTGTTTCTCAGGTGGTCGTAGTAGCATATCGAGACACTGTCGTCTCACTTTGTCGGGCGCCTCCGGATAATGAAAGCAAATTGAATATATTCCTTGACGAAAGTTACAGCCAGAAGTGACAAGAGCTTGCAGAATCATGTTTTGCTTTGGAAGTCTTCATACTTCAAGGCATATGGTTTCAATTTACTAGTTTCATGTTCCAGTTCTCTTTATCAAAAAGAAAAAAAGCATGAACCGCAATGCAAATTGAGTGTCATGCTGTGACGAAAGCCTAAACTGCTTGCATAAGGGAAAGAAATATTCTAAACCATACTGAAAGGAGTTCAGGGATATGATGTGGCACTGTATCTGTGTAGCTGTGTGTTTTATTGTTGCTTTTTACCACTTGGTCTTGATTTTGATGAGGGCTGCACGGTATTGGAAAAATATGATATTGAAATATTTTATTTTTATGCAGTTAAATATTGCAATATGAATACAGTTTCACAAAATAGTTTAAATAGCTCTATTTGAAGGTTTTCTGGGGAGTCAAACAGTGTTCAGGCGCAGAAATTGAAAAATCACAGTGCAAAAAATGCAATGCATTTTTTTGGTCTCATTTCTAGTCCAATATAAAAGAAAAAAACTGTTTCGTTTTCACTGTCGAAGAAATAAAGTGAAAATTAAGAGTTTTTCCTTAAAAAAGGTCAAATTATTTTCTAGTTAAGTAATTGAAATAATCTTGTGTTCACTTTGAAATGTAGATATTTGGACTTGAAACAGGACAAAAATAATAAGTAAGATTTTTATTTTTTTCCATAAACCTTATAAATTCCCTATTAATACTGTGATTAAATTCAGACTCAACAATGCATATCTTTGCAATGTGACTATTGCAGGTGCGCACGTTGCGATATCGATGCTAAAAGGATATATTGTGCAGCCTAGACGTCTGCTCGTTTTATAGTCCTGCTCCCGCCAGATTTGATTCCGCACCTACCTGTTCCCACTCTATATTCAGTCTTTGTTCATATGCTGCCGGCTTAGAGTAAATTTCTGCCCGACCTGACCATTCCTGCTAAATTTATATCTGGT
The DNA here is from genome assembly GCA_903798035.1 of Danio albolineatus. Taxonomy (NCBI): domain Eukaryota; kingdom Metazoa; phylum Chordata; class Actinopteri; order Cypriniformes; family Danionidae; genus Danio; species Danio albolineatus. Next base: position 9,109,938 of record CAIGQQ010032765.1, read on the forward strand.
TTTCAAAATCTCACGTTTAAATTGGGTACTACCAAAATAAAGAAATAACAGATAATGTGCAAGGATTGTAGGCTAAATGTGTTTTGTTTGCCCCTTTGTAATGAGACGTGTGCCGCCTTAAACCTGAGGTTCCAGTCCAGTCAAGGTTAAAACTTTGAGGTATTATCACGTCATACAAAGGGTATTTATTTATTATTTTTTTCCATTTTGCGTCTATGATTCATGAAAAAGACTTGCCTGATGTGGGTTTTCCTAACAGTAAACTGACTGTTTTACTAACTGTCAAGGACAGCACATCTTTATTTTGCTCTGCCATGGTAAAGCCCGCTCTGAGGACCGGTCTTGCAGATGATGCATGCACAGACTGTGCAAATAAAATGCACGTGCAGAAAGCATTGGTCATGCATTCAGCATATGTAACAGTCTTGAGCACTGGCTGTACCGGTGCTCAATAAGAATGAGGAAGTCACAGATATGCTGTTCCGAAAAAACGTTGGTACTTGGGAGTGCTATATCATTAGACTGCCCATTCCCGTTCAAATTACACCAGAGTTACCGACTGCTAGTTTCTTTTATTCTGTAATTTATTCCTATGCCACAAGAAATCTGGTCAGGTCCCTCAGCTCTAGTGCAGCCCTAATTCTGATTGACTGATAAACATTATAAGGTGTGTGATTTAAAAAAAAAAAAAAAAAAAAAATATATATATATATATATATATATATATATATATATATATATATATATTTATATATTTTCAGTCAATCCACTCTATAAAAGATTTGCTTTTAGTGGAGATGCTGTTACTAAACACTCTTTACCTGCAGGCCTAAACAATCTAAGATCGTTTGGCAGATCTTGGGTCTTTTCATTGTCATTTTGTAACTCAGTGATTCCGAACCTTTCTATCACCGTAGACCAACAATGCAGTGTTTGTCCGAGATAATTAGTCTACTGAAATGTCTATATTCCGTACAGAATCTAAAACTGATTGGTCAGTTCTTGTCACGTGACTCGAGGTGCGCTCACAGCATTCTGAAGATGCGCGCACCTTCATTGTAAATAATGAACTTGCGCTTGTGATGTGATCCGTAAACAAGGCTGCCGTCATTTGCGATCTACAGCAGCTGATCTTCTTGCACAGACATGCTAGATTCACCTGATTTGTTGATAAATGGGTTGCGGATCTATTCCTTGGTTGTTCGTGGGTCCTTCACTGGGCCTTCCTCTTCGCAAAGAAACTTTCCAAAAGACGTCTGTTTCTTATTCATTTTGCTAGCTAGTGGGTTATATTTTGGTGTTCATGTGACCGAGATGTAATAGAGAGAATGGGGTCACTTTGTCACCTTGAAGTTAAAAGGTTCTATCTGCGTTCTGAATGATTTTGAAATATTGAGCTTCAAGGTTTTTGCATTCCATAGCAAACAGTATGCGTGTAACATTTGTTTTTTTTTTTTAAATAAAAAGTCTTAAAATGTAAACAACTTATAAAAAAAAGTCCCATAATGTAAATAAGTTCTCAATTAATAAGAATATATCAATAACTCAATTTTGACAAAAATGTCAGATAGAACCTTATAATTCTAATATGACAATTTTACAAAATATAAGATTTTTTCAAAATGAATGATCATTCAGACTGAGATAAATAAAATGGAAATAATTAATGATTTCTTCTGCGGCGGTACCAATTTATACACGCACCGGTATCGGTCCGCGGACCGGGGGTTGAGGACCACCACTGTAACAGATCTCTGAACAGACTTGGAAAATACATAAGTTGAATCACTGAATTGAATTCAAACCAAACAATCACTAATAACTCAGTCCATATTAACCATTAAACCATATTTTTGTCAAACTGACCTGATAACAATACTTTTTGTTTTATGCTTTTGTTTATACCTACAAATGCCATCCTACAAGTCAGTTGCAAGTCACATCCACAGCGAACATCTTGAAGTTTCATCATGAAAAGCTGACGTTTATTTGCAGTAAATTTGTGTTCAAGTCTAAAAAGTGTCAAATTGTCCTACAAAAGCAGGGAGAGTCTTGTCGTTTCCTTCCTTAATCAATTTAGTTTGTGTCTATTTAGTAGCACATCTTTATTTCCAAATGCCTCATTTTTCCCAGACTGTGCATACTATCATAAAAGGCAACAGAGTGATATCTCCAAGGATGAATATACACACTTTGCTTACTAATGGGTGACACAAATGCAATAACACATTGGCATGATGAATATGCCGTCTAATGTTTTTCTGTGGAATCTATAAAACCCTCCCTCTCATTTCTTCCCATCTGTTTATGCAGCTAAATGTAATTTCGAGGTGTTTCTGTATCTTGTGGTAATTATAATGGGACTTTAGCAAATCCTAATTCATATCTGTGATTGACAGAAAGAGCAAAGTGCTTCTCGCTGATGCTAACACAGTCTAAATTTAAAGCTTTTCTGGCAAGCTTTACATGAGCTTTCATTCTCCAGAGATTCTTTATGACAGGGTCAAAGCTTTTATCATAACACCCCTTGTAACCTCTAGCTCTGACCTTTTGTGAACTCTGTGTCCATATCTATTCCAGACTGCCCTTTTTATTTTTCAAAAGATCTTTCTTTTATGTTTCCTCCGCATTGAGGTCAAAGCTGCTTTCACACACTTAATGCTTGCTGGTCTGTTTGAACCAACACTCAGCCAAAAACCCACAAAAACTTTTTTTAAAAAATTGCAAGGAATGTATTCGTTTATACAGTTATTATTATAAAAAATGACTGGATCTTTTTTAAACAAATGCAGTTTTTCATTCATACATTTTCCTTCAGTTTAGTCCCTGATTTACAGTGGAAGAACCGCCAACTACTCTGGAAAATGTTTTACGCAGTGGATGCCCTTCCAGACACAACCAGTACTGGGAAACACACACACACACACACACACACTTATTCTCACATGCACTTATAAACTACGGCCAATTTAGTTTATCCAATTCACCTATAGTGCATGTCATTGGACTGTGGGGGAAATTGGAGGAAACCCACGCAAACATGAGGAGAACAATCAAAATCCATACAGAAATGCCAACTGGCCCAGCCAGGACTCGCACAAGCAACGTTTTTGCTGGCGACAGTGCTAACCACTGAGTCACAGTGCTGCCCTATTGCTAGAAATTATTTCCTGCAATTCTACATCTCTATTAATTCCTGGTCCTGTGGAATTCATAATATACTGTTTGTTTGGTGTTTAATTTGATCAACGGCTGAAGTACTAAAAACATAGGGCAACTAGTAAGGAGAATGTATGTATGTATGTCAAAAGATTTGACTAATTTAGCAGTTTTTTGTAATGACAGATTTTTTTTATTAGTATTTAAATCTGTTAAAAGAAAATAGCAACACTTTTTAAAAAATTATTATTATATTATGATAACCAAGAAGATTGTTGTAAATAAACAAACAAATAAAGAAGCAAAATTCTCTTGGGTGGAATTTGTTTGCATTTATTGGTTGTTGGATGGAGGCAGATATGAATGCAGTTTGCATGTTGTAAGAAAGAGGTAGTGAATGGCAGTGTTATACTCTTTAGGCCTCTATCGTCCTCCAGAATGAGACCTTGGAGCACTGTTTATTTTGCGGTAGAATCACTGTATGAAGAATTATTGCAAAAGTGCATACCAGTAATACATGCTCAAATAATTCATTATGAAGGGCTCTTTGACAAAAAAACAAACAAAAACAAAAAAAAACAACAACTAACAAACAAACAAACAGTGTTGAGCACTTTTGAATATTTCTTTAGTATGAGAGCTGTGAAGCTTGTCTCTTTGTGGTGGAATTATGCAGACTGGAATAGTGTAAATCACTGTTTCTGTTAAAAGATCCAATTATGACATTTAAATAAGTAAATTATTACTGATTTAAAAAAAAAAAAAATTCTGAAAGTGAAAAGAATGAGTTTAAGTCTCATGCTGACTTTAGTGTCTGGAATACCTGATAATCAGTCCCTCCATGGTTTTGCATGTTCAATATACAGTATGTCACAAAAGTGAGTACACCCCTCACATTTCTGCAAATATTTATTTATATCTTTTCATGGGACAACCCTGCAGAAATGACTCTTTTACACAATGAAAAGGAGTCAGTGTAAAGTTAGTTTAGCAGTGTAAATTTAGTGTCCCTTCAAAAAAACTAAAAATACGGCCAATAATAGCTGAACCCCTGGCAACAAAAGTGAGTACACCCCTAAGTGAAAATGTACAAATTGAGCACAATTAGACATTTTTCTTCCCCTGTGGCATGTGACTCATTAGTTTTACACTGTCTCAGGTGTTTCCAGATAGAAGGCGAGTTAAATTTGGTATAAAAGCTCTTCCACTCTCTCAACCTGGCCACTGAAAGTTCAACATGGCATCTCATGACAAACAACTCTCAGAAGACCTGAAAAAACAAATTGTTACTTTGCATAAAGCCTAGGCTATAAGAAGATAGCCAACACTCTGAAACTGTGCTGCAGCCAAGGCCATTCAATGCTTTAAGAGGACAGGTTCTTCTCAGAACACGCCTTGCCATGGTCAGCCAAGGAAGCTGAGTGCACGTTCTGAGCATCACATCCAAAGATTGTCTTTGAAAAAAGACGGATAAGTGCTTCCAGCATTGCTTCAGGTATTGAAGGGATGGGGGGGGGTCAGCCTGTCAGTGCTCAGACCGTACGCCGCACACTGCACCAAATTGGTCTGCATGGTTGTCCTCAAAGGAAGCCTCTTCTAAAGATGCACAAGAAAGCTCGCAAACAATTTGCCGCAGACATTCAAACTAAGGACCAGGATTACTGGTACCATGTCCTGTGGTCTGATGAGACCCAAGATAAACCTATTTGGTTCAGATAGTGTCAAGCGTGTGTGGTGGCAACCAGGTGAGAAGTACAAAAACAAAAGTGTGTCTTGTCTATCATTAAACATGGTGGTGGGAGTGTCATCATGTAGGACTGCATGAGTGCTGCTGGCATTGGGAAGCTACAATTCAATGAGGAAAACATGAATTCTGACAAGTACTGTGACATACATACTTTTTTGAAGGGACACTAAATTTACACTGCTAAACTAACTTTACACTGACTCCTTTTCATTGTGTCACTTCTGCAGTGTTGTCCTATGAAAAGATATAAATAAATATTTGCAGAAATGTGAGGGGTGTACTCACTTTTGTGACATACTGTATGCCATAAATATTTTTCAAGATATTTGTGAAATTTTCACCAAGCAAAACAAGAATTGAAGCAAGCAATACCATAAGTTTTGAGAAAAGCTGTATCAAAAACATTTTAGCCAGCAAATATTACAAAAAAATTATCCCTGAAAAATCCTGGTGGGACTGGATAATATATGATTGTTTTACATTCATTGAGACACTGCAATTATCAATATCATTCAGTCTTGTGGTTTCAGTTTTCAGTCTGTTGTTGGCTTGAGAGCAGAACAGCTTTAGCCAAATGATGTGCCCGTTCAAGTCATATGATTAACATTCACCAAATTCAGCTCACAAATATTCAAATCAACTGAGTTCTGATTGGAAAGCACTGTCAGCACTCAATAGTGGCTTACTGGTTTTCATTTCTGTTAATAATACTGGAATGTGCTGTTCAATATAGCAGTGTTTTATGCACATCATAGGTGTAAAGCTCTAGTCTCTCAATATACCTGGATGGGTTTCTGGCTCTGGTGTTTAATCATACAGGCTTTGTAATTGCACAATGAACCTGGACAGTGAAAGAAAAAAATCCCAGTTGCTATTTTGGGTCATGCTGCCAGCCACTGGCTGCCACCCGTTGTGTGATGCTTTTTTTCCCTCACCAGCTCCTACATGTATGCATTTTTGACAGATGGGTTGCTCGGCTTCCTTTCAGAAAAAAAAAAACAACAAACAGTTTTGGCTGTCAAGAGCACAGACTTTATGACACTTCACGTCGTCACCGCTGACTTCTCAATATTTCCATCATTCCAGCACAGTGGAGTTTAAAGTTAGCCATGATGCTTTTCATAGGACATCTTTACACAGGCTCTGTTGGTTTCAAACTTTTGTGCTCTTAAATTTTATACATTTATAAATCTGTATAAATAAATTTATTTATAAATCCGTTCCAATGTTTTAGAAATATGAAGAAATCAGATACAAGCATAGACTGTAAAAAAAAAAAATATGGAGGTACTGCAGTATCCGTGACATCACCCATATAGGTTTCTGAAGAGCACAAATGAAGCTAACAATTAGGTATGGCCAACCATCGCCATTTTGTTCGCTCGTCATCGCACCAACCGGGGTAACCCAAAAAGGGCAAAGAGGCCAAGCGTGACCAGAGCTACAGATGCCTGTCGCATTTTGCTTAGACTGGCTTTTCTTTGGGAGAAATACTTAATACTTCATTACCTGCATGCTATATTGTACAGTATACTATATCAATGAAGTGTTTAGTTGCAGTGTTTTAAAAACACCTTTGTAATAATTTGAGCCACTAAGCATTGTTTTTAAGACATTTTCTACAGGAGGAAACCGCAAATTACTTTCAAATACTTCAAATGTATGTTTGTAAATGCAAGGCTATTAATGAAATCCAGGCAAACACTGTGCACTGCTAAAATTCCAGTGTTAAATATACAGTGTGAATTTTATTTTTTAAATTTTTTTATTGGTGTTGTTCAGTGTTAAAACCAGAGTACATTTTAATCAACACGTGTGAACGAGCATATATTTAAGAGTTTTTCTTTTTTTTTCTTTTCTCAGCGTTAAAATTTTTACCCAATATGCAGTGTATTTCCCATTTGTGAACAGTGTTCTTTCGGACAGTGATCAAACCAGTATGTTTTACTTAACTTGAAACATGCCTTGTTGCATTTTAAAATGCAAAGAGTTTAATGTATTGAAATTATTTCTGAAAAGATTAATAAACATTTAATAAATTAAAACTATTTTTAACATATTTGATCACTGTTATCTGTCACACACACCGATTGATGATATAGGAAAAAAGGTAATATATTAACACTTTGAAGGGTAACACACACTACAGTTCAAACTAGTGAACTAGTAATTTCACACTTTAGAAAGTGTTATTTTAACTCCAAAATGGGAGTCATATGTACACCCAAGAAGTGTTAAGTTAAACTCAAATTGAGTTAAATGTACACAGATATTTTTGCTGTGTATGACCACATTTCAGATGACTGTTCTATAGCCTACAGCTAATCAACCTTTCAACTTCTACAGACAATTCTAAATTGTTTTAAATAAAACAATTACATTTATAGATATGATATGTAAGTATATAATTTCACTCACCTAGGAAACCACTTGAATAGTTTGTGAGCATAATTAAGTGCACAGCATGCCATATTATCTGATAATTGTAAGAAATAATCCCAAAAGGCAGTTGACTGTGTAAAGCAACATGAAACAAACCAAAAATACGATAAATCAGCTGAGGTGACGTGGCGAGACAGCGAGCAGCAAGACTCAGATGTCACTCAAGTGGCCACGCCCTTAATTATGCTGATCTAATATAACTCAATATAAACTAAACAGATGAGTTCATTTTTTTGGGGGGGTTTGTATCAGGCTGTTAACATTTTTTTTTCCTGCTGTGAAGTTGGCCATTTTAACACTGGAATCAATCGAAATGTGCTAAGTTTATATGTTTTATTTAACTAACTTTTTTATTGATTTAATAACTTTTTAATATATATTTTTTAATTCAGTAAATGTATTTATTATTCTAAAGCATAATATGAACAGTAATTAATTCTGATTATAGATGTAAATCAGTAATGCATGTTGTGTCTGTTAGTGACACTCAGTAAATATTTGCCATCCTACCTTGCTGTTTTTTTTTTTTTTTTAAGGTTTATTCATAGCCATATGGGCATGCAAATTTAGCTCAGAAATGTATTTCAAATGGCCAATAAAGCTGTCAAAACATATGTGTAACACACACATACAAGGTGAATGAAGTAAATGAAAAACAGAGTAGTGATTTTACAGTGCCAAGCTGTCAGATGTCCACCAAATGGTGATCCAGTATTGCAAAGCTATTTTTGCACACTCCAGAAAATATTATCTTCCACTGTATGCACACGCTCTGAATCTGACAGTCAATCTTTCTTAATGAACTTCCAGTTTTGAAAAGCCAGGTCTAGCTTTCTGAAATGCATTTCATTACCACAGGTATAAAAAGGAGCAGTTAGACTTTCAGCCATTTGCAGCCACTTCCTTATGAAACAAAAGTTTGCATCATTTATGGCTATCAAGACGAAGTCAGAGCAGGTTAGACAGCTGCTTTCTGACTCTTTTTTTTTTTTTTTTTTTTTTTTTTTAGATTCCATTTTTTTCAGTTGCTGATGTATTCTTAGTCCAGCGAACGTGAGCAAAACTCTCAGCCTCCTGTCACCACTTCATGTTTTACAGCGGCCCACAAAGTTTTTGCCAATAAAAAGACAGCAGTTATTACATGCACTGCTGCACGACCCCGAATTCCTGAGACAACGGGATTAATTATAACGAAGGACAAAAAGAAGCTTATCTGTTCCTCTGTGAGCTCGCTTATGTCAGTGCATGCCAATAACTGAAGGAGTGCCTGAAAAGCTGGTCCATATAAAGCACTGGCATTCAATGTGATTAAATGCACAAGAATATTTGACTAATGAAAATGTGTTGGAAAAATGTTCTTTAATGGCCCTCTATAGACTTTCTTACAATACACTGTACAGTAAATGTGCAGTCTATTTGTAGACTATACAGTAAGTAACTTTGCATGCTACATTTTAGCTATTAGTCATCATCTTTGCTGCCATTTTGTGTTGATGGTCCACCAGCAGACATTCTATTGAAAATAACTTTGTAAGAGCATGTCCGTTTTTTTTCTTCTACTAATCCTAATCTCTCAGTCTGCTTATAGTTTTTTAATGAAAGGTAACTGACATGTAGTACTGTGCAATTAATTTTGGCCACTAATGATTATGAACTTTAATTGAGATTTTCATATCCTGTCACTTTCTTCCTAAACTGACAGCGCTCTGTCAATATTCTTTTTGCAGATTGTGCTTATTATTATTAATTGAACAGCAAAAGGGAAGAATAAAATCACTCACAGCTTTTGACTGAAGTACTTTTATAGCATTAATAAAAAACAAATCAATTTGAATTAGTGCAGAGAAATATGCTTCATTTGAAGATTTTATTCCATTGTATTTGTTCATTTTCTTTTTGGCTTAGTCCCTTTATTAATCAGGGGTTGCCACAGCGGAATGAACTGCCAACTTATCCAGCGTATGTAATTACGGAGCAGATGCCCTTCCAGCTGCAACTGAGCACTGGAAATCACCCATATGCTTTTGCATTCACACACATACACTATTCATTCATTCATTAATTTTCTCTTCGGCTTTGTCCCTTTATTAATCAGGGGTTGCCACAGCGCAATAAACCGCCAACTTCTCCAGCGTATGTTACTACGCAGCGGATGCTCTTCCAGCTGCAACCCATCACAGGGAAACACCCACATTCTCATTTAGCTTACCGACTCACCTGTACCGCATGTCTTTGGACTTTGGACCATAGGAAACCTCGAACCAGCAACCTTCTTGCTGTTTACTTTGTTTTTAGTTACCCATTCTGCTGTTTTGAGAATATTAAGAATCTTTAAATAAGTCTAAAGTCAAAACAGTTTCTGTCATATTGCCTGTTTGTAATCTCTTTTAACAATCATGATTGCAATATTGGCCCATAATTAAACAGCCTAATGAATGTGCATTATAAACATTATTAACAGATTGTTTAAAGGAGATAATCACAATGATTTGGAAAGATCAGGACACTCCAAAACTTAGGACGTTAGGCTTAACACGTTGTTGTTCTGTGGGTTAGAGCTTGTAGGCCCTATTCAGCATGTAAGGTTTGTGTTGGGAAAGAGAACACTCTGACTGGTTATTCAATACCGAATAAGAGCATAAGTGTGATGTAGTGAAGTGGCATTTTAACTACACATTTTAAGTAAAGAAGGAAAAACATAAAGGCCAGCTGTTTAATATAAAAATGGCATTACATTTTCTCAAATATTTGAAAATGACTATTGGATTATCAGACATATTTGCAAGAGCGAATCCCTCTGTAGTGAGTGGCAATTGCTCTGATAATGGTACTAAGCTGCTTTGTTTAATCGCAGTCGGCTTTCATCTGTTTGATGTGTTCACGGGAAGCTTTTTGGTCCAAAGATAATCAGTGGTGAGCCGGTGCGAGGTTTGCCATCAGCTTGGTGTGTCCTGGCCTTAACCAGTATTTACTATTTCAGTGCTCAAGTTTGTTTAATTCATAAGAGTAGAATACTGTAGGATAGCCAGTCAGAATAGTCATGCCAGTCAGTCCAAGTGAACAGCAATACGGTTTGCCACACAAGTCAACATTTTGTGTACGTCTAAGCCTTTCAGCCTGAAAATCCCCTGGTGGTTATGCAATGGATGAATATTTCATCGGTTTGGACTCGTCCAGAGACACAAGACAAGCAGAGGCTGCTCTTTCTTGTCACTGGATGGGAATGTGTTGACATTTTTTAGTTGTGAAAAATTCAGGCTGTGGACAAAGTTTCATTTTGTTCTGAACTCTTCAGTGATGCCGTCACATTGCTTTGAACAAATTCCAGGGTTAATTCTTGATGGAAGACAATAGTAATTTATTTATTTAATGGTTTCTGAATTATGTTTTCAAACTATACACACAGTCATTTTTATTTGTATGTCTGATATCCCAAAAATGCAAAACATTGCTTGTTTCGTTACATTCACTGAGGTACTGCACAAGTCATGTAAATTATACCATATTTTCAATTCAAAACAAAGAAATATTAAATCAGTTGAAATAAGTAGAGTAGGTTACTGGAACTTTCTGCTGGATGTTTAACATTTCTGTCCTAAAGCTGTTTTCATCCAGTATATTAAGTGGTCTTACCTCTCTCTCTTTTTTTTCTTTGAAGTTAAACTGATGTTTTGGATTTCTGTGAACAGTAAATCCCACTTGACCATCTCAACCATTTTGACATTGAGCGCTGATATAGGCTGACTCATGCATTTAAACATTTGCACTTTTTTTTTTTACTGCTAAAAACAGAGTACAGTGAAATGGAGTCCAAAAGAACAGTGCAGAAGAATTTTGTTTTATCCATTAACTGCCACCTTATACGGGAGTGGTTATTTCCGCATGGAGACATGGTCAAGACGATCTGCTGAAGTTTAAACCGAGCATCAGAATAGGGAACAAATGGGGATTTAAATGATTTTGAACGTGGCATGGTTGTTGGTGCATGGCTGATCAGAGTATTTCAGAACCTAAAACTAAATCTACTGGTATTTTCATGCACAACCATCTTTAGGGTTTATAGAGAAGGTCAGAAAAAGAGAAAATATCCAGTGAGCGACAGGTCTGAGGATGCAAATGCCTTGTCAGAGGAGAATGGCCAAACAGTAACTTAAATAACAACTTGTTACAACTGAGGTATGCAGAAGAGCATCTCTAAACACACAATACGGTGAACCTTGAGGCGAATAGGCTACAGCAGCAGAAGACCACCGCAGGTGCCACTCCTGTCAGCTAAGAACAGCAAACTGAGGCTACAATTCGCACAGGCTCACCATAATTGGACAATTGAAGATTGGTACCGCATTGTGTGGTCTAATGAGTCTCGAATTCTGCTGCAATATTCGGATGGTAGAGTTAAAATTTGACGTCAACAACATGAAAGCATGGATCCATCCTGCCTTGTATCAATGGTTCAGGCTGGTGGTGGTGTAATGGTGTGGGGGATATTTTCTTGGCACACTTCAAGCCCATTAGTTTCGATTGAGCATTGTGTCAACGCCACAGCCTACCAAAGTATTGTTGCTGACCATGTCCATCCCTTTATGAACACAGTGTACCCATTTTCTAATGGCTACTTCCAGCAGGATAACGTGTCATGTCATAAAGCACCAATCATCTCAGACTGGTTTCTTGAACATGATAATGAGTTCACTGTACTCTAATGGCCTCCACAGTCACCAGACCTCAATCCAATATACCTTTGGGATGTGGTGGAATGGGAGATTTGAATCATAGATGTGCAGCCAACAAATCAGTTGCAACTGCGTGATGCGATCATGTCAACATGGACCAAAAGCTCCGAGGAATATTTCGCGTACCTTGTTGAATCTAAGCCACAAAATAATAAAGCAATTCTAAAGGAAAAACCCGGGTACTAGTAAGGTGCACCTAACAAAGTGGCCAGTGAGTGTATTTAAACAAGCTTTACCAGTATACCGTCGTAGTGTCACTCTTTATGAATTCTTTCCATTTTCTTCTTTTGTTTTATTATGTATTTATAAATTTTTTAAGCAATACAGATACAACAACAAACAAGTGAACAGAACATGGAGGAGAGAAAAAAAAATTGTGTCAATAAAATTAGATATTGCATATTCATGCTCCACAAACCTACACAAGATCTGACCTTGTTAAATCAACCCTCTGATTAGTATGGAGGTTATGTTTAAACCCATATATAACAAGCATGGATCCCATCTCTCATAAAATAAAACATCTTTGCCATGTAAGACACAAGTTAAGTAGTCCTGTGGTACATATTCAAGTATTACCCTGTGCCATAAAGACTTAGGAGTTTTGTCTGTTATCCAGTTCAGGAGAATACATTTTCTTGCACAAAATGTCAGGAACTTGCAAAGTGTTTTTTAATTTTTTTATTCCATTTTCTTATTAAAATGGACTTGCTTTTGATATACACGTAACTCTGGATAGTCTGTTAGTAAACGGCATGTCTTTAACCTACTTTTATTATGTAAAAACAACTACTTTCATTATATCTTAAAGAAAAAATATATAAATCAACAAATGTTTGTCTCTATCTAAATTAATATATGAAAGGGTGCTGATGTGTCTTGTGCCATAACATAAAACTGTGCAATAACTAAGGCGTTTACAATTTAAAGCAAAGCTTGCGTTACTTTCATTGACATCCATTTTTGTATAATAACTGAAGGATGCCAGTCACATTTTTTAATTGTTGAGGTAGAAAGCATCTTAAATTGGAGCGCTAAAGTCTGCTGACATCAGCGATCTTGACAGATGTCATGTTTTATGAAAACACACTCTCAGCAAAGCATTCAGAGATAAAAGCATCAAGTCATTTTAGTCCACAATGAAGCGAGGCCCCTGTTGAACAGCTTCTGTCCATTTGTGCTGCTAAGCTCTAAATGACATTGAGTTCCATTAGCTCATTAGAGGAGAAGCCGTGTTCATTTCATTCATTGAGATAATGAAGCACGCTACTTATTAGCATTTCGCAGTACATGTCAGATACAGCTCTAGAAATGAGTTCATTGTTTTAAAGTAATTTGACGAGGTGACCCGTGACGAGAGACAAGCTTATGTAGATAGGATAAAGCTTCAAATAAATGATGTGAAAAAGATAAATAAATTTGCACAGGACATAGTCATACCTTTTATGCCAATTAGTATGTGGAAAGCTGTGGAAAACTTTTAAAAAATAATTATCTGGAAAAAATAAGAATTCTCAGTTTCTCTAAACTTACTGGATTTAGGTACGTTTTTGAGACAAATTATATTTATTTTTAATTTCATTTCATTTTCCTTCGGCTCTGTCCCTTTATTAATCAGGGGTCCCCACTACGGAATGAACGGCCAACTTATCCAGCATATGTTTTACACAGCAGATGTCCTTCCTGGGAAACATCCATACATACGTACTCAATCACACACATACACTACAGCCAATTTAGGGGCTGTCTTTTTGATTGAAAAAAAAAAAAGTAAATAAAAAATCTTACACATACCTTAGGAATGGTATTACTGAAAATCCTGAAACTACAGTATACCTAGAAAACTGTAATTTTTAAAAGCAAAATAAATTGTAAAAATGTTACCTGCTAAACAGTAGGTTCTTTAATATACTGTGAATAACCATAAATTGACTTTCCAGAATTCACTGCTTGACTATTTTTTTCGCCCAATAAATGTTTTAGTTTGTTTACTCATTCATTCAATCATTTTCTTTTCGGCTTAGTCCCTTTATTAATCCGGGGTCGCCACAGCGGAATGAACCGCCAACTTATCCAGCATTTGTTTTACGCAGCGGATGCCCTTCCAGCCACAACCCATCTCTGGGAAACAGTTTGTTTACTCATTAGTGATAAATGTTAGAGCTGGGGCTAAGTGAAATGGCCTTAAAAAAATAAAAATAAACCTCTCTTCCCTTCTCAAATTCGAAAGAAAAAACTTTCCCTCAAGAACCTTGTTAGCTGTCATTTAAAGATCAAATAGTTTGTTCTTCTTCATGGTGCAACATTTCCACAGGTTCTTCCCTGCTTGCTGCCATGTTTGTGTGTTTCAACCTGGGTCATCCAAACCTAAACTTAAATGTTTCTTCAGTTCCTGTTCAATTTTAGTCCATAGTACTTTCAACAATACTTTTTGGGGTGCAATAATACGTCACAGTTTACTTTTGTTTTGTTATTTATTACTATTGTTATCATTATTATTACCCTTGTCTAATTGTATTCATTATACTGCAATTCTTGTCTTCACTCATGGCATCATGTGTGCTTTTATTTAAGTCATTTTACCAGACAACTACAGCAGACACATGATGATATTTGAATTGGGTATTTGAAACCAGTATGGAAATTCCCACTGCAGTCTGACAAATTAATTTTTTATGCCTATAGGCTGCATGTCTGTTTGAAACTATCGGCCCAATTATGCTAGTTGCCAGAAGGACATTTCTAACTCTAAATGATCCTGCTATCGAGTAGAGAGGTTTGAGACCAATTATCCTGCTTAAAACCAAATGACTGTTTGCTTAGCAGTAAACGCCACTCATTAAGGCTTCAATATTGATCAAGTCAGCGCTTGAAATCCGTGACAACTTTGAGTCCACCGAGTCAGCGTTAGAGTTTGTTGCTACTTTTAATGAAGGGGAAAATTATGATTCATCACCTTGTGACACAACAACACTGCTGAGAAGCTTCTGACACACAATCTTTCTCCCTCTCTCATTCTTTCTCTAGGTTTGCCTTTAATCTGTGGCTTTCAACAGCGAGTAAGTCTGGTGGTCTTTGAGCTGCTTCAGCCTGCCTTCATCTCACAGCTGGGAGATCCAGCTCTTCTGTTCACTGCTATCCATGGAGCCCCAAAGGCCTTACTGGCATAAATCAGTGAGTAAAAGAAGAAAAAAAAGCAGTCGTTCGCATTTCTGTCAGTCACAAGTAAGCACTGCTGGTCACTTTGTGGAGAATGTGGAGTTTCTATGTGACAAAATAAGGCAGGCAGTTGTCAGTTTGTCCTGCTGACATTGCAGCCTCTTCCTTCACCTTCAGTTTAATTAGGTGCTGCTCTTGTCAGTCTTACAAGAGAGAAAACTGCCTGTGTTTTTTTTAAATGAATGCGGGGAGTAAAGGGGAAGTACTGTAAGAGAGAAAAAGGTTTAAAATGAGATAGTGATGAAAAAGAGCAGGACTGGATGGGGCTTTTCTGCCCAAAAGGGGTATTTATGTAGTATTTTAATATAAAAGATATTATATCAAAGCAAATTCCTTGTGTGTGTGAAGCACACTTGGCAATAAAACTGATTCTGATTCTGATATTTTTTTTCTATATTTTTTTAAATATATTTTGAATATACATTTTTGTTTCATATATTTAGTTTTATTAAATTTTATATTTATATTTTAGAAATATATTGCACTTAAAAAAATACTTAATTTATTATTTTTTTAAATATATATTTTTTATTTGATACGTTTTTGAAACAACGTTCTTATAAAACAATCAATAGCATGCCGGTTCTGGGTAGTATTTTAAAAATAGACCCTTTTCATTTGTTTCTTTTTTCTTATGAATATGAATTTTTTTGTACTAAAAAAAAGAAGGAAATATTGCATTTGTTTAACTTTATTTGAATAAATGGATATATTGTTAGTTTTGTAAAGTAATATAAAAATGGACTATTTTGTAAAATATAGTTTGGATTTTACAAACTATATTTTAAAGTCTTAAAATTTAAAATGTTCAGTTTTTATACCTTCATGTGTTTCATTTTGTGGCATCTCAGCTTTTTTAATACTATTCAAGTCCTTGCCTAATCAGCACCATGGACAGCAACCTGCATTGTGATTAATGTTACTTTCGAGTAAGATGTTGCAAAACAATTTAGTTATTTCAATTATTCATAAACCATCATGATTCAGGGCAATAAAGGAAAACAACTCCTTTTGGAAGTGTAGCAGTTATAATACCAAAGGTACTTGGTTCTCATACAGATGTTACAGCTGATAAACAACTATTTTACCCAATTCTAGCCCATTTTTCACTTTCCTGTTGTTGTGAAACATCTGTTGCTTGGCCTTCATTAGTTTTCCCTAAGCCTGCCAAACATTTAAGGCTGTTATTTTTTATTTAGTTGCTTGTGTTGCCATTGTGGGTGACACGGTGGTGCAGTGCTGTCACCTCACAGCAAGAAGGTCGCTGGTTTGAGCCCTGGCTGGGTCAGTTGGCCTTTCTGTGTAGAATTTGCATGTCCCCCACAGTCCGGACATGTACTATAGGTGAATTGAATTAACTAAATTTGCCGTAGTCTATGTGTGGGTGTGTAAGAGCGTTTGGCTGTTTCCCAGTGATGGGTTGTGGCTGGAAGGGCATCCGCTGCATAAAACTCATGCTGGAAGAGTTGGCGGTTTATTCCACTGTGGCGACCCCTGATTAATAAAGGGACTAAGCCGATAAGAAAATGAATGAATGAATGTTGTCATTGTGATCATCTCTTGATATTCCACATGGTGTTTATGATTTTGTATAGAAGTCAGTCATCATAATTAATATTCATAATAAAACAAGAATCATAAGGATTCTTGATAAGTGTTGAATCCTGATGTATGAGCTATGGCATGTGAATTTTTTAAAATTTGTTTAGGGGTCCAGTTTGTAGGATTGACACATAGTGGTTCGATTAGGTATTGTGATCTATGTTAAAAAAATTGGAGAGGGCTTTTTTTCATAACGACGACTCTAAACACGCATTCAGGTTGCCAGATTGGTGACACTAACAGGAGCGCGCTTGACTATCGAGCCTTACACTGTAAGCTGCTCAGCTAATGTTATATTTGCTAATTAAAAATCACCCCATGTGGATTTTTAATAACTCTGAAACTGCGTCTCATTTCGGAGACTGCTACTATCCTCCGGAGGTTGCTTTTTTGGTCACACATACAATGAGGCAGCCTTCATGACTGAAATGAAATGCGCTGTGTTTTCCACCAAGGCATGTAATTGGAAAAAATATAATTGGGTAACCTGGAAATGGGTGGAGGATTTTTCAATTTTTGTTATTATTTATGAATGAATGAATTAATTTATCGTGGTATCTTTTTCTGGACTTTAAACATACAGGGCACTAAATTCACAATCTAGGCATAAAGTCTAAAGCGTATGGCGCAAAAGCATTAAGGGTGTGTCCGAATCTACTTTTGCCATTTTAAGGATGGAAAAATACGCTCTGCACCCTTGTTGCATGGTCTAAAAGGGTTGTGCTCATTCTCGTAATGAGTTATGGTTGTATTTTGAGCATAATGTGCATTGTACCAATCAGAGTCTCATCTACCATTCTCTTTAAGTCAGTAGTGGTGCGCCATGACACATTAGCTATTTACATGACAGACTTTGTAAGTGGAAAAACGGAATGCTTCACTAGCAAGAAAACATTAAAACAGACCATCTGCAGTGCGAGAATAAAGATCGAGCCTCCTCCATTTGGCCTCTTTACTTTCTCTTTCTCTTTACTTTTACTCTTTACTTTTTCGTTTGTGGAGTGAAGGATAAAAGGTGCTGTATGCACTCCACTGGAGACATCCATCAGCCTACATATTTAATTATGTACAAAAATTTGATTCAATACTATTTCTTAATTCAGCAAACAAATAAATGAACAATAATAATGAAGTGTGGTTAAAAACACACTTTCTATGCCCCATATTGTCCAAAACCCAACAGGTGAACCTATCTAAGCTTGTTTTTATTAAAACAAATATAAATATGCATATAATCAATAATACTATTGATAATAATATTTTACAAATGCAAATTGTCATGAATAAACTTAAAAAGCCCCCCAACATGAAGGCATAGGGGCAGTGGTTTTTATATTTATGTAGAAAATTATATTTTTTTGTAATATTTGAATCCTTTAATTCTTTTTTCATTTGTAAAGATATTTGTGTATTGCTATACATCCTGTGTGTATTAAGCGACGTGTAACTAACGCGATTTGCACTGGACTTTAGAATTTCGCAGTCTGTTTTGTTCCTCAAAAAAGCAACGCACCAACAATGCACCTTAACACACCTCTTTTCTAGACCAGAACACCCATGAGTCCACAAAGCGGCAAAAATAGATTTGCTGTTTAAACATCGTGGCGCAAAATGTGAAAATTAGGGTTGCGCTGGTCTGAAAATAGCAACACATCACACACGTCTTGCGCCTTATTGTGCTGGGTGTATGACAGGGCCCACAGACTTTAAAGGTACAATAACTTAATTTGTTTTCTAAATATGAATTAAAGTCTTGGGTTTGGTATGACATGAGCGTGAGTAATTAATAGCTTAATTAAAATTTTGGGGTTAATAAATGCTTTATGTTACCTTTTGAATTTAAGATCCTGTCTAATAGGCTGTCTGACTGACCTGAAATGCAACCAATTACAGTTTATGTGCAGCATCATGTTTAGAGTATGAAAATGTAATGTTGATGTTCCTACAGTAATAGGAAAATTAATAAAGAATATTTTGGTTAGTCGTTGATGTCTATGACTTTTTATTCACTTCTCCACGATGGACGTCCAGCCACCAGTGCCTAGACTGCAGCTCTGCACAAGAAGCTGCGCGTCGATGGATTTGCTCTTGAGTGTTTGGACTTTCAGCAGTGAAAATTAAACCACACTAAACTGAACTTTGGAAACTCTGGAAACTGGACTGACACAGTTTCAATTTACTAAAACTTCTATGTTCAGCTGCTTTGACACAATCTACGTTGTAAAAGTGCAATAGAAATAAAATAAAGGTATTAAAAACACACATTTAGTTGCCCCTAATAGTTCCTGATTAACCTGGTTTCAAAGTTCACAAAAAAAGTAAAATGCCTAAATTCCAATTAGGTGCGTTTTCAGTTGTTGGAGTGGCTGACAATAGTCTTGATAACCTTGTACCATAAACAAGGCATCATCAGCCAAAACAGTCTGATTGGATACGTGACTGTAGTGTTTTCTACATCAGAGTTTATTCTGGAAAAATGTTTTCCTCTCCCATTATTTACATTAAACTTTTTTTGCACAACTCAAGCAAGTGTAAAAACTTTGTTGCCAATTAAGAAATTTTAATTTCAAATTGGCTTTTACTTCGCTTGTTCATCATGCTTATACTTCAAAATGCACATTAACACAGGGTGATGGAAACCCAGCAATTGTCACAGTTGTTACGCATCAGCTTTCTTCTTTCATTATGTGATTTAGCATTGCATTGGATTTGTTTTCAAGCAGACTGTTAAAAAATAAGACAGACACGTCTTCTGAAAACCTTTAAGAATTCAATCAATGAGATGATGACTTCAAAGCTCCTGACGCGTTCCCCATTTTGTATCATTATGCTTCAGACGTTCAGCCAGCGGTCTGTAGGCGTGCCGTCTGAGACTGTATCTGGGCAAGTGCAGGTACTTGAGCTAAGTCAGGAAAAGTGAAGTTAAAAAAAGAAGTAAACCTCCTGTTACGTAAGACTTTGACATTCACTGATGTAATGTTATTTATCAAAGATCTCAACAGCTCTTTTCATATGAGCAAAAGGGGCTATTGGCTATTCATACATTCATGCTTCAGAGAACAGAACTCCATACATCACTTCAAATGTGACGCTAAAAATGCTGTCAATATTCATTGACCCATATTTGTATGTAGTGAAAAGCCTTTCAGATATGAAGGTAACAAGCACTCTTCTAAGCATAAATGCTCTTTTGGCGAACACAAAGGCACGAGTGCAGAATTGTTTTCATATTCAGATTTCAAGTAACGGTGAGGCTGAATGGCAGCCTGTTATTGATGTGAACGACCTTCAGCACTGCATTAGCAAGCGTGGATCTGTGTAGCGAGCAAAGGCCTGCCCTCTGCAACTTAATTAATAGAACGTCACACTGATGGGAGAGAATTCGGTTCGGGTTGAATCTTCTGCACCATTTAACCGTATAATGGGATGGTTACTTCTGCATCCTCCCAAAAGCTGACCTTGCCAGTGTCTTTGAAGGCATGCTTGCATTTGTTACTGAATGGAAGTATATTGATGAGCGAGGCAGAAATGTCTAATGGAGCAGATTTGCGGTCTCTGAGACTGAAAGAGACAATCGTGTAATTGGTTCAGTTTCGCATATGCATTTGGTCTTTATTTGTTTGTAAAGTGCATGTGAACTTTACAATCTTTTGTGTAGATTTAGGTTGAGCAGGGAAGAGTATAGGGGAAAGTAGAGAGTGTAGGAAGTGCATGTTACCCCAAAATAGTTCATCCAAAAATGAAAAATCTGTCGTTATTTACACACCCTCATGTCATTTCAAACCCATGAGCTTATTTTTCCTACATTTTCAGAAGAAAAAAATCTTTTCACAGTAATTGACAGACTGTTCAAGGTGACCATGTCTGTCAAGCTCCAAAAGAAACCAAATCAGGTTGTGATGTGTCAGTTTTTTTTGAGGCCATATGAACAGGAATTTATGTCAGGAATAGGAAATAGTATTTTTTTAACTGATATAATCCTACCATCCCCAAAGCATGTGTTTGTATCCACAATATAAATTGTTTGTTTGCTTAACCACATTAAATATGATCAGATTTTGGCATTGATAAAGTTTGAGGCACATATTAAATCAGCCATTTATAGTTCAAAACTGTGATGATTACTCTGGAATGTCTACTTCTGTGTAGGAGTTTAAGTCACAGTAAATTCTGTCATTTGGACAGACCATGCTCCATGGCATGTGATTCACAGAATAATTGCAAAGTTTAGCAATCATATGCCATGTCTCAAAAGTTTTAAGTGAGTTTTATACAATTAATTCACTAAAAGCTGGCTTTCAGACAGTGCACCAACACTTAATTGAGTTTTGTTCAGCATCTTCTTGGGCAAATGCTCACAAATGTACTGTAAATCAAAATACCTCTGGGAAGTATTTTCATAAACACAGTCAGTTCTGTCTGATGTAAACAAAAACAATAAAGGGTGCTTATGAGTATATTGGGTCCATAATAAAGTGGGCTTTAAAGAGTCGGAGTACAACAGAGTTGAGGATCCAACTGCAGTTTATTATAAGAGATGTCAGACAGGCTGTGGTTGAAACAGGAGCAAACTGGAGCATACTGGTAATCCAAAGCATAGTTTTGTTCAGCAGGTTGCTGGGCAAGTACTCACAACAGATACTGTATGTCAAAATACATTTAGGGGGAAGCATCTTCATAAACACAATCAGTTCTGTCTGAAGTAAACAAAAACAATAAAGGGTTATTTATAGAATCATCAGGCAGGCAATGGTCAAAACAGGAGTAAACTGTAGCATACAGGTAATCCAAAGCGTAGTCAGAAAAGCAGGCGAATGGTCAGGACAGGTGGCAAAACAGCAAAAACAAAAAGGTCAAAAACATGGTAGGCAAGACAAGGAACACACTTTGATTTGCTCACTTACAGCTTAACAAGACTCAGCAAAGAGGTGTCTTTATAGTCCTTGTAATCCGTCCATCATGAGCTTCCAGCTGTGTGTGTGTAATCAGGGGGAATCAGCAACTGGTGAGTGAGTGCAAAAACTTCTGGGAGTTGTGTTTCATATAGTCACAGATGTGTAGTTCTCCAGTGATCTGCACAGGCTACTGTAGATCGCTGGTGGTCATGACATGGGCGCGGATGATGATGATGATAAAAGTGTTGTTATACTTTTGATTACTACACTTAAGGCACTTTGTAACTGAACACAATTTACTGTATACCTAAAAAACATCTTTGTACATGCACATTTTTCCTATTTGAGCAGTTGCTGATATGTTTCTTATTTTTTAAATAGCTGTTTATTTGTCTTTAATAATGCTTGTTTAATGCTTGTAAATTTTAATATTTTTTCTAAGGCTACATTTATTTGAACAGAAATACAGTTAAAACAATAAAAAACTGAAATGTTGCATTATATTAAAACTTTTCTAAAGCCATTTCTCTAGTCTTTAGAGTCACAAGATCCTTTAGAAATCTTTGGTGATTTTGTACTCAAGAAACATCTTATTACCAATGTTTCCTAAAAAAAGGATTCTGTTGCACTGCTTAATTTGTGGAAACCATTACACCTTTTATAAGAGTGTTTTTCAGTAAAAATCTTTGTGATCAGCATTATTTAGTCATACAGATTAACTTGACATATACTGTAAACGCACTGCTAAAAGTGAAGACAATTTGACTGTCCTCAAACTTTTGGACATAAAATCTCAAACTTGAAGGACACTGGAAAACACCTGAAAGAAGAATCCTTTGTTCTTCGCCAGGGAGCTCAGACAGAAGGACTCCATCCCAAAGCAAGAGCTGAAGATTAACTCTGACTGGCTTTGCTGGTAAGGAGAGAGGAAGAAGACAAGATGCCAGGCCATCATCCACAGATTAAAAGCAGAGTGTGGATGTGTGTTTGAGAGGCTGTGTGTTTATGTGTGGCAGGCAGGCTCAGACAGCGCACGCCTTCGGCTTCTCACTGCCTCTGAGATTAGAATGACAGCTGAGGGTCCCTGAGGAGCCCACTGTGAGGCCTGACTGAGGTTCTCAGAAACTGGGGCTGAAAGGACGGGAAGCACAAAGACGAAGCTGGGATGACAAAACCGCTGCTATTGGCTGCAGTTATTTGTGACTCATGGAGCTTCTTGCTTGTGGCTTTGTGCTTTCTTTTTGAATACTAATTTCCCACATGTTCTGGTCCACTAAAATGTTTGGAGCATGTAATGAATCATGATTATATTGATAATGACTGAATCATAATTTTTTTTATAGAATCTTTAGTTAGTTTCATTTAAAAATGAAACTTGCTTCTTAAAAATAAGCAAAACTGGCCTAAATTATTATTTTTTAAATAGCAGTGACTAATATCGATCTGGTGACTATTAAAACCTAAACTTAGACAAAGATGCCTAAAAGTGTGAAGTAAAAAAAAAAAAAAAAAAAAAGCATTGAGTATTGTTACATAAATTTAAACTTTTTAGTCTATGATCTAGTCAGAAAAATACTGTTAAATACCTTGAAATTAGATGCTTAAAACTATGCAGTTTTGCTAATAAAAACATAAATTATGACATAATTTTAGTCACAATTGCTTTTAAACTAAAGTGTTTAAGCTTAGGTCGAGCTTGTATTGAGTATTCTTCCAAGATGCACAATAAACAGACATGAAAATGAATGAATGAATGAATGAATGAATGAATGAATGAAGGAACAATATATACTCACTTTTGAGGACTTTAAAATACCTTTCTTGAAATAACAAAAAAAAATTGGCATAGCGATCTAACTGAATATAAACAACAGCTTGTACTGTATAGCTGTCGCATGTTTCTATGTACTTCAAAAACAAGTTAACACTTTGAAATAAACTTTTAAAATTAAAATGTAAAATTTATTAGCCAAAAACCAATGTATTAGTTTCTTAGAATTTGGTGTTAGCACAACACATTTCAGTCCTAGTACTGCTTTCATTAGACTCTCACATTCAGTAACAAAATGGCTCTTGTACCCCATGTGAAGGCAGCGACAGCATGTTCTCATGTGTATGCAACACCAGTACCTTCCCCGCCACTGGTCCGCTGAGACACTTCAACTGGCATGATTCTTTGAGTGGCGCTGACAGCCTGTCGCTGAAGTCAGCTGCTCCTTCAGCACCTGAAAATCAATTGCACAAACTTAGGCTGTGTTTCACTTTCTGACATAATGGGTAACGATGTCCTGTTGTGCTCTGTGTTGTCTTAGCAGTTTGCCTGTTCAGGGGAAAAATGGGTCATCGTTAATGTCACTGACCCAACAAATAATGATTTAAACTACCCATGTCCCATACAGTTTGGTTTTGTAGCTAGAGTTTACAGTGAATTGCAAAATGTTTGTGCGACAATTAATGGAAATGGCTCAGAACATGACCTGAAGCTGAAAGAATAGAAAGTGACCAACTCGCTTCCAAAAATGCTGGATGTCAGGGGGTTAAAAATATTTTATGAATATATATATATATATTTTAAATATTTGTTTAGGATTGTTTTTCAATGTCTGACCACTATTCATATTGAAATGCAGTTTACTTTTTTTGGAACATTATTGAAACCAAAGGAAACGAAGGGGGCCAACTTTGGCCCACGGGCCCTATTTTGGGCATCTCTGCTTTAGATAGACTAGGGCCCGTGGGCCAAAGTTGGCCCTTCGTATCCTTTGGTTTGGCGTGCCAAAGGCCAAATGATTGGGAAGGGTTGGGGAATGCCTTTAACAGAGATTCTCATTTCTATTTTAATGTAACCTTTTGTTTGTTTGTTTTATTGTTGAGCTACAAAAAAAGCAAACTGAAATTAAATATTTAAATTAAAAAGTTAAATGTACAAAGTTGTACATGAATAAATAGGGGACAAAGCAGAAGACATCAGCGTGCAAAATCAAGGCAGATTCAGCATGACTAGTGTTGTTAAATTATAATGCATTAGTAAATACGGTTGAAGTCATTTTTTACTATTTATTTATAGTTATTACGGAATAAATTAGGAAATTACCCATGGCAACTTCCTACAGTTTACTTTTTTACTTTCGGCACCCAGATCTCAGTCAAGCGTGGATTTTGGCCCTTCATGAAATAAAGTTTGGGCACCCCAGATCTGAAGTTTAGATAAAGATTTGTGTGGCTTTTGGTGGCCAATTGGCAAGAGAATCGATTGGTTGCCAAAAGGGTAGATTGTAATCATATTAAATTCAAAGCGCTGTCATTTGCCTACAAAACAACTACTGGCTTTTCTCCTCTTTACCTCTATCTCAGGCTTATGTACTCTGCGCTCTGCTGCTGAACATTGCTTTCTGGTTCCATCCCATAGGAGCACAAAATCAATTGCAAGGACTTTCACCTTTAATGTCCCCTCCTGGTGGAACGTTATGGTCTCTGGCCATCTTTAAGAAATATCTGAAGGCACATCGGATTAAAATAACTGTAGCACACACTAGTTATTCCTGTACTGTTTTTACTGTGTTACTTTTTTGATTAAAAACCAAAAAACAAGCAAATAAACTACTTAGACTTTTTATGGAATTTATACATCGCTACTCTCTAGTGACCTGAACTGCTTCTATTTATGTAATTTTGCATGTCACTCTGAATAAAAGCATCTGCTAAATGTAAATGAAAGCGTTTCTTCTAATAGAACCACACGTTTATTGTGATTTATGTAAGTATCAAGTAAATGGCGTTGTTTTAAACTTTCTGGTCATCATAATCCTGAAAATAGATGCGTAAAGGTTTCAACCAAAATATGAATCAGCTGTTTTTAACATTTAGCACTTTTAGTTTGAGCACTGTTATAAAGGGTTTTTGAACAGTCAAGTGGCAGAGGACTGGAGAAATGACTAAAGCTTTTCAATTCCAGAAATAAGTGCAATTTTGAAATACGAATTCAAAACAGTAGTTTTAAATTGCACAAGACAAAAGCAACCCTTCTGTACACAGCTTTCAAATAAACAAAAAAGGGCAATAGTACTGCTACAGCAGGTGGAATTTGCATGAAAGCCATTAAAAACAATGCAGTGTTAGCAATTGCTTGTTTACACTCATTTCTGAAAGTCATTTGCTAGTTTTACCTTCTCTTTAACGTAACTAACAATAGTAAAGATGAAAATCATGTTTAGTTGGGAAGCAACATGGATTTCAACAAGCTTCTCGTCTAAGATCAGAGAATGCGAAGTTAGGAGTTCTCGACACTAATGAACTTCAAAACTTTCCAAAATCAAGTGTGAAGCAAGCAGCTTAAGAAAGTCCTAACAGGACACAAGAGTGTACTATTTTGGGGGAAAGTGCTGTATTTGCAGTATCTGACAGCATCAATCCTCCTGTCCGTCTAAAACCTGTGATGCTCCATGGCAAACCGATAACAGCATCCTGACTCGTGGAGCCGGCGGAAGCTTTAGTCTCTATTAAGTATTCACCAAGGCCTGCGTCTGCTGCTTGGCAGGTACCCCTCCATTAGCGGAAGCATTTGGAGCCATTAACATTGATAATTTCTAATTAGGATTCAGCAGTGACAGACAGGCTAATTGGCGGTTCTCCCTAAAACACACTGGTAATGGCTGCTCATATTAATTACATGCAAAAGGACATGTTTTTGGATGGCAACCGCAGTGAAGAAAATCAAGTGCTAAAGGGGGTTGATGAAAGGGTTCGAGGCATGAAGAATGAGCAGTGTTTGTGGGTTTCACAAAGTCACTTCCGTTGTCCATACATACTGTTTCTTTTTAAACAAAAGACATTTTAACTCTAATATGTTTTTTGTGGGGGAGTTTAATGTGGCCGCTTGTATTTAAAGCTCGAGCAAATGCATTTGCTTGTTTCCAGAACATCATCAAAGCTCAAGGAGAAGAGCAATTAAATCTTCATTAGGATTGAAGTGGGTTTTTATGTCCAGCTAATAACTCCATGTCACTTTGCAGAGCCTCAGGCATTGCCTCAGAGAAGTATTTGCTCAGTGTAACTATACAGCTAAACACGGGTGACTTTCTACCAAGATGTGATTTACTGTTTCATAGCAGCTGACCTGCGGGTCACAGATGTAATTATCTGATGCATTGTGGTTAATATGATGACATAGTTGACAAGGCAAGCCATGCTTAATGGCATGTTCACAAGGTCAGCCGTTTGAGGATCTGACTGTTTGTTTTGCAATATAAATGATAAAAGAGCTCAGTTTAATATGATTCCTGAGCCTCTTTAGAGTGTACAGATGAGAAAATGTCTCTCTGGTGTTTCTGTTCATTCATGTCTATAATAAAGGGACGTGTTAAAGGTTAGTGTCAGTGCTATTCATACAAAGAGGTTAAAGTAATGTTAGTTTCAATAATTGTCTTGCTTTGTCTGCACAATCACTTGAAGTGTATAATTGGTGCGCTTAATAGTGTAATGTGTCCAGATGACATTTTTAACACAGAGTTGCAATGTAATAATCCACCTTATTAGTGAGGATCTGCATGTTCTCGGTGAAGAATTTCGATGTGTTTTGTTTCTGACAGCTGCACTCATCACTTTATTCAAACTTTCTTCCTGATTGTCTGTCAAGCTGGGCTGTTCTGACTGAGTAGTTTAGTTTTTTTTTCCTTCAGATCTTCAGTTTTTATTTTAATATTAGTTAGAGTTGGCGAAAATGAGACTAACAAATTATTATTTTTTGCTCAAAATTAAGATTACGATTTTCTCACGATTCTGTAGATGTAAAATAAAGGTTAATATGAGTAGGCTATTATTATTGTTATTTCTCTAACATTTGGTAAAGCAACACTAATAATATTAGGCCCATGCGTGTAGGTCTACTGTTGGTTAAAATGATAAATTTTGTATAGGCTTGGAATGGTAGATTTGAACATGATTGACTTTAAATATGTCCTCACATATGCTTGTCATTTGTCATTATACTATATAACATTGAATATAATTCTGGAGGAAATCTGATTGAGTAGTTAAACTGACTGTAACACGGGGAAGTGATACTGACAACAGAGGTGTGGATGGCTTTAATGGGTTTAATGGCGACCTCAGGTAAGCAGTCGTCAATACAGGGGCAAACAGATGTATACTGGTGATCCAGAGTCATAATCAAAATAACAGGCAGAAGGTCAACAGGGCAGGTGGAAGACAGGGATAAACAGACGAGCAAGGCGAGAATCAAAACACGGGAAGACAAGACAAAGGAAACGCGTTGTAATGTCACTTATATAGTGTGAGTGTATGTGCTGCTTTAAATAGTGAGTGTAATCAGTCCTTGACAATCCTCCAGCGGTGTGTGTGCAATCAGTCAATATCAGGAACATCTGTGTGTATATGGTGCATGACTGAAGATGTAGTCCATAAACCAGGCGGATTTGTAGTTCCTGTGTGATGTGTGTGTTTACCAGCGATCTCTGGATGTTATATCGCTGGTGATCGTGACACTGACACTGTTAAACATTTATTTTCATGCACAACACCTTGTTCGCTATGATAGAAAAAAAAAACATATTAAATGCTTGTCGTAGGCTAATCATAACTCTAAAATGCGATATGATCATTTAAACGATGTGCTCGCTGGTTTCACTTTCTCTTTTATGGCTGCCGTCACTCTGAGAAAAAAACAAAAACAAAAAAAACATGGAAATCATACTTACCGTGTGGCTCCAAAACGATCACTCTTCAACAAACTGACCGGTATTATAACTTTATTAGCTGTTATTCATAGCCTATTCTGGTTCTGTTCACTAGACATTGGTGCATGGCCGTGAATACATCATTACTTTAGGACAGAAATGACATTTTGGGGTGAATTGTTCCTTATAAATACAGTATGTGACACTTTTTAGCCCTTTGCTGTCCATGTTGCTGTGACGACTTGTGTGTTTGCCTTTACGCTTCTCTCCTGACCTTGAAAATATAACTGGCTGAATTGTAGAAAAGCTGAATTAAGATTGTGTGTGTGTGTGTGTGTGTGTGTGGTCGAATCGAGATCACAATCTTTTTTTCGATTAATCGTGCAGCCCTAATATTAGTTACAGTTGTCATCTTTTTGTTTAGCTTTTGATATTATTAATATTATTTATATATAGTTTATGTATGTTATAAACCTTTAATCAAACTAAGCAATATTTATTTGACCATAAAAAGGGATTTGAAAATTTTTAAGGACATCAACCCTTTACTACAGCTGCATTAAAAAACTTATTTACGTTTAAGTTGCCATTTATATATATTTCTAATTTTTTATTTACTTTGACTGCAGTCATCTAACAATGTGCCTAAAAATGTATTTTTTTTCACAAAATGTAGAATTTTTTTTATATTGTGCATTTAATTGATTAAATAAATTAAATATACATTTGTTGTTTAACAAAGTTTTGCACATTTTATTGGTGAGTACATAGGTTTTTGCCTAATTTAGAGAAGGTTTTTTTAGTCAACTGAATAGATTTAGAAGTGTATTTTAAAATGCAAAATTTGAAAAAAAATGAAAATAATAATAATAATAAAAATAATAATCTCTATAAACACTTGCATTTTTATATTAATTTGGGTTTGTCTCATCATAACAATAATACAAAAAAAACCCTACATAAACTTGCAACTTGGAGGCAAGCTTTATTCACACTCTGTTGCCACACAATTAGTTTAAACCCTTTATAACAGTGATTTTTGTATAATAGTTCCCCTTTAAAACAGCCTTTTATCTCATCTCACAGCCAACCTACATTCATAGTTTCATAGTATCTTCTGTGATTTCATTCGTACTTGTTGTCTACATTGAATGAACCTGTTGAATAGTGTCTGTTTCATTTCATTCAAATTTTTTGCTTTCCCTTTTCACTCATCAGTAGAAACGCCATACATCTAGATAAGATCAGATCAAGATCATCTTCGGTTATTCTACTTCACTGACTAGACTGCTGTCAATCCCATATTCGGTAGATTTCGCAATATAATTAAGTCCGTTTGTGGATATATTGAGGTAATATTTCATTTAATCTCGGCCATTCTTGCACAATGCACTGAATGTTGTCCTCCCGTGTTTGAAGCCTGTTTTTCTGTTGCCTGGAGAACATGGCGAGACCCGTCGTGCGTCTCAGGTGATTAAATGTGTCTGACATAGGATTGCACAAGCTCACTCGTTAGACGCCGACACCAAACAAAACCTCAACAGCCTTGTCTCTTACCTCAGCCATGTCACTGTGACAACAAACCTTGGATGTACAGCAGGAAAGTCTTGCAAACAAATGATGATAAAACAAAGAAAACATACTGTAGCATGACAAGGAGAAGCATTCCTTTGGCAAGTGATTTGTGTAAATACATTTTAATGTTGTACATTACTGACAACTACCAACTTCTTTACATACGAGTGTGTCCTAAACCTCTTTTTTGCAGTTATTGGGATCATAAAGAGAGAAGATTCTGGTGCTTCTCTCCATTTAATTTAGCAAAAATGTAATAAAAATGGTAACACTTTAGTTAAGACCAGTTCCCACTTTTAACTCATGGCTTATTACCTGCCTATTATTTGGATATTGGCTGTGTGTTTGTAATTATATTGCATATTTTGCATGTGTTTATACTACATCCCTAATGCTACCCATATTCCAAACTCAACTGCTGTCTTAGTATAAAAGGTTAATAAACATCTTGGACAATATGAAAGTAAGTGCGTTAATAGAAAAATAATAATAAAAAATGTGTTTACGTTTTCTTTCAGCACATTATTTATATAAAAATATATTTATATTTCAGCACCTGTCAATATAGATTTTACGGCATTCACTTAATCATTGTGCATTTATCTGTGTATTGAGCTCTATACAAACCTGGGAAAGCATGCTGTGTATTTTAAGAATTCTTCCATAACGCAAAACAAAGCAAAGAAACTGAAAATAATGGCAGACAGAATGTCTGTGCAGCTGAACTCTGACCTCCACTGATGCTCAATGCACTTTTAGGACCACAGACAGCAGCCTGAAATATTTAACTCGCCTTACTGTAGCCCAGAGTGCCACGTGGCAACGTATTAAATCTTTTCTTCTGTGAAGAGGACAGAGACTTTCAAACAAGTCGCTTTAAATATTATCACAGAATTCCATTGTATTATCATGGTGTGTCGAAGCAGTTGTGCATATCCTTTCCAATTGGTTAGACCCTATTTGCATGTTTCTCTCCTCTTTAAAATGACTTCTACGAGGGTCTCAACCCAAAGCCCTAGTAATTTAGCACCTTGGAAAGGTGTTTTCCCTGTGCTCTTTTCGATGTGAGAGGGTGTCGTGTGCCGGAGGCATTGTCTGGGCTGACCTCCTTCATCTGAACAAACCAGCTCTTGTGTGGCTGTTTTTCTATTCTGGGCAGCGCTCGTGCTGTGGGCCTGGGTGCCTTCAGAATGTGTTAGTTTTCACAAATTGCCTGAGGGTGATAATAATGTAATCAAGAATCCCCTATCTTTACCAGCGCTCCTGTGCACTGCCGTCTTCGACTAGATTTTAAACCTCATAGGTTCCGTTCTATTTGATTTATTGTTTTAGTCACCTCTTGCATTTTGCATGTTGTTGGAGTCTCATCTATGGTTGCTGTCCTCTATTCCTCTTTAGTGTTAACCTCACGTCTGGTCTGTCCTGTATCACAATCATCTTTATTAATCCATTGGTTTGGAAAGATGTTGTAGTATGTAATTGGATTTCTTTTGCAAAAAGATAGGCTGAACTTTGAATCCCAATCTGGTGGGGAAAAAATTGTCCCCGATTCCATCGGAAGCCCTCTGAACTCTGTTGCAAGGCTAATTTCACCAGCATGTTAATGTGGTTGTTAAATAGCCACCTTTGGCTGGGTATTTTCCTTCTCCTTATTTCAGTGTTCTTTCTCTGTTCAAATATTGTGGACAGTTTGGATTAAAGCATGGATAATTGATTTTTTTTCCCTTACTTATGCTGTTTTTCAACATGATAGTTGTGATATCACAGTTTCTTGACATAATGATATGATCCCATTTCAACCAGATGTGGGGAAAAAAAAAAAACAAGATGGATAATTGTGGCATTTTATCTTTTATTTTTATTATTTATTTTTATTTGTATTTTGTTTTTTTGACATGTCACACTTTTGACTGTATAGGAAATTTGTTCTCACGATATATTATGAGGAAAAAATGGAACAAGCAACATGGAAACCATACAGAAGGCAATATAATGAAACAAAGTCAGAGGGAAAATGTCAGCATTGTAGAATTAATAGAATAGAACACAAATGTCAGAACTGTGTGATGTAAACTAAAGGAAAAAATAATTGCCAATTGTTCAAAAACTGTCCAAACTAGCCGTTGTCAAAATGTAGTATTTCAGTTTTTTAATTCTGTGGTGTAAATAAGCTTCAATAGGTTGCGCTGTCTCCTGTTTGATGTGCTATTTTAACCACTGGGAGAGAGATAAGCTCCTCAAACCTTTCAATAAGTGTACAGATATAATCTCACCCCTAATCGCATTTTTCAGAGCATAATCTCTCCCATCAACACGAGCTTAGGCTTGTCAGAGAAGATGAGCGCCTTAATTCTGTTCCAAATATAGCACTTAACCAGTACCTCCATGTTCAGACACAAATCTGAGCCCAAATCCCTGAATCTTTTTCATCAGAGAGTGCCGAAAGCTACTTGTTTTGATACTTGTTACTCTCCAAGTCTGATGATGCCCTTATGAGGCTACACATTTTACACGGTAAAGGCATTAGACAGCTGTTTTCTCAATTTTTTACAATTACACTCTGACTAACTGTATTGATAATAGCATTTAAACGAGTGATTAATTAATTGTGTGACTTCTGCGCACTGTGTGCCTTAACATGCACTGACTCTAATCTGTGAGACGGCCTAGCACTTCATGGCTGAGTTGCTGTTGCTCTCAGTTTCTTCCACTATATGATAACTACAACAGTTGATTTGTGGGATATTTAGTTGTGAGGTATTTTCATAAACAGACTTTATGGCAGTCTTTATGGCAGACTTTGGCACTGGTAGAAATCAATCACAGTATGTGACTTGAATTCATTGAACTCTTGAGTGTCACCCATTCTTGTTGTAGGAGCAGTCTGTATGCTTAGGTGTTTGTGGCCATTTACGTGATTGAAAGACCTGAATTCAATTATTTGCTGGAGTGTCCAAAAACTTTTGGCTATATAGTGTATATGCTAGGAAATGAACCCATTATATAAATGCTTTGTCATATTGAGGATTTAACCTGAAGAATGAGTTTTACAAGTTGAAAGACTTTAAAACACTGCATGTTTGTAATAATAAATCAGTAAAATTGCCACACAATTATTCACCATAGCCACATAGTGTCAGTACAATTATAAAAGAAGATGCTTCAATCCTGGTTTGTGGATTTAATCAGGTTTATTTTATACATTGACATAACGGATGTCCTAAACGTGTGTGCTCACACTCGCGTGCATTAATAGCGACATTGTGTGTGACTCATCATTGCAGAATGGCTTGAATTAACTCCACAACAAATATATCAAGTAACAGATGGGAAAGTTCTTATTGCTGTAAGGGAGATCTGCTTCGTTCTTGTCTGTCACTGTGCTGTTTATCTACATGAATGCTACACGCTTTAAAGCAATACAAACAGATCTCTGAGGCTCTGACCACATGTGGGAACGGCACACACAGCATTTTACACATGCATTCTGGAGACACAAAAGGATTATCTTAAATCTTGAAAAAGGGGTAAAATTGGTGCCCGTTAAGAATACTCAATATTCCGCATAGCAGGTTTTCTGCTCATGAATATCTATGCATAAACTACACATTCTCACCGGAAAAGGAATGTTTGCTCGAATAATGTGTTGGCGGGACATTTCTATGTATTATAATTGTCTATGTTGCTTTCAGTAGCACTACTGTTGTCATGGCAATGCTTAAAATTCCCCTTGACACGTTCAGTCAATTTCTGTTTACATTTAATACAGTGTGGTTAAAGTTATTGGTTACATTTTAAAAGTCTTGCAAAAGTATTTATTTAATACAATTATTTTTTGATTTGCTTTTTAAAAATGTTTTGGTTTCAGTGCATCCCTAGCAAACAGTGTTTATCATGATCCACGTTGCCTGTTTTGCTGTAATTTATTAGTGTAAATGTCTTTTTTATTTGCAATCTATCTATCTGTCTGTCTGTCTGTCTGTCAAAACAAAAAACAAACAAACATGCAAAAGTATTAGTATATAATCAATAATTAGAAATTGTACCAGCGTTATTTGATACTTATACGACTCTGTTTGTTAGATGATCAATATTTAAGTTACAGTTTTGGGCTGGTCAGTCTCAATGAAGTAAAAGCACTCATCAGTTTCAAAATGACTGAGGCCCCGTTTACACTGATGCGTTTTCGTTTTAAAACACATAAGTTTTGCTACGGTTACGCCATCCGTCCACACTACGCCGGAGTTTTCGAGCCCCGAAAATGGAGCGTTTTGGAAACGCTGGAGAGGCTGTTTTCAATCTAAAACGCTGCTGCTCCGTCTCAGTGTGGATGGGGGGAAATGGAGACATTTGAAAACGGAGGTGTGGCTACCGAAATTCGTTTTTTATGTCATTGAGTAACCCTCCCTTATTCGTCAAGCCCCTATTACATGACTATAATGCCACCGGAAGACGAGAGACCAGCCTTCACTGTAAACAATATGGACAGAAATGGGAGTGTTGTTTGCAGTATTGTCCGTTTTAGGCATCATTGTGCAGTTAAACTCTGTAAACTTTTTTACTACAACAGCTGCATATATTCGCAAGAGGCAAGCTATTGTTCGAGCACTCGCTAACCGCTCGCGCTTCACGTGGCGTACGCCCTATTTAGAAAGCCGAGCGAGATACATGCTTACTGTTTATACTTGAACGCGCATGCCCAGAGTGCGCGAATGGTCACGTGATATACGTTTTTAATTGAGTAGTGTGTACAGAGATATGTTCAGAAACGCTAGTGTGGACGCGGATCATTTTCATGCTAAAATGCCGTTTTAAAACTAAAAGTCACTAGTGTAAACTGGGCCTGAGGTAACTAATCAAATCGAAGAAGGTGGCACAGATGAACTGAAAATTTGTGAGGAAAGATACTATAAAATAACTAAATAGTTAATATTTTACAGTACGCCAGTATAACATGAATAGCCCATCTCATATTAGTCAGTCTTGTTATTAGGCATCACCAAGTGCCTCTCAGTCCTCTAAAGTGACCTAAACTGAGAAACTGTAACTCTGATTGTGCGGTGCTCTGTGATCCCATGGCAACTGTAATTTGTCATTAAAAGACACCACAGGGTCTCCCAGTGAAACTCAGGCACTTGAGCATTGTTATCTGCAATATGCTTCTTTGCTTGGCTGTGCTAAATTTAGTTAAGACTTCTGGGGTAAACGTCAGGCTGGTTATTCATGACAGTGTTGGTGGGTTCAAACTCCCAGCAGGATTTACGCTAATGCAGACAGTGTCCTACTGTGGCAGACAAACAGCAATGGTGGGGCCTCACAGTGAGCAAAGAGTGCAGAGAAACTGGGTGGGATGAAAGATACAAAGAGACAGATTCAGTCAAAGAATCAAGGCAAGTGTGTGTGTAGAGATGTATGGAGGAAGAAAATGGAGAATTGTTTAGTTACAGTGTTGAGATAAGTAAAAACTGGTGAAAAAGATGACAGGTTTTATTTTCTGAGAACATAAATTGGATAATAATAAATCAAAAACAATAATAATAATAATAATAATAATTGGATTGCATCTTTTCATAGCAGCAACGTAGGATAAAAATCAGTTCACTTCAGGTAGATGGGTAACTTCAGGTTTTATCAGAAAAGAACTCTAAATGACTTTGACTTTCAACATTGTTAATATTTGATGTGCAAGTGTTTGAAGAAAATGTCTCTTTTTTTTGACTTTGAGATCAGAAAAGAAATTATAGAGCTTTATGGACCCAAAAAACAGAGTAGATTGAACTTTTGTTTCCTGGGTTCTCTTGTGATTCTATGAGAATTATAAGTCAAATTAGTTCTGTGGTTATCTTTACTTAGACTCACAGCAAGAAGGTCGTGTGTTTGTCAATTGGCTCGGTCAGCTCTGGGTGCTCCGCTTTCCCCCACTGTCCAAAGACATACGGTATATTGTAGGTTAACTGAACAACTTAAATTGACCGTAGTGTATGTGTGTGAATGAGTGTGTACGGATGTTTCCCAATACTGGGTTGCAGCTGGAAGGGCATCCGCTGTGTAAAACATATGCTTGATAAGTTAATGGTTCATTCCGCTTGTCTGAAGAATAAAGGGACTAAGCCGAAGGAAAGGAATGAATTGTTGTAGTTATGTCTTGTACCAGCAGGGGTTAACTGGATGTGTTAAAGCACTGACAGAAGATTCTGATTTAATGCATCAAGTTGCCACTTTCCACAGACAGTGCTGACCTGTGTTTGAGTGTTATTCACAGCGTCACATAACCTCCAGGCCATGTCTTGACTTAAAGAGCTCCTCACCGGATCCCCTTTTTGATGGTAATATCTTGCCATCCATTGTCACCTGGGTACCAACATGATCATCATACAAAACAATGTTGTATATTTTTATATGGCATTCATCGTCATACACATACTGTACAAAAACAGTGGTTTGATGTCACAATTTGAAATAAATAGTTTGCTCAAATTACATTTTTATTTTTGCATAAAATAATAAAGGTTACATTTATAATGGATTAGAAAACATTAATAATATAATTTTTACATAAGACAATACTTTAATAGACCTAATAGAAGCGTACACATATTTGACATTTACATATTTTCCAGAGAACTTGCAATCGGTTTAAAGTGTTTTTCCAGAGATATTGATATTTTTGCTCTTTATTTTGACATTAGTACACGCTCAGAAATAAGGTACGTGAGCTGTCACAGGCGTGGTACCTTTTCAAAAGGTACACATTTGTACTTAAAGGGTCTATATTGGTACATCAAAAGTATATATTAGTACCTAAAAATTTTAAGAGGAAGACTTTTGTACTTTTTAGGTGCTAATATGTACCTTTGAGCTAATAATATGGACCCTTTAGATACAAACCTTTTGAAAAGGTACCATCCCCATGACAGCTCGTGAACCTTTATTTTTGAGAGTGTAGGTTATAAAAAAGTTCAGTTCAAGAATGGTATCTGTAAAGCCGATCGATACCTGATTTTGTGGTCTCACTTGCAGAACTCATTCATTCATTCATTTTCTTGTCGGCTTAGTCCCTTTATTAATCCGGGGTCGCCACAGCGGAATGATCCGCCATCTTATCCAGCATTTGTTTTACGCAGTGGATGCCCTTCTAGCCGCAACCCATCTCTGGGAAACATCCATACATTCTCGTTCACACACATACACTACAGACAATTTAGCCAACCCAATTCACCTGTACTGCATATCTTTGGACTGTGGGGGAAACCGGAGCACCCGGAGGAAACTCACACAACCACAGGGAGAACATGCAAACTCCAAACAGAAATGCCAACTGACCCAGCCGAGGCTCGAACCAGCGACCTTCTTGCTGTGAGGCGAACGTGCTACTCACTACGCCACCATGGCGCCCCACTTGCAGAACTAGTCATGAGTAAAAATATGCTGTTCATGCACTGTAAAAAATCTGCAAAATTGCCAGTATTTCACCGTTAAAAATACGGTACAAACCATAAGAATAATTTTTCATTTTTACAGTAAACTACTGTATTTCAATAATTTACAGAGGTAATGTGTCTGTATTTTGAATTACCAACTTGTTATACAGATTGACTCGTTAACACAGCCATATAGAATGGTGATGAGAAAGTTAAATAATGAACCAACGTTTATCACAAACATCTTTTCCCACATGCAGAAAAGTGTATCAGTGTATAGAAGGTGCTCAGTGTCATTCACACAGCTACTAAACACCAGTATGGTAACACGCATAAAATTAAAGTCATGAAATAAACATTGTTTATCAACATTGAATGTTATATAAATCTCTAATGTACGTCACTGATGGGGAAACAACTAAAAAGATCCACAGTACTGTCAACAAAAAGCATAAAAAGTGATGTGCCATGCAGAGAATTCTGGGAAGGTCAATTTACAGTTGTTCACAGTATATACAGTATTAAGGAAGCTTTTTGTTAACCAGGTTAAGGATTTTTACTGTAGCATTTAAAAAAAAATTTAACTGTTGAAATCACGGCCATTTTTTACAGTGTGTGGAGGAATGAGACTCAGCAAAAAAAAAAGTGCATTTGGCCTTTGCCTTGTCCTTTGGTGCAGATCTCTGTTATATTTTAGTCTTGATTTAGGAACCAGATCTGTGCTAAATGCTTAGTTGTCAATAGATCCACCATTTGAGAGCCTCTTTCAGTAGAGGAAAGCCTGCATTAGTACCATATTAACCTTTTCCCATCAATCAGCAGTTAACAACAGTAATTTCTCTCTTGCACTCTCTCTCTCTCTCACACACACACCCACTGAGAGATCATTGATCTTGCACTGACACTGAACTGTTTCCATCAAGAAACAATTAAACGAAAAACTCATGTGGATGCATGGCCAGCAACACATGGCTAGAGAACATTTTTGGAGGGTGGTTTATAGCTTCTGACACAGCTGAAATAAATCAATCCCCTCTCTGTGTACAAACAAAGCACAGATTAAGAACAGGGCACAAGGGAACGTAGGCGATGAACTCAATTGCCCTCACATGGTGATCCAACCAGTAAAAGCGGATTAAATATATTTACTTTGTTTCTTAGTATTTTTTCTGATGAGCGTATGTCAAGGATTATCAGATTCCCATCTAATGTGTGCTATTGAAGCATTACGCTGAGTAAATAGTTTGCTAAGCGTTTCTCTTGAAACATTACTGAAATCTTTCTGAATTGGTCTGGAAAAAAAGATGATGCTGATTCATTGATTTGAATTGAGTCTGTATCTCTTTAATCGTGATGGATATAAATGATGGAAATCAGTATAAGGCCATGTTTTATTCCAGCTAATGCTTGTTAAATGATGTAGTAGATGTTCACCTGATGATCCTGTTTGCGAAAGATCAGGTTTAAAAGCATAAAGAGTGATCCAGGAGTTGGAGATCATAATCTCAGTCATCATTAATGTTTGTCAGCACACACGATGTCGGAGCCTGGGGAGTCCGAGCCATTAACATGCTTCATATGGCTTTGTCCTGCATAATGACAATAATTTATCTAACCTGTTTCCCAAAGAACCATTGTCTCTCTCAACAAAATATTCCGAAATGTAGGATTTCTCATTCTTTTTCAGATTTTCAAATTAATTATTTTAAACTAGGCTCAGTAAAAACACTGCGTTATATTACACACTACTTACATTTCTTCAAAACATGAAAAGCATTGCTCCCTGTCAGTTTTACCATATTTATCAGATGACATGTTGAAAAATTGCTGCCATCATTTCTAACATTTCCTGTACATTGGAAGTGCAGACTTATTAAACATCAGTGTTTAAAAAAATTGCAGAATGATTGTGTTCATTACTTGTTTCTCAGCACTTTCTAAATTACTTTCCATTACTATAACTATAACCTTCTATGTGAAGCTGCTTTGACACAATCTACATTGTAAAAGCGCTATACAAATAAAGGTGAATTGAATTGAATTGAATACTAAATAGCCTGTTCAACTTGCACCAAAAATGTGACTGTTACAATGCATTATGACTTTGGTTGTGTAAAGCACAACAGTTTGAAAATGAAATGTCTGCTGTGTGGCGTTAGATGTTATTAACATGACTTGTTTAAAATGAAAGAACCCCTTCACTGAACCCTGTATAATAAAGTTAATTGATCATTTTTATAAAAGCAAATGTGAAGTATAACACATTTGCTGAATAAATGTGATTCTAAAGCTGGCTTGTTTAAAGTGTTGAGCTCTAAAATGTCCAGTGATTGCCATGTTATATTTTCTTAGAAACAGATAAACCTTTTTTATTATGTTTATTCATGCACACATTATGTTTTTGAGGTCTTTTGTCAAACCATATAATCAGATGCGTACATTAGTGCTCCAAAACACATTAGCAGTGCTGTAGGCTACTATGTGAGCTGCTAAGCAAGTTTTGTTTGCTGAAAAGCCATACTGTGCATATAAATATGAATAAAAACATGTGTAATGCACGCATTAAAGCATAACTTTACGAATCATGAACTGTGGAGAAGGCACTTTGAAGTTATACCATTGTCTGTTAATTAATAAAATGCACTATAATCATACTTTGCATGAAAATAAATAAAAATACTTTGTTTTTCTATCTCTGATGTTCGTTTCAGCTCGAATATTAGTGAATTAAAAGTATAGATACAATTTATCACCTTAGAATTATAAAGTTCTATCTGACATTTTTGTCAAAATTGAGTTATTGACACATTCTTATTAATTGAAAACTTATTTACATTATGGTTTTTTTATATATGTTGTTTACATTTAAGACTTTTTCTTTATAAAACAAATGTTACACACATACTGTTTGCTATGTAATGCAAAAACTTTGAAGCTCAATATCTCAAAATCGTTCAGAACGCAGATAGAACCTTTTTTCAATTCCAAAGTGACAAATATCTAAAGAGTCAGGTTATTTAAAGGGCATATATGATGAAAATCATCTTTTGTAAACTGTTTGGACAGAACTGTGTGTAGGTATAGTGTGTCCACTGTCATATTGGAGTGACAGAAACACAACAATTCTCTCATTTTTTATTTTAGTTCCTGACGTTAAAATAGCAATTGATTGACAGGCACCATGTTTCTATAATAACATGTATACACATGTCCATAGAACATTTTTATTTTTATTTTTGCAAATAAACTTGGATTAAAATATGTTTTGGGCGCCACGGTGGCCGAGTGGTTAGCACGTTCGCCTCGCAGCAAGAAGGTCGCTGGTTCGATCCCCGGCTGGGCCAGTTGGCATTTCTGTGTGGAGTTTGCATGTTCTCCCCGTGGTCGCGTGGGTTTCCTCCGGGTGCTCCGGTTTCCCCCACAGTCCAAAGATATGCGGTACAGGTGAATTGGGTAAGCTAAATTGTCCATAGTGTATGAGTGTGAATGAGAATGTATGGATGTGTTTCCCAGAGATGGGTTGTGGCTGGAAGGGCATCCACTGCGTAAAACAAATGCTGGATAAGTTGGCGGTTCATTCCGCTGTGGTGACCCCGGATTAATAAAGGGGCTAAGCCGAAAAGAAAATGAATGAATGAATAAAATATGTTTTCTAACTCCTTTATAAGTTTAAAACATATTTAAAACAGCATGTTTGTAATAACGACAGTAAAATTGCTATCTAATTCTTAACCACTATAATCATCATGGCTGCATGGTGTCAGTAAACGCTAATATTTGTATGTATGTGTGTACTGCAAATGACATTGGTGTGAGACTCATCATTTCAGAAAGGCTTGAATAAACTTCACCACAAATACATGAAATAAACTTACTTGGTATTTCTCACTAATGAGCTGTATGTCAGCTTCATCCCAGTCTGCCTCTGTCACTGTGTTGTTTGTCTAATGTTACGAGTGATGAGAAGCAGACATGCACATGGGATCGGTGGGCGAGGAGAAGCAACTCATTTGCATTTAAAGCCGCAGGCTACCAAAACAGCTACAGTGTACTCCGACACTAAAATGGGCATATTCTGGAGGCTATAATAAATGATCTGATGGGTATTTTAGCTGAAACTTTACAGACACATCCTGGAGACACCAAAGGCTTATCTTACATCTTTTAAAAGGGGTAAAATAGGTGCATTTTATTGAAAATGTGTGACTATCCACTTGCTTGGTTGACTTATTGTAAGCAAATAAGAGGGATGATGAAGAAGAAGAAGAAGAAGATGATGATGATTACGGTGATGGTGATGATAAAATGGGGATTGATCTCTGTTTGTCCATGCTGTCTTTTACTGATATGCATCTTTGTTGCACGATTAATTAAGATGTCTGAATCTGTTTTTTGTACTTACAAAAAAAAGATTTCTAAAACTCACAGCATGCTTTTGTAGTTCAATGACCACTCAAGTCAAAAGTTCAGGGGAAATTTAATTTCTAATTCATGACCTCTTTAAACCTATTAAATAATCCACTTGTCTTCCAGTGTTACAGGTTATGAGATATTTAGGTTGCCCACAGTTTAAAGCAATCATGTCCACAAATTGCTCTCAAATGTGTTGTTGCTTAATTAACCTAGATATCTGCAGCTACAGGGCACCTGCTCTTGATGTGAGGGCTTTTTTACTCATGTCAGTGTCTGATTTTTCAACGTCCAAGAATTTCAAAAATATATTAGCAATATGAAATGAGTAATAGCAGGATTGAGGCTCATTGGGAAGTCTTGTAATGCATGTTTCACCTTCTAAGCACAGCAATATTGACTTTTTATTATCATGTACATGCAGTGCCTATAGAAAATCTTAATCATACCCTGTGAAAATCTATAGCTTTACTCACATTACACCCGGCTTCGGGACAAAGTTGTAGAAAGGCACAGGTTAGGAGAAGGCTACAAAAACATTTCAAAGGCTGGAAAAGTTATTTGGAATGCGATTTGATTTCAGGCTGTATGACAAATATAGTAATTTCAGAGAGGTATGATGATTTTCTATAGGCACTGTACATGGATGGAGGAATTTTTTTCGTATTGATGTGCATTCAGTGTATTTTTAAGCTCAATTTTGTTTTTATAAATTTGTTTGTAAAAAAATGTTACGCGTCATGTTGATGGTCCTCTTCCTGTTATTTACAAGTAGGACCACACAGAATCTGCATGTGCAGAAATTTGTATTTGTATTGTAAACAAAGTTAAAAACATTATTTTTCATTTCATAAGTTTTTAAATAGAGTATTCCCAAAATCATTCCACATAAATTCACAGATTATTTACAAAATTCTGCGCAGAAATAGCAATAAATGTCAGCAGATTCTGTCTGGCCCTGCTTTGCAACTACATGACAACTTACCAGTCATTAAGAGCATTAATAGAGTTTTGGTAGACTGTATAAGATGGAAGAGAGCTAATGATGTACAAGTTGGAATTTTCATATAAATTTACTTGTATTGAAAAAAATGTTGGTGGAGCAGCAAAATATGAAGTAATGTAAACATTAAACAGATGGCTTACTAATACAATACACGAATGACTGCCAGTTGACACGTTGTCACTTACTGCATAGTCAGCAGAATGTTTGGTCATACACTTAACAATAGGGTTTCATTAGTAAAGTTGACTAATCCACTGCATAAAAGTAGTTATTTTTAGTTACTGTATTTACAAAAATAAACTGATAATGAGCAATAATTGTACAGCATTTATTAATCATATTTCAAAAACATTGTGTGCAATTTGAGCTAACATAAGAAACTGTGAACAGCTTTATTTTTATTAATAAAGATTAATAAATATTATAATAAATGTATTGTTCATTGTTTGTTAACGTTAGAAAATACATTAACAGACATTAACTAATACAACCTTATTGTAAAGTGTTACAAAATTTAGCATCAAAATGATGTGTTTACCAATACAGAGGACAAAGGGAAAAGTGTAAATCTCCAGTGTTTTTTTTTCTCCCCATAATAGAAGAAAAAAGTATATTTCTGATTTGACGCATAGCTAAACAGCTTGCCTACAAAAAAGCTATTTAACATTTTACCATTGTTGCTCAGGAAAGAAGATAAAGTTCTTTAAACACAGCTTGACCTTTTGTAACAGCCTGCTCCAATGACCTGTTTCATGTACAGTCCAGTAGTTAAAGGAAACGACAAGATAAGCAGGACAATACAGCGTTCACAGTAACTAATGGTTTATTTAAACAGGATTGTCAGAGGATGCAAATTACATGAGTTGGATAGAGGGTCTGATTTAAAACCTTAAACGCAAAACTGCAGGTAACAAGTATGGCATCCGTCCAAGCCTGTGCGGCAGAGACTGAGAGGCTGAAGCATCATCATGATATTGACTTACTGTAATTTACATCAGGGTGTTCAGAGCCCACTTCAGCTGAGCTAGATTGGGCTCCATGAATAAATGAAGAGGCAAAGTTGCAAACAAACAAAGCGTACAAAAAATCATTATGCATGTGAGAAACGATTTTTAAAAAAGCAGAAAACAGAGCGGCTGTGATTTTTGTGACTATAAAACAATTTTAGAAAGTAAGAAAAGTCTTAAGCATCTAAGCAGCTAGTTATTGTTTAACGGATCCTTTACGCCTCGTCTTGATTTAAAATGCTTCTCTGTGAAAGGTGTATTACACTGGCAAGTGCTCTGCTTCTTTATGAATCTGGATCAAGTGAGCTTGTGCT
Source organism: Danio albolineatus (assembly GCA_903798035.1). Lineage (NCBI taxonomy): Eukaryota > Metazoa > Chordata > Actinopteri > Cypriniformes > Danionidae > Danio > Danio albolineatus. Next base: position 9,154,163 of record CAIGQQ010032765.1, read on the forward strand.
CTTGGCTGTTGTATTTTTTATAAAGGCCAAAGTGGCCTGTTGAGACTAGAATGAAGTAAGTTCTGTGTTGTCCCATTAATGAGTTATTTAGCAGGTGAACACAAGACTTGTGTGCACCACTATACATTTGGGTTGCCAAATATTGTAGCTTGATGCTGAAACTCAAGTGATCGTCAGATTTGTGTCATCTGCGCTCACATTATGCACAAAGTAGGTTTTGAACTACTTTTAAATAAACTTGGATGTCCCATTAAACCACGTGAATACATGCTCTCTGAAAATATGCTGAATAATTTAGATTCTTTACAATATCCCTCACTTCAGTTTTAAAAGGGGCTATAAACCCCTTCACATTACATTTTATGGCCAGCCATCACAGCAAACATTTATTTACAGACTGTTAATTGACCCCTCTATTGAATTCCCAAAGAAACGGTCTCCCTCGGCAACAAAAACTCATAGAAACGTGCTCAATGATTCGTCTAATGGCACAGTGCTTTCCCAATGTAACTGCACATGCACAAACAAACATGATGGAATCGCAGAGGCAGATTACTATCAAGACGGGTGAAGTCAAGCAACCCAAGGCTGTTGTTAAAACGGCCAATCACCCAAGTCATGCGCTGTGTCCAATTTGCTCCTTTGGGATTAGTATCGTTGACCTCTAATAGCTTAGTGTTCGCCATTAGTTGGTGTACCCAAAGGTCTTTGCTTATTTCAGCGCTGGATAAATGAAGCTGATTACGGTCCATATTTATCCCACACTCTGCATCTATTGGCATGTAAATCAAAATGTAAATGAGGTGGGGTGGATTGGTTGGCATGCAGTAAATATTCAGATTGCGCCAGCGTCAGGCTGTAATCAGTGGTAAATTGTAAGCAGAGGAGAGAGGAGGTCTGGCGTTATTAAATTGCATCTCTAAATTCAGAAATTACAAATGCGCTTTGCTGTGTGCCACATGAAATCGACTTTATTTATCTCTTATCCTGTTCGCATTCTGATGAAATCGAAACGAGGGCAGCCGTGACAGTGACAAATTGAGGTAATTAATATCCCTGTTTGTAGGTTTAAATCTGTGAAAGGTGCTCAGTGTGACGTGACATGTAGCAAGATCTACAGACGATGAAAAGAGAAACAATAACGGTAACAAATATTTACAATGCGTTCTCTTTGTTTCATAAATAAGCAAATAAAATAGAACTGTGCTCTAGTGGGCTGATTCTGGAGTTGACAAACAGATGTTACAGATACACAGTATGAAACAATAGATGTAGATCGAGATTGATAGATTTCTGGATAGACAAAGATGCACTAAAGAATATACATGGATGATTAGCTTGCAACACTGCAAAACCCAACAGTCAACTTAATCAAATTAAATGAGTGTACTTAACAAAATTTACTGAAAGTTAATTCTACTCATTTGAAAATAGTTTTGAGTTTCAACTCAGTGTTGAAGGTAGAGAGTTAAATAAATACCTCATTACTTCAACCTAAATGGAGTAAGCTCACAGTACTCATATAGATTCGTTTTTTTTTAAAACTCAAATTGTTTGTAGCAATTGGTTTCCTCAAATTGTTTGAGTTGCCTTAACTTACTGTGTTTTACAGTACTCAGTTGGTTTGAGTTCTTTTCATTTACTGGGTTTTACTGTGCTCAAATTGCTTCATTTACTCAAATTGATTAAGTTCACAGTACTTATTAGATTTAGTTTTTGAACTTTAAGGGTTTGTTGCAATCGGTTAAGTTACCTAACCCCTTCAGACTCTACGTCCATTACAATGGACATCACATGACATCCCATGTTTTTTTCCCTCCTGGAGCATTTCACCAAATTTTAAGACTACGGTTCATGAGAGTGGACATTTTTCATCCAATCAAATGGCAGTAAGGCTCTGCATGACGTAATAAAGCAGCATGGCAGCACTTCATTCCAAACACAGAAGTAAGCCACATTTACATGGTTTTATTCAGATGTATTGCTATCTTTGCAGATATTTCATAGATTGTACGTAAAAAAGAGGGATTTAACTTACTAATTAAAGTTACAAATCGATTGTAGAATTGCAAGCTTTAGATCAGGATTTTTTAAAATATGTTTGTCCATTACGATGGACAGTGGGTTCAAAGGTCTGTTATTAAAATTAAATCTCCAGCAATGCTAATTGAGCTTTTTTATATTGTATATATATATGTATATCAATGCACAATTTTTTTGTTGAAACAATTTCATATGCAGAGTACACAGTTCATGAAGTTCTTGAATGTATAGCAGATGGAAATGTCTCAGATGTGGATAATATGTTGAGTGATGAGGAAGATGGAGATACAGTTGATAGATCTTCAACAGTTAGTAAGTGTAGGATTAGGGATAGTTAGTTAATTAATTATTGGGTTTTACAGTGTAGGTAAATTTAAATGTGTTGATTTTTAATGGATAGATATGGAGAGAGACAGAGTGTGTTTGTCTGTGTGTGTGTGTGAGAGAGAGAATGACAGAGAGTATGGGGTCGATCATACCAAATGCACTTTTACGCTCCAAAAATGTGAGGTGCACCACACTGCCTTTTTTGTTGACAAAGAAAAGAAGCACTGCTTTTTTTTAATGTCACTAGGCTATGACTGAATCATCTGTGTGTTGTGCGAGAGTATTGCTGTTGGTGTTGGTATAATTGTAATATTTAACAATATTGTGATGTTCAAGTCATACAGCTCTGGATAACTTGAAACAATGACAATTAAGGTGCGTCCCAAATCGCATACTTGTGCACTATTCTACGCCATTTAGAAGTATAAATAGTGCGTTCACACTGAAAACTCTACAAATAATAAGTGCACTTTAATTACCCAGATGAAGCACTCATTCAGCCGGTAATATGAAGTGTGTAATGATGGATACTTCACACACTAAACAACCGCAGCTTTGCGCACGTAGCGGAATGTTAGCGGATGTTAGATACCTTTATTTATATTGGATTGTGAAAGCAAAATTCTCCTATGAGAGTGATTATAGCACCTCCTGATGGTGGATGCAGTTATTCTCATGTATTATTTGATATTTTGTTCAATTATTTCACTAATTTGGCAACCGTCAAACGTCATCAGAGAAACGGTTTGAACTTCCGCATAATAAAAAAGCCATTAGTGTTCCATCTGGTACAGCACTACATACATATACTATGCTGTTGAGTGTGTAAGTGCGCAAGTACATAGTGCATGAGTGCATAGTGTATAGTGTGCCATTTGGGACGCAACTTTAGTCTCTCCGTCGTCAAAAGTCTCCATAGTTGTCTTGACAACACAAACAGTGCTGTCACATCAACGGGAACCCCACCTCTGCTTTCATTTGATTGGAGAATGAAAAAGACGCGACTGACGTAACACTATTTTTCTGCACAGTGTTGACTTTTTTCAACTGCGATTACACAGAGTTCAATGGCAAAAATACGAGGTGCAGCAGGCAGTTAAAATGCGAGGTGTGCAGGGCGCATAAGTAACGTGCAAAACTCTCACGGCCATTAGTAAGCCATTCAAAAGATATGCCTCTCAATATGTCTCTAAGGGTGTTTTCCAGTGCTTTGTTGTCCAGTGCATCTACTACATAAAACATGCCAGAGTAATTGGTGGTTCATTCCCCTGTGGCAGCCTAAGCCGAAGGATAGGAGGAAGGAGTAGTGTGTTACTTGGAAAAGTAATGTTCTGTTAAAAATAAATCTATAAAGTCAGTGTCTAAACCTCGAGGGCCCAATTGTTATGCCTGTGGCCTTCTGATTTGTCCCGGATCCCTCTGAGGGACCAGAGGGGTGACAGAATGCAGACAGGTGTGACCGCCACAGCCAGCTGTGACCTGAAGGTGCCGTTTGGTCCTGGAGGGCTGACAGTAGCCTGGCAGACCACCAGACAATCAGAACAGGGGCAGACGGAGTGACCCAGCACCCCACCTGCAGGAGTCTGCAGAGTCCACAGGCCACCCAAAGCTCTGCCTGTCTGGATCCACTCCAGCCACCTGTCAGGTGCACCAGCTGCTTGCCCCCCTTAAGCTCGCTAGTCCATCTGTGCCCAGGTCTGGATTTGATATATTACTCCGTATCGTAAAGGATAATGTTGTAATGTCTCTAAATTGTGTTAGCTGTGTCACATTTTTCTTTGATTGGTGCAGAGTACAGGCTGCAGATACCGGCACTGCAGCGTTCTTTTTCGCTTCTGATATTTATGTCTCATTTGTTTACACTCATGGAAGGGATAATTTAATGAACCAAAATTACGGTGGTGTTTTGCAGTGAACAGAACAGCAAAAATCACATCTGCATGCTTGATTAACAACTGGCAGTATAATGTGTGTGTGTTTGAGAGAGAGAGAGAGCTAGGCTTTGCTTGAATTATAAGGACTATCAAATTATAAAATCTAAATGTAAATTTTAACCATAAAACAAACAAACAAAACCAGTTAGACACCAATTAGAAAGGTGTCAAAGTCATGGGCATATGGGCCTATTATAAATGTTTACATTTTTATATTATAGTATATTTTTAAAGGCCGTATTTAACAATACCATCTAAAAATCCATCATGTTGTTTAATGTGTATATAAACAGTTGAAGTCAGAAATATTAGTCACCCTGAGTTATTAGCCCCCCTGTTAATTTTTTTCAGAAAAAAAAAGTTATTTAATGGAATATTTATGCTGTTAATTTATTCGCTCACAGGCCATCCAAGTATGTTGGAATTTTATACCTAATATAAGGTTGAAGCAAATTATATTTTCCCTTTTGCACAAAGTTGTCTGTTCATATATAAAACATGATCTCTATTTTAAACAAATAGTTATGGTTATGAATTTACCCAGAATTGTGCAGACTCGTCATGATACACCGGAATGTAGTAAATAAACAGCATTATTATTATTTTTTTCTCTCTCTTTTTTTTGTGAACAATCCATATATTGATTTTTGTTTTTAATACTATATGCAATATGCCACATGGTGTCTTCAAGAAACGTCTTTTGTGGGATGCTAATAACGTTGTGGGTTATGTTTATTATTAGAAGATAGAAATAGTCCTTATGTTTGTGTAAAAACAAAAGGAAAATAGT
>CAIGQQ010032765.1:9159656-9205968 GCA_903798035.1 Danio albolineatus
CCCACAAAAATTTAACATATATATTTACACATACATACATACATAATTACATATATATACATATAGATGTATACAGTATATATAGATGTATGTATGTATGTATGTATGTATGTGTAAATATATATGTTAAATTTTTGTGGGGGTGTGTGTATGAGTATGTGCCCCTCGGCCATGAAACCCAGTTTTGCTCCTCTATCAAGGTTGCATACTTGCCCTCCGTCTATCTTTCTCTCTCTCTCCCTCTAATGGCCTCACGTTGCTGCTGTAATGCCAATTAAAAAATGAGTACAAAGTTTCCCGGAGAGTCTGAAGCTTCCTGCAGTATTCAACAACACTGATGAAAGAAACAGTGCGCTCATGCGCTGTGCAGACAAGCCACTGCCCAAGTGCTAAATGTAAAACCATCATTTAATCTTAACTGCTTGAGTACAAATGAGAAGAGTTGAACATACGGTAGTCTGGACATAATTATTTTTTAAACTGTAAATGAAATATGTATTATTCCCGATCATTTGTACATGGTATGGCTGAAGCCTTCCATTGGTTTCCTGACTGATGCGTTTTAGTGCACCCCTTAAGAACAATGTGCATTTACTTATATTATCTTCTTTAGATGTACGTTTAGCATGTGCAGAATGATGACAAAGTGGTAGATAAATAAATACAATCAATTGGTAATTCAGTTGTTATAGCGCAAAAATATAAAATTTTTCCCAAAACTATTTATTTATTCAAAGAGGGGTAAGATGGCTCCCTGCCTGCAGAATGTATAATTGACTTTTAATATAATGCTTTCTGATTAATATTAATGTTTTTGTGTCATTAATGTAAAATCTAAATTAACTGTGTATGCATGTAAATGCTTATGATACTTTACAATAATTAAAAAAAGACATGACATACAAAGCAGGTTCCCAGTAAAAGGCATTAATCTGAAAGGAACATTTACTCTGACATTTATACAAGCATATAAATATTTGCATATTTAATTGAGCATGTTTTAATTGAAAATATGCCTTAATTGCAACTCTCGGAGTACAAATTGCATAACACTGATCTTTGAAAATGTATGAAATGTGGAAATCATTATTGGAAAAACTGAATAATTAACAAAACTCCAACAAGAAAAATAAGAACACTTTTTATACAAGCAACACTTTTAACAAAAAAACCACACATGCACGGTTTCAAGAATGCAAAATAAGTACAATTTATCCTGACTAGGGTTAGGTTGATGGACGATAGACATCACAATGCTGAGCCGGCATCACGAGGCAGTCAGTGAGTGCTTTGAGCACAAAACTCCAGACAGCAGTGCACGTCAGACAGTTTATCAAGGATGTATCGCTGGATCACGTATAACTAAATTTATTAAACATGATGTTTATTTAATCTTGTCTTTATCTAACGACTCCTCAGTCAGGTAACATGTCTCAGCATCAGTACACTGCTTCAATCTTTCGCTTTCACGCTTGTACTTAGTCATTTTAGCAGAAACCTTAGATACTGTTGGTTGTTTCCTGTTGGTTCACTGTAAAAAAAACAAAAAGTTGAGTTAACTTAATATTTTATAGCAACCGGCTGCAAAGAAATTTGTGCCAATTTAATTTTTTAAGTTGACCAAAAAAGCTGGTTTAAGTCAAGTATACGTTTCTGGAATAATTTGGCACAACTTCAAACACTGAAGCTTAATGAACTCAAAATATTTTTGCAGCCAGTTGCTTTAAATTTTTAAGTTAACTCAACTTTTTATTTTTTGAAGATATGGAGAAATCAAAATTTAAAGTCTTCTTAACTGATTTTTTTTTTACTTTCATTGAACAAACAGTTCCAAACATGCATTTGAATCATTTTTATGAGTTATTCAACTCTGAGCCTAAAAATATGTCCGCCTAACTTACTATTTTAAACTGAGTGAACAATTTGTAAGTTGGATTTTTTTTACAGTGTTGTGCACCCTTTTTACCGACCAAGTTTGTCGACGCCAGTATAACGACCCTGCAGAAGAGTCCTGCAGAAAAGTGATTGACTGGTGATAATTTTTGTGTAACTTATCTTTATTTATTTATAATTTGGTTATGGGTAAAACAAAGACCATTCAGGTCAGGTAAAATAGTAGTTGAAACGGTAGGCTACAAATAATTAATTCGTTACGAATTAATTAATTATTCATAAATAATTAATTCACCGCCACCTATGAAGACGATGCTATCGATAAAATGCGAAGTTTCACATTAGACATAGTACAATGCCAGATTGGTCGACAATGTCCAACCCTAATCCTGACCCCCCAATTTAAAAATAAACTGTGATACAATGTTTCTTTACCGAACATTTTGCTAACTAATATTTTTATCGTCAAAAATTCAAACACCACAGTTGCGTTTGAGTCTCTCAGTGTGTAAAGATATACCTCAATATCCTACAATCACTGCCAGAAAGAATATGCTGAAAACCTGCAGAATTTTCAAAAATGGACAGTTTAACTCAGGACTGTAAAAGCAGTAAATGCATTGAAGTCTATGATAGGATAGGACAACCCAACCCAACAGCTGTTTCAATGAGCACCAGGCATGCACACGCATCTGCTCTCCAGCCTGCGTCCGTAAGTGTATACTATACGAGATGCAATTCCAACGCAGTTAAAGGACTCCCTTGTGCCACATCGTTGCCAATACACCACGATGATGAACAGCATTGCTCCTCGTCCTCTCATACGTCTATTTGAACAAATCTTGTTTTGTGCCAGCAGACCGTGGCGATGAAGAACGTTGCTCTTCATCCTCGCTCAGATCTCTTTTTTTTTAAATGACACATCACCTGGCAGCAGGTGCACGATAACCTCTTTCTGCTCAAGACTTATTGGGATGCAGAGGAGGATGCAACCTTGGAATAAAATGGAAGGGAGTCTCCTAGAGAAGCAGTGACTCAGAGAAATGCAAAAGGGCAAACGGCCCAGCTGCCTCAAGGGGAGACACAGCCAAGCTGATTGTCCATTCCCACCCTCAGTGGAGGAGCAGCAGCTCTGCACACACATTATTAAGACATCCTTCAGTCACCGAGGAGGCTTTATTATTGATGGAAAGAGGAAGACCTTGGGAGATGGATGTGGCTTGTGAGTTTGAGTTTGTGTGAGTTTGACTGTGTGTGTGTGTGTTAGTCAAGGCAGATTGCTAGTCACGGAGACAAAAGCTTTTTCATCGTCTGTACAAACAATCTGGAAAATAGCTCGGAATGGTAAATATAAGGCAGCACTCATGGAGAATGGGTGATTTAGTCTTGTGTTTTCAGCCAGCCCGTTTAGTTAAATGCTGCTATGGGTGTTAACAGTACCTCTAATGTACAGTAATGTTCAAATATATATGCACTACTGGACAAAATTGACAATTTAATCTAAAATAATTTTGCAAGTAGTCTGTTATGCTTATCAAGGGTGTGACCATTTCATTGGAAGTATTGTGAAATATTATTACTTAAAGCTTTTATGAATACTGTTGTCTTATTAGTTTAACTGTTTTTTACAACTAAATCTATCAGCAGAAAACAAAATAAGTTGACAATTTCTTACTCTGAATGAAACAAAACATTCAATCAAATATACAGTATATAAATTCTAGCATCCGGAACAGTATTTAGAACAGAATGTAAAAAAAAAAAAAAGATAAAATAACTAAAATGCAATACAGATAAATATTCTTTTATTCATTTTCCTTCTGCTCAGTCCCTTTATTTATTTGGGGTCGTCACAGTGGAATGAACCACCAAATTATGCCGCGTATGTTTTACACGGCGGATGCCCTTCCAGCTGCAACCCTGTAACACTCGTTCATACACATACACTACGGCCAATTTACCTATTTCAATTCACCTGTACTGCATGTCTTTGGACTGTGGGGGAAACCGGAGGACCCGGAGGAAACCCACATCAACACAGAAATGCCAACTCACCCAGCTGGGACACCAGTGACACCAGTTCTTGCTGTGAAGTGACAGTGCTAACCACTGAGCCACCATGTCGCCTAATAGGTAAATATGTAAATACAAACGTAATAATAATAATAATAATAATAATAATAAAATCTAATGCTATTTTCCTTAATATGTTTAAAATAAATGTTATTCTTTCTGTGTTAAATTTCCAGAAGTCATTATGATATGATTTATTATCAGTGTTAAAAGTAGTTGTGCTGCTTACGTAGAAATTATGATTTTTCTTGTTAATTTATGTAAATCTTGTTAGGTCAGTATGATAAACAATAGAAGTCTATTGCAGATCTTTACAAAGATAGATGTACAAGTGTGTGTGCTGGTGGGTGGATGCTGGTGTGTGTGTATGCGAATGGTGTGCAGAAAATGAGGGCTTGTGCTGCATTGGAAATGAAGAACTGAATTGCTCCTATAGTAGTGAGCAAAATCACTGATCACTTAAAAGAACCATGACCTTGAATGTCAAATTGTCTGGGTATTCTTACAACTTTGGTTTGATTTGTTAATCTTTGCTATGAGATTTGATTAGTTAATCCTCAGCTGCTCATTATAGTAATGATGAAGGACAGTGTAAGGTAAGAGCAATAATAATCAGTGTTGTGCAAGTTACTTCAAAGCTGTAATACATTACAGATTACTTGTTACTGTTATTTAAATGTAATCATTTACCTTACAATATTACTGTCTCAAAATTGTAATATGTTACATGACTACATATTACTTTTTTAGTTACTTTCACCAAAACAACTACAGAATTAGAACTTAACATTCTAAAATGACAAAACATACTGCAGAGCATTTTACATCCAGTAGAAAGTGATATGATGTAGCAGAATGACTGTGACCTATCCAGGCTACTAACAATATAGTGTATAATTGGCAATGTGAGGGCTTAAGACAATGCAAGAAAGCATGGAGGCCAGAATCACAAATGATTTAAGACTGTTAAAAGTATGGTGGAGGTAAAGTGATTATCTGGCAATATCTCTGAATAGCTTGACTATATTCATATTAGACACTACAGGCCTATATGTAAACTCCAATGCCATGACAAGATGCAGATTGTTTTTTTTCTTATTGTTGCCATTATTTTATTCACTTTAAATTTAAGTGGCTCACAATACAAAACTGTCCTGCACAAAGTGAGCGTGATGAACATAGCTTTCTCAATATAATGCCTGTGCACAGATTTCCTCTGTTTGTGGACTGCTTGCGCGCAAATTTCCTCACGCTCTCTCAAATATGCACTGCTCATGCATACATTTTCTTCCGTGCTCTCAGTACACTGCTCGCTCAGTGAGATTATATGCAGACTCACAATGTGTGTCTTGTGTTCCCTCTTCTATTTGTGCTTTTTGATATGATTTATATTTGTCCACTATTATTAATAAACAAAATACTAAAATAGACTTACATATACATTTTTATATAATAATAAACCAAAACATTTTTGGCTGTGTGTTATATGAGATATTTCCAGTTTCCAACAATTAATGACACAGTGAATAGATGTTGAGTGCAAAGAATACATTTTATTTTTAAAAAAAGGTGCGCCTTACTAATCAAATAAAAACATTTAAACAAAAATATAACGCAAGCAGAAATGTTCCTAATAGAATATAGGAAAAACTTGATAAGGTTTTACAGCCTACTGTACTATTTACTCTTCAAATAAATAAAATGTGGTCCACATTGTTGATGAGATTTTGGAGATCATTTTCCCTGTCATCCTCTTCATTTTGAGGAAAAGCTGCTCCACAGGGCCCCTGAACACGTCTATTGGCATGTACTGTGTTTTGAACATTACTATAGTAAAGTATTCATTAATTCATTCATTTTCTTTTCGGCTTAGTCCCTTTATTAATCCGGGGTCGCCACAGCGGATTGAACCGCCAACTTATCCAGCATTTGTTTTACGCAGCGGATGCCCTTCCAGCCACAACCCATCTCTGGGAAACACATCCATACATTCTCATTCACACACATACACTATGGACAATTTAGCTTACCCAATTCTCCTATACCGCATGTCTTTGGACTGTGGGGGAAACCGGAGCACCCGGAGGAAACCCACGCAACCACGGGGAGAACATGCAAACTCCACACAGAAATGCCAACTGGCCCAGCCGGGGATCGAACCAGCGACCTTCTTGCTGTGAGGTGAACGTGCTACTCACTACGCCACCGTGGCGCCCTTATAGTAAAGTACTTCAATGAATCTGTTTTGGTAATACTATAGTTGCTATGGTAACACAGCAAGTGAAATATAAACAAATTACCCAGTGCTGTAGTTTTTTTCTTACAATATTATAGTGTATATTATTGTACAATTCACCACACTTTACTGTAGTAAAACTCCACTTTGTATTTCATTTTATCAGTTCACTATTCCTAATACTACAGTATGCTGAAGCATTTATTAACAAGTTTTAAATTATACTAGCCTAAAACACAGGCAGTATACCTAACACTCAAAAACACTAGTATTTATTTTAGAATTTACCAACCTGTAGGTAAATAGTGTAGAAATATCTCTGGATATATAGTATAAGATAATATAATCTCTGGAGAGCAAACGCACAAAAAGAGGAGGTAACACAAGGCACAAGTTGTGAGTCTGCATCATCTAACGGAGCCAGAGCACATCAGCCGCACGTGAGCAGCCGTGAGTGCACGCAAGGAGAAACCGGCGCGCGTTCGCTCGCTCGTATTACATGAATACGTGTGTCAGTAAAAATAACACCATATGCACTTACGTCCATCTCGCGAGTCAATTTTCCGCTTTTCCGCTGTGTGTTAGGGCTTGACATTACTGCGCACCGGGCTGAGCCAATCGCCTCGGACCTCGAGCTCAGAAGCTGAAATCATTCCGCGTCAAAAGTAAAGAGTCGCAATATCCAGAGGGAGATTAATGACAACACACGCCGCGCGTATATTCATAACCACGAACAGGAAATAGAACTTCGCTATTTTTATTTGTTAATCTCTTGCGGGCGAAAAGTTTGTTGTAACGCACGTATGTAACTTTGTTTCTGTTTCTTCTCCTCCTTTCAGTTTCAGTCAACTTCTTGGCTGATAAAAGATTGTAAGTGCAGTTATGGGTACCACAGAAGTGTTGAATGACTTGCTGTTAACAGGTTTTGGGTATTGGACAGCTTTGCTGGCTGGTTGTTCACATACCAGACAAAATGGATGTCTTCTGACATGATATGACATCCGGGGGTGGATCTACTCTGTCGTGGGCAGATGTCGTATCCGTCTGCTGCCAGTTTTAAAACCATGCTTTACATTTATATTAGACTTTTATTTAACCCTTCCAGTTCTACTTGACCTGCTTTGAGCGGGATTCAGAGGGATGGCTATTTTGGCATGGATGGCGAGCACACTGACAATGTAGCCTCTAACAGCAGTGGCTAGTATGCCTCTTGAGAGTGAGGTTTACTTGCACAGCTCCTGCTAGCTTCCTTCAATACACTTCCCACCTAAGTCCTACTTCCATCCGGGTCATGGCACCAGTATAACCCCTCTGGTTCTACTGACCTGCTCCAAGCATGATTCGACCTGGCAATTCCCTCATGGGAGGCAGGCACATTAACATGGATGTTAAAGACTGCAGCCTCCAACAACAGTCTCTACTGCGTCTCTTACTCACACAGCTCCTACTTTAATTGGCCTCCATTGCATATATCAGGCAAAATTCCACTTGTAAGTGTGGAAAATTAAACTTGCTTTCATTGGTGTTGTGAATTTGCAGTGAGATACATTTCAGAGTAGCTAAACACGACGACTTGAGGAAAGTATGTTTACCCAAATCATTTAGTATTAGGTTAAAATTAACAATATGTTGGAAGCGTTTTGTGTTGTTTGCGCTGTCGAAACCAAACAGTTTCCTACACTTGGATTGGCTGCACATGATCATTACAGAGAGATGCTTTAAAAGGTTGTTTGATAAAAATCCATTACACAGCGTGTTGAGGAGCAGGAAATAGCAGAAATCATTACTGAGAGGCTAACAGTGTGTGGTTTGAAAGCCCATGATATTACAGGCTAAAACTAAGTGTGAAAAAGCGTACATCCTTGGTGGTATAATCACAGCACTTCTAACCTTGGCAGGGTCTGTTATGCAAAAAAATAAAAAATAACTTTCAGTCAAGGCAGATATACAAAAACAACAATAAGTTATTATTATTTCCCCCCTGATCCTTGTAATCCTGCTATTTTATTGTTGATGCCGGAGTCAAACCAGCTAATTTATTTTTGGCATGATGAGGCCGAAAGAATAAAAGAACACAATGCGAGCCGTGAAATGGAGCTGAGCACATTTATTCAGGCTGATGTGAATCAAGAGTGAAATAGCCTTTATTGCATGGCTTTTCATGTAATCCAATAATTGGTTGCATCAGAAGTCATTTTTAAACTGCTGTAAGAATGAATGAATGTGAAATAGAAGCTGTGAAATCATCTGAGAACCGTCTGCTTATCATTTCTGTGTTGTGACCATTTTTATTTTTACTTTACCTGTGAAGCTAAGAACGTATTTAAGAAATAATTCATTTGTGCACTGTTTAGATTCGATGGAATGCTGACACGTGTGTTTATAATTAGAAACTGGAACCAGAAACTCAAAATTAAGAAGCAAATAAAAACTTTATATGTTGTATATTGCATTTGGCAGCTCATTGTATCCAAAGTGGCCAGTACATTGTAATGTAATGTAGTGTGTGTGTATAAGTATGTATGTATATACTGTATGCACTATGCCATTTACATTTTGATCTATCCAGAAACCCAGCATGAATTTGCTTCTAAGACTTCATGCAGTAGGTGTTATAATTCCCTGTGATGCAAGGGAGCAACCACACTGTATATCAAGCACTAGAAAAAGATCAAGAGTTAAACTATATAATGACCTTTACTATTTATTTGTGATCAATCAAGTATCATGCTGATAGTTCGTTCTGTCATTGTTTGTTCAATAGCATTGGCTTGAAGGATTGAGAGCATTTGTTCATCCTGCAGAAGGTCTGCTCATGGTGACAAATGAAAGGAATAAGCGTCTGTTACAGGGGACAGTTTTTTCAATGGGTGTATCATTTGTCCTCTCTGCATGCTGGATGTCAGGTTCCCTGAGGACCCAGACAACATCCAGAATTATAGACACAAACACAGCCACCTCTGAGACTTGTCTGTTTGTAAACCTTATTCGTCAGAAAAATATCCAAAAGGCGGTGGTCTGAAAAAATGTGGAAAGTGTCAGTAGTGTAGTTTGCAACCCAGGTTTATTAAAAAAAAATGTATCCAACGTAAAGTTTAAATGTTTGATTTGCAATGTTAGTATTTTTTTATTGTTTTATCAGTTTTAAGAATCAAGGCTTTTGATGATCTGCGTTAAACAGTTTCTATTTCTGTATTAAAGGGCACCTATTTTACCCTTTTTTTTCAAGATTTAAGATACATCTTTTGTGTGTCCAGAGTCTGTAAAGTTTCAGCTCAAAACACCCATCAGATTATTTATTATACCTTTCAGAATATTATAATTTTCTGCTCTAAACACAATATAGCTGATTTTGTTGCCTGTGCCTTAAATGCCAGTTCTCCCTGCCCATCGTTCCCACGTCCCTGTCAGAGTGTGCCTCAATGTCCAGCTGCATGCATCAGATAAACAGCACAGTGACAGACATGAAGGAAGCAGATCTCACGTTTGTGTGGAATACTACAGTAAGAACTTTCCCAATGACTATTTATTGTAACGATGTTGCAACGATGAGTCACACACAATGTTGTTACACAGTTCACACACACACACATTGTACGCGTTTAACTTTGTACTGTTTGTACAATGTTAATGTACAAAATAAACCTGATGGACGTCCACAAACCTTGAATGAAGCATTTTTTAAATAAAATTATTGTACTGACAGGCGGTTGTGGTATTAAAGAAGGTAAAATCGCTGTAATTTATTACAAACATGCACTGTTTTAAAAACGATTTAAACTTGTAAACAGATCTTTTAATCCCAGTTGCTTTGTGCACATCCTGTTTTGTTTATATGATTAAACGCATTACTACAGAGAGATGTTAATATGCGGCTGTCAATTAATTCAGTGGATGGGGAAACCGCACTTCTACATCACGTTGCGGTTCGCCTCAAAATGGGAGGGATTTAGATTTTAACATCAGGAATTAAAAAAAGAGACTTACTGTGTTTAATTCATCCCAGTATGACTGTGGACACACTATACCTACAGTACACACAGTTCTGTTTAAATAGCTTACAAAAGATGATTTTCATCATAGGTGCCCTTTAAACAACTGGACAGCAGATATTACCTTGAACATGAGCCAGTCCATCAAAAAAAATCCTGCCATTAGCCTATTTTATAAATGAGATAGAGAAGAGATATAGCATTAAATCAGACACACATACGGGGAAAACTGGAACTAGTTCTGCTCAAAATATATTACACCTGAGATATCCTGTCTAAAATGAGATTGAACTTAAAATGCAGGCCTTCTCTGAAAACAGAATCCACTATGACCAGATATTGACCTTTAAAAATGAAAGCCCAGGGCCAATCTTGAGAGGAGGCTGGAATTCAGATTCGACCATTTGAAGAGCAGTGAGCGAATAATGATGACTGTGACATTCAGACCCGCATGGGACTCATTGTGAAGGACATGACGGGGAAAAGAAAAAGAAAAAAGATACTGCAGGGAAGATCAGGGCTGGTCTCAAAAATGGCCGGCAGCAACTGCTGCTCCTGTAGACTCATCATGACTTTGACCTCTGTCTCAAAATCACCTAGGATTACAAGGCCAGACAAATGCCAGGTTTAAAACTGCTAAGTGAGAGTTTAGCAGAGTAACTAATTAATATAAAGTCTTTTTCTAAGCAAAGTGAAGCAGATTGAAAATTAAAAACTTTAAGAAGATGATGAACCACTTGTTGAAATGTTTTACTGCCAAAAGCATTTGTTTGTAAATCACATATGTTATGCGCTTCTAATTGCCATTCTTAACCTAGTGATTAACTCATTAATTAAGCAATGGGAGAGTTTTTTTTTTTTTTTTTAATGGCTTGTTGGAGATAAATAATGAACAGATAAATACCCACACTGTGGCCAGACCTTTTAAAGCAGAAAAATGAAGAGGCAAAAAAGAACTTTTTTCTCCTGTAGAAGGGTTCACTGAGTGTGAAATTATTTATTTTTTTCTTCCCACTTTTCTCGCAACAAATATTTTTTTGGCTCTTAAGTGCCGTTGGGTCTGTGAGTGCTGTAATTGTTTGTGCTGTAATTTTGCTGTCAGAACTCAAATCTGTGAGGATTTTTATAGTCATTTTTCAACAGCGCCGTGCAAGCACTGAATTAATTTATTTCACAATCTGGGCAGAAGTGCAATTATACATTCATTTTTATTTATTTACTTCATTTATTATTTATTCAAAATGGCAATTATTTATTCATGCTTGTCGACCCCTGTGCCCATCCCCTCAAAATTAGAAAATGCATAAATACACACCAGTTGGAATTAAATAGTAGTTAATTTGGTTAAATTATTTGAATGACATAATAGTCTATTGGAAGAGAAGGCTTGGTGATTTCATCTGCAAGAATTTTCAAACAGCATTTTAACAAGGCATTCTGCTTATTCAGTTTCTTGAAATGAAACTGCCACTTGTTTTGCAAATCATACAGTATGAACATACAAATTCACACTACATTTGAGTATTTATGTATCAGTCTATTGTTCAAAAGTTTGGACTAGGTTAGATTTTTAAGATTATAAATGTTTTATGTCTTTACAGACAGATTTTTTTCTGTAATGGCAAAGCTGAGTTAAAAAACAAAACAAAAACAAAATAAACAAATGTAAAATGGAAGAATGGAACTTGTAATTGGAATGACAGCTACACTCCTTGTAAGAAACAGGGCAAATTATAAAAGTGTTAGAAGTTCCAGTGTATGAGCATCTAGGCCATGTCAGCACAGAAGGACTCCACACTTGACCAGTGAGAATTAAACTGAGGGAGGACACCATCAATGAAAAATGTTGGTCAGTTGCACTGTTTTCTTGGCCTGATTAATTATGGACCGTCCTAGCTAGCAACACATCTGAGACCTTTGATTCAGCAGCCGAAAAAAATAAGATAAAATGGGTTACTTTCATGTCAGGTTTCTACAGTATATTTCCAATTATATTCTACTTTATTGCATTGAGTTAAAAGGAGATATCTTGAAGAATACTGGCTGCCATCGACTTCCATAGTAAGAAAGAAAATACTAGGAAGGTACTGTAAATGGGTTCCTTAACCAGATTTTGTTTAAAATATATATTTTTTTCATGTTCAACAGAAAGAGGAAACTACATCGTTTTAATTTCTGGCTGAATAATCACTTTAAGTGGTTACATTTTGTGTTTTTATTTTGTTCACAATTTGAGTTAATTTTTCATATTACTCTTATTTTTAATATTTGTTTAGGTAACACTTTATTTTGATGGTCCATTTGAGTATTAGTAGACTGTCTGCTTAATATCGATTGATACAGACATTCAACAGACATTTAACTGACTATAAGAAACTTTGCAATACCTGTCAGCTTACACTAACCCTACCGTTTACCCAACCATAACCCCAACCTAAAAGTCTAATTATAATCTAATGATAATTAGTTGCAATGTAACTTAAATTCAACAAACGGTCCTTCAAAATAAAATGTGACCCTTGTTTATAATTCTTGTCTATTGTTTACAAGAGGCACAATGTAGTTGTATACTGTAGTCTCTTTTTGCCAGACTTCAGAAGTTTTCATTTGGGCCATTCTACAGTTCTATACAATTGACTGTAGCTATAAAGCTATAAATCTATGGTTCCTGGGGCACTTCAGGTGAACAGACGGGATAACAAGCATTTGTGGTAAGATGTGGTGAGTCTAACTGCTGCACTTGAGTTCTCACACATCCACAGCAGTTTGATTCTCACCCCAAGAGAGAAAGCAAGGCCAAGAAGCAGAAAAGAGAGTTACTTACTCAGTGGACAGCCATTACAGCAACAATGCAGTCAATTGGGATCTAAATGGGAGTTTCATTTACCAGCACCATTGACTTTGTGCTGATTGTAAAACCATTTGTTTAGATGTGTTTGTGAGAACCGTGATTCTCAGTAGTTCACTAAGCCATTACAGTGCAATAGGAAAAAAGAAGCTATTTTATCTGAGAACAGAATGGAAGGTGCTGGTTAAGTCTTGCTTCTGAATGGTGAAACTCATTATGTCCAGTGATTATGTCAACATGCCTGACTTGACAATTATTCAGTTAGTTATGCATTTGAATGTAAACAACGGAGCAATTACATGATGCCTTTAACTTTTTCCAGTGTGCTGCATGTGTGTGTTTTCTTAAAGAATCTTTATATTCCTGCTGTCTGTGTTTTTAATTTCAAAATTTCTGTGTTTTTAGTTTCTGTGTCTGAAAAATACTGAACCTGAAATGAACTGTTTATTTTATCGGTACCTTCGCTATATTGTTTTTATTTACGCTTGTTGGCTTTTGTCTTGACTTTTATTTGACAGTGTCATATATATAATTTTATTTATTTATTTATTTTTCTTAAATTGTATTCATATGTATAAATATTTATTTAAATCTAAATTTGTTTAATAACTGAAGAAGATTGATTTGCACATTCCCTGTTGACAATTTCCTGTAGAATTTACTTACTAGCAGCAGTTCGCCAGTAACTTACTGTAAATTAATTACAGCAAAAAATAGTGTTTATATTTGCAGCACCATCTGTCTGCTGTATATGTATTTAAAGATTTTATCCATTTCATTACTGTAAAATAGGGCTGTGCAATATGGACAAAATAATCATATTGCGATTTTTGGAATGAATATTGCGATTGCGATTTTATTTGCAATTTTGGCAACTGTTTTTGCTCTTTCAAACGTGCTACATACACACATTCTAAATGTATTCAGTGCACAAGAAGTGCATAACAAAACCGTTCTCAATGAAATAACATAGTATTAAGTTTAATAAATAAAACTGTATTAAAATTGTCTTTAAAACAGACAACATAAATTAAATGAAGATGAACTAACCTCACCTCTAGTAAAACACATACTGTACACAGTAGTACTAACTGCTCGATAAACAAAACTGTAATAAATTGTCTTAAAAACAGACAACATGAAAAAATAAAGATGAACTAACCTCAATTCCAGTCATAACAATAAATAAATACTAACATAAATCAAAACCATCTATTCGGTTCTCCTGCTCAACTTCGTCGTGCTCAACTTTGGAGTGAGCTAATTGGTTAACATCTTTCTCCCGCTCAGCTTAGCTGTAATTGCCCGGTGTGCTGCGTCACCTCTGATTGGTTACCATAATAAAATCATGCGCACAAGAATGTATTCTGAATAAAAATCAAAATTTATTTATAGATATAATTTTAGCCTTACGCGATTTAGAAATTGCATGTGCTTAAATTGCTGCTTTTTTTTTTTTGGCAATTGCGATTAAGTGCACAGCCCTACTGTAAAATATACAGTAATGTACATATGTATATGTATATACAGTAACTTTAAAATACAAAAACATACTGCATAACTGTCCAACAGTAAAATACAGTTCATATTACAGTTAAAAACTGTGTAATTTACAAAAATCATCAACAGTGCTAGTATTTCAGAGTACATTACAGCTCATGCGTTCATGCCATACAGTAGATATCTGCTGTGTGAGCCGCTCTATGAAACAGACAATCAAAGCAGAGCTCATTGTTAATATTTATGACCCTTCGAAAAACAGACCATTTTATTCCAGGGGGAAATCATAGGGTTGCAAATGGACATGTAAAACCATTTGTGAAGAATTGTTCCACTTATCTATGGCATATTCCTTCTGCTGCATGTAGATATCAGATAAAATTTAACACATTGTATCAATGCATTCTATGGCACCTTTAAATGTACTGTATATTATAGCAAAATCCTAACGTTCTTTGTCCACGATTACTCAAGTAATAGTTTCACAGTTTAATTAATTCTTGCTCAACCTGAAAACATACACACACACACACACACACACACACACACACACACACACACACACATACACAATTTGTGAGAAATCAACATTAATAAAAAATGTGACCTCAAATACAATCCATGTATCTGTGAGGCAGTTTATCACATACTTTTTTTCCACACGTCATTGACTCTTCCTGCCCAGAGATGTTCAGTTTAGTAAAGATATGGCACAGATCCTTTTTGGTTAAAATTTATTGGTATTGTATTTTTGTCATGCTTTATCATAATGTTGCACTTGCGCTAAAAGAACATGTTTGCATTTTTGTATTTTTTTTTTGCCATCAATAATAAAACTTGTACTTCACCATACATCCCTAAATAGAAATATAATTATAGGTGTATTTTTCAAGTGATGTTCATAACCAAAAATGCAGTACGATATTTTTTGAAGCCTGCTCTGTGAAAACATCAATCAAGGAATGTGATGTGGGTTTTATTTAGCAGCTGCACTCAGCCATGTGCGATCTGACAGCATGAACCGCAGCAGTGTCCGGTACGGCTGCCTCAGGTGTCTGCTTGAGGAAATACACGCACCACAGAGGGATGTAAGGGGAAGAGAAGGGTGTTCAGACAGGGGACTCTAATTAGTGAGTGTGGAGAGGCAGAGCAGAGAGGCTGAGGCCTGACAGCATGTATGGGCCCCATGTTTTTAATGGCCATCATTTGCCTGACAGCAAGTCAGACTCTTTCACTCTTGTTCTCTCCCATCATTTCAAGTGAAAATGAAATTTTGTTTCTCTAGTCCTCTTTTCTCCCAGTCTTATTTTGTTCTGGGTTTTGGTTTAGCCCTTTAATATTCAATGCGGTGTTGTAAAGTAAGCATGCCACACGGCAATGTAGTATTTGTTTTTTCAAAGATAGCGAATAGTCATTTTTACAGTATTGATAAAATGTAGTTGCTGAGATCAAGAAAACAGCTGTAGATGCAAGAAACCATACCGTTGAAGAAATTCTGCTCAAAGGAACACTCATTTTTCTCAACGCCTGTTCACACCCGATATTAGGACTTCACATAAAAGAGCAAAACACATTCCTATCTTTACACCTCTTGTTTTAACTTCTTTTGTGCTTCATAGATGCCAATAAACAACTTTAAAGGGGTGATATAGAGTGCATTTTCAAAGCCTGGTTGTGTTTATGGGGTGCAAAGCATTGTATGCTGATGCTTCATTTGTGAAAAATCATGTTATTTTTTTCATATATCTTACTTTTGATTGTATATAGCTCCTCAGCTAATGTGAAAAAGTCAAATTTCCTAGTTCCTCCAAAAGCTCACCCTCAAGACGCTCTGGTCAGCTAACACAATGTGCTGAGATTCTCGGATCAGCATCCTGCTATAATATTACAGCATATCTGACCACATCCCTTCGTTGCGCAGGGTTTATGACATCTGTCACGATCACCAGCGATCTTAACTCCTTAGATCACTGGAGAACATGCACAATGGCTTACGGACTACAAATCCGCCATGCTTATGGACTACATCTCCACTCATGCAACACACACACACCTGCTCCAAGTGACCACTGATTGCACACACCACTTGAGGATCGTCAAGGACTGATTACACTCACTATTTAAACCACACAGAAACACTCCCTGTTGCTGAGTCTTGTTTGCTTCATGTGACATTACAACGCGTTTCCTTGGTCTTGTTTTCCCGTGTTGCAACCTTCGCCTTGCTAACCTGATTATCCTAGTGGTGGGCAAAGCGAGGCTTCATAAATCACTGAAACAGTCGAAGCAAATGTGTCGTAGCTTCGAAATGTTTCGAAACCCCACTCTACGGTGACATCTAGTGGTCATTTACAATGTATTGCACTGGAACAGCTTCAGCAAAGAACCAGTTAAGCAAATTAAGGTGTTAAACCCCTCTTTGTAAGGTTAGATCTTCAAGTGATTTAGTGGTGCGATTAGGGTTCCTGACTGCCATGCAGGGATAGTGGGTTTTGAATCCAGTGTGTTACAATCATTTTGAAACATTCTAATATCAGTTTGAATTGGTTTTAATGTCTTGTTTTGGTCATAAAACAGAGTTGTTGCTAGATCACCTACGGCTGTGGCCAGAAGATAACAATAATTATTTATATTTTTCATAAAATGTATTATTTATTGTATGTTATTAATGTTTACCTTAAACCCAATCATCACAGCACTGTAAAAATATTATTATTATACAGTGTTACAAAAGTGATGCTATATCGATGGCGTATCAGCAGCTGTATCCTATCCAAACTACACCATAAAACAGTAACATGATTAAAACCATGATTTCGGAGTGTTTGTACAGGTCGGGATTCGAACCCAAAAGTCAATTGAAGCACAGTAACAATATAAATACGTACGGTCCACCAGGCCATATCAGACAGAAGTTTATTCTGACCCTGTCAGTCAAATTGGGATTCGCCAGTTCTCTAAGTGCTTCTGAACTGATCGATGCTTTGAAACACTTTAGTTACGTGACCTGGTGGTTCGAACCGTTTGTCACGTGACCTGGTGTTTCGGATCCTACTTCGGTGCAGTGTTTCGAAACACTTGCACTTTGGGATCTCGACACTGTGTCGAAACATCAGTTTCACGTCAGCCATCCCTAGTTTATCCCTGCCTGCCGCCAGCCTTTTGACTCCTCGCCTGTTCTCGACCACGTTTCTGGACTGTCTTTATGCATCTGTTTACTCCTGTTGACCATTGCTAACCTTCCTCGCTAATAAACCTGCAATTGGATCCACACCACAGTTGTCAGTGTCATATCCCTGCGTTACAACATTATTAACCAGGATGTTTTTTTGTTTTTTTTTGTCGTCCCCAAACTATATTCACTGTAGGCTTTGCTAAGCTAACTGTAATAGCCAATGTCTCCCTTTGCATTGAACTTTGTGTCTTACAATCAGAGATGTTGTTTGTTCACACAGCTACATTACACATGAACTACAGTTTAAAATATGATATCGTAGTGGACCACCCCTTTAAGTGTTCACTCTTATATTTAAATATGTATCTATGGTTTTGTGAAGATCCTGTAACATGAAATCTTGATAGTGAAAGAGATAATACTAAAACACAGAAAACATCACATTAAAAGGGGCAGGTCTGTTAGATTTTAAGTTGCATAGACCTATTTTTTCATGCTTATTTTAAATATATTTCTTGACCCATCTGTTTTATGGTAATATCAGTGTCAATTATTGCAGATAACTTAAATTAAATACAGTTTACCGTACAGTACAAGTAAAAGAAATTTTTTGTGTTTCTACATGTTTTGATCCCCCAGAAATCCACATTATTTTAACAATTAAACAGTTTTCTCTGGAAATGTTCTTTTGTTATTTGTAAAATCATTATTTTTTTAACCAAATGAATATTGATAAAACTATAAATATTATTTATAAAATATAAAAAGCTAAGAAAATAGAGGACTCCTTTTGTGATAAAGGAAATACATTTATTGATATCACCAACGCATCTTAGCTTAAAATCCTTCCTCAGGGTATTAGACACGCATCATATAGACATTTATGAAGTACATCTGGATATTGCATCACCCATTCACAAATTACATTATATTAATGTTTATACTACAAAAGCAGAATAAGTTTGCTATGTATTCGCTTTAACTACATCTATACCATAGGATTATTTTCATTAATGAATGTGACAATATTAATATTATTTAGTGACAGTGAGAATGTTTTTTCCCTGTTCGCTTTTCCGCATAATGCTGAGCTGTTTTTTGAAATTTCGGTATCCCTGCTTTTCTGTCTGGTATTATATTACATCCCTTCAATTGAGGCAAACGATCATATCTACGGAAATCCATTATGAACTGCAGTTTACCGAAGTCTTTTACTGCATTGTCAGCAAGAATGAACATTTGCTGAAGGCCCTCATTTCCCAAAATCATGCAGGGCTGGAAAGTCCCACCGTAAATATTTGATCCAGTTAGCTACAGTGAACATGAGGATGTGTATTGTGGTAATAGTGCATAATGAAACCCCTCCAAATCATTCAAAAGAGGTCAGAAAAACTGTTTCAGATCTGGGGCAATTCCCTATGCTTTTACTTGTTCTCTGGTTATGATTCCATATTTATTTGCATTGTAAATATGTTTATTTCTCTTCTCTGGGGTTACATTTACAGTGTTCTCTCCTGTAGCAAAATCATTTCTCAGAAACTTGCCTCTACATACCTTTATCTCAATTTTCTGGGTTACTCTAGTATCACTCTATAATGAAGAGAAAACCCAGCAAAATACTTAAACTAGCTCATTTCCAAAGGGTTTTCCTTGAAGACAGATTGAAGAAATTGAATATGTTGAATATAACTCTGTAAACACTGCATTAAATCTGAGTTTAGTTTATTTTTCATCGAGTGATATGACTTGTTAGCTCATCCGCAAGGTCATAAAGCATTTTCCTCATATCTGCTCTTGGCAGGATTTTCCCCCTTAATAAACAAGAAAAATCCTGTTTTTTGTGCTGTATGCATTAAATATATGGCACATACTGTGTGCCGTAGTCTTAGGAGAGCAAGGAGGAAAACAACTTGGAGGGTCTGCAAAAGCACGCTGGTCATCAGAAAAGACACCCGATCTCTTCATATTCTTGTAAAAGCTCATTAATGCACCTGCAAAGTCTTGAGAGTCCTTTATCTCCCAGCCCACACAGCTTTCAGCATTCGTTTCAGCAGTATCATGAAGATAGTTCACTATTTGGCCAAAGCATGCGAAAATGTTCTTTTGATAAACAGATTTGGCGGTTACAGTCGTTTGTTTTTGCCTGGAGAGTTGATATTACTGTTCCATACTTTAAATCTCCTTTTTGATTTGTTTTGTTTTTTCCTCTGGCACCTTCATTTTTAAGTGTGTATAGAGGAACACATTTAGTGAGACTTTTTCCATAGTGGGAATAACTATTTCATAACCTAAAATAAGGTTGAGTTGGTGGGTCTGAAACTTTTCATTGATTTTAAAGGGTCTTCATGGACCATTAATGACAATAAAGGTTAATGTTCTTTAAATGCACTAATGGTTTTGTGAAGTACCTGAAGAACCTATATACGTATATATAATTATTATTTTTTTAATTTAAAGTATATTATTAAAGTTCTTTTTTTAAAGCTGCTTACTGAAAGTTTTTTTGAGAAACCCAAAATAGTTCTTCTAATAGGATACTTTAAAAGTGTCCATTTTCATTGCAACAGTTTGAGGGCTTTTCAGAGGAATTAATTCTAACCTTATATCCTTGTAAAGAGTAAAGAATGTTTTTTCCCCCGAACATGGTATAAAATTAAAAAGAGTTATATCTAATAAGAGTTTATGCCTCACAAAGCACACTTACATTTTATAATGCACACTTACGATTTATACTGTAATGAAAAATTGATGAAGGATCATTGAATTATTAGCTAGTTAATAATGCACACCTAATCCAGCCACAATACTATTATTGTTTTTTATACTATGAGGATATTGAATACTTGATTCTGATTGGCTGATGAATGTAACGTGTGATGGACCACAGCTAGTCAACCAGGTTCATACCATTACCATAGTCAACCACCATATCATTGCACAAAATAATTTCAGTTATTTCACAGCATACGGCTGTCAAAAATCAAATAGATGAGGTAAGAAACTGTTCCTACTCACACAAGCAGTTTGATCACAAAAATTTGACTAATGTATTGAAATACAACATCTGAACAGTGATAGTCCTGCAACTTGGATTGTGAGTTATGATGTTATTTAGATTTTGTGAATTTCTCTCAATTGCTAGTTTATAGCTGGCAACTTTGAAATAAATTAAATAAAACACACTGACCTACAAACTTGCAGTTGTAACACAGATGCACAGTTTTATAAAAATTGACAGAATTATTAGTGTATTTTATGGTATTGGTAGTTTTAATTTTATAACTCTGAATCTATTTCTTTAAGTACCATCTGTATATCCTGCAATTTTTGATTCATTCATTCATTCATTTTCTTTTCGGCTTAATCCCTTTCAATTTTTGATTCATTCAATACAATTCTTAATTTTGTTTTCTTGAATTTTGTCTTCTAAAAGTGTGTGAAGAAATATGAATTATGAGATATCCTGTGGAAAAATAAAAACTAAATTTATCAGGAACAAAAACCCAATCAGGGTTGGAAAATGAAAATCAACAATAATCATTATTTCATTATGTTCTATAGAAAAAAAAGTCATCTTTAAATAGAAATTATTTACTGTGTGTGGTGCTGAAAATCCTAAAATACCTAAATAAAACCCAGATCTGAACCTAACTGGAGACTTTCATATAGAATAATTAGGTGGTGTCAGCAAACTTTTGGCCAAATAGTGTATCACAAGGATTCGTTGACAATGATCCATGAATGTTTTTTGACCTGCAAGCATGCGATGTATTTCACTGTACGGTTTGCCCTGAAAACTTGTTTAGTTCTTCTTCTTCACCAAAGCCTTTACCGAAATAACCGGAGAGCAGCTGTTTGTTTACCTGACCTGATTCTGATATTCACTTCAGACGCTCTCCACATATTCTATTGTACAAATCTAGCCATGTTCAGCCATGCACAGATATAAACCGTGTTCCCATTTCACAAAAGAGCAGCCAAACTGATAACACCATTGCTTCAATTAGCATAAAATATAAAACATTTGCCAACCCAAACAAGGTTCTCCCTGAACTTACTTAAAATGAGAGCCATATTTTTCTAGTGACAGTCCTGCAGATAGTCCGACCAAGCATCACAAAAATAAGAGCTCATCTTGGGGCCAATTACTGCAATGCACATTTTAAGCTGTATTTTTTTTCGCAGGATACAGTTATATTTGTTAAAAATTGCAGAACAGTAACATGAATTAAACGCTATTTGGACTATTGTGTTAAAATGCTCTTGTCTAACAAACCGTATGGAATTCTGAAATGCTAACTGACCTGTAGTACAGTAGTCAATAATTGAAATGCATCAAAAACATTTTTTAAAATGAAGACACGAATGAGTGCTTTTAAGAGTTTGAGCAACTTTGATGAAAGGCTTTGATTCACTTTAAATGTTGACTGCTGTAGTTTCAGCTCAAGGGTTCTCACAAGAACATGCAGTGTTCATTATTTTGCTAGTTTACAGGCTGTGGTTTAAATAAACTCTAAAACTATAGAACTCTAAAATTAAACTCTATAGCTCTCAAACCTATCAAAGAACAATGGAAGCTTGATGCACATAACAAAGTGATGCTCGGATTGAACTGCAGCAGATCTTGACCATGTCTACATGCCTAAATTCATTGGGTTGCTGCCATGTGATTGCCTGATTAGAAATTTGCATTAACAAGCAGTTGGACAGATGTACCCAATAAAGTGAGTGTATGTATTGCAGTAATAGTGAAACATAAATTCAAAATATAGCTTAGGCAAGATGAACTCACAATATTAAGATGTCTTAATCTGTCAACCCATATCAGATGTTTATCTAAATGTTCCCTGTTTGCGGTGCTTAAAATGGCATCCATACAGTATATCTGTTTATAGATTGTATTATCAGTGGAATGTGTATTGAATTTGGTCTTGTTATTTTCACTGTCTTACTACATTAGTTCTAAAGTAATGGGAAATATGAAAGGCAGTCAGTGATGGAACGTCTCGTTTTACTCTAATAAATAGCAAATACTAACTTTAAAGGCAGTTTGAAATGTACACATAAACAGCACAGTTCTTGATTTTGTTTGGGACAACATACTTGGTTTATGTTCAATCCACTTAATTTTGCAAAATTGAATAAATTAACTTAATTTCTTCATGTTGACTCAACACAAATTGATTGTGTGGAACCCAGAGTTTTTTTTTTTTTTTTTTTTTACTGTTTATGCAGTAAAGAAGTGTTGTCTCTACAGTATATTGTACTAAGAAATGAGCAAACAGAAGCAGAATCAGATACTGGTGAAATTAATTGGATTTACAGAAGTATGCTTAGTAAAATTGGAAACACAGAATCTATAGTTCAGTTAACAAAACCCTTTGATGCTTTGAATCAGGCTATTTAAAGTTTGCTCAAAGATGACAAGGAAAATATGAAAGCTCAAAATTCAGAGTGAAAGCCTTTGAATTGAACAATCTTTAATCAATAACATCAATGATACAGTAAATAGCTTGAATAACTTCAGACCTAATTTACCTGCTAAATTCAGAACAGTTGCACAAACAGACATAATGTACCAAAGCAATTAAAACCCTTTCAGCAAACAAGCTGCAACTGACTGAGAGAGAAATGCTGCAATCCAGACGACATAAATGATGCCTTCACGGAGCACTTTGAAGGGAGAACAATCATGGCAACCATGTTGTAGTGTCATTCCAAACAGAAGTGCAAAAAATAACCACTTCAAAGAGGCCTTTGAACATTTTCGTAGAGTTCACCTGATGGACCCTTTGCACCCAAGATACTTTGATCACAACCTCTCACTGGGGATCAATCGGCATAAATCTGCACAAGGTTCATCAGCGTCAATTAAACAAACCGCACCTGCAAACACGCTTGGTAAACAAAAAGCCCTAAAAGCCTCTCATCTCATGGTTTTGTGAAAGTCTTACAATTTCAAGCATTATTAGTATTATTTATTTCCAATAGCTTTACATTTCAGACTCTTTGTAGTTGTGTTAGGTACTTTTACAGTAATCATGCTGTGTTCTGAATACACTGTATTTAAAGAACATATTAAGAAAAAATATTATTATAATATTATAATTAATGTCCTACAGGTTTTTTAAAGAAGACATTCATTAAAATGTAATGTTAGTTGTATACTAAATATGCTCTACAGTATGTACATATACATTTATATATTTAAATATGGTAACAATTTTAGTAATAATTCACACCATTTACTACTGGCTTTCTACCTGCCTATTCTTAAGATATGACCTGTTTATTAGCACTTAAGTTTGAAATTATTTTACATCCTATCCAATATCTAATCCCATCTACTACTGTACCTTACTATTTCTTGTTAATTAACTATTACAGCAGCTAATTAGTAGTTTAAGCTAAAAGTCTTTGTTAATGGTTTGTAAATAGCATGAAATGCACATTGAAATGTGACCGTACAGTTTATAGAAACTCTCAGGCATTGCTAGAAATAAAAAATAAAACATTGAAGAATGCAAGACATTTGTATCATAATAAACATTATAAATTATTCTAAGTACAGATCTCAATAAGTGTGTCATTTGTTGATTTAATTTGTGCATTAATGAAAGTAATGGAACATCATTTAATCTGCATATTGACAAAATTGTTGGTGGATACATAGAGAAATGGGATCTGAAATTAACCCCTATACCCTCATTAAATATTGTCTACATTAGTCTGCTAATATCCGCTTGGTAAGTGTGATGTCACGCGAAGGGGCTTCCGGGTCCAAGCGCTCAATCAGACTGTATGAAAAGACTCATCAAATGGTAATATTAAAAGTTTACAAAGCTCTGTAATACTTTCGAAAATCATGATCGCAACATATGTATCCATGCCTAATATCCGATGGGCAGAAAGTGATTCATTTTTTCATAAATTGTTAAAATTTTGGTATTTGTGATGCAGCAAGCCCAGGAGCTGTTATGTACACCATGAGTTTATATAACATTTAATCTATGTATGATAGGACTAAAAGGGGTCATAAACGAACATTTTCTCTATTCAAATGAGTATCGTCTTGGACCCGGAAACACTATTCCATACGTCACCAATACGTCACCACTTAACAAGCGAATAGCCCACTTAAAGGAGTGAATGAAAATGAGTGAGTGAGTTCGAGCACTCAGAGGATTAGAAGAGATGCCGTTTTGTTTGAAATGTAGTGGTTGATAAATCCCTCAGACCAATTAGATGATCAACTTCACATTGTGATATTTATTTAACAGCTGTCTTGTTTCAGCTGTCTATCAGTAATGAAACAATGCGTT
Organism: Danio albolineatus; assembly: GCA_903798035.1. NCBI lineage: Eukaryota > Metazoa > Chordata > Actinopteri > Cypriniformes > Danionidae > Danio > Danio albolineatus. Next base: position 9,184,696 of record CAIGQQ010032765.1, read on the forward strand.
TAGTTTTCTGTCATTCATACAAATTTAAATGAACCATTTCATTTATTTAGAAATTTGTGGAAGCCACCTATTTGTCTGATCTGGAATTTGGGTATTAAAAACTGAGTACAGGGGCGCCACGATGGCGCAGTGAGTAGCACGTTCACCTCACAGCAAGAAGGTCGCTGGTTTGAGCCTCGGCTGAGTCAGTTGGCATTTCTGTGTGGAGTTTGCATCTTCTCCCCGTGGTTGCGTGGGTTTCCTCTGGGTGCTCCGGTTTCCCCCACAAGTCCAAAGACGTGGTATAGGTGAATTGGGTAGCCTAAATTGTCAGTAGTATATGTGTGTGAATGAGAATGTATGGAGGTTCATTGCGCTGTGGCGACCCCGGATTAATAAAGGGACTAAGCCGAAAAGAAAATGAATGAATGAATGAATGAATTGAGTACAGTATAATATGAGTATTCTCTAGCCAATCAATGAGTGTACACCGTTTGTACACTCGTTATTGTTGTGCATTGTGGGATTGATTGAGTGAACTTCAGAATGTCCACTATAGTTTCAGACATCACAATAAATGGCTGCTTCTTCAAACAGTGCACTATTTAACTGTATAGGGGCGATTTTAGATAGAGCCATAAAGCGAGAGAACAGAAAAAAAAGAGCAGATATTTGAAAGGACAGAAGGATGGAGGGAGAGCAGAAGATCAAGTTTTCAGTTTAGCCACAATCCATCTAATCAGGCTATTGGTATTCAGGTGTTCTTCCCAGCTGCAGGCCATCTATTACCAGAATATTGTAACATTTAACGGCCGAGCGGGTCTTGGCTTTGGCTACAGGTGCATCATATCAACAGACTCCGGTTGAGCATCCGATCATTATTATTCTGAGCATCAGGACACACTGCTTTAGAGGTGTTACTGATAATGCAGCTCAGATATTAGGGCCTGTTTACATTTTTCAGCCTTATGAGATGATAATCATTATTCGTTTGAAAATAGGAATAATCCAGCAGGGGTCCACACCCATTCTTTTTCAGGTTATATTTGTTGATGCTTTAGAAAACTTCTACTCACAAATTGGCACTATACTGACTATAGTAACATTCTGTATTTTGTATTTTTTTGACCTCACTGAATCTATTTGGTGATTTTATTTGTTACTGTACATTTAACACAACCGAATCAAGTCCAAGTCAAAAAATTTTGTCTGTATTTTTTTCAGAATCAGAAAGAGCTTTATTGCCAGGTATGTTCACACATACGAGGAATTTGTTTTCGTGACAAAGCTTCTACAGTGCAACAGGATTACAGAGACAGGACAAAAAACAGATAATAAATATATTCAAAAAATAGAAGTTAATTTAAGCGTTAAATGCAAATATACAGATGGACAAATGTATGTATAGGTGTATTACTATATACAACATTATATGTGCAGCTGTTATGTGCAAATTGGCATGTAAAGTGTGTTGTTAAATAAGTGTACAGTATGTGTGTGTAACAAGTGTATTTGTTATGTGCAAATTGGCATGTAAAGTGTGTTGTTAAATAAGTGTACAGTATGTGTGTGTAACAAGTGTATTTGTTATGTGCAAATTGGCATGTAAAGTGTGTTGTTAAATAAGTGTATGTGTGTGTAAGAGTGTATTGCAAGTAGTGATGTTGGTTTCATGATTGTTATCATCAAGTGTTCATGAGATGGATTGCCTGTGGGAAGAAACTGTTTCTGTGTCGGGCTGTTCTGGTGCGCAGTGCCCTCTAGCGTCGACCAGAAGGTAACAGTTCAACGAGGCAGTGTGCTGGGTGTGAGGGGTCCAGAGTGATTTTGTCAGCCCTTCTGCTCGCTCTGGATAAGTACAGTTCTTGGAGAGTAGGGAGGGTTGTACCAATGATTCGCTCAGCAGTCCGAACTATTCGACGTAGTCTTTGAAGGTCAGATTTGGTAGCTGAGCTAAACCAGACAGTTATTGAAGTGCAGATGACTGATTTAATGATGGAGGTGTAGAACTGTTTCAGAAGCTCCTTTGGGAGGTTGAAGGTTGAACTTCCTCAGCTGACGAAGAAAGTATTTTATTATTATTATTATTTCTTTTAGGAAACTTATGAGAGTTTAATGCCCCTGAAATGAAGGAAACATATATAACAGATTTAAAAAACACTTAATATGTTCTTTACAGGTTTCTGCATTCAATTTTGGTGATTTATTTTCTGTGTAAATATGCTGGATATATGATTTTCAACCACTGATATCACATGTCTTTTGCAGTGTTTTGTGATCAAAACATGAGTAAATATATGACGTTTAGGTTAAAGGACGTTTACTTTGCATGTCATAAACATTATTTATCTTTTCAAATTGTATTCTGTGTGAAAAACCTTTCAGCAATAATAATATGTGCTATGTCACAGCCCTTTATCTCTGATTATATTGTTTGACGCTAATTATACTGCATGCATTTAGAGATTTGGAAACACTACCTAAGTATTTATCTCTCTTTCAGTGTGATTTTTCTTGTTATTGTCACAAATATCTGCAGGGAAACACAAAACAAATTCACTGGAGTATATTCTAATTCCTTAGCCAAACACACAACAAACTATTTCTGCTAAATTTCATTTTCCTAAATGACAGTGTGAGATGCTACTGGGAATGAATCTGAATGTGCATTTATTTAAGGCTCATATTAATATTCATTTCGTTTTTCTTTCGCTCATATTTATTAATGACTTGCCAGGCTGTTATGATTCCTCTGTTTAGAGAATAATCCACACGCCACCAGTATATCAGTCTGGATTAAACTATGATAATTAGATAACTGTCAATCACAGTAATCATTCTAGCGCTGATACGGCCATCAATCATTGTTTTATTTCAACTTTCCCTCCAAATATGTTGCATATGGTTTGTCATTATTGGGTAATGTATGCGTGTTTGTTCTAAGCTGTCTTAAATGATCATTGATCTCAGTTTTTTTGTGTATTGACATGTGGCAATGAAAGAATCAGCACAAAAGCACTCACTTTTGAACGTATCCAAAAGTTGTGTTCATTTACATTGTCTGTAATCGTGTTATGAAGTCTGTAGCAAATAATCTCTTTACCGCAAACACGATCCAGTGTGCAATTCCCAATGCTTCGCTTCATTCGTGGCAGAGGTCAGAAAAACAAGACGGAAGAAGTTGCTCATTACATGTTTTGAATACATGCATCATTAATCTGTGCACAAAATGAACATCTTCAGAAGCGCAAATCACCAGAGGCCTTAAATGACTCATTATCACCTTTGTACTTGTTCCGAATAGCCTCACGGAAGACTCCAAGGTGTCCTGAATGAGATCTAGGCAGTTTCTGGCAGATGGAGCTCGCTGAAGATAAACACCTTCGGGTGTTTGTTCATCAGAAAGCACTCTCGCTCACAGCTGCTTCACCCACTCTGCAGCTGCATTAGCATGGAGGCCCCTGAGGATGTGTGGACGATCACAGACTCTGAGGGCCTTTTAGAAAGCACTTTGCTTGGATTCGGGTCTGGATGCTGAGCCAGCAGCTCTCTCGGCTTAAAAGGATCCAACACTGGTGTGTCCCGAGGAAGCTGCTGCCGGGATCATTGAAGAGGAAGAAAGACGGCTCACTCTGTTCTGTGCCCAATCTGAAATTCTGCTGTTTGTTTATTTATTCATTGTCCCGTCCGTCACTGATGGGCTGTTTGGTTTGAGTGGTGGGGCAGAAAATCATCTTTAGGTCTCTGGAAACTGTAAGGCTGCATCTGGTTGCACATCAAAAGTAATGTAGTACAAATTAAAACAGATGTCCACAGTATCGTAATAGGATGTGATGGTGATCTTTTAGAGTCCTATTTATTTATTTTTTTTTGGTATTTTAGAAGTGTTGTTTCTTAAAAAAAATATAAAAAAAAGTTAAGCTTTCACATTTTTTAATGATTGTAGTGTTTTCCAAACTAAAAATATTAAGGAAAAAAAATTGGGCTAGACCAAACTTTGTGATTTCACCAGTGTGTCTCCCCAGGACGGTATGATAACTTTGGATAAAAATATCATGGTTTCATGGTATCACAATATTGTTATTACGGCTCTAAAATATTCTCTTTTTAAATGTCTGGCTAAAAAACAAAACCTTTTTTCCCACTGAACACAATATATTTTATTTTGAGAAACATTTAAAATATTTTGGGGCAGTAAAAATGTCAGGCTTAATAATTTAAGTGAATCGTTGACTTCTGCGGTCTTCTTTTGTTTCAAAAACACAGATGTCTTTACAATTTACATTTTATTTACAAAGAAAAATGTAAATAAAAAGTCTTACACATACCTCAGGAACGGTATAGCAGAAAATTTTGGTGGTGTGAAAACCTTGACTTTTCCAAACCGCGGTATACCTTAAAAAAGGTTATCGTCCCCTACTCCCCAGCATGAAAATAGTATGACAAATTGCATGTCATATTTAGGCACTGATTATAAAAACCTTATAATTTTAATAAAAGTAATCATTTGGTAATATTTATGCTTAATATTACAGAGATGTATGAAGTAATCCCAAGATCAAAGCATGCAGTGTTATTGCATGCAATATGGGTCATTATGTAAAGCTCTGTGGTTTCCATGAAGATTATATTTGTTGCTTTTGTTGGAAACTTTTTCACAGAACAGGATTACATTGAGCGTGAACACTGATTAATACTACTAAGTATATATACTAATATATATACCTTTATCTAAAATTGAATGTGCCTTTATGTAATGTCCATACACTTCAATGCAAAGGCAAAATGACTAGTAATAATGACAAGGAATTGGTATGGTTTCCATCATTTTTCAGTCGATTTCTGTTTTTACTGAAACGGCGTGTCAGACATTTTACATTCACGATAGAACAATTCTAATAATTTGAAGATAAAAAAATATATTTTATCAGATTTTGCAAGCCAGTCAAACAGCTGCTCAAGTAGAAATACCAACGCCACAGATTGGTGATTTATTCCAAAGGTAGAAAATCTTATTAAAATGTAATCTATGCTGTCTATTAAGTACATACCTGTCTGTCTCAATGACTGACTCACAGCCATCAGACAAATGGATTTCTTCTCATGTGAAGGAGCGTGTCAGTCTTAGGCAGGCTGACAGCAGGCTTCTCTTCTGGCAGTTCGGTGGGTCTGCCATTTCCCAGACTGGGCCTGTCAACCTGAGCCACCCACACAGAATTCACTTAATTGCTTTATCACAGCTCTTGTCTGGGGTCAGAAATGGAGTTTCCCCAAGCCAAGAGAAGGAATTATTAAAAGGAGGGAACACAGAGAAAAAAAATTCAATTTGTGCCAGCGCATGTCAGAAGCATTTACCTTCTTGTCGACAATTTGTTTTTGCCCGTTTTAACTGAGCAATTTTAACAGCAAGATCAAGAGAGAAACACACTTTTTCAGTTTTCATGGTGAATTTGAGCTCTTTATTAAATTTTCTTAAAGGACCATTTCACCAAAAATGTTTTTTTTTATGTGTTTTTAAGCAATTTAAAAGCAGGGTTTCATCTTGAAGGAATTGTGTTTGTTCCTGATAGATTGCCAGGATGCACATGAAGTGTTTCTGAAGGTTGCAGAGATATTTCTGGGTGGCCACTAGTGATAGTCCTTACTGACTGATTCCTCACCAGCCTCATCAGAATACTTCTGGCAGGGTTTTGACCAGAACATTTTTTATGTTCCCTTAAAACCTTTTTTTAATTTTTTAAAAATTATTATTTGTTTTTAAAGATTCTAATATCTTTTTATTTTTGTATCTTATACTTCTATGCTTTATATTCTTCTTATTATTGTAAATCACTTACCATGGAATTACCATGCGAAATGTGCTGTATAAACAAACTTGCCTCACCACAAGTTTTGTTTAACAAAAACAATGGTTCATTCAGGAATTCAAAAACTTAAAAATAAGACTGAATGTTTGTAAAATACAAAGATTAAATGTAAAAATTGACCTTTGTAAATGTAAAAAGGTAAAATGGCTATGGGTGTTTCCAGTCTCGTTACATTCAGTTAAGAATTATGCAAATGATTACTTAATGAATACATACAGTATGATACATATGAAATTAATATCAGTTATTCTTTGAATCATGGGAATTTACTGCTGGTAATTTTACATTTCCTCTTAAGTTGTGAAACAATGTTATAATTGTTAATTGACCCTGATGTCACACTCTTTCATCATTAAAAGATAAAGCTTTCATCTTTGGATTCAGTGACAGTAAAGCTTCATCTTTTTAGATTTAATCGACCCTCTCATTAACACTACAGCATTGTTAGACCACTGATTATACCAAAACCTAATTAAAAAAACTAAATGTTTAAACAGAGTAAAGATGAAATATTGTGGAGTATTTTTTAAAAATGATCTGGGGTGGCCCCTTACATCTCCCAGTGTCTACAGAAATAGAGCCCAAGTTTAAACAGCCACATTTATATTTATATTCAAGAAGGTTATTTCTGAGTTTTGGAGTATTGGGATAAATTAAAACTCCCTTCAAACATTTTTTTCTTCATATAAAAAAGGGAAATCCTGGAGTAATTATTTTCCCACCATACATTATGCAAGCAGAAGTTTGAAGTTGTACTTCCTCACAGTTTCCACAGTTTGATAGTACAGACCCTCCAGCAATTTATTCACTTCCTACCTTCTTTCCATAGAGGATTTATCAAAAGAGCTGAAAGCGATCCCCAAGAGAGGTTATTAATTGCTGTAAGATATCTAAAATCCCCACTGAGGAGAAGGTGTGACTTTTTAAACGAGACAGACTTGTTTACAGCCCAGGTAATTAAGTGATTATTATCTCAAATAAATGTTTTACCAACCTTATTGGATTTGCACATGGTTTAGAGAGTATTGACCAGTTCTGTGGTAAAATGTCATGTTAGTTTTAATTAAAAAGAGCCTGGTATGCCAGAGAAGATCCCCTTAGTAGTAATGCTGTCTAGCTTAATCAGGGATGTGTCACTGGCACTGAGGGTCTGCTGATGTCCACACACTGAACAATCCTCAGGCTAAATGCCATTCACATTGCTGCTTTGTCAGTCGTCTCTGTGTGAGCTGCGCAGATGTGTCAGAGACTGCATTGTGATGGACAGCATATGCTTGTCCATGTCTTTCAACAGATTGTAACAGATTTATTTTGCAATTTTTAACAACAAAGAGAGTTGAAATTGTTGAATTGAATTGACTATCAACTATGATGTCAAAAATGCAAATAGATTTGATGTGAAAACTTTGACGTCCATTTCAATTCCACACATTGATGCCATTTTGATGACCAAAATAAAGACATGTATTGACAAGTATTTTAATATAATTTAAAGTAATGACAAATATAACAATAATAAGAACAGTTTAATCAATCAGCTTCAATGCCAAAGACCAAATTTATGCTGGATTTTGTATCCCAATAGATGAAAACTACCTTGTTGTCAAAATGATGTGTTTTTGATGCCAATGTTAGATGTCAATTTGATGTTATTTTGACATCAAGATAGACAATTGACATCAAATCAAAAATTTTTATGTGTTTTTGTCGTCATCTTGACATCAATGTGCCATTGACTGAGCTAAACTTGTGTTGAAGACTATTCGTTGAATAAAGTTTGTTAATCAGTGTTCCATCAATCCTTTTCTTTGCCATTTATTAATAGCTCTTTCCTTAGCTTTTAGACACCGAGTTCATTTTAGATTGTGGTTGGTTTAGTACAGGGGTGCTCAACCCTGTTCCTTGAGAGCCACCCTCCTGCAGATTTCAGTTGCAACCCTGATCAAACACACCTGAACCAATTAATAAGGACATGTACAGCACTTGATAATTACAGGCAGGTGTGTTTGATATGGGTTGCAACTGAAATCTGCAGGAGGGTGGCTCTCCAGGAACAAGGTTGAGCACCCCTGGTTTAGTAACTCAAAGAATCAAGCTCCTTGTCACGTTGTCATGTTTCACTCTCATAGTAGGATTATGTAACTATACGATTTTGCCAAATTATGTAATTAATGTAAAACTAATCACTAATACAAATGAAAACCGGCATTCAGTATTAAAAAGAAACATGCATATGCATTTCAACAATATATTTACATACAGTAAATTGATATGATTTATATACATACTGTACATGAAAATATGATTTTGACTATTTAAGTCTATTTAAGGCGTTGGTCCACATTTATTTCACTTCTTTCATTTTTTTGTTCTGATCCTCTTATAAACAATCCCAGAAGTTTGTGAGTCATCCTTGACCAAGGACAGCACTGACTTTTCCCTGGAGTTTCCATGGTTACAAATGAAATTTTCCATAAATCTCACCACCTGTCCATCATTCCATCATCCCACAACTTATGTTATGACTTCCCTTTGTCTTGCCAGCCTTACTTATTTATGCCTATAAAGAATATGTCCTTATTTGCATGTTTAATGAATTGTCATTCTATTGTGGGTGTGAAAATAAGCTACTTTACAATTCATTTGTTTATTTATTTTTAATGAATGGCCAGGCGTCGCGGTGGTGCAGTGAGTAGAACAATTGCCTCACAGCAAGAAGGTTGCTGGCTCGAGCCTTGGTTGGCTGGTTCTCCCCGTGTTTGCGTGGGTTTCCTTTGAATGCTCCGGTTTCCCCCACAAGTTTAAAGACATGTGGTATAGGTGAAATGGGTGAGCTAAATTGTCCGTAGTGTATGCATGTGTATGGATGTTTCCCAGTGATGGGTTGCAGCTGGAAGAGCATCCACTGCAATAAACATATGCTGGATAAGTTGGTGGTTCATTCTGCTGTGGCAACCCCAGATTAATAAAGGGACTAAGTCGACAAGAAAATGAATGAATGAATGAATGAATGAATGTTATTTCAATCAGTTTCACAGTCCCCCTTTCCCCTGAAAAGCTTATGCAGAAATGCTCCCTACAGGTTCCTCTCTGCTCAACAGAAGGAGATTTCCGAGCATGGTCTGTAATAAAAACTGCCCTGAATCCACTTAGCGAGGTTAATATCCACACACCGCAGCATAACCTCCGTGTTTGAATTAGGACAGTCTCTCCCTCGGTTGCAAACACAGCTCATATGGAGCTCTTCTATAGAAAGAACCAAGAAATGATGAGATTGGATTTGGCAAGAGCTCAAACGGAGTCCTGTCTAAATCCTCAAGGCCCTGCTGTAGTCTCCTCTGGGTAAGCTGGAGTTGGCAGTCTACCAGTCGCCAAAGCAGGGTCCTTCATACAAGTATAGCTCCAGTGACAGATGGTGGTGGTGTTGCTTGTTTTTATTTCAATGCCTGAGATGACTTTACTAATTCTAAAGTAAAAATGAAAACAATTATTTACAATTGATTTGAATAAAATCAAGGGAAGGAAGAACTAAAAACTGTGAAGGTCAAGTTTATTATCAGACAACTTTTTCAGACACCTCTTATTCTCTCAGTGCCCTTTCTGAAGATTATTACCCTTACAGTATTATCTCAGGCTTGACAGTGAAGAGCTGTGTAAGTTTAGCTTACCTGTCAAGAAGAAACTCTGCCAGGTTGGTGTTTCAATTAATGAGCTCATGAACTGAGAAATCTAAATTCCCTGTCTTTTGGTCATTGTACTGCTAAAAAACATGCAAGGTTCAGAACTCAAAACCCTATTAGACTAAGGTCAGCTTAAATTGAAGTCAGTCTGCCAAAATGACAGGTTGTGTAGTGCTTCTTTATTAAATTACAGTCTAAAACTTGCATCCACAGGAAAAGATGAGCACCAACTGCATGTTAGGCTCTGCCCATCAATTCACACATCCATTAGGTAAATAAGAAAAGAGTGAAATGATAATATAGTTCAAATGCTATAATGTAAAAGTGATAAATGCAGATTTAGTGAGGATAAGACACAAAAAATAAATAAATAAACAATAAAAAAAATCTTGGCTCTGAATATATAACAGTAATGTTAGCCTTACCAGTCAGCAGTTGCCTACTTTTTTAATAAGAAACCATTGCATCAGTCAGACACCTATGATGCATTGCAATGCTATCGCACATTAGGTTTTTGGCTAGAGGTCAGAAATTTGAATTTAAAAGTAAAATAGAAAAAAAAAAATAGGCATGCGTGACTGAACACCATCACATGTTTTGCAGTTAGATAATTTCTCTGTGACATCCAAAAGTGCTTTGGCCTTTCTCCTCTCTTTCATCTGTCTCTCTTCTCTTCTCAGCAGCTTTTGATCATTGCAGGCCTGTTCCTGACGGTTCCTTGGCCCCATTGATTTTAGCTGTGTCTGGCACCGAGGATAGCAGGGAGCAGAAGAGCTCATCTGCAACCGGTCCACTCTTTAATTAGAGATTCTCTCAGCCGGTGTTCCTGGCCTGATGCAACAGGATTTGAATAGAAGGTTTTGCTAAGGAAGCGGAAAACCTAATTGCTGTCGTGCTCTCGCTGTCGGAACTGCCGGAACGAGAAGTGGGAAAAGAGAAGCCCAATTCATCTCTTATGTATGACAGCCATAAGTCATAAGAAAAATGAGGAGAGCAGGTGCTAAGAGGTTTGCAATGTGTGCAGGGCTTAAGGTCTTCAACCTGGAGGAAACAACAGAAAAAAAACAACAGAAATGACCTGAAATGTTAAATGTGGAGAAAATTACTATTATTCACCATCTATTGTTGGGTTTTCGAAAGCTCATATTACATAAAACATCACTTTGTACCACAGTTGTCAATTCAAACAGACATTGTTTCACGTTCTGAGCAGCTGAAGAGAGTAAATAAAATACGGACGAGACACCACTTGACTAAGGCAGAAGTGGCTTCTCTAATTTACTCTATGGTTAGTCCCCTGTGCATGTCGTCTCTTCAACTCTGACTGTTGAGCCTATCCAGTAATTACAGTTTTAATTGAAACAATTACCTTGAGTCAGTAAAGGAGACCTCTAAACCTTGAGGGCCCTCTCTTCACCAATCAAAATTACAGCTACCAAGACTTGGGCAGAAGAAACAAAGACTTGGATTTTACAACTAAGTAGTATCAGTGGTATTAGTGGCTTTCTGGACATTGGTTTTAAGCCTAAAAGCTCAAGTGAGTTTGATCATGCTGCCAGAACTACAAATCATTCAGTATTCAGACAACCAGTAAATAAACAATTCCTGTTGAGACATTCAGAGAGGCCACTGAAATACATAAATGGACAGCATGCATGAATAAGTAATAATTGGTTTGGTTGTACCATGAATGAAATTTTTGTATATTTGCATAGACACTCAAAACACAGCAGTAAGGTTTTGACAGCATCCGAAAGCAAGCACTTTTAACCAAGTTAATAGACTCTTCAAGATAGGGTGATTTTATCTATGCAAAGGAGATACAGTATACACTCATATTACTGTCACGGTTCACGGATCTGTATGTTCCTTTCTGTGTGTCTGTGTGCGTATGCTTGTGGGTGTGTCTACCTGATAGTGCGAGTGTGTCTGTTTGGGTTTAGTGGCCTGGCTGTCTGGTGCTCACCTCATCAGCTGGGCGATCACGTGGAGGGAGTCGCTCAGCTGGCTCGTTAGCATCAGCAACTGGGGCTTGTTATCTCGGCTACTTATACCCAGTGTCTTTGTCATGTCTTTGTCGGTTCGTTGTTCCAACTTGTGTTCTGTGTATCCAGGCTCCGTTCGTGTACATGCTGGTGACCTGCCTGTAACCTGCAATCCTTGTGGAAAGTTCTCTGTTGCTATTGTCTGATTCCTGAACTGTTCTCCTTGTGATCATCTATGAGCTTCATCTGTGACTGTTACTGCCTGCTCTGCTGTCTGAACTTTCCAGCAGTTGTTAACTGCATCGTCTCCTTGAGAACTGCCTCTGGCTTATTACATCATCTTCTCCAGAAGTGTCACTGGCTTATTGCATCGTCTCCTGAGAAGTATCACTGGCTTTATCCATCGCCTCATTCACAAACTCTGAACTATTGAGCTGTTGGATTGCATTCTAACATTAAAATCCTTTTATTTTTACTCTCGCATTTGGGTCTTCTCTTGTGTATCATAACAATTACGTACTGTGTAACATGTTTGTACAAGGAACAATTTTGGTGAGCTTGTTTAAGGTTTAATGTGTGGTAGGTATAACGTTGGGTTTTTGAGTTACTGTTGGCTTTCTATCAGCTTGTACTATTCTGGCCTTTGGCATCAACAAGGCCCTAACCATTCTCTGCAAACTTGAGATAATTTGCATATAAAAATGCCAGCAGATAAGCAGTTTGTAATTTTATTTTTTGCAGGAACCTGTTGGAATTTAAATGAACTATTTTTTTATTCCTAAAGATGAAGGGGCACACTCTTATTTTAATGGATATAACTGTCCAAATAAAGGATGGCCAGATCTGATCACGTGATTGAAAATTGTGCCTGATCATGTGGTTTCAGACTCGATCGGAATCAGACCCTAGCTCCCCATCAGGACTTGAATATACTCTGAGCATATTACTGGCTTTGCAAACACTGTGGCTCTGTGGTTTGTTAACAGATTTGTTGAATGTTAAAATAAGCTGAGTTACATAAATAAGGAACATTCTGGATCTGTTTCTTCGCTCTTCTTTATTCGTTTTTTATGTATTATAGAAGTATCGCATCAGGTTTTGGTATCGGTAGATACACAAAATCAAATGACTCGGACTCGAGGGAAAAAAAACTCATTAAGTGCACCAGAAATATTGGCTACATTCAATGAGAAATGGATACAAATATATATTTAACTTACCCAACTCTGTCTGACAAAAAAAGTTTAAAGTCAATTGATGCTTGGTTAAATTTTAATTGATGCTTGCTTTAAGCTTCAGAAGACAATGTTTACATGCCTGAATTCATTGGTGATTGGATGATTAGATCTGAGTTAACAATTAGTTGTAGAGTAGTTGTATTCTCTGATAAGTTTGTAAATGTATAAATTAAAGAAATGTAGAAAAACGTTGCTCATACAGAAGTATCAAACCGAGCAGCTTTCTGTTAGTTTTGAACCTATGCACAATTCATCTTTTTCAATTCTCAAACAACTTCAGACTGCACAATCACTTGACTGGATTTTGTCCAAGATATTTCACAATACAAACAATCTGTCTATTAAGTTACAGAAGTAAAATGTCTTTTTTTTGCAACTGGAGGTTGCGTACTGTATGTACACTATAATTGTTAGTCACAGCATCATGGTGATTCTCATCATTTGCTTGAGGTCGTGTTCTGTTTAACTTTGTTTGCGTTGCCAGCATTCAGTCATGCAATTGGAAATAGCCATCTTTTGGTGGAAGGCAACGATTTGTGGTTGCTTTGTTACTGCAAATCGTTGTCTGTGTGAGCTGCCTATTATATTGAAGAGATAGCTTCCATTGCTTTTTGCTCTGTTGCCTTGCATTGAGTTTGTAGACAGTGAAAGAGTGTGGATGAGGATGGTACAGAGTGAACTGTTTTTTTTTCTTCCTATAAGATTCAAGCTGTGAGCAATAACCTGAAGTGTAGGATTACTGAACGGATTTCATTCACCCTTTCCAGTAAATGCAAACAGAATAATCCAAACTGGAGCAACTTTCAGTGTTAATTGGAAACAAAACAATTAAACAATAAGAAGTATTACTCATCTTTCTGTTTGGTACAGATCACTTTTTGGGGCTTTTCCACTGTGGTCCGTACATAGTACCTGGTACCTTTTCAGTACTACTTCAGGTGTGGTTTAAAGCTTAGCATTACCAAAATGAAACAGATACTACGGTAATATGACCGCCAGTTTGTCAAAGTGAATCATCTCTATTGGATTATCTTGGATTAGTGACAAGTGACTCAAATCCAATGCTAAAAAACGCTATTTTAAATAATCAGGAGCAGTCATTGCTGTATTGTTTGTTAACATGATTTAACTTTTAAATAAAATTTAAAAACACTTGAAATGGCAGCCTTATTATTGTAGAAGTGATGTTCAGACGCCCAGAATGTTCCTCTCATTGTTAGCTGAGGAGAAGATTCATCAAGACCTATTTGGGAGGACCCAGAATTAAAATGGAAAAGCAGCTTAAAGCATGTATTAGTAAATAGGCACATACAAAATATACCAGTGATATTTTGCCTTACTACTATGGAGAAACTCCCATTTAAAGAGCCTCTATTATACATTGAAAAGGGTCATATTTTGGTTTTGGGGGTCAGCAGGCTGATCTGATTGCATGGTCAAAAAACACTTTCATTGTCTTATAATATGCTTTTATTTTTACCTCATTATCCCAGCGACTCCTATATGAATCGTTCAGGGATTCATTTGTTCCAAAACCCCTCCTTCGCGCGAAACTGCGCTGATTGGACCGATGACCAAGTCTGTTGCGATTGGTCGACAGCGCTCAGCGTGATAGAATGCCCACCACGGCTTATCAATATTGAAGGAGTCATAGCATGTGCGTGAGCTAATCTGCTAACACTCGTTTTTCCCGGGAGTCGCCCGTATTTCAGACACCTCACCCCCGAAACTAACCCCCGATCTCCCAGCATATCACTCTAATTCTTAACCAGAAGTAAAAACAGCGACATACATTCAGTATTAGTGCACACAGCAGCAAAACCGCCGAACGTGTGTAGCAGAGCTCATGGTGGCCATAGCAACGACAAACAGCAGAGGAACACGCTCAAATTTTAATCCGTAAACAAAGTGGCACGTGTCGCATTTACAACGTGCTTTTAGACGCGATATGAGAATACAAGTTAACCAGAGACACTACAAGTGGTTACAAGTTACAAAACACAGTTAAATGCATCATTTACAAGCTGGAGAAAACAATGAGGCAACCGTTTTAATCGCACTTACTCACACTTGCTGGATAGCAGGCCAGGGAAATGTCCTAGTGCTCCGAATCCTCCGTTGTAAGCACTCCTCAGAGGGGGAACAGCTCATGGCTGGGTTTAATGCTGAGGTATTTCTGCAGAAACTACTAACTCTTCAAAGTCTCATCTCTGGGTTCTCTGCACACTTCCAATATCCAGCTAAGCACAGTGCTCTTCTCTGTGTTGCCAGATGTAGCTGACTGATTTCAGCCCAAACCCTGTCCAAAAGGTTTTACCTGCACAATCAAATTTAAAACCGCCTGATCTGGCAACTTTTTCCGCACCGCTGTTGTTTGTCGGTGGGGTTGGGGATTTCGAATCTGCGCGCGCATAAATGGGCGGGGTTTATGTTTCGTGTTCACGTCATGCCGAAACGGCTAAAGACTCGTAAGCACGGCGACTCGTTTGAGGAACTATGAGTCGACTCTTTTATAGATGAATCAATAGTTTTAAACACTGTGCACTTTCAGATTTAAGCCTTAGCTGGACATTTCACTTCACTTAGAGCTGTGTGACACACAGCATACAATCTCATTTTCAAAAACCCATAATAGGGGCTCTTTAAACATTTCAGGGCATGCCTTCAAGTGTGTTAACCCTTTAGCCAGCACCCTGACGAGGACGCACTGAGGCGCTATTTTTCCCACATGTTAGTGTTTACTTATAGACAACACCACAAAGAACACAAGTAATCTGCACAAACTATATATCATTCTAAAGCTACAACTCTCAAGCACCCTTTGCAGCTAGTTGCTTTTCAATGGGAGGCTTGTAAAGGATGTATTTGCTAAATTTGTGTAAGTTTTACAGAAAACGCTTATTAGATATGGAGTAAATATCATCGTAATAACAACACACACACGCATTCATTGCATATACAGTATTTGGGTGATGTAATGAATATATGCATTGTGACAATTTCATTCATTCATTCATTTTCTTGTCGGCTTAGTCCCTTTATTAATCCGGGGTTGCCACAGCGGAATCAACCGCCAACTTATCCAGCATATTTTTTTACGCAGCGGATGCCCTTCCAGTCGCAACCCATCTCTGGGAAACATTCATACACACACAAACACACATTCACTACGGACAATTTAGCCTACCCAATTCACCTGTACCGCATGTCTTTGGATTGTGGGGGAAACCGGAGCACCCAGAGGAAACCCACGCAACCACGGGGAGAACATGCAAACTCCACACAGAAGTGCCAACTGACCCAGCCGAGGCTCCAACCAGCGACCTTCTTGCTGTGAGGCGATCGTGCTACCCACTAGGCCACCGTGGCGCCGATTGTGACAATTTCTCATAGTAAAAGGTCTAATCTCAATTGTTCCTGTTCTCGAGTTATGCTGGCCAGGTGTCTCTGCCCTATTGGCTGAGGCAATGCAGAAACTGACTTTGTGGGGACCGTAGGTTTACTCGGAGCAGGACATTCTCTCTTCAGAATTGCCTGATCCAGCAGAGAGTGTTTTCTTGGGATCCAGCCAAGAAGTACAGTTTGTGGCTGTGAAATGCGAATTTGTTAAATTGAGTGAGCCTTCTTAGTCTGCCAGTCCTGTAAAAGAGGAACTGTTGGAGGTTATGACCAATGGGCAGACTAAGCCAGGGTGATTAATTGAACTAAAATTGCAAATGCAACTGAGCAAAGTTGCGATTTGTCATGCACATCTTGTCATGAAAGCATGGTTTGATCAGTAGTGAATCTGCTCCAAAGGCTAGATGGCAGTCACAATGAAACCCACAAACCCCTCCAGTTCCTCCTAGCAGTTACTGAATAAACATAATATTTGACTGCTTTCATTGATGCAGCATGTGACTAATAAAGACACAACTACCAAATAAACTCACAGAAGGATTATTTCAAACACTAGACTAAAGTTATGAGGTGAGTTTGGAGCAAAACCGCGTTATTATATTTGGTCAGTTTATGTGCAGCATTTACTACACCAAACCAAAGTTCATTGAAAACAAGTGGCTATCATTATTGCAGAATGATTGTCAATTTCATTGACTTTACTAACACAATGTGTCGCTCGGCTTTACTAACACAATGTGCATGAAAATCAATTTAGATTAATTGGCCATCCCTAGGACAAACTGGATCTGCTTTGGTAATGCGAGTGATGGGAATCAGTTCATGGTACTGTAATGAGTGATTATTGAGTCTGCCACCAGTCAAGCAATGGTAAATGAATCTAGCTGATATTGTATAGAAAAAAAAATGTCTTTGCATTGGATTCACCTTTTAAGCTTTCTAGTGTATCTGTCGAAACATGGGTTGAAAGGTCAAAGGAGGCAAAGATGCACTTAGCAGTCTTTAAGAGGTATCAACCACCCAAATCCATATAACGATCTAAAGCATCTGAAGATGCCAGGCTTACAACAGTCTAAAGCAGGCATGTCCAAACTCGTTCCTGGAGGGCCAGTGTCCTGCAAATTTTAGCTCCAACTTGACTCAACACACCTGCAAGGATGTTTCTAAAAAACCTAGTAAAAGCTTGATTAGCTTGCCCAGGTGTTTCTGATTGGGGTTAAAACTAAATTTTGCAGGACACCGGCCCTCCAGGACTGAGTTTGGACATCCCTGGTCTAAAGACTGGAAGCACAACCAGATATTGAGGTTAACCCTTAACAAAAACAAGCAAAACAAGAGTTGCCCCTTGATTGGACTTTTTTTTTTAAAGACCTATTTTGGCAATTATGTCATTAATATGATAGGACAGTAGATATGATAAGTTTGATTGCAAAACGCGATAAACGCCATTTTTTGACATTTGGATTTTATGAATGGAAATCACTGTTCAGATGTTCCCTTATCTATGTATAAATTGCTGCCATTAACACAATTTAAGAATGAACATTTTAGGCCCACTACAAAATGTATTGTTTCACAAAACGAGATATCAGCCAGACCAGTTTCTTTACAAAGTGCGATATAACAGTTATATAACTGTTATATATAGAACAGATATGCGCGAGCTCCGCATCCCCTGGGAGGAGAGTCACCGCCGGTGAAGTGCTCCGAGTTTGCTCATAGATTTAACGATAATGTCAAAACAAAAAACATGTTTTTAAAAAGAGGATTCTCTTGGCTAACTAAAAACGTTTGCCATTTAATTGTTTATACTGTAGGCGAGGTGTCAGTCACAGGCTATGTCCGTCTGTCAGTCAGAGAATCAAAGCTTCGAGCAAACCTCATGGATTTTGATGACGGATTGGAGCCAGTCATTCCAGCTGCATAATAATAATAGTAATTATAATAATAGCATTATTATTCATTCATTCATTCATTTTCTTTTCGGCTTTGTCCCCTTTATTAATCCGGGGTCACCACAGCAGAATGCCAATGGCCCAGCCGGGGATCGAACCAGCGACCTTCTTGCTGTGAGGCGAACGTGCTAACCACTACGCCACCGTGGCGCCCAGCATTATTATTATTACAGTGAAATAAGTCATTAAATATGACAGGACGGGGCGAGCTTGTATCCGCGGACTTGGTGCAACAGGAACTGTGCCATCGCGGCTCCGCCCGCTCTGATCATACAGGTTTTCAGCTGCGGTGTGGAAGGATAGTCCACTCTTTCTGTAACAAGCTACAAGTCGTTTTTTTATCTTAATCTTACTCATCTATATTATAACTAATCACAATTAGTCCGAAGCTGTTTAAGAATGGTTGAAACAATAAACATCCTGCAGTTTGTTTGCTCTGACAGTTCAGCCGGTATGCTGTTATCCGACCTTTTCATTCAGGGACTGCCCTGGATTACTGGCACACGCCATAGTCACATTTTATCTATTATGGCATTATGTTTTTGAATATTATGAATATTTACGATCTATTGATAAATTATTGTTAATTTTCCCACTGATGATCCAAAAGATTTCTTCAACTGCCACAGTGAAGCCTTATGTTATATTGTGTACGTTCTGGCCAAAACTAACTAACTAACTCAGAATCTTGTTATTAATAATCAATATTTGTATATACTGTTCCATATAGATTTTATTAATTTTATCAATTTAAGATGTTTGACAATGTTAAGATAAATATGTTGCATTTTGGCATGCTTTTTGACTTATTTATGAACTATTTATGGACATAAAATTAAATAAAAAATATCTTGGATTTGAAGAACATGTGTCTCTGGCCTTCACTGAGCTCAAGTAATAGTTTAATGTACAGAAATTGTGAATAAAGTTGACTGTTGATGTCTTCAATAATAATGTCAAATAACCAACATTTCTCAAAATGGATATATCTCTTTTTGCAACGAAACTCTTCATATATTAACAGGAAGTGAAGTTCAAAGGTTATAGGATCGGGAAATTACTGAGCTCTGGACGCCTGCTCTGCAGCTTCCCAGTGCTCTGATCACTAGGTATGGGCAACACCATCAAACTGTTGTTGACTAATAGATTTGTAACATTAAAAACATTCTTTAGATACAGTAACAGTGACAGTAAAAAGCATTCCATAATGTCAATAGACAGCGTGTTGCTCTTCTTCTCAGGGAACCTTGGTTACAGTCATATCCTGAGACATTAGTTTAGTAATTATACGCACCAAATCTTACACAGTAGTCTCAAATTACACAGTAGTCTAAATAGCTCTTGTTTGAGTGTTTAAGATGCTGCTTTACAAATTACAACTTGTTATTAAAGTCCATCTAATTTGCAGTGAAACGAAAAAGAATAAAAGACTGGTGAGTGGTAAATTGTTGCACGAAGTTACAACGAAACTAATCAAACTCTGTGTGACTAATTAGAACAAATCTTGAAAGCGAATGCAAGATTTTCAGAAAAATAGGGTGTCAGGGCTGGTGCTTGATGTTTCTTAAAGTGGAGGTGCTAGAGGGTTTTCCCCCCTTGAGATTGAGTGTATATAACAGTTTTCCAGTGTTAGTTTTAGAAGCTATATATTGTTCAAAATCCTGCTATGCACACTGCAGCTTGTGTCTTTCAAAACTGTCTTGAAGTAATTTGTAGCAGACAAATCATGGCTTCGCAACATATGTCTACATCGCCTACTGACACGACAGCCCAATGCGAACAGATTTTGTTTGAACATCATGCTAAGAGCAGGTCCAGCAGGCATTAATGCTGACGGTTGTACATTCTGTCCTTGCTGGTGATTCACTGGCTGTTTTCTAGCTGCTGGTATCTTGGGGAGGAAATCAGAGCTGACAACGCTTGATGTTGTGAACAGAGGAACTAAATAAAGTGCAGGGTGTCCATTCATTCTGTTCCTGCCACTGGCACTTCACCATGTCCTTTCACAGCAACACTGGCATAGACAGACTTATCACGTCTAATATGTCTCTCCTTAACCCTTGAGCATACCGATATTACTGCTGTAAAATTGTGTAAGGAATTTCAATTAATTATCCCTGAAATGTTTTTTTTTCTCTTGATTATAAAATATAATTATGTTAGGGTGATGATATTAAATTTATTGTTACTCCCACTTCATTTAAATTGTATTTACTAATAGCTAAGACCGACATTGAAACATTTTCTCTCTTAATGACTCAAGATACATTCATTTATTTTCCTTCAGCTTAGTCGCTTTATTCACCAGGAGTCGCTACAGCATAATGAACCGCCAACTTATCCAGCTTATGTTTTGAGACAGTAGATGTCCTTTCAGCTGCAATGCAGTACTGGGAAGCACCCATACACACATACACTACAGCTGATTTAGTTTATTAAATTCACCTGTACCACGTGTCTTTGGACTGTGGGGGAAATTGGAGCACCAGAGGAAAACCCACACGAACATAGACACAGAAACGCCAACTGGACCAGCCAGGACTCAAACCAGCGACCTTCTTGTTGTGAGGCGACAGTGCTAACCACTGTGCCTACTAGTAGCTTTTGACTCAAGATACATTTTTTAGAAAATATAGATTTTTTTAGGATCTCTTTAGTTTGTACTATGCCATTGCTAACTGTGTGACATTGCTAACTAACAAATGTGGCATCAACATTTTAAGCCAGACACATTAAATAACTGAGAAGCCACTTAAGAGTATATAGAAATAGTAATATACAAATGTCAATAAAGCATGTAATGATTATCAAATTAGCATATTAGAATTATTACCCCTTATTTCCTGTCTGTTAAGGTGGGCATTTACCATGCAAATTCTTATGGTTGGCAGATCAAATGTCCATCCATATGTCACAATTTTCTTTTCTTTTTTTAACTTTGTGACAATCATTAAAAAACTGGAAGTATCACAAGTAGAGTGATTGTTGCTGAAAATGTAGCTTTTCAGTCAAAAAAATATTTTAAAATATATTATAATAAAAAACATCAATCATTTTTAAATTATAAAGTTAGCTCTATGATATATTACATATACATACATGTACACAATTGTTTTGTGTTGGTATATATATATATATATATATATATATATATATATATATATATATAT
>CAIGQQ010032765.1:9219066-9243111 GCA_903798035.1 Danio albolineatus
ATTATTATTATTATTATTATTATTATTATTATTATTATTATTATTATAAAAATATTTTGTGAGTGGCTTAAAATAAAATGATTACTTTTAAAATTAAGATTTTTTTGCTTGCTTCAGGAAAAAACAAACTTGATTTTGGTTATTTATTTCTGAAAACTATTTATTTTAATTTTCCAAAAATGCTTCTTGACTTAAGAATCGTTTGATATTTAAACAATATAAACTATAAAATATACATACAAGACAAAAAAGTAATGCTGCTATTTTCATTTTTATAGTGTTGTTTACAGCTCAGATCAATTTATTTTCATGATATTAAACCATAGTTTAAAGGGGTGGTCCCCTAGGAAATCATATTTTAAACTTTAGTTGATGTGTAATGTAACATCTCTGAACATAAGATGCTCAAAGTTCAATGCAAAGGGAGACATTGGCATTTACAGATAGCAAAGCCTACAGCGAATGAAGTTTGGGGACTACAAAAAAATACTTCCTGGTTAATGATGTCAGAAACCCTTCAGGTTACAAGCATACACCCAGTGCAGTGAAGGAGCGTGGCCAGATGTGCTGTAATGTTGTTGCAGGACGCTTCCTGGTGACATGGAGCCTATCCGCAAATCTGAGCACATTATGTTAGCTGACCAATCAGAGTCTCTTCAAGGCGGGCTTTTAAAGGAACTAGGAAATATGACAGTCGTTTTTACATTAGCTGTATATAATCAAAGTAAGATTTACATAAAATAACGTGATTTTTCACAAATGAAGCATTAGCACACATTGCTTTAACCCCATAAACACAATCAAGCTTTAAAAATACACTCTGGACCACCCCTTTAATACACGAACTTTGCCAATTGAATATTTTAATATTGAATATTTTTAGTTAAACTGAACAGAACCGAACATTGTCTAACACTTTATGAATTAGCTCATTCTTGAATTTTAAAGTATTTACAGTGATATTTTCCTGATTATTATGTTAGCTGGGATTTTAAACAACCCATAATATATAAAAATACCATTCAGCCGAACAATTAGTGCACTGAATGGTTTGAAAAGGCCTTAGAAGCATTTCGAGTAAGTAGATAAAAACCCTCTGAGAAATATGAAGCTCATTTATTATATGCTAAACTGTAATTGATATAATGCCATTACTCTCCATTTCAGAGCTCAGGCTTTACATTTTAGTCTTTGTAAACATTGAATAAAATGAAAGTTAATCAATGCTTTGCATATCTACTCGAGCTAAATGAAAATATCTGTACCGATTCACATCAAAAGCGCAATTAAGAGATAAACGGCAGATAATGGCACTGAATACACCACTGCAGAGCAATTTAACGGCCTCGCTTCATCAGTAATGGAGCTGAAGCAGGACAACCGCAAAAGACTGTTTGCCAATCTGTGTTTGCATTCACATTCAGCTGCCCTCCGTTGCCTTCAAGGTATAGTCTGCGTTTGCTGGAAAGTAGCGCTTGACATTTGTGATCTCTTTAATGATAAATCAAAACCATATGTTTTTGATATCGTTTAGCTTCTGTTTAATTAAACAAGCAACTTGGAGTGTTGTCATCTGTGCGGAAATAGTTTTTGGTTAGACTTGAGGCAGAGGAATGCGAGAAGAAAGAGGGATTATTTTGCTCTTAAACTCATAAGCTCACAGCAGAAGTAAAGATCCACACAGATGAAGACGCTCATCCCGCAGCCTTCCTCTTTCCACTGTTGCAATCAAGCACTTCTGAAGCACGTCTCCTACGGTGTGCCATCATTAGCATAAAAACCCCCTTCATTTGAATAAAGCGGCAGTTATATTGTGGGTAATCTTCAAAGAGGGATCAAGCTTTGAAGGTGCTGTAGCTGTGGTGGCTTCAAACATTGTCAACATGCTGATCCCTATGGGCAACTTGAGCCTGGGATCCTGGGTTTCAACCATATGACGTCTTCTATTGGTGAACATTTTTTCAGGTCAGCCCTGATGCCCGACTTCCCATATCAGGGATTCTGATCATGCAGAAAACCTTTTGACACCTGTCTAAGATCTGTGAGAATGGATGATTGCACAGCCTCACATTATCAGAGCCATGTAAGGTAGAACATTATCATGTTAATAGTGGGAGTACATTGAGATTTTAGGATTTTCTGGGATTGCATGAGATTATATACTGTAAGTTTTCATCAGAAACATGCAGTTGGTAGGGTGTTTATGCTTGTCTTTCAATAATGTATACATAGCACTCAATACATAAGATTTGTGCATTTATTTATTAATTCATTTTCTTTTCGGCTTAATCCCTTTATTCATCAGTGGTTGCCACAGCGGAATGAACCGCCAACTTATTCATCATATGGTTTACACAGCGGATGCCCTTCTAGCTGCAACCCAACACTGGGAAACACCCATACACTCTTGCATTCACACTCATACACTACGGCCAATTAAGCTTATTCAACTCACCTGTACCGCATGTCTTTGGACTGTGGGGGAAACCAGAGCACCCAGAGGAAACCCACACGAACACGGGGAGAACATGCAAATTCCACACAGAAATGCCAACTGACCCAGCCGGGGCTGGAACCAGCGACCTTCTTGCTGTGCCACTGTGTCACCGGGCTGCCTATGTTTTATAATTACATTTTTATTTTTCAATATAAACTCTATATTACTGTTCTTAATGTATACTACTAGTTGAATGTTTTTATTATGAAATGCATTATTATGTTATGTCTAATTATATTATGTTATGTATATTTCATATCTATATTTGCATCTCTAAATTGATCAGGTTTTTCCTTTTATCTTGGTTGACAGCTCCTTTCATGTCAGCTATCTTTTTTAAATTTTACTACCCAGATCCACATACAGTATATATACTGTGCACCTATTACAGAATTTGCCATTGAAGCTACTTACCATAAACTTACTCCTAAACCTAAACTTAACCCAGTAGCGGATTTAGGCATGGGCAATATGGGCGATCACCCAGGGCAGCATCTTGCTGGGGGCGGAACGGGGAGACGGTGCAAAACAAAAACAAAAACGTGCCCCGGTAAAAAACATATTTGGCCCAGTAAGCTTTGAGGTATGTTTTACTTTATACAAGTGTAATAATCCCAAGCGTGGGAATTCCAGAATAAAGGCAAAAAGATTTGGTGTCTGTTACACGCACAAGTTTATTCTCTATGTGCAACTGAAATGACACTAGTGAAAGCAAACTGATAAATGAGCACAAAGAACCATTCCCGTGCGCATCCTGGTGTAAATCCCGGTTGTTTACATGCACGCTGATAAAATAAGCGTCGCTCAAGGTGTCACAAGGTGTTGGCTCGCAGCGACCAAACTGAAGTTGATATGATGGTGATCTTATTTTGACTAAGTATGGCTATAGAAGCAGAAAGAATAGATAATGATTCAGGGAAGTAAGACTTCATAACATTAATTCTCGGCCTTGAGTCAAAACTAAGATGAACAGATAATACTATAAAACATATATTTTTTGCATTTTATAGAATTGTCAAAATTAATTGTTTTCCAGTTACTTTTAGGATTGATTTCTGTTATTTATTTATATTAGTAATTGAATACTACTACTACTACTACTACTACTACTACTACTACTACTACTACTTCTACTACTACTACTACTACTACTACTACTTATTATTATTATTATTATTATTATTATTATTATGGGGTGGTTCGTCCAGGGTGCCATTCAAGCTAGCACCGCCACTGCCTTGACCCATGTATTTACAGCTTTTATTGTTTAATTTGTTTCTAAGTTCACTGTAAATGCATGTAATTGTACTGTAAAATTGAATGCAAACAAAATATTACATTGTATTGTACCACTGATTGATTGATTCAGTCTGTTGGAGACTACAATAAATGTTACGTCTGTTATTTTTGGCCTTAATAACACAAAACTGCACATGTCTGTTTTCAAGCACTTTTCCAGATTCGTCAATAAATGTCTGACAGAGCTCGTCAAAATGTGAATTTAGTGAGCATGTGTTTCTTGATGGTTTACTGGGGACATGTGAAGCTCAGTCTCAGCAGGTGTTTATTAGGCCCCGTCTCTGACTGACAGATTAAAAGAGATCCACAAATAAATCCCCACACAATTTCCACAGCACCATGGAAAAGCTCCAAAACAATCAATTTATGCAGCATTCTGCAGTTTGTTGATTTGTAGGAAGAGGATTAAAAGGTACTTTGAGCAGCGAACACAAAGATTGTGATAAAGCCGGAAGGCACTTTTAATCAAGCCAGGCTTCCTGAAGTATACAGGAGGAATAGTCTGGAAACTTCAGAAAGTACTGCGTGCCGTTTTAAGAGAGGGAGCACTAGAGTGATTACTTCTCAGTGGTGTTTTAGTCCCTCTGATGCTCTGCATATTTATGAGACCCACGCACACTAAGGAAGACCTTTATTATTTATTTCGCATTAAATGCTTGAATACAATCACAAGCAAGTTGATTGGCATTTCGGCAGTGCATATGCATGCTGCCATATTTGGAATGGAATTTTAAGAGTCTGCAATAATCCCACTTTAGATTTGAAACATTTTATCCTTACCTGCAGCAGAGAATGGACAGCCAGTTCTTGATTATTCTGTATCATGTAAGATGTGTAATTACAATCACACGACTAAGAATGAAGTTCAGGGGGGAAAAAAAATAAAAAAATCTGACTGTGTTTATCCCAATCTTATTTGACCTTTAATCAATTCCCTTTTTGTGTTTACAATTTCAGCTCAAGAGAAACTGAACTTTGTTTTTATTCATATTAATGAAAGTACAAATGTGCTTCCCCTGAACGGGTAAAATGTTATTATTTTGTATGTCCTGAGCATCACGGGCCGTACTGTGCATAAATTGAATTCACTGGATCTTTTACTTTTTGATCTGCTATGAATTGCATTTCATTATTATGTGGTTTGATTCCATAGAGTCATTTGTTGGCTAAATTGATCCTTTACAATAATGATTAAAACATTAAAGCGGTTTGAGATCTAAAATGATAAAGCATATGAGATCATAAAAGCTATGCAGTATTGATTATAGCACAAGTAGTCTCATAAAATACCCTTTTGATTATTGGCATATTCTGAGGAATGCAGGGGTCCCAAAATATATGTGGATTATATGTCACATGCAACAATAAATCAATCTCAGTTCAACGCACAATACTGTTGAACATATGGGGTTGGAAATTTAGTGAATTTTGTAAATTTTCAAGTTAAGTTTTCTTATCTAAATGTGTTTTATTATATTCCTTTGATTGTACAGCTGACTTTTTCATTTATGTTGCAAATAGTTATTCAAATAATAACTATAACAATTTCAAGAGAAAATCAAGATTCAGTTAATTGAAATATAAAGGTGCAGTAGGTGATCTTCCTAAATTCTAAGCGTTTAACATAATATCTTTCAGATACAGTCTCTCCCTATCCAAAGCCATGCCTCCTGAAATTGCAAACACACATCTGAAAGATGACAGAGACCCACCGGTTTATGTCATTCGCCAGTTAGAAAACTTTATAGTACTTTATAATACGACAATTGTGAACTAAAAGCTGTATTTATGTCTAGCATGCTTTCGGTTGTGTAGCAAGCAAATCTTGTCTTAATGAGCAATATTTCATGCATGCAAGGATTGCTTGTCTCACTCTCTCACTTTGTCCTAAAGCGATTACTGTATGCTTTTAGTGTTTGGTCAGCGGCATGCAGGAATTACACTTATTACTAAGCCATACTTGCATGCTATTTCAGAGCATGGTAAACAATATAGGGAGCGCGTCTCGGCTTGTCATTGTTCAGAAATGAAGCAATGTGAAAAGCAACTTCACCTCAGTAAAGCAGGCTAGGTGGAATAGCGCTATTTACTGATGTTTTGTCATTCAACTAAAAAAATATCTACATTAGCGATACTGTAAAAGGCACCTTATAAAACTGAAAGTATATATCAATCGTTCGCCGGAAGATTTCAGTGGCTGAACAACACTTTCAACAGACTTCAACACTTCTGTGCATATAACCCAATTGTAACAACACAACCTACACCAGCTTTGCGTGACTAAAATAGTTTTAAAACATAACATTACCTGTCTAAAAGAAATACTTCTGCCATGATGTGATCCTCCAGCGAGCAAAAGTGAGCCCAATATTGATTCAGGATTTTATAAAGTTTATCCGAATTATGGGAAATATCTGCATTTTTTATTGTCTTATGCCTTACCCATAATATAAAAATACATATAAATACTTTTAGATCACTTAGTTTAATCATTACTATCGGACTGTGAAGAGACTTTCAACCAGCGCAACAAAACATGTTTCTGAAGACAATCACCTACTGCACCTTTAATTGGGCAGTTTCTAAAAACTCTGTAATGTTACATTATAACATTATAAATGTCCTTAATTTCACTTTCAGTTGGATTAGTCCTACTTGAAATGAGTAAAAACTAGACTAGGGCTATTCAATTAGTTTGTAATGGGAGCCAGTTTATGAAAAGCATCCCAAATGAGGGGCCGGAGAGATATGACTTGCACTATAAGTAAAGACACCACAGCAATATAAGAGCCCCTATACTGTATTTTTGCTCAAGGCACCCATGTTAGCTTTTTCTACATTAAAATGCTAATATGTTGTATTTTGAAACGACATCACATCACTGCATTGTACAATGTGGCTTTTTTTACAATCACATTCAAATGTTGTATTTCAGCGCACAACAAAATCAGTGTATTGCTTAAGTAGGCTTCTTCTACATTCAGACACATTCATATGTTATGTTTTGAACTGCGAAACAATTAGGGATGCAATGATTATAGATTTTGATTGTACGAGTATAGTCTGAAGAATAATTATGGTTTCACGGTTATCACTATTATCATGCATTTATTGAATTCAAAACACTACTAGTTTATAAAATCACAAGAAAACTGCTTATATTTTAAAGGGCACCTTTGATGAAAAATCTACTTTTTAAGCTGTTTGGACAGTCATATGTGTAGTTATAGTGTATACACGGTCATTTTGGGATGATATGAACACACCCAGTCCTTTTTTTTTTCAATTTAACAGCATAAAAACGGTAGACCAATTGGAGCAGTTTTGAGATCGACCGCAACTTGACGTAGGAGTGCGGTCCCCCCGCCCACCGAATTGATTGACAGCTGCGTATTAACATGTCTCCGTAGTAACGCGTATAATCATATCAACAAGACAGGACGTGCGCAAAGCAACCGGGAATAAAAGGTCTGTTCAGTTCGCGAAGGTCATCAATCATCATCAAATGTGATCAAGAGTGAGTTAAAACAGTGCATGTTTGTAATGAACTACAGCCATTTACTTCAGCTTTACTTCATCACCACAGCCGCGTGTCGGCAAAAAAGAAGCTTCAATCTCGGTTTGTTGACATTAAATCAGGTTTATTGTGTACATTTAGCATAACAGATATCCATACAGCAGTGGATATTAGCCCGTATCCTTTCACATTTGCTTGCAAAAGCGCGCTGTGTGTGTGTGTGTGTGTGTGTGTGTGTGTGTGTGTGTGTGTGCGCGTGCGTGCGTGCGCGCACGTGCGTGAACGAACTCTATAACTGCATTTTGCGTGACTCATCGTTGCAACTCTTTCACAAACACATTAAACAGTCTTTGGTAAAGTTCTTACTGTTGTATTTCTCAAACGTAGTGAGATCTGCTTCTCTTACACCTGTTCCGGTTGTGTCTGTGTGCCTGACGCAGCCGAGGGCGGAGATTGAGGCATGCTGACGGGAACGTTGGGCATGGAGAACTGTTCTTAAAGGGCCAGTGCAAAACACAGGAAAAATTTGTTTAGAGCTATAATCGAACAACTTTAGGCAGCTATAATTAATAATCTGATGTGTATTTTGAGCTGAAACTTTACAGACAAATTCTGCTGACACAAAAGACTTATATTAAATATAAAAAAGGGGTCATGTATGTGCCCTTTAAAGTGTTGTTTATTGCTGCTCAGTGACCAAATATAGCACAAATTATTAATAAAAACAAGCAACAGTCCATTTCTCTCTTTAGACAAAAATAAATGAAAAAGTTTTTGATTTAAACATGAGTGATAATTTACAATCAAAATAAATGACAGAACAATGAATAAATAAATCAAAATAAGAATAAATAAAAATAATATTTGTCTAATGTTAATTTAACCTTTATAGTAGCTAAGAATTTTATTGAACTGTTATTATTTGCATTCATACATAATCATTTTAATAATTTGTAATAATTCGTCTAACATACTTTTTGTTTACATTGCACTGAAAGCCACCCAAAACTCTCACCACTACAGCGTGAGATTATTTCTACTGTATGGCACAAGTGCGTCAGTCTGCTCTACGAGCTGTGTGCACATCGCTCCTAATATGCACACGTCTTCATTGGAAATAATGAATTTGCTCGCAGAAAAGATGTGATATGGGAACGGCCCGCTGCTATAGTTAATACAATGTGCGTGCGTATTAGCCTTTGTATAAGCTTCGTAAAGCTATAAACTTTAAACTAGCACACAGTTGGCATAACTGTTTAGTTGCAGCAGTTTTGTTCCGCGCAACAGAAGCGCAGCATTGAGAAGCATTTACGATCAGTGCATTGTACAAAAGGCCTTTTCTACAAACATATCCAAATGTTTTCGGCTGCCCGCACCACTCGCTTAATGTCAGGTGACTCACTCTCTGCGCAGCCATTAACTGCAGCTCATGCTGTATTGAACAGATACACGTGTCACTTCTTAACTATAGCAACCATTTTTCGACTGAATAAAATTTATTTTTCATGTCTTACTTAGAGGGCCGGAACAAATAGCCTCGGGGGCCAGGTTCAGCCCGTGGGCTGCCAGTTACTGTAAATAGCTCTGAACTAGACTAAGCTACAGTGTAAAAAGTGAAAATATGAATAACAACACAAAATGCACAAGATGGTCTGCAAGCACCTCTTCAGATGCCAAAAACAGTCTGATAGAGCTTCTTGAGCTTTCAAAAGTGTATTCTTTCTTGTGTAACAAGTGGTTTTCTTTTTAAGTTAATCCATGTATACTATTGTACAACCTTGAAATTTGTTGTTAAGTAACAGTTATTCAGACTCTGTTATACAACAAAGACTAAAAATCGTTAGCCTTTGCTTTTTGGCGGACATTCAGTAAACATAAGCAAAAATGCTGAGTTTGCTAATATTTTTTTTATCTGTTTGCTATCAATAATTTGTTGTCAACAAATGAAAACATGGCAGCATTATGGTTATTTAACTCTGTTCTCTTATACTGTATATCTATGGTCTCCCTAACAAAAAAGCAGTGCTCTTCTGTCTTGTGTTTTGTTTCCACCGTCTGAAAGGGACATGCAGTAATTGCAAACAGGAAGTCAGAAGAGCCTTCTCTATGCATAATTCAGCCTCACCTTGTCAGCAAGTGCATAAAAGCCTCTGAAGAGCTTGAAAAGGTACTTGTATTCCAGTGTAAGCTCCGTTCACAATAATGCATAGTTTTTGGATTGAGGAAGGTGCACAACTAAACGCCTGTCTCATAAACAACTCTGGCATTCACAGAGTCATCCAGGCGAGGAAGCAAGGCTTTACTGTTTGCCAGTGGATGCTTTACACTGCCGTGACTCGCTGGAAACTGTGGCTATTTGTCACGGGTTAGCAAGTATATACACGGTTTTGATGGCATTTTAAGGATGTGAAGTTTTTGAGACAGTCCTCCTGGATCTGAAGGCTGTCGGACACAAGAAAGAGCGCGATAGACTGTTTTTTGCTATTTTACTACATGGGCAGATAAAAAGAACAGGTGCTTTGATGCAAGTCTTTGCTCCTTTAAAGCTTGCATGAAGGTGATTTCTCTCTAGATCTGCTTCTGATTTTCTTTTCATTTGATCTGGACAAAGCCAACACGTTATACAGTACAAGTGTAGTCTCAGGCTGAGTAATATTAAAAAGAGTTAAAAGTTCAAGGCACCAGTAAAGCAAGTGCTCTTACAAACGTTACACAGTATGTATGTGCATTTTGCTCACCCAAGGGCCTCATAAGTATGTTAAAACCTCTATTCACCTACAGTATTGACCTTATTCTTCAATGCAGAAGTGTGCTCATTTTTGCGATTGTCTTAGAACTTTCGATTCACTTGCCTATAGTAGAATGACTAGGAATAATAAATGGCAGAAAACAGTCAAACTACTTGCTCTACAAGTGTTTGCATGACTATTTAGACAAAGTAGGATAATATAATAAGAAAAAATATCAGTTTGCAACATCAAGCAGCAGAACGGACTGTTTTTAACGTCTACAAATGAATGGAAGTGAATGATACTGGAGGTCTCGGGCCAAAAAGATTCAACTGGCTGCACCTGCTCGCACATGGAGAATAAGGTGAATATTATGGGGAACACAAAAATGAGAGATCTAAGATTTGTAATTGCAAAATAATTCCATATAAATAGCAGAAACATCAAAATAATTAAAATATTAATAATAATAATTCTAAGGTTCCATTTGCCATTTGTTTATTACATTTTTTTATGGGATAAATCGAATAATTATCATAAATAACATTTTAACAGAGTTATTAATTTCTCTAATGAATTTGCCATGCTGAAGTTCAAGTTTGTCACATGCGTTCACCATGATGACCAGATGACTAGTTTGGTTTGAAATATGACATCCCAAACTATCGCTTTTGAAAAGCAATTGATGGATTTGAGCAGTGTGCTTTTAGTAAAAATTTCCATGGGTCATACAACAACTAACATCTGACAACCACTCGTATAGAAAAAAGCGCTAGAATTAGCACTGTAGGATGTAAAACTTGCTAATAAAAAAGTAAAAAGGCCGATAGTTAAGTCCACATTCAGCAGATAGTGTATCAATTTAGAAGTTTTTGTAGCTTTATAGAGGCATTCACACATTAAAATGGTGCTATTATGTTTTTATAGATCGTCCTTTAGAATGCAGTGTTGCTGTTTGAGGACACTATGAGAGCACAAAGCATTCTCTAAAAAGAGTTATCTACAGTATGTCAGTAAGCACTGTTTTTGAACTCCCTGAAACACTGTGACTGTACATTCTTTTCCAAGAACACATCACTGTATCCTGAATTGAAATAATTATTGCCAAAGGGGTGCAAGGTTTGGTTGAGTTTTGTTAATATTTTATTTTTTGTCATGTCTATGAGACACTGTTTCACAAATGTAATACACCAACTGGCATTTAACTCTTCCCCAACTTTTTTTTATATTTCATATTCGGGCATATTCATACACTCTTAAAACAAATGTGTTAAAAACAGCACAACCTCTGGTATTTTTTTAACACGTGTCTAGTGATGGACAACACATTTTATGTTATTTTGAACACAACCAGTGTGTTAATCTTCACACAGACAATGTGTTTAAATATTAAACATACTAATGTGCTATAAATTACACAGTTTGTGACATAAATGTGAATTTATACCACCTTTACAAGATTAATGCAATAATAATAATAATAACAATAATAATAACAACAACAATAATAATAATAATAATAATAATAATAATAATAACTATTATTATTATTATTATTATTATTATTATTATTATTATTATTATTATTTATTAAATCATTTTAATAATTATTATTTTAAAAAAGACAATTTGAAATTATTTTATATATTGTTTTACAAAAATATAAGGAAACCTTATATCTAGCTAGGGGGAACAGCCAAAAAAAAAAAAAAAAAAAAAAAAAAAACCCTTGCCAAGAATGGTATATACAAACTTCAAATATATTTTTCACTGTATGTACAGGTCCTGGATAACAGGGGAAAGATAACATCGGCAACATTTAGCTATTTTTAATATTGCTTAAAATAACTGTAATTGGTGATGTTAAAAATTACTTTAAAATGGTTTTAAATATACAGGGACTAAACCACTAACATGGTATGTTTGGTTCATTACTGGACATTTTTTTTAAAAATCTAAAAGAGCAATGACACTATCACTAGGCTACTGATACTATTGCCAATAATAGTCTTTTGGGCTTCAAAATTTTAGTCACATTGTCTTAACTCAAACTGATTAGCTGCTTTCAAAATGCAGATAATACATAAATACCACTGAATATAAATCACCACAATGAAGTATATGCACACAGACTTTTAAGTTCAGTCAAAAATCAGCGATTTTCACTGCCTGGCTGAGATACGATATAAAGTGGGTCTAAGACTAAACAGAAACACTGCATTAAATTATATTTTTCTGCACCATGTCTTTAAAATATGGAAATTGATTTTACAGCATTTTCAATAGAGTTTCTGTGCTAAATGGCTAATGACAGCTTGCGTTTAAATGGGCTTTTGTCTCTTTTTATGCTCAAACAACTAATTGAATGCTTAAGTCTATTTAACTGAATATATTGTAGTTACATTGCAACATCAATTCTGTAAAAGGAACCGTATGAAATTGAAACTAGTCACATAAACCTCTCACCGGAAGTTCATCATTGGCTGAAAAACACTGCAAGGCATGATGGGATAAAGTTTTGTGAAATCTGTATAGGCTATCGCAGGCGATCACAACAAAAAGGCAATTATTCAGTGTGTTTTGAAGTGCCAACAATATCAATTACTACGTATTCATGTATTTTACCACATAGATTACGTGCATGACAATTACATATACTGTAACTATGCAGCTTGCTTACAAAACCTCAAATAATTTAATCAATTTCACAAATTCATGTTCAAAGTTACTTTTACTCTGTTAATAGTCATTTCTTTGTAATTAATTGTGGAAATTACAGTACAAGCCATGGTTCTTCTCAGCATAGTTGTATTTACTGTGCATATGGCCTTACATTGGTTAACATAGTTGGGCATTGGTATATTATAATGTCACTTTACTGTATATATAGAAACGAAAATGCTTTACCCCACCATATTACTACCAGCAGCTTTACAAAATTGCTAATAATTGAGGGTTTTAATAGTTCTTGTTTAATAAAGGTTACACAATAGCAAACGATGATAGATTCGAGGAAACAGCACAAAATGCTCTCAAAGTTGACCTTCAGCATCCCCATCCCTTCCAAAACGCCACAAATTGAATTTAAAGAGAACCTAAACTACACATGGTGACAAACACAAGCTGGAAAATGTTTTTTTTTTAAATACAGTATGCTTGTCTGAGGTAAATCAATATTTGTGCAGAAACAATTTAGACAATTAAAAAAAATATATTTTTAAAATATCATTTGCATTTATAACTAGCAACAGTAAAATAATGAAATGTTATTAATCTAAATAAAAATGCAATTTTCTATAAATCAAAATAACAAAACAATGTCTGGAACACCAGTAAAAAAATGATTCATTGTTCTTCTTGTCCTCAGCTCCATATTTCCTCAGCTCTATCATAATATCAAATAAAGATGTCACATTGCTCTGTTTTACATGAGACTGTTAAAACTAAATCATAAAACAAAGACAGCAGGCAGCAACTAAGCAATGTTCACATTTATAGGGCAGCATTGCAGTCACGTTCTTGTTTGTCAGGCTTCAATGAATGCATTCTGGCTGTTAGCCCTGACTTCAAGTCATTGACTAACATGTCATCAGGCATTTGTCAAAATGAATACCCTCCTAATGAAAATGCCACAGTTGCTGAAGAAAAAAAGAGAAAAAAGCTAAATAAGGTTAAAGGTTAGCCAAGCAGCATGTATGGTTTGAAGCTGATCAGGCTACACTATAGTGAAGCGTTTGGAGATTAGTCAGAGATTTGTGTTGTGACCTTTGCTGTGGGCAGGGTCTTAGCAGATGTTATGATGCTGGTTTTGACACCCACAGCTGTATGCTTTAATAGGGCTTGGGCCATTCTGAACACCCAGCAAGGCCAGCTTCAAATGGCACATCCCCTGGGCAGCCAGCGGCTGAATAGATTTGTGAACTGTAATGTTTTCTGCCGGTAAACCAACTACAGGACTCTATCAGACAAACTCTGCAAAAAAAATAATATTATAATCATTCTTAGGAGATTATTAAAATATTATTCAAAAATTATCATTTTAATTGCAAAAAAGAACTGCAAATTTGTTGTGTTTAATAGTGGTTTGTTGTTTAAACGGACCCTGTCACATTTTGCAAAAGTCTCACGAGGCTACTGTAGGGATGAAAATTATTATATGCATTTGTTTATATGGCAGAACATGTGTTTTTCACCAAAGAGGGCTCACACAAATTCCTGATGAAATCAGGAATTGCTTTGTGGACTGTGGGGGTTTGATGATGTAGTCACGTGTTGATTGGTCAGTTTGAATGTCTCAGTATTTAGGCTTTGGTCACATGGTCAAGAAAGGTACAAATAGGTGGGTAAACTCAGCTCTGTCCATTTCTTCTCCGGGTTCTGGCCTTCTCTCTTCTCCTGCTCTGGCTCTCTATCTCTCTCCCTCCCCCTCTCTCTCTCCCTCTCTCTCTCTCTCAGGTAACTTTAACTTACATTTAAGCTGGGTACAATTATTATCATATGTTTATATAATTTCATGTTTTATTGTTTCATACAGTTATTTGTTACTAATTCAGTTGTAACCATAGAGAAGTATTGTCATTAAATCATCTCATTTTCAAGTATTTGTCAATTACTTTTGATTTAACATCAACATCACATAATAGCGACGCTCTCCCACATTTAAAGCTATTAATACTGCCCTTATTTTCGTTTTTGGTATAAGATTGCAGAAGGATGGTTTTGACTAGAATGTACAGTTTTTTACCATCATACTGATAACTTTTTAGTCATTCGGCAGAACTACAGTTCAGAACCGCTGTAGTTAAAAAGACCAGCCTTACACTACTTATATTGGTGTTTTACTGGTATTGGTATTATTAGTATTATTGGTATTAAATTGCTTTGCAAATGGGGTCATACACCCTTGATTTCTGGTTTGATCATGTTATTTGCAAAACAAAAACAGTAAAGACGCGGTATGTTCTGTGTTTTTTTAGTAGCATCATAACAGAACCTTAAAATTAAATTGAAGTTTAACAAAATCATACCATCCATCATCCAATCAGATTGCTGCTTACATCACTCTGAGATGTTAAGCAAAGTAGTGCAAGTTGTATTTGGAGTTATTTTTTCATTATTATGAAGAGAACTCTAAAAGTGTAATTTGTTATAGTGAAATATTTAGGCAGTCAATGTGCATTTACAGTATAGCAGCCATCACACAAGAGCACTGTTGGACAGCAACCATGTCCCATCGTGTTCACGGGTGTGTCACAAATAGGATTTATTTTGTTATTTGCCACTTTTATTTGCTTTTTAGTGTGGTCTGGAATGGGTTCACCTTCTGATTGCACATACTCATCATGACTGATTACATGGATCATTTATACACCGCTCATACACTTCATGTCCATGACTGAGTCTTGCTTCCCTAGTGATCATTACAAAGCGTTTTCCCTGTTTTGCCTAGCCGTGTTTTGACCCTTTGTTTGTTTATACTGTTATGATCATTGCAGCCTACCTTGACCCCTTCGCCTGTTACAACATTTACTCTTTGGATTCTCTATGTGATTCTGTCTGTTCCTGTATTGTACTTTGCCTGCCTACTCTATTAAACTGCATATTAGAGCCAACCCCTATCGCCACACCCTCATCATTACACTTTTAATCATATTCAGATTGATGTATTTGCATTGGTTGTTCATCATAGGACAAAATGATTGAAGACTCAATAAGCGATTTATTTTCCAATATTAACATTTTTTGGCCTACTGCATTGAAAATTATGTGACTATATTTGTTGTTCATTAACACTGTACAGTAAGGTTCCATTTGTTAACATCAGCTAATTTAACCAAAGTTAACAACCACTAAAGCATTATAATTATCATAGGTAATGTTCTTAGTTAATGTCTAAAAACACATTTAAATAGTAGTTTTTATTAAATGGAGATAATAAAAAATGCAGTTCTTTGTTTACTATAACATATACCTGTAATAAAAAACTGCTTTATCATTCTTTTGCAATATAATTTGTTTTAATCATGTATTTATTTTAAGCATGCATGCAATAATGCAACACACTAAGTATTAATATGTAGACCAATTCATTGTAATCAATACAATTAATACATAGGCCAATGTCGTGATTAGGGCTGCACGATACTGGAAACAATAAGCAATATTTTGTTATTCTGCAATATATAATAAGATATGAATACACTTTTGATGGTTCTGAATCCAATTGATAATTTTAGATCGACTTGGACGATTCTGTAGTGGGAGTGCATCTGCATAATATCAAATAAACTATCTATAAATACAATAAAGAATAGATACAATTGACATAAACAGTTTTTGTTGTTATTCCAAGGATAACAATATTCATGTACAGTAATTGAACAATTAAAACAAAAAATAATTCAATAAAATTAATCGTTAGTAAAAAAAAAAATTGCCAGAATACTTTTAAAATCATTATACAGTCACAGGCCTCAAAACACATGCAAATCATAAATCACAATACAAACTCAACGTTGCATATCCTGCGATGTGACTATTAAGAATGATCACATTGCGATATCGATGCTGAAATGATATATTGTGCAGCCCTAATCGTGATAATACCACATCATGATAAAACCTACATCATGATAAAAAACAAGAAAAATTAATTTTGATACCAGCAGAAGCCTAGTCTGAGGTGTTCATGAATATATTGGCAAAAGGATATGGAGTCAGTTGCATCTGCTTTCTGTGTATCTGCTGGCTGGAAGGGTGATAACAGTGTTTATGCCATTCAGTCCAGAGCACTAGTTGGGATAAACTCTGTGGCAACACATATCTTTTCTGAGAAGTGTTCTCATCCCCTGCCAATTTGGATTAAAAACACATATTTATAACAGGATGTGATTCTTACCCGCAGTTAAACTTCATGCCTCTCAGGACTGGTGGTCTTATGGCGTACGTGAGAATGACTGCTTTCAGTTACTTGCCGTCTGCAAACAGAGTGATGTAAACAGTATTAATGTTTATCAGCTGAGTCTGCGTTGTTCCTCTGTACACAAAGGACACATTCTGTTACATTCAATACACAACCTCCTCTCCTAGCACTAAAACACAACAATATGGCCGTTTGAATATGAGTTCATATTCAGTGTTCATATTTTAATGACATTTCAATGACTTTGTGGTTAATTGGACTTGATTTGGACATTCGTTCAGCATTCATTCATTCATTCATTTTCTTTTCGGCTTAGTCCCTTTATTAATCCGGGGTCGCCACAGCGGAATGAACCGCCAACTTATCCAGCGGATGCCCTTCCAGCTGCAACCCATCTGGAAAACACCCAAACACACTCATTCACACTCATACACTGCGGACAATTTAGCCTACCCAATTCACCTATACCACATGTCTTTTAGACTTGTGGGGGAAACCGGAGCACCCGGAGGAAACCCACGCAACCACGGGGAGAACATGCAAACTCCACACAGAAATGCCAACTGACCCAGCTGAGGCAGCTAATTTTGATAATAGGTGGACCATAAAAGTTTTTGTTAGTAATTTTGCTCAGTTGCTTTCAAAAAATCATTTTATTCATTATTTTTTCATTACAAAAGTACTTAACTGTCAAAAATATTATCACAACTTATTGTGGAAAATGGGAAATTTCCAATAGCAAGTGAACCAGCAAACATTAGCACATTGGCTGATTGGTACCAGATTAGCAAAATGTTTGTGTTTTGTATGTTTATTGTTTTGATATGTATGTTTTATATTGTATTGACTGATTTAATCACATCGAAGATGGTGGCATGATACAGTGAAATAATGTTGCTAAAAGTTAATATAGGTTTTGTTGGTTATGTGCTTGAGTATATTTTAAAATAACCCCTGGCAGTTGAAATGTTTATTTAATTGAGCAGTTTCTTTCTTTAATGTGGAAACTATTATATGATTTCTTCTATTTTTTTGTGCAAATAAGCATCTTCATTTTAATAACTTTCTAGTTTCCAGGGCTCACAATCCAATGATATCAACACATTCTGAGTTAGTGTAACCCTACCAACCCGCTCCATGCTGGTATCAAACCGACGACCTTCCGAATGGAAATCCAAAGAGGCCATGGCCTCTAGTGTCTGTTGCTAGAGGTCGGAGGAGTAAGGTTTACCAGCACTTTCCTAGCTGGCCTCTGCTACACTAGGACAACTACTGTATATATGTACTATACAGTATTTAGTATGCTACATATAGTTACACTGTGGTTTATTCCGCAGTATACAGAGTTAAAGCAGTTCAATGAAGAGTCGCATTTTGTCTAGCTACAATATATGTCAGAACAAAGTTTTGTTTTTTTTGTTAAGCAAGTATGCAGTGTTGAAGATGCAGATGATTGTAATGAGCACACACTACAGTCGGAAGAGGGTTTGTGAAAGTACCCTTTTAAAATGTGCACTGAGCTTAAGGGTATATTTTATACCTAAAGGATCTATATTATTAATTTAATGGTACATATTCGTTGCTAAAAGTACAAATTGTGAAAGAGTACCATGCCAGTGCCAGCTTTTGTACCTCTAGTGTATTTGAAGTAGTTTGTAGTTCTCCATGTAGAGACAATGGTCAACAGGCAAGAATGTACTATTTTTGAGGTCTTGATTGTGTTCATGGAGTGCCCTCCAAAGCTAATTATTAAAAATATATATGTATGTCATGGGTGGCGCAGTAGGTAGTTCTGTCGCCTTACAGCAAGAAGGTTCGTCTGGGTGAGTTGGTGTTTCTGTGTGGAGGTTGCATGTTCTCCCTGCGTTTGTGTGGGTTTTCTCCGGGTGCTCTGGTTTCACCCACAGTCCAAAGACATGTGGTAGAGGTGAATTGGGTGAGCTAAATTGTCCGTAGTGTATGAGTGTGAATGAGTGTGTATGGATGTTTCCCAGAGATGGGTTGCAGCTAGAAGGGCATCCGCTGTGTAAAAGTTGGGATACTGTAAGTTGGCGGTTCATTCCGCTGTGGCAACCCCAGATTAATAAAGGGACTAAGCAGAAAAAAAAGAATGAATGAATTAATATTTGTCACTTTTTTAACTTCTAAAACACGGTTTCTGTTCTTCTAGAAACAGTATGTTGATTTTATGGTTGTATGAAGTTCGTCCTTCAGGTATACACAATGGGCTTTGATTTGTCAGCTACCTGTATACCAGTGTGTTCTTATTGCCCAGAAATGCACCCCAGGGAGTAAATTTTAGAGTTCATATGCTTAAAGAAGCTTTTTGTAGTCCCTACTAGCCTTTTGCTGTAGGCTTTAAAAAAGACCTGCAACCCATCACTGGGAAACACCCATACTCTCTTATTTACACACATACACGACCGACAATTTAGCTTACCTAAACTGTCAGAAAAAATGGTACAATGTTGTACCAAAGAAGGTACAACCCCTTGTCATTGGGGCAGTACCTTTTTATGGGACAGAATTGCACCTTAAGAAAAGAAACAAATTTGTACCTTTTAAGGTCATGATTTGTACCATGGGAAACCAAACTGTACTTTTGTTTTTAAAAACCTGCAGATACAATATTGTACTTTGTGAAAGGTACCACCACAGTGACAAGACACTTTGTACCTCAACAGTGTCAAAAATGCTTACCAAACATTTATTAAAATATTGCCTTAAATGTTGAGTTTACAACACCTATAGGTTTATGTTTTACCAGTTGTTTTGTATTATTGTATAATAGAACTAAAAACTTACTGTATAAGTATCTTTAAATATATACTTTTAAGTGAGGATTCTTGTTTTAATGTGGAAATTATTCATAAAAAAATCCCTTCTCTGTGCAGTCATATTTATTTTCATAGATATTGTAATAAAGAGGGAGTTGTTTACAACTTTTGTACCTTTTATATGAGAACAATTGTGTACCTTCATTTCAGTTGTACCATAAAAGGCACCGAACAGTATCATAAGAGGTCTTTTCAGTACCATATAAGGTACAGTTTTTACAAAGGTACAAAACTGTTCCTCAAGGAACATTATTTGTACCATCGTGTACATTTTTTTCTGAGAGTGTAATTCACCTATAGCGCAAATCTTTGGACTAGGGACGAAACCGGAGCACCCAGAGGAAACCTACAGGGCTACCCATTGGGCCAACGCACCGTCTAATGTTGTTGAAGCTCAAAGAGCAACACTCTTGAACTCGTTAAAAAAGTGAGATTATAGTCAAGGATTTCTTTCTGTATTGCTGTTGATGGGTTTCAGGTGTTTATGACCAATATTCTTGTGATTGTAAGCCTGGTGTCTGATGCTGGGTCAAATGTGATGGAAAAAGTCAGTCCAGTCTCCCAATCGATGCCAATGTGACCTTTTCTACAAATGCTGTTCTTCCATTAAAGCTTAGTTATTTCAGGAGGACTTTTCCCTTGTGAGTAATTACACTCATTACAGTCTGTGTTGCTCTCCTTAAATGAGGATGTTTATTTAACTGCCATCGGAAAAAGTGTATTAGGTTATATGTGAATAGGTGATGTCCTCTGAGAATGCTTTTTACATTCTAAGACAAGTGTTTAGGCTGCAAAAACAAGGCTTCAGACTGCAAAATAAACAGTGCTTTTTAATTCACCCTTGTCAAGTAACTAGTAGTGTAAAAACTGCTGAAAGCATTCACCAATAATGTGATACTGTATCTACTCTCCATAAAATAACTTATTACAGCACTATTTTTGTTGCTACTTTTTGTTACTAATTTGAAATTAAATAATCTTATAATCCCTAATCGAAATCAGCATGATTTGCAAATGCAAATGATGCCACCACTGTAGCAAGCTAGCTTAAAATTGACTAGTATACTGCCTGTCAAATCACCACACCTCCTTAGCATTTCCACACCTCCTTGGTCTCATGTAAATGTTGATTATGTATAGGCCAATAAAAAAGCAAAAAAAAAACAAAAAAAACATTTGAGATGGTGTGCACTGATACTGGTCCACTAGATCAGTGTTTCTCAACTGGTGGGTCGCGACCCAGGAACATTTTTAGTGGGTCGCGTAGTGTGTGTGGTCAAAAAAGCATACATTTTTAATGTATTTTGCTATACTGGACTTTTATTTTGAAATGCATGCGTCAACAGTTCAGTTTAGCTCATGGTAACTGAACCTTTCTTCACCCTAACCGCTGTTTACAGTATTTGTCATTTTAACTTTGTAATATTTCTATGATTTGATACATGTTGTTAAATGACAGCAATAAAATATTGTTTGTTTGCAAGTCTTGGTGATTTTATTATGATTTATCTGTCACTACTTGTGTATATTAACAAATAAATACAAAATTATTATAATTCCTAAAATTATATTATAAAAATTTGGGTCGCGGCTTGATGACCATGCAAAAATGTGGGTCCCGTGGCCAAACCAGTTGAGAACCACTGCACTGGATAGTCTAGCTATTAAATGTGATGACCTGATTATGCAGTCATATGATTTTGTTCCAATTTATTTGATACATGTGTTTCTTTAATACTTTAATGTATTTTTATCTTATTAAAAATATTTACCTCAATTGAAGGCATACATTTTTGTGGCCACTTAAATTTATATTCTCATATTAGTGTTATTTATTTTTTATTATCGAGAAATATGGCTATATACTGAGAAATATGGCTATATTGTAGCCTAGATGCGTATACTACTATTTTATGTTATCAATCCATCAAAATTAATAGCACACATGTAGCTAGTGTGGTGAGGCCAAGAGCCGTAGCAGCACAGCAAGGCTGGGGTGTGAGTGTTTATGAACCAGGGATACTTTATATCTATCTATCTATTGTGCCGCAGCAATTCTGTTTTGTTTATTTCATAGGTGGTTGAAACATTCACCTGTTGCCTGCTTCTTCCTGCTTCCTTCCCTGCTTCTTCCTGTAACCATTTTACAGCGTAAATTTATTCAAGTAAGTGGTGTTGACAAACCACCTTTAGCAGACACTATTTCCTCTCCATATGCACCAGACACTTTCTTATAAACGCTTCAATACAAGAGCTCAAATTATTGAACAAAATCTAGCTTAAGACTTGTCATGGCATCTATATATCTCTGGTTATTTGAAGTGCTTCTTTTGTACTCCTTTGTAAGTCGCTTTAGATAATTCTTGTTGTTTTAGGAGCTGCCCTTATTGTTTGATTTATGCACTTGCGTTTGACCTTAAACATCTAATTTTTTACATCAGCTAAATGAATAAATGAGACCAAAATAAAGACTGGTAAGAATTTAAAAGTGTAAATCTTGACAAAGCTTGACATTTTTTTCCAACAAACATGCGTATTTCAACCATATGTTAATTATATAATCTGCTAATACAAAAAAAAAAGGTGATCATCAGACTCCAACAGGTAGCTTGTCTTCTGCTTTCAGACAGTGACGTGTCTCTGCCCCTGGTGTGAGCCGTCTGTATTCACTTATGTCAAGGTGAAGCTGGCGGTATTATCCATCTTGCAGGGTGTTGATTGGATTACAGCAGTGGGGAGAAGTGCGGCAGTGTGTGGAATGAAGCCGTTCGTTCCCAGCGGTGTCAGCACCCACGCCACCAACCACTCATTCCTCTGTTAATACAGCCTTCCCCACAGGGAAGTGTCTTCACAAGGCTCAATCAGCTGAGCGCTAACTCAGGATAAAGGCTGCTTAATCCAGCCGTGTCCGTCACACTGGAGATAAGGGCAAATGTTGCAGCATATGGAATTATAAGTTAAACGAGTAGTTTGGGATGCTGTAAAGGTCACTGGAGGAAAGACGCACGACCATTTGATTTTGACCACCTGCTCTACACGTCTAGATTTCTTACTCTGTTGTGTCTCTGTAAAGAATGTGCTCACAATTGGCAGTGGTGTGATGTAAAACTAACTTTTGTGGTTTTAGTTTGTTTGTGTCGTCTACAGTTTAGAATATGTTACCATAAATAGGACAGA
Organism: Danio albolineatus; assembly: GCA_903798035.1. Taxonomy (NCBI): domain Eukaryota; kingdom Metazoa; phylum Chordata; class Actinopteri; order Cypriniformes; family Danionidae; genus Danio; species Danio albolineatus. The sequence continues at coordinate 9,242,045 of CAIGQQ010032765.1, forward strand.
ATGCTCAAGGGTGTCTAATTATTTTCATCATAAGAGCTATTACAATTTGATAGTTCAGTACAGTGGCTGTCTTGTCGCAGCAGAACTTTGTTTGTATGTAACAAATGAATCCCTTCCTTTCATTAACTCTTTAAAACATTTGATACATTTCCAAAAATGCCACTATGGGCCAGATTTACAAAACAGGGCTGAAACTCCATAAAAATATGGTTAATTCTCAAACAAAGCAATAGCAGAAAGCCAAACCCTACCGCATATCTGACCAACAAAAGATTTCACTTAAAATACAACAATTTTAGCATTTGTTCAATGACCTGCAATGTAATACAGCTGCATTTTATATAATGTTATATCACTACAAGTGTAACACTAAGAAAGTTTAGAACAGTTTAGAACATAACTTTTAATATAAATAAACAACACCAAATAAAGTATTAAGTATAAGATTTAATATTTTAGTGTTGCTGTTTTTTTGTGATCAATATGTAATGCAGTGGATGCAGCAAAATCTTTAACTTTTTTCTGCAAGGATTCCAAGGAGCAGTTTCCCTCGTCATTAAATTAAGCTGTAATGTCCAAAATCTACGCTCAAGTGGAAGTACAAGTACTTGAGGAAATGTTTAAATAAGTAAAAGTTACTTGAGTAAGAGTACTAAAATAAACTAGCTGCTCTTAATCTTTGCTTTTAATATATACATATATATATATATTAGGGCTGTCAAAAAAATTATCCTGATTAATCACATCCAAAATAAAAGTTTAACATAATATTTGTGTGTGTACTGTGTATATTTTGTTATGAATATATAAATACACACATGCATATACTTGATAAAATATTGGTTTATATTTAGATATATAAAAAATATATGTGTATGATACAAATTTTACATTTGAATATGATGTAACTACTTTAATGTAACTTTTTTATATATAGTTTTGGCTTCTATTAATGTGTTTATCACATATACATAATAAATATATATATATAACACACACATATTATGTCAAAACAAACTTTTATTTTGGATGTGATTAATCACGATTCATTCTTGGACAGCCCTAAT
>CAIGQQ010032765.1:9257219-9296824 GCA_903798035.1 Danio albolineatus
AAAATGAGAGAATTGGATGATTATTATTAATTATTATCATTTATAATAATAATAATAATAATAATAATAATAATAACAATAATAATATTAATATAATAATTATTATTGGTATTATTATTATTCATTTATTCATTTTCTTGTCGGGAACATCTCTGGGAAACATCCATACACACTCATACACTACGGACAATTTAGCCTACCCAATTCATCTACACCACATGTCTTTGGACTTGTGGGGGAAACCGAAGCACCCGGAGGAAACCCACGCAACCACGGGGAGAACATGCAAGCTCCACACAGAAATGCCAACTGACCCAGCCGGGGCTCGAACCAGCGACCTTCTTGCTGTGAGGCGAACGTCCTTCTCACTACGCCATTTTATTGGCTACATACATTTTATTGGCTACAAAGTTAGAGGATTTACCACACTTATAATTTTAATAATTAGTACAATAATAAATTTAGTTGGACATTATATGTTTTAACTAAATGTGATACATGTATTATATATAAATATTGCAAACATTATATTTGTTTGTGATTATGATAATATTTTAAATTTAACTTTTAATATACTATCTGTAAACCAAGTTATAGTGATGACATTAGTTTATTGTTTGTTTTGGTCACTCTCTGTTCACTCAGTTAAAATGATTATTGTACTGTTACTATTGCCTTTTTAATAATTTTGCATGATATTATTTTCCATTATATTGTTAAATCATTTCAAATTAATAACAGTTTGTTCAGGTTCTCGAAACTAAAATTGGATGAGGGTTTTGTCAGCCTTGCAACTGGTATCATCACAGAAACAGTTTCTCAATTTGTATTGCTCTACCTGTAAAATGTTCAAGCGCTACACTTTTGTATTATTATGTATGCTAATTAATGGACATCGTTATCCATATCAAGGAGGGCTCAAAAAACATATTCAAGGGTAAAGTGTTGACAGAGTTATTTCTTCTGTTCTCCAGTGCAGAGTTAGCTCATAGCACCTGTATCCTTTGATTTTCCAGCTCAGATATTTAATCACTAACCCACAGATACAAAGTTAAAAATATTCAAATGCTCCATAAAGCTAAAATTAGGCCAGCGCACAAGGTCCTCAGCCATTCATTAATTATCTTCTCTGAAGTGCAACAGACCTTCAGTGAATATTAAACTTCGGCCCTCCACTTGGACACTGTTTTCTTTTCTTTTTTTCTTCAAACATGGCTGGGGGCATAAAATAAATAGCAGATCCGCCTCGTGTGATTAATATATCTGTTTCATCCTATCAATCTCTGGATATGAGTTTTCCTTTGGAATGTGGGAGTGATTAATATCAGTTCCCAGTGCTAAGATCTCCCTTTGTATTTCATTTAATCAAAATGGAAGGAGAAGATTAGAGAGAGAGAGAGAGAGAGAGAGAGAGCAGCGAGAATAATGCCATTTCTGGAGAGGCCTTATTTAATTTACTGCAGGTCGATGGAGGTTCTCCAATTGCCTCTTCTGGATTAATAAGTAACCCACACGAGCTGTCCATCAGTGCCCATCTCCCATTAGACCTCCAAAATGGGTCCCAAATTGCCTGCTTGGGACAGACCTGATGGAAAGTGCACTCTCTAGCCTCCTGCTTTCCTCTTTCTCCCTCTCAATGAGACATACACATTCTCTATTACAGTCAAAAAGATTGAACGGAGATAGGAGGGATAAAACCATGCCATCTCATCAGTCTGCAGAATGAACTACATGGAAGAGATTCAATATTGAAGTTGTGGGCCGCTGTGTGATTTAAGTGAAATGAAGCAGATTATTCAGAGCATTCATCTCGCGTTTGACTTGTTAGCGCAGACAAACTCAGTAACAAGCTCTGATTGAAGCATTTCATGATAAGCATCAACAAATCAGGCTGCTTTATTCACGTTGAGCTGCTTTATGTCAGTAAACAGATTAGCGTGTGCTTAATTATGCTGGGTCAAGGATGTAATATATACTGCTCTGCAGAGGTGAGCCGGTGTTTATTTTCAGATCTATGAGCCGGTGAATAAGTCCACAAGCAATGCTGGTGTTTTGTAAACCCATCACCAGCCTGTGAACACCCTCAGGAATTTTTAATGGCCATTAAATCCCTGAGGTACGCGAGGTACCTGTTTATTTTCCCTTCTGAACGGCGATATCATGGCACCTGCTGCGCCATCAACATCCTACAGTGTTCAAGAGTCATTAACTAATAAGACAACAATGGCAGGTCTGCAGGACACGTGTTATTACTAATGCTGCCTGGGTTTAATTACCATCGTTCACTCTCTTTGTCTTCTCTCATTTACTTCTTCACTCCCTCAGTCATGCACACACATACTCGCTTTGTCTTGTAGGAATATAAGTTTCAAGCTGTTAAGCTAAAAACCAAAACATTTCATCAAAACAGTAAATAAATAAATAAAAATTAATTATTAAATTGTTAGTGTAAACAACTAAATAATAATGAAATAATAGAATTAAAAAATTCTAAATGCTATAAAAACGTTATAAAAATAGCAATAACAATAATACAAATAATAATAATTATCAAAATCATTAAAACTAAATAAAATAAACACTTGATTTATATCAGTCTGTGTGGAATGAATGTATACATTATACAGTACAAGTTTCTCTTCTTGAATGTAATTAGTGAAATAATCATCTTTTCGAATATATTTTAATTATATGACCAGCACCTATATATATATGTATATATATTTTCAGCAAGAATGAATGATACCATTTCTTTCTGTAATGTAGAAAGTACATGGATGTGTTCTTCATACATGGATTACTCAGCTAGCTGGATTGTATATTTGAGAATCTGACACGATCCAGGATAGTTCTTTGAAACTCATCCTGGAGTTACTGTTGTAGCAAAAGTTCTGCTCTTCTCTGAAGCAGACTTTTTCTTAAACAGGATTACATTGTATCATTTTAAGTCAAGATAATACTTCAGACCTGAACCTACTTCACCTACTGATTTTCTTTAAAAAAGAATAATTGTAAAGAATAATTATATCAAATATAATAATAATAATAATTTTAAATCAAATCCACTCCACGTGTGGAATTAAATAAGTGTTAATCATAATATTGTCGGTAAAAAGTGTAATGGTGAGTACTAAAATTGGTGTAAAAAAAGACACATTACACATTTTATATATCAAATTATATTAAAACTTTTTTTCCATTTTGTTCACTTGACTTTTTCTTTAATCTGAATTTTCAGCAATTTTTTTATATTTTTGTGAACAAATTTAATTGACATGAACACCAAAATGGGACATCTCATCTTTGGCTCTTATGCTGTATAAGGACATGGAAACTTGAGCTTAATCATTTCCATAATCAGTATTAAGCTTATCCTGAAATAATATGGGGTGACATTGATGTAGCCGTCTGGATCATATTTTAAAAACAACGCCAATGACAATTAATCATAAAGTGTCGTTTACGCTGTGGCACAGTTAATTAGGGGATTTATTAATGTGTTGCTCTCTGACTGGATCAATCTGCAGTGATAAACTGATTTATTAGACCCCAGAGATGTTTAGACTCTTTTGCCAGACCATATGTCATACAATCCTAAAAAAAAGTTGTTTATCTGCACTGCACCTAATTTAACAGAATGATATTAACTTAAAAAAAGTCAGTGCTTGTTGTGTTCTTATTCTTTTATAGTTCATATAGTTTATAGTTCATTCATATATCTGATTTTATGAAATTGTGTCACAGTATAAACTTTATTTTATTTTATTTTTACCTAACCAAGTTATGAAAATGTACTTAATTTCCATACGTGTGAAATTTATTATACAGTACTTGTTTTTTAGTGTAGTCCAAAGCCTGTTCAAATAATGAAATAGTAAGTATAAATTTTGTGAATCGGAAACAAGAAAATTATTGCATAAGGGACTGTCTAAAAAAACTCCACACATTTTATTTGCTAATGTTGGTCATATGTAATTTGGTGACGACACATGCAATGTATTACTCTCGTTATTTGTATGATAGCACTTAATTTAAAAGTATAAATAATCTGCTTGCACATATTGTACAACCTATTTGGTTGTTTTTTATATACGTCTGTGGAAGTACAATTAATGCTGAGTTCAGACTGCATGATTTTAATGTAGTCGTGTCACAGATGTTTTCACACTGCATGACTGGGGTAGCGTTTTGTCGCTGCTTTGTTTACACTGCAAGATGGATCGGCGACAGAGGGTTTCACACTGCATGACTTCAAAATAAGAGGAATCACCGACAACTTTGTCCAAACTACATCTCACAACCAAACACATACGAGAAGAGACATGTAAACAATGCGAGGTCACATAGTATATATTTTGTTATTAACTAAATAATGAGAATGAAGCCTTTAGTGATGTAGAAAATTTACTTATTTTGCTCACCTGGCATTTGATGGGAATTAGCTGTTTTGACCCAGTTGTGGTATCGATCAGATGACACGTCAAACAGACGCGGGTGCTCCTGCCAAATTAACACTAGTTTTTCCTTCATTTCTTGGGTCCATTTAACTCCTCCCCCAGCCTCCTGCAGGCCTGCAGAGACTCATACTAGTGGATGTTGCTCTCTCATTGGCTGCAGGTAATCGCCGATGATATTTTCAACCAGAACACATTTCACACGGCATGATTTGAATCGCAGACAGCTCCATACATTTACTGTAGCATGCCAAATATCTGATGGGCATCGGCGACTCATCTGCGATTCTCTCAGATTGCGTCTTTGATAATTCATATCGTTTAATTGTTACTTGTGTGAACGAGCATCGATTTGCCTGTGATTTCAGGCATAGGTTAGAATAGGTTTGTCTGAATTTGAATTTATTATTGAATTGTTGAAGCAATTGAGGTTGGACTGGGCTACAATAAATGGACCGCTGGACAGAATACATTTTTTATGGTATTGTTGTTTTTCCCCACAATAAATTTAAAATAATTACTAAACAAAGGTTTTTTTTGCTCTTTCCTTTGTATGCTTCATCAGTGATTCATAGTTTCTGAGAAGACTCGCTGAACCATGACCAGAGCCAAAAAGAAGTCATTGTTTTTTCGCCTGATATGGGCTCTGCTTTTTAATCATCTCACTGAGTGAATCTGGAGACTAAGCTAGTTGAGTTCATTATAGAGACAGGAGAGAGAAACTCCCTCTTTAATGGTTGAGTCATCATTTATAACTGTCCATCATCTGAGGGATGAAGAGATATCGGGAGAGTTCAACTTTAGCCTCAGAGGTGATGACAAAGTGAGATGTAAGGAAAGTGACCACAAAAGTCAACAAACTGAGCTAAATAGAGGAAAGGAACAACACATTTGAAAGGAATAAATCACTGACTGACCTTGGAGTCTATTTTTGTTTCGTTGAAGCAACGATCACCTTCCTATCATATGATAAATGTTCAAAATAAAGCGTGCAATCTCAGAAACATGCATACATTTAAATGTTAAATCACAGATTCACAAATCGCGCAGATTTTTAAATGCTCAGTTAACACAGCGAGATTGCTTCAGATGAAGACACCCGGTGAAATGTCAGTGGCGGAGGAGGCTGTGTGGGAAAACAAAAGATTTATCTATGTGAAATCAAGATGGCAGCTGATGCAGGTCCTAGTGTTTGCTTAATGAGGAGAAAACCATGGGGGAAAGACAGAGACGTTCGGTTGCAGGAGAGCTGAATTGGAAATTAGAGGAGACAATACTCAGCAGACATCCCAAATGTCAGAGAGTGAAGAAAAACACTGTCTTGTGTACGCGCATACAGGGATATAAATTATTCATTTCGGTATATTCCTGTTAATTTTCCTGGGTTTAATGACACTTCTGTGTCAGTGGTTATCAGTGTTTTTCTGCAGCTTTAAGAAAAGCTTTGTTCTGAAGTTTAGCAATAGCTCTTCCAAAAGCAACCCAGGCCAAGAAAAAAAAATTTCCTTTGAACATTTTCACAAAAATTTAATTATGCTATTGCTTGCTTGCAAATGTCAAGTTAGTGATGCTGAAAAGCATGTTTAATTCTCTCAGAAACAGATAAACACGACTGTACCAACATTTGGTTGGTGCATCTATCATAGCAGAAATACTCATTCATTCATTCATTTTCTTGTCGGCTTAGTCCCTTTATTAATCCGGGGTCAGATTGATCCGCCAACTTATCCAGCATTTGTTTTACGCAGTGGATGCCCTTCCAGCTGCAACCTATCTCTGGGAAACATCCATACACTCTCATTCACACTCGTACACTATACGGACAATTTAGCCTACCCAATTCACCTATACCACATGTCTTTGGACTTGTGGGGGAAACCGGAGCACTCGGAGGAAACCCACGCAACCACGGGGAGAACATGCAAACTCCACACAGAAATGCCAACTGACCTAGTCAGGGCTCGAACCAGCGACCTTCTTGCTGTGAGGCGAACGTGCTACTCACTACGCCACCGTAATAGAAATACACCGTACAGAAATACTGTAGCTGTAAATTATGCTAAATGTTTAACACTTTAATGTGTTTGAAAATACATTTTAAAAATACATTTTCAAACAGCTACAATAAACCTTAGCCTAAATATACAGTAAGTGATACAGTGCTCAGCATAACTGAGTTCACCCCATTTTGGAAATGAATATTTGTATCCATTTTTCAGTGAATATAGGTCATATATTTTGGTGCATTTGAACAAAACAGATTTATTAAATGGATATATTTATTAAAACAATGTTTTAATTTAGAAATAGGAAGATAATACATTTAAATGCATGTGAAATATTGGGGGGAAAAAAATTCAAACTACAAAATTTCAATAAAAGTTTTGAATTTTTTGTTTCTCTTGAATTTTGCTCTTTAAAATTTTTTATTTACATTTTTTCCTAACATATAAATTTGGGTGTACTTATTTTGGACCATTATCCATTAAGTTTTGTTATATTAGCTTTAGATTTGGCTTTAGTGTCGATTATTCTAACGTATATACGTAAATATAATACTGTAAAGCTTCCTATAGAAAATATTAATTAAATGAAAACATTTGTGAGGGGTGTACTCTTATATCCTGAGCACTGAATTGTAAACATGTCAAGTTGCCTTAACTAGTTTTAGTTTGACAACTAGTTCCATATATTTATTAAAATTTCTCCCTCAAAATATTATTTGACACACAGTTGAAGACTAAATTATTAGCCACCTACACTATAAAATTTTTCTTTTTTTATAACTTGGAGTGTTTGTAATACTAATGGAAACGTAATTATAATCAAAAATAACAAAAGGCCTGGAGGTCAAGTTTATTAACCCTCTGTTAATAGTCAGTATTGTATATCTTTTGCTTGATAACAGCCTTCAGTCATTTAGTGTAGCTTACAACAAGTTTCAAGCATGTCTCCTGAGGAGTGCTAGCTCATTCTTCTTTAGTAAATCTCTCATGTTCTTCCAAATTTGTTGGTCTTCTGTCATAAATTGTAGACTTTAGTGTCCCCCACAGATTTTCTATTGGATTCAAGTCTAGGCTTTATGCAGGCCAGACATTGATTTCAATTTGCCTGTTGAAGGTAGATATTCTCAAGAAGTGAGGTATAGTTAAAATCATTATCATGCTGGAATAGAAAATCATTATCATGCTGAATCATTATCATGCTGAAATCGACCTAAACCAAGTTTTGTTGTCTTTAAAATCTCCTGGTAGTCTTCTTTTTTCAAGTTCACTTTTACCTTGATGGGATTCCCATTTCCAAATGCATTGAAAAATCCCCTCAGCATTACACTCCCACCACCATGGGTTTAGTGTGGGAACGGTGTTTTGTGGGTGGAACATCTCTCTATGGCCAAAGATCTCCAGTTTCTCCTCATCTGACCAAAGGAAACATATTCAGTATTCATAATTTTTCAGGTTGTCCTTGGCAAACTCCAGTCTAGCTTGGAAGTGTCTCCTCTTTAAAATTGGTGTCTTTCTTGGTCGACAACTTTGCAGTGCACTCCTGTGCAGGACTCTAGTGACTATCTTCATTGAGACATCAATCCCAGACTTGGCTAAGTCATTCAGTAGTGTCTTGGCAGTTGTTCCTAGGTCTTTAGAACTAGTTTTCTTTTCAAAGTTTTGGAAGTCTTTTGCTTCCTATCGCTGCAATTTAAAGGCTTGACTAAGTTAATTAGACAAATTAGGTTAATTAGGCAAGTGATTGGACAACAGTATTTTTTTTTGTAGCTTGTCAAACAAATAGTTTCTTTAGGCGGCTAATAATATTGACCTTAGCAGTTTCTATTTGTTTTAAATAATTATATTATTTCAGCCAAACAATTTTCCAGAAGAAAAATATTGTAGGAGATTCTGTGAAAAAAAGAAAAGAAAAGAAATCCTTGCTCTGTTTAACAGCACTTAAGAAATACTTGAAAAGGAATTACAATATTATATTAGAGCTAGTAATTAAAGTTAAAATAAATTAAATACAATAAAACTGTATTTTTTTTTAGTTTTCCCAAAGTTTACAATAAATTTAATATTGCCTGGATTTGCATTTATTAGTTGATTTAAATAGTATAGTACACCCCAAAATACACAGTCTGTCATCGTTTAGTTATCATTTTGTGGGTACATACACACACACACACACACACACACACACGCACAAAAAAGCAAAGCTTTTTTTGTGCAGCTGAATACCCCAGCGCTCTCCTAAAAGTGCTCAGCTATGATGGCTTCCATTCCAACTATTAATAAACACTGAGCTTGGAAAAATCACTTTGGTGGACACACTCCTGTACTAATCCTCAACTTGTTCTAAACCTGTGTGAATTTCTTTTATCTAGATATTCTGAAGAATGTTAGACCATTGACGTCCATTGTAGAAACAACAAAAACAAATGGAATTCAATGGCTGCTACTTTCCAAAAATTCTTCAAAATTTCGTGTTTTATGTTCACATAGGAAAGAAACCCAGGCAGATTCAGAACAAGTTGAGCATGAGTAAATTTTCAGGACAGAATTGACATTTTTGGGTGAAGTATCCATTTAACATTTAACATGTCGACTATTGAGTAGATAAAAAAATAAAAATAAATAATAATCTAACTTCATCTAACTTTAGTAAAGTGTTTTTTCCTGATTATAACACACCTTCTTACTAAAAATACCAAGCAAGATTTTTATTTCAGCTTGTTAAGAGGTGCATGGTTAAGAATATTGTGGCTGAAGCCATCAAACTGACATCAACAGGGAGAGACTACCACTCCAAACACGGAAGCAAATTGTGAGACTAAGTCATTCATTCATTTTCCTTCAGATTAGTCCCTTATTTATCAGGGGTCACAACAGCGGTTGCCCTTCCAGCCACAACCGAGTACTGGGTTCACACACACTCACACATACATACACTATGGCCAGTTCATCCAATTCACTTATACTGCATATTTTTGGACAGTGGGGGGAAACGGAGCACCCAGACTAAACCCACACGAATACGAGGAGAACATGCAAACTCACAGAAATGCCAAATGGTCCAGCAGGGACTCGGTCCAGTGACCTTCTTGCAGTGAGGTGACAGTGCTAACCATTGAGCCACCGTGCCACCAATTTTTTTTAGTAGATTAACTTGCACAGATAAATTGTTCACCTAAAGAACAACGTGTTCTAGCAAAATAAACATTGTAAATTTTAAAACTTTTAGTTTACGAGTCATGCAAATGAAAAATATGTTTTGAACTATACACTCTAAAAAACACAGTGTTAAAAACTACTCAAATTGGGTTGTTTTTAAACCTTGTGCTGGGTAAATATAGGACAGAACACATCAGGGGTTAAATTACCCCAAGTAATTGGTTGGTTATTATTTTTAACCCCCAAAATAGGTTGTTTTTTCTACCCAATAATTGGTTATTTTTACTTAAATAATAGGTTAACTTGACTTAATTAATAGGTTATATTTTCAAATGTATTTTTTAGCTTTCTTTGAAAATCATTAACCACATAAAAACAAACAAACAGGTGAATATTGTATTAGCTTTATTCATTTTTTGGTCCATTACATTTGTTCAGCACATTACACTCCGTAAATACACTTTACCTGAGAGATCGTACAAAACTAAATACAAATTATGAACTCAAAACATTAATGCATTCAAAACAATTTGTTTCATACTTATGTGTTGCTCGTAAACATTTATAATAATAACATATATGTGCCATCACAGTCAGCCACTGCTGGGAGTTGATTTGACCCAAGGAACCGGGTTGATGTATCTGTGTGGCGCTGGGGTTGCATTGACTCAAGTCTTATTATCACCCAGAAAATAACCCAATTTAAGGTTACATAGCACAACCCCAAAACTACCCAAGACTCTGAAAATAACCCCTAAAAATTACCCAAATGCCACAACCCAACATTTGGGTAGAAAAAAATAACCCCTGATTTTTTAGAGTGTATGTAAATGAGTCTTCAACACTTGATAGTTTGCCCCGTAAGGAAGAGTAATAAAGGTTATCAGTGTTTTACTGCCTCTAGGGGACATTTCAGCTGAAAAGTGCAGCAAATTCTGTATTTTTACAAGTTTTTCAAAAAATATTGGTAGAGTTGTTCAAATGAGCCTTAGTAGGACAAAGCGGTATTAGTTCTGCTTCTGAAAGCGGCTTTATTGTACACAATAAGGGGAGCGTAAGTGGGCACATCTGTGTAGCATTATTGTTTGAAGGTCTTTGTTAATCCATTCGCTACCATTCCCTGCCAGTTGTCACTATTCCAGATTGTGCCCTGAAAATGTAAGTCACATCAATAGAATATAAATGAGTTAGGGCAAGGCCTTAGAGGTTGTTGAAAAAGCTCTTAAGACACCCTTTGCCAGGCTCTTTTTTTATGTGCTGCTGCCTTGAGACTCTGGGGAAGATTACGAGGAGATGGCCAACGAGTGTGTCATGTCAAACTGCTTGAGCTGTCCATGATGCCAGAAAACCCCACAGCTTTACATTAACCTCTCATCCTTTACTACGTCACTTTCGTTCACAGTATGGTGTGTTATACTGCTGTGTTTACTCTTGGAGGTTTGGCTTCACTCGGAGTTCATACATCTATCCAACTGGCTGGATTTACACTACACAGACCTTCTGCCCTGCTCTGCTAAAACTGTGGGTGAAAAGTACTTTTGCTTTAACTCCACTAATAACCCAGCGATTCTTGAGACGGGGTACATGGTGTAACGCCACGCCAGCAGAGGGAGCCCTCGCCCGACCACTGTCTCAGCTCCGCTCCCTCTGCGCTCACTTCCTGTTTGTTAGTATTTAAGGAAGAGCTCAGGCCATGCTTCTGGGCGAAGTATTGCCAGTTCCACTGCCTTACCAAGCGTTCCAAGCGACTTTCATGACTGCTATCACAAGATGACCTTGCCTGCCTTGTTCACGTATGTTCTTTGTCTTTGCCCTCTTGATCTGTTTTGGACTGCTCACTGTGTTATTGAACTTCTGCCTGCACTCTTACTACGTCTTCTGGATTCACGTCATTGTATGTCGCTTGGATTGGACTGCTTTTCTGTTGCCAACTATTTGCCTGTTATATCGATTATGTCTTTGCCTCATCCTTAAAATAAACCTTGCACATGGATCCTAACTTCGCCTCAGCCTCCACGTTACACATGGTTATCTGGGGATTGGTCACAAATAAAAGAGAGTAGCCTGTTTTTTTCTGTTCATTTATAACATTTGAAAACAAAATATACTGCAAGCATCTTAAGTACACTAGCAAGAGTTACTGATTTGTTTGATGTTAGTTTGAAAAATTATCTAATTTATACAACAGTTAATCTGGCAAGAACTTAATATCAGCACATTTCAGTAATATTGGTAGTTAAAGGTCATGTGAAGTGCTTTAAACTTGTATTTTTAAATACAAAATGGTTTAATGAATGTCATAAGATTTATATAATCACCTTAAGAGATGGCAGATGCTAAACACATGGATAAGAGCTTACTGTCAAAACTTCACACAACTTAAATTGTACACAGATTAAAAAATTTGTTGTATTATCATCTGCTACTCATGCTTATATTAGAAAACACCAAAAAGCAACATCCCTCTTTAATCATCTTGAAAAGTTTCCGCAGAATTGTCAAAACGTCAGGAATTAAGAAAGACAAACAGTGGTCACATATTATTTTAAGATACAATTGCTGCTATTAAAAAAACATTAATGAAGACTCTTAGCTCAGTAAAGTACTAATTTGCTAATTGGGTTTAGCTATTGGGTATTAGGGATGTAGAATAAGATTACACTTTATAAATATTGTTAAACGGCCAATATCCTTATAATAAGCATGTAATAGGCCAGTAGTTAATAGTAGCAATTATTAAACTACAGTGAGATGAGTCTGTTTTTTCAACTACAGCAGTGATGGTATTAGTCCAGTCTTGGAAACATTTGCCAATCTGCCAATGGCCAGTGACTTGAGGAAATGTAGTAGCCAAAAATATGATTGTGCTGGCCATAAAACTGTATGTGCATTATTACAATTGGGGAAAAAAGAACAAATTGAAGAAGCACATCCAGTTACATTTTTAATATTAATATAACTATTATTTGACAACATTTTATAACAACAATTTATAACAATTTAAATTTAAATTAGAAATGTAATATAATAGATTTAATGTACCAAACACAAAAATAGTAATTGTTTTATAATATTAGCTTTATGATAACTTTATTTATAACTTGAATAACTTGGTCACACTTTACAATATGGTTCATTAGTTTATGTTTATTAAGGCATTTACTGACATGAACAAACATTGAACAATACTTTTACTACAGTATTTCTTCATATTAGTTAACGTCAATTAATGATTAAAGTTAACATTAACTAATGTTAACAAGCATGGACTTGGTTGTTAATGATGCATTAGTTCAAATGTTCACAAAAGTGTTGTTCATGATTAGTTCATGTTAGTAAATGCATTAACCAAGGAACCTTTTGTAAATTCTTACCCAAAACTATTATTGTATTATTTTGTAAGTCCACTTAAATGCTAAACTTTTATTTTGGAAACTCATGTAGATCATTTGCAAACCAACCTGCTCTGAGACACTGAAAACGCTGTTAAAGTATAACGAGCTGCTCAGATCACAGTGCTGTGCGTCAGATTGCATATTTATGTTTACAACACAGTCAGATCCGGAAAAAAAAAAACAACTGTGCTAAGCTACATACCTGTACATTCCCAGGCACTAATACATTTTATTGGTGTTATTATTTTTTGCTCACCTTTTGCTCTTTGCAAGTTATACCTTTAGGCCCTGCTTCAGTCTAACTAAAAATATATGCTGCATGAAAAAAAATACTGTGTACTATTGAAAAATAAATGTATCGTTACCTGGGAGGTTACTGTAGTTGTGTATATTGTTTGACTTTTAAAAGTCCTGTGTGAATCCCAATGGCAGATACCCTGAAGAATTAATCTGTGCTGCTGCCCTAAACTAAAGCAAGCACTCAGCGGTCAGCCTTCTCTCCTGCCATCTCCACTGTGTGCTATTAGATTAGCCAGCCCAGGATGTCCTGGCTAGGTAAACACCGCTAAAGGTCAGGATGGAAATATCGATGGGCTCAGCTCAGCACAGTGACATTTGAGCTTGGCCGTGTAAGGGTTTTATTAAGTGTTCGATATCCAACTGTTGTGATGGCGATTGAATGAGACGTGATGGTTCTCTGACACGCATGATTGTGAACGATGCACAGAAATCAAAAATAGAAATAAGCTTCATTTCGGTGATACGTAGGCTTTAGTGACATGGGTTTAGATAGTTGTGTTTAGTTCCTTTGTTTGGAGAGACCGTGTGTTTCTAAAGGAGGTTACATCCATTTCACTCGTCTTCCTGTTGATCCTAACCTACAGTATGACTTTCTTCTGTGGAAAGCAAATGAAAGGTTGCTGTGCTGACCCTTTGCAGCAAGGGTCAAATCAGTCTCACTATATGGCTCTAAATGTGTGTGAAACAGGTTTAAAGGCAACACAGGCTCATTGTAAAAATGTAGTTCGAGTACGTTTCTGGAGACTGCACATTATGTGATTTTTTTTAAACGAACGCTATGGGGTGGTGTGTTTCTTTTCGCGCTTACCAGCCGACCGCTCGCCTCATGTGGACGACTTTCCTGCTGCAACAAGTTTGTCCCGTTAGCTCGCCGTGTTCGTCGGTGGACTCGAGATGCAGAGAGGAGTTGACCATGATGACGGGGTTCGAGTCCGGTGAGGAGCGGTTCTAGAAAGCAGGTAAGACAAACACAGAATCCATATAACTAAATAAACCAGTAAATAAAAGGGTGAGAATGTGGTAAAGTCTGAAAATGTGGTAAAAATGAGACGAAGGCTTTTGTTTTATTCTGGATTGCTTTTTTGAAAGTTGTTGGTTGGTTTAGGGAAGAGTGTGGGTGGGTCAATCAATAACATTTTGGTTGGGTTTAGTGAAGGGGGAGGGTGGGTCAGCCCGATCGGATGGTCAGTCAGTCATTCAGACAGCCAAACAGTCTCTGGTGGGTTTAGGCGAGAACGGCAGGCGTGAACGGCACTCGCGGGAGACATCTGAGATCTCAAAAAGCATCCGCAGCGGCCTCTCGTGGATTTGCGAAAGCAAAAAAGTGCAAAAAGACGTACCTGACGGGATGTATTTCGCGGCCTCCAGAAACGTGCTCAGGACTATGTTCTCAGAATGACCCTGGGTTGTTTAATGGGATTGTTTTGTCAACCCCCTGAAAGTTTTGGGTAAGTGATATTTTCATTCATTCATTTTCTTTTCGGCTTAGTCCCTTTATTAATCCGGGGTCGCCACAGCGGATTGAACCGCCAACTTATCCAGCATTTGTTTTACGTAGCGGATGCCCTTCCAGCCACAACCCATCTCTGGGAAACACATTCATACATTCTCATTCACACACACACACTATGGACAATTTAGCTCACCCAATTCACCTGTACCGCATGTCTTTGGACTGTGGGGGAAACCGGAGCACCTGGAGAAAACCCACGCAACCACGGGGAGAACATGCAAACTCCACACAGAAATGCCAACTGGCCTAGCCGGGGATCAAACCAACGACCTTCTTGCTGTGAGGCGAACGTGCTACTCACTACGCCACCGTGGCGCCCTAAGTGATATTTTATTTTATATTATTTATTTATTAGTTATTGTTTTTGAATCAAGCATCTGATACTATGACAGCATTTATGTATGTTGTTAAAACAGTAAATTTGTTAATATGTTGCAATTTCTTTTTTATTTAAATTAACTTAAATTAATTTTAATTTAATTGGGGTTCTGTAACGTGGGGAGTGACACTGACAATGGAGGTGAGGATCCAATCGCAGATTTATTGGTGAAGTCAGGTAAGCAGTGGTCAACACAGGTGCAAGCAGATGTATACAGGCAATCCTGAATCGTAGTCAAAGTAACAGGCACAAGGTCAACAAGGCAGGTAGCAGACAGGGATAAATAGACGAGCAAGGCGAGGATCAAAACACAATAAAACAAGACAAAGGAAATGCGTTGTAATGTCACTGTACACTAAACAAGACTCAGCGATGACTGTGTGTTTGTGTGGTGATTTTATAGTCCATGGTAATCAGTTCATAAGCAGCATCAGCTGTGGGAGTGTAATCAAATGGTGACAAGAAGCAGGTGTTTGCGTGTGTTGCATGACTGCAACTGTAGTTCGTTTACAAGCAGATTTGTAGTTCTTGAGATGTGTGTGTGTGTGTTTTTACCAGCGATCTCTGGCTGTTAGATCGCTGGTGAAAGTGACAGGTTCTCTATTTTGGCTTGTCTCAGTAAGCTGA
This sequence comes from Danio albolineatus, assembly GCA_903798035.1. Classification (NCBI taxonomy): domain Eukaryota; kingdom Metazoa; phylum Chordata; class Actinopteri; order Cypriniformes; family Danionidae; genus Danio; species Danio albolineatus. The sequence continues at coordinate 9,273,050 of CAIGQQ010032765.1, forward strand.
ATGTTATAGTGGTCCAATAATACATTGGGTCCTTCACTGTAATTTTTTTCTCCAGTTATTCTTCATACAGAGATGAGAATTCACAGATGAATTCATCAGCATTTGAAAGGTTGGTCATGCAAAGGTCACAGTGCTCAAGAAATAGTGCCATCATCTCTGCGATAAATAATGAATGACTTTTAACCATGATATCTTGATACCGTGCAGGCTTAATTTGCTTCTCTCAAATCCCTGTGGCGGAATCTGACAGTTTGCTTGCAGTAATGAGAATGTGGGACATTTAGGGCAACAAGGTCACACTCGTGTCAAACTGCCCTGACCTGAGGACATAATTCTGTCTTCTCTTCCTGTTTGCACCGTGTTTTAGTCGGGTTTTTTTTTCACTAGGCAAGACACATTACATGACTGCATTGATTTTACCAGTTTCCTGTCTGACTGTATGGAAGGTTGTTCCATACACTTTGAAATCTGAGGCAAAAATGATGATTGATTGATTGATTGATATTTATGGTTTGGATCAGTAAAAACAGGTCAGTAGTTGCTTCATTGCTTTATTTAATGTATTGTGCTGAGGCTCCTATAGAGATCAAACTGTTTTGTGTGAGTTTATTATTTAAGCAGATGTATCCTTTCAAAGCAACATTTCAGTCATGGCAACTCTCTGAGTGATGAAAACCAGGCATTAATTAAGTAATAACCAGATATTGGCACGGGTATGAAATATATGCTTGTCTTTGGCAGACAAGATCTGCATTGGTGCTGCAGTTGTAGTGTAAAATACAATATTCACTGTAGTTCAGCTTAGTTACAATAATAAAAATTAGCTTCTTTAAAAAAAGTTATCCCCCTAGCAGATCATGGAGGTTGCCCTAGGGGAAGATGGATAATAATAAGATTTCATAATCGCTCAGTTTACCAAACCCAATAATCTAGGGTATGCTTTGTACAATATGTCATTATGTGCATACTTGACCAGTGTGTGAATTGCTATAGTTTTCATGCCTGATGTTTATGCACAAATAAAATAATTGAAGTTATGCATAACGCATATTTTGTCTACACTGCATTACAATATTTAGAGTACTTAGTGATATTTACTGTTCAGCAATTCTCAAATTTGAGCCTTGCTGATGTGCAGTATCCATAATATGTGTTTTATGGAACAACAAACAAACCTCTCTGTAAGGATGCATTCGATTGGAGTTTGCTGTAATTTTACATAAGGGAACCCCTGAAAGTAGGTGATTAGTAGTGCTGTTTCACTGTGCATTGCAAAGAGCATTTAAAGTTCTCACTTACCGTCAGCATGTAGCACTGTTTTACCCTGCATGTGAACCCTGATATGGTGTGAACAGAGGAAAAATATATGGCGATGTAATTTCAGTGCACCCTTATCTAAATCAAAGCCTGCTTCTCACATTTGCATGCGCTCTGTGCTCAACTTGGATTTTCAGAGCATCTCTTGTTTGTAAGTCAAACTGGAGTTATTTACATCTGAGACATGTGTTTGACAGCTCCTCCTGATTCCACATCACACCCACAGGGGGACCTTGCTCCTGTATTCTGTCCTTTGTTTCTGCATGTCATCCACACCATTAGTTTCTTTGTTTTGGATACTTAACAAAAATCTGCAAATGTGCAGCGCCTAGCCAACATGTTCAAAACCAAAGAAATCCACCACAATATAATGTTAGAGCATAATTTCTGTCTTTTCAGGGAGTTTTTTTTTTATTTTTGCATTTATTTATTTGTTTGTTTGTTTGTTTGTTTATTTATTAATTAATTAATTAATTAATTAATTTTATTTTATTTTATTGTCCTTTATTAATCTGGGGTCACCACAGCGGAATGAACCGCCAACTTATCCAGCATATTTGTTTTACGCAGCGGATGCCCTTCCAGCCGCAACCCATCTCTGGGAAACATCCATACACACACATTCACACTCATACACTACAGGCAATTTAGCCTACCCAATTCACCTATACTACATGTCTTTGGACTTGTGGGGGAAACCGGAGCACCCGGAGGAAACCCATGCAACCACGGGGAGAACATGCAAACTCGAACCAGCGACCATCTTGCTGTGAGGCGAACGTGCTACTCACTACGCCACCGTGGCACCCCTTTCATTTTTATTTTATTTTATTTTATTTTATTTTATTTTATTTTATTTTATTTTATTTTATTTTATTTATTATTATTCTTATTTTTATTTATTTATTTTTTATTTTTATTTATTTATTTATTTTTATTTATTTATTTTTATTTTTTTATTTTTTTGACAAAAATTACCAATTCAAAATTACCAATTAAGAAGACTTCAACTGTGTCCAAAATGAGAAAAATGCTGATTGATTGGCTGATATGCATTCTATTTCCGGGGTTGATCTGAGTAATTCAGGTCTGTAATTGGTTTGTGCAGAGTGGTATCGACTCAACAAATTATATTTCTTTCCAGTTGATCCAATCTGTTTATTACTGAATATTTAAAAGAAGACAATAAAATTTAAAGTCACTGCTCTAATCCACCAAACACTGTATTCAAGAAAACATATTATAGATTACTATTTTAGTCAACAAATCAATTAATACAAAGATTTTTAAATTAAATAAAACAACTATACATTAAATGTAATGTAACATTTATGATCTATTTATTTATTGTATAAATATTTAAATGTGTTATATTTGTATTTATATTTTTATTCAGTGTATATATAGAGGATTTGTTCATTTGTTGGAACATACACTCAGCAACAGTCTTTTTTGTCATTAGGAGTGAAAGAGAAGGATTATTGTGTGCAGATGGTAGAGTATAGGTAAGACACCATCGGGATAACTGGATAATGATAATCAGCCAAATCCAACCACTTGAGGCATTTTGGTTGTGCCTTGCAGAGACAGAGACTTTAACTGGATTATATAAAGAGGCAAACATCATCTGAAAGGCTCAGTGCACATTCCAGTCCGACAGCAGTTGTAAGACAAGGAAAGGGCAAATGCAAAGCTTATTACTGCAGTCCAAAAAATAAATGATGTTGCCATGGTGACAAATGAACAGAGGGAAAACGTGTTGGACAAAAATAGCTCTCCCAAATGGATGCTAATTGGACTGATTCAATTTACATAAACTCAACTAGTTCTAGAGCCAAGCTGAACAGTATGTAAATGGAATAAATGGAATTTATTTGAATCGGCCTCGTCATGTTGATGTTGCACTTCTAATCGGAATTTAAATGAGCCTCTTTTGCAGCCAAGATATATGAGCTCTGTGACTCTTATTTCTGTCATATTGTTCTAAAATAATATATTTATATGCAACTACTTTCATTCATTTATTTATTTTATTGTCGGCTTAGTCCCTTTATTAATCTGGGGTCGCCACAGCAAAATGAACCGCCAACTTATCCAGCATTTGTTTTACGCAGCGGATGCCCTTCCAGCTGCAACCCATCTCTGGGAAACATCCATACACACACATTCACACTCATACACTACAGACATTTTAGCTTACCTAATTCACCTATACCACATGTCTTTGGACTTGTGGGGGTAACCGGAGCACCTGGAGGAAACCCACGCAACCACAGGGAGAACATGCAAACTCCACACAGAAATGCCAATTGACCCAGCCGAGGCTCGAACCAGCGACCTTCTTGCTGTGAGGCAAACGTGCTACTCACTACGCCACCGTGGTGCCCGCAACTACTTTCAATACATGTAAAGTATGTTTGTAGAGTATTTCCCCGATGGGAATTTCTGACCATTTCGAAAAGCTTGATACATTTTATGGCTTCCAGTTCATCACTAACGTACATCTCTACTGTAAAGAAGCAATATTATTCTTTGAGTCTGTTTTCATGATAATGATTTTAATGGTTAAAAACATGTATAGTCTTTGTTTACACTTAATAAATGATGGATGATATTAGAATGAATTTGTAGTGGATTTAAGTTGCTGGAGAGATATACTGTACAGTATAATTATGCACCCAGTACTGTTACATTTAAGCTATACTTAAAAGCATTATATCACAAACTAAAAAGTTAGCATATTTGACTCTAAATTAAAATAATAATTATAAATAAATATAAATAAATGTAATTAACTGGTTCTTTCCAAAATGTTTATTTATTTGTCAAAAAGTGTGCCTATTAAGGCTGTTAAGCAAAGTACAACACAGAAAACAGTGTGTTCAAATTGTAAATATCACCATGTTGCTGTTTTCAGATATGTCTTGGGTCATCGTGTGCTTACAGACAATCTCTCTTTACATGACAGTTTGAAACTTTACTCAAAATTACGCTCATGCACTTGAACACACCTTGAGAGTTTCTGTACATTTAGGCCTTAGGCATTTTTTATGTAAATCGCACGAGGCTTCACTCAGGTTAAGAGTTCAGCCACGAGTGGAATATTAACATGAATGATCTACAGTGAAGTACACACATTTGTCCTTTGTAGTCAGTTTTATCTACTGTAGATCAGGAAAATAGAAAATGAACTAAACACATAATGGTGTAAAATAAATCTTTGGTGCCTGCTGAATTACAACACAGAACATGCCATTAGGTAATTTATTACAGCTTGTTAAATTCATGCTATTTGTGTGTGAACAAAATAGACAATTAGTGTGTGTCTCTTTAAATGCAAATGAGATGCAGCTTTCCAGAAGAGGGCAGAGCCTTCACACATAATTCTCCAGAAACAACAAAAGCAAGCAAATATCCAACGTTAGAGAAGACCAAAAATGTGCTAAAGCCTTGCATGTTTAAACCACAGTCAGACAATGATGGAGAGGTTATCACTTCTAGACTGAGCCATGACATTTCTGAATGGTTTGTGTATACATTTATGTAGCTTTTTTGGAGTGAAATTGATTCAGCTTATCAACTCGCATGTTATGCTGTTTCAGTGTGCTGACCATTACACTAGTGGCAGTTTACCGTACCTTCACAGAAAAAATAAAAAGGTCATCACCTGACTATAGTGCATAATACATGTGCATTGATAAAACCCATTACTCTGGTCCTTCTGAATAAGGTCAGAGATTGTATTGTACTGTTTGCTACATAAGCTGTAAAGTACGTTAACGAGCTCGTTCAGAGCAGTAATTTCACAAATATTTTCAAAACATGAACTTGTTTTGGATATAAAATTTAACCACAAGGTGTTGGTGTTGACCCATAATACAAAAACGTTGTTGAACTGACCATTATCTATACATTCCTCAGCACACGAGGACCATCAGGATCAAATAAAGCAGTGATCAAAACATTTTAGATTTTTCGCAGTGATGAATGAAAACTGTATGGTGAAGAATATGTTTAAGTTTGTTCTACTTTTTCCTAACTTGTTGCGATACTTTTTACAATAAAAAATAAGTGTGTTTGTTTTATTAATTCATATGAAATTATTTGATCTTAATTATAAAATGATGTTTCATGAAATTATAGTCTATTATTAATGCAACTGGTTGTATACACTGTCAAAAGCTATTAATTGCAAAAAGTGAGTAAACCGACTGCCCTAATGAAGTCAATGAACTATGTGTGTAATCATTTTAGAATTTTATTATTTTCAACTTAACACTTCCAACTAACCCTTCCAAAAGGGGTTCATTATTTTAAGTGAAGTAATTGCTTTTTACAGTGTACAAAATAATTTTTTGTTTACATTTTCGACCAAATGCATCTTTCATTTTTGGTTTTGACACAGATTTTCATGTCAGTGCATCCTTAAAATAAAGTGTGTATATCTGATATCACTGTGAAGATGCAAATATATTGTTAGAATATAAGAAACATCTCAAGGCTACTTCAAGTAAACATTGTACTCAACACTGTTTGCCTGATAAACCCAGGGAGCCAGTGGTTTTCAAAGTGGGGGTACAATGACCAGGGGTAAAATGATAGCTTACTGATTATTATATTTAGCAAAAGAGACTATTTTGCTATTTCACCAAGCATTTCCTCTGATCTTTATTGTGTCCATATAGCCTGACAATTAGCACCAATTTGCCAAAACCACACAGTGAGCCTAACGTTTCATATTTTTCAATGATAATGGAAGGAAGCAGTTATTAGGTTGTTTTGTTATAAATTTGAATACAGTGATGATGACAGCCATATAAATATATACATGATGCCTTAAAGTCTTTGGTGTCTGTAATGTTTAAATTGTTAACATAAAAATTAAAAGAGACAGTGCTTTATGTCGTATTTTCATTTTATTGTTAAGATGAAGGTGAAATGTAGGGTGAATGACGTTATATTATTTATCCGGCCTGTCCTTCAAAGTTCGTTATAAACTTACGAAGTCTGAAAAGGATGCAAGACTGAACTTTGTGTACTTGATATTGAGAAAAAGCCCCAATCAGGTAATGAATGTCTGCACCTATGCCTCTGTTTTCAGATGTCTTTGTTTTCCACACTGACACGGAGCAGCAGCGTTTTAAAATCAAAATGCTCCTTTTTGGGGCTCAAATACTGTTGGGTAGTGTGGACGGAAGGCGTAACCATAGTAAAAGTTATGCATCTTAAAACCAAAATGTATTAGTGTAAACGAGGCCTTATTAAACTTTTAGAATTGCCATATTTTATTCATAACCCACAGAAGATAAATATAGCATTTAATAGTTACATAAAAAAAACAATAACATGAAAATATTTGTATATTTATAACCAGTGGTGTAGTACTAAAAAAAAAAAAACATGGTGTACTATTACACCCAACCCAAATTTTAAATGAAAGTGGGCCTAAAGTGACGGCCATGCTGTTTATAACTGTACCTGAATGTTTCAGCGAGACATCATTCAGTTGACTTGTCGTGTTCTTCGAAAAACTTTCACGAAATGTTCTCACAGCTGCTGTGCTCGTCAGGGGGGCCTCAGTGAAAGGCGTAAGTTAAACAAAAATGCACCAATTGCCACAAGTTAAGATGGGAGTTAAAAAAAAACTTTTGGCATACTGTTAAAGGGGACGCGAACACAAATTAGAGAAGTCTAATCAGTAAAACAAGTGAGTGTAGCAAGGGTATACGGAATTATTGATCCTCAGAAGTCGTAATACTCAAATAGCTCGTGGAAAAAAGTAGGTATACGGAGTGTACGTGGGTATAGCAAGGACTACAACACTGTTTATAACCACCTCTGTGGGGGTTGCAAGTCACTGGCATTGTTATATTGGGGGTCGCGGGCTGAAAAGTTTGGCAACCCCTGATCTAGACTACTAACCTTTAGATAAATCAAATAAATTCTGATTATTTATCATTAATATTTGCTCTCAGAACATTAGGTGAGGTGGACCAACAAAACACATTAGTGGATTTTGCATAGAGGCAAAAACATGCTTGGTTTAAATGGAAACAACATCAGATTTACAGTATCCATCTCATGATGATGCAGGTCATAATTGATTAAAGCAAAACACAGATGCTTTACTCATTCAGTGAGTGCTTCTAATGTTGTATAATCAGCACTAACTAAACAAAAGCTAAATCTTAAATGTGCAGCTGTCACATAAACAAAATAATTAAATAAACATCCTACATATTTTTTTCCAAAGCAGAAGCTCTGACCGAGCTCTGATCTATATCCACATCAAATTGTTGGTAAGTGTCAAGACAATACAAAGGAAAAAAACTCCTTTCCTTGGCATTCTCTGCACACCGCAGTGCCGCTGCTCTGTCTGAAAGCTCCCCTCGACACGCTGTCTGTGGTTTTGTTAGGTAATGAGTCTGCTCCGTCTGTCGCTGCGGAGCGTGATGGTCAACACCATATGTGGATGTTGTCTTCCTCAAGGCCATGTCCAAACATGCAGAGAGAGTGTGCATTCTTTCTTTTTTTCACCGTTATGTCCGCTGGTAGCCATTAGTTATTGTTAAGAGCTGTTTTGAAGTAATCACCACCATCTGTTGTGTACATCTCACCCTTTATAGAAACTTACTCAGGTGAGTCTTTTATACTTAAACACTGTTTACAACCACAGTTAATAGTAAATGGGTCATTGGCTTTTTATCTGCATTTTTAAATTTAAATATGAACTTATATACATTTTTTGTGCCACATAATTAACTAATCATTAATTAATGAGTAACCAAAGAGACTATCAAGGATATGAAACTCAGCTATTCACTCAGCCCCATTATTAGCTAAAAAGCACTCATATTTGAATGCATTTGGCTGTTGATCTAAAAAACATATCATACATTTAGGCCCAATCCCAATTCTACCCCTTAGCCTCTCACCTTACTTCTACCCCTTATTTTGCACGTTCACCTGAAGGGGTAGGGGTGACCCAATTCTCTTTAGCTTGAAGGCTTAAGGCTAAGGGGAAGGGCTAAGGGATCGGCGTCATCCGGAACGGTGACGAGTCTGCATACAGACAGGAGGTGGAGCGGCTAGCTTTATGGTGCAGATACAACAACCTGGAGCTGAACACGCTCAAAACGGTGGAGATGATAGTGGACTTCAGGAGAAACCCCCCTGCACTCCCCCCGCTCACCATCATGGACAGCACTGTGGCTGCAGTGGAGTCATTCAGGTTCCTGGGCACCACTATCTCTCAGGATCTGAAGTGGGACACTCACATAGACTCTATTGTAAAGAAAGCCCAGCAGAGACTGTACTTCCTCCGTCAGCTGAGGAAGTTCAACCTGCCACAGGAGCTGCTCGTGCAGTTCTACTCAGCTGTCATCCAGTCCATCCTCTGCACTTCAATCACCGTCTGGTTCGCCTCAGCAGCCAAATCTGACCTCCGTAGACTACAGCGAATAGTCCGGACTGCTGAACGAATCACTGGCACTACCCTTCCTACAATTCAAGAACTGTACTCTTCCACAGTGAGTAAAAGGGCTCGCAAAATCACCCTGGACGCCTCGCACCCAGCACACTTCCTGTTTGAACTGTTACCGTTTGGCCAGCGCTACAGAGCACCGAGCACAAAAACTGCCAGACACAGGAAAAGTTTCTTTCCTCAGGCCATCTACCTCATGAACAGTTAATATTTCTCCTATCGTGCAATAAATGTGCAATACTTTCTCACACGCACTTGTACACAGCACCTTATAATAATATACAATGCAATACTTTTCCTTACGCATTTGTACACAGCACCTTATAACAATATATAATGCAATACTTACTCTTTTGCACACAGCACCTTATAACCTGTATATTTATAACAAATCTGTACATACATTTCAACATCCAGATCGTTGGACTGCATCTCTGTTTAATGTCTATTGTCTTCTTTTATAATATTTATTCTGTGTTGTCACTTGTCACTTTATGTACACTGGAAGCTTCTGTAGCCAAAGCAAATTCCTTGTGTGTGTGAAGCACACTTGGCAATAAAACTGATTCTAAAACTGATTCTTCTAATTCCCCCTCGAAAAGCAGATTTTTTGGGACCACGCTTAAAACCATGGGTTAAGAAATTTTCCCGGAACACACCATCTACAATAGCAGGCTGCACATGGAAGTCTGGAGATTTTTTTTTTTCATTATTACAACAAACAAACATGTTTTAAAGCATTGATATCTGCATTTGTGTTTTACCGTCATGCTTTAAAAAAATAATAAAATGAAAATAAAATCCTCTAAATTTCGCTATCTATAATCCATAATAACTCCTGTATAGTAGTCCCACAACATTCTGTCTCTCGATGACACTTGAATGCCCTGTCAGAAATGTCTAGTGATTTGGAATGAGCTTTTTACAGTGTCTGGTATAATGTTGATGTTGTTTTGTGTGTTTACATAGATAAATATGGCCACAGTGTAAATGTGCAGTACAGTTACGATCTTATTACCACCTGGCACACAGCAAATTTGCCAGTGTACATTTAACACCACAGGTGTTAAATTTAACACTTTTCTGGTGTCTATATGAGTCCCACCAGCCAAGTGTCCAGGTTGCACTTTCAACAGTGTTGAATATATATGCACATCTGCAGTGTAAAATATTTTACACTTAGAGTGTAAAAATGCACACTTCATTAAACATTTTTAACACTTGCAGGGCAAATTGTCCGGTGTACATATAACTCCACAGGTGTTAAATTACTCTCCCCTCTGGTGTATATACGAGTCTCACCAGCCCAGTGCATAAGTTATACTTTTAAATGGGTTGAATATATAAACTTAAGCAGAGTATATCATTTTACACTACTGTGTTGACCCAGTCACCTCAAGTTCCCGTATGTGCAATTGACACCAATGAAGAGTATGGAAAGGCAACACCAGATATGCACACTGTTAAAGTCACAATTTAACCCACATCAGTGTTAAAAACAGTAAATGTACACTTGTATTTTAATACTATAACACTAAAGGAGTATACACCAGAAATCCAACACCTCACAATTTGCTTTGCATGGGACGATAACCGTTTACAAGTTACGGTTTGGAAAAGTCAAGGTTTTAAAATCACCAAAATTTTCTGTCATGCCATTCCTCAGGTATGTGTAAGATTCTTTATTTAAATCATTTTTGTTTTTAGGACAACAGTTAAAAATGCTGATATCAGAAAATATATCCAAAGATCCTATTGTAAATTGTAAAGACATCAGTGTTTTTGAAACAAATGAAGACGGTAGAGGTCAATGATTCACTTGAGTTATTTAGCCTGACATGTTTACTGTCCCGAAATATTTTAAATGTTTCAAAATAAAATATGTTGTGTTCAAAAGGGATTTTTTTGTTGTTTACCCAGACATTTAAAAAGAATATATTTTAGAGTAGTAATCACAATATCGTCAAACCGTATAACTGTGATATTTTATCCAAGGTTATCACATTGTCAGAATCTTATACCTGCCCATGCCTAATTACCACATTATATCATTATGATAAAATAATATAGTTGTCTGGAATAACTGGAATAATTACAGCAGTCGTGATCGTCTGATCTCATATGAAGCAAGAGATTGCGATGACATATGATGCAGGTGCAGGTGCTGTAGTGCTGTCCCATTTCTAAGGGGTAAATTTGCAAGCCCTTCCCCTTCACACTCTGTCTCAAGGGCTAAGGGGAAGGGGTAGGGGTACACAAATAGAATTGGGATTGGGCCTTAATCTGTTGGCTTGAGCAAGTACTGTTAATCAAGGTCATAATAGTTTTGGATTTTTCATTACTTTTAGTTTTTATTTCGCTTTGACTTTTTGTTTTCAAATTCAGTTAGTTTTAATTAGTTTTTAGAGGTAGATTTACTAGTTTCTATTGGTTTTTATGTTTTGAAATTGCTTAGTTTTAGTTTAATTTTTATGAGTTTCAGTGTTAGTTTTAGTTTTTTGTTTGCTGTTTTTTGGAAATTGGGATATTTGTTAGGTGCAAGATTCAAAATCACCTGAATAAATATTGTACAAGAAAAACTAGCCAAAATAGGCTATGTTTTTTGACACAAGAACACTACCATCTTCCACTACCATCTACCCATTCTCAAATTCAAATACACAGCCCACAAGATAGTAGCCTTAAGTAAAATATGTGTGCAAGGCTGGGTCTGAAGTTAAATAAACAGTATGATGGAAAGTTCGGATCTTTAACAGATCTTTTGTAACAATCTTCCCAAGTTTGGACTCAACATTTTAAAAATATGTATGCAGCAATCATAATTTCAGTCAGTTAAAACAACACCATCATCTGAAAAGTTTCTTACAATTCCGTTTTGCAACCCAACTGAAACATGATTAAGTTATTTAAATTCCACCAAATTCACCATGTTTCGACAGACCTCTCATTTAAAGACCTTCGGTTTACCTGTACTGCAGTTGTTCAAGTTTAGTTCAGTCACAGCAGGCTGTCATGTACTGTTTGTGTTCGGTTCACTGAATCACTCATGTGCAATATTAACTGATCTCAGTGTACTGTTCTAGTAACTGAATAACTCAGTATATATTGATTTATTTGGAGTCAGAGGGGGGGTATAAAGCGTAGAAAAGTTGTTTGTGGAGAAGTGCATTACTGGAGAGGAGAGTCATTTCAAATGATTCAGTTCAATTTGGTGAATTAGTTCAACCAGTACACTTGCAAGATCCGGTTAAAAAGAACAATTCATTCAGGATCGTGATCACTAATACAGAAATAAAACCCCACAAATGTGTTAGATTAATACTTTTAAGTGTCTGCTCGGGTTGTATTTAATATTATCATTGTGCTAATGTTATGTCCAGCCATTGTTTTTGTTGCGGGAGCAACAGTGAGGATGACTGGAGAAGGACCAGCTTAATCTGGTCAATGGCATCAGGATTAAGTTACAGACTCTGAGGTGCTATACGCACAAACACCTGGCTGCGCGAAGCAAATAGATTTACTTTTAAAAGACTTGCAGTATGTATTAAAAACGTTTACAAAGACGAAAACTAAAAAAGTTTTTGCTATATTTTTTGTTAGTTGTACTTAGCTTTGTATGTACTCAATACATTTTCAGTTAGTTTCATTTTTTTAAATAAAACTCTCGTTTTTTATTTTTATTTCAGTTAACGTTCTAGTTCTAGTTTTCATTTTTTCGCTCGTTTTCGTTTACTATAACACCCTTGCAGTCAATGAATCAGTCAGTGAGTCAATCAATCTTGGCCATTACTTGACAGTTTTTCTGCAACATACTATTTATGTAAACCGTAAATGAGAATGAGTTTTAATTAGGTACAAGTGTGACTTATGGTGAAGACAATTTTTTAAATAAAATAAATGAATGAATAAATGAGCTGAATAAAGAAAACATAAACACACTGCCATAGACTGTAATAAACAGTATTTTAAGGTTTTGGAAATAAGTCTACAGTAAACTGTAATATTATGAGCTAATAATATTACAGTTTAAAATATGTTTGCAACAGCCATTACTCTAGAACAGAAATGCCCAAACTAGGGCCCATGGGCCAAAGTTGGCCCATGCTAACCTTTGATTCGGCCCACCATCCTATCTGAGAAGAGAGTGATGGGAAGGGTTGGGGGACGAATGCCTTTAACTGAGATTGTCATTTCGAAAATATAGCAAAATCTTTTTTTTTTATTGTTTTATTGCTGAGCTACAAAAAGCAAGCTAAAATGAATTGTTTCAATTAAACATTTGTAATAAAATGTGATTTTCACAAATGTCAATATTGTCACTCTGTGTACCGAGACCAATGCAGAAGACATCAGTGAGGCATCAAATCAAGGAAAAAACAGGTGCAGCTTGACTCGTTTATTCTGCAATAAAATCCATTCTGTTAAAAATATGATTCGTTACTGTTAAAATTCATGATACATTTTAAAAATATATACTTCATTAGTTAATATAAAACAATGTTTTCGAGTTATTTTTAAAAATGATTAATTACCCATGGCAGTTTTAATGTAATAATGTAACAGTTTAATGTAATGTTTAATGTAACAGTTACAATTGTTTACAGTATATTTACAGTACCTTAGTCCCACAGCCCTCAGTCAGTTTTGGTTTTTGGCCCTTCGTAAGAACAAGTTTGGGCCCCCTGCTCTAGAAGCAAGCAAGTAAATAAATATGTAGTGTTAAAATAAAAGATCATAAAATAGAAAATTATATAATGAAAAGACCAATAATGTTTCTTAAACAATTGGGAACTATATAGATATACATAATAATCTCTGAGCATTAGCAAGGACAAGAGAGGTTACAAAAATAACAATAGTGAAAGTTTGAAACTGTGATACGTGTTCATCTCTTAGGTCATTTAATGATGTGTTTTCCAACAATTCTGCTGCAGTTAAAATTGTCGCTTGCTGTTATCTGGTTTTCAGTCGTGTACTTTCTCTCTGGTGGCTTTGAATTTGGATTTGTTTTTGCCGCTTACACATTGATTTTGTGCTGCAACACACTCCTCTTGGGTGTTTCTGAAGTAATGGAAGGAAGATTTGTTCACATTTTTCATTCCCTCAGTTGGGGGTTTGCTGGAGAGAGCCTGACACCTGATGTCTAGTTAAACTGGATATTGTTCGCTCGTCTTTTGTATAAGCAGCAGCTTGCCGAGAGGCTCTTGTGGGCCCATTTCATAGAGGGAACATTGATTGTGGATTATGTGTGTGTGTGTCAGTGAATAGGAAAATAATCACAGAAAAAGTATTCCTACCTATTTCTGTTCATTTTTAATGAGCAGGAATCAGAAGAAATGTGTGTTTAAGCTGGGGAGTGTGTACGCTGTACGATAATACACCAGCTTTTGCTTCTTACCTCAAATAATAAAGAAAAATTCAGTGCATATGTGTTTGTGTGTGTGGGAGGCTGTTATAGTGCAATGACAATAGAGTTTTCTGCACTTAGACGGAAAAATGAAGAAAATACGCTGAAGCTTTTTTTAATGGCCAGGCAGGAGGCAGCACATTAAAAATTAAAAGCTTTGTGTGGGTTGGCAGTGTTGGCGCACAACGATACACCATGAGAAACAAAGGAACAGGGAAAAAAATAAGTGAGACAGATGAAGGGTGAGAGACATACTTTACCCTTGATTAGATTTTTTGCATATCAAGGCGTTAGGTGGGTAATGACTTGAATTTGCAAGGTTGTTTCTGTCAAAAAAAAATAATACGTACGCTTTGCTCACACTATATTATGACACCCAGATGTTATCATTAAGAAGATGAAGAAAATCCCAAAACAGTGTGACTGTACTGTATACCAAAGTCTGTGTTGCTGGATGCTGATGAGGAGCATTGGGATGCACTGGGGTCTGACTGAGGAATAAAGAGTGAAGCGCACAGTAAATACAGCGGGTTTTCAGCTTCACGAGGTCAGCTAAGGGCTTGCTTCACGAAGCACTGTGACTTTTTTTCAGCTTTATAAAGCAAATAAAATTTACATCATAAATATATACAAATTTATTCAGGGGTGCAGCACTGGGCAATCACATGTGTATTTCGCATATTAGCGGCAGTTTTACAGAATTGCACCAGCTCTAACACCAGGATTTTTTTTCTAAGCAGCCCTCTGTACAGTACTACTTTTAGTTTATCGGCTTCCTTATCCCACATCTGTCAGCACGTCTCACATCTGCCTTTTGCTAAAAGCCTTGGAGGTGTATGGATGTCGTGGAAAAAAAAAGAAGCTATTAAAATTATGCAAAGTTTCAATTGATATATTATTATCCACAACATGAAACCTTATATAATATAATCTTAATCTTATTTTAATTTAATAAATTGAGCTCCACCCAAGTTATAGTATTACTTATATTTATTTCACACTTAATAGTTAATTTTCAATGCATTGATAATCTGGATTTGAACCCTGATGTCTGTTATTTCTGTTCAATTTTTTTATCATTGCAGCCATCTAAACACTTTATGTTTTCCCCCCGGTGTAATTGAATTTTTTTTGCCAGCATACTTTTTGTCCCAGCCTGCTTTTCGTCCCAGTCGAAACCCTGAGGTCAACAGATGTCCATCAAATGTCCTTTATCATATCAGCGTAGCGCAGAACAAAACATTGCGAATTGGATCCTATTGGCTCTGATTATATTGGTCAAAACTTCATTCTGGGGTCGTTTTGGTGGGGCTTTAAAAAAAAAACAGCAGTGCAGTGATGGAAATGTTAAAGACAGTCCTGTCATGTTTAATGTTTACTTGGAATTCTGGACAACCACAACCGCATCCGATTTTATTTGACTTAGCAAGACAGGTTTAAAATGAGATTTGGCCATGTCGAGATAACATTACAGAGCTCAGGACAGCTGGAATTGAGTCTAATCGGTATAATAGGATAGAGAGTCCTTGACCTGGTCCTAGAACAGTTTCAAGCAAGCATACTAAATTAAGATGGAACGGTTGTCCTTTTGCTTTTGATCAAGTATAATACCATCTGTTTGAAGTCTGAAATTATTGTAGTTTCTTATCATTTCAGTGGCTTGCTATGAGTCAGTTATTATAAGTGTTGCACAAGTGCTTTGCATTATCTTCTAATTGAGTTGCCATCCACTTGTAAAGACAGAGTTTTTTTTTTTTTTTTTTTTTTTACATCAATGGTTCACTGAATAACCTTTAACATCTATGGTTTTTTTTATTTTTCTGATGTTATTAGGACTTATCCATTGGTTTTCAATGTCAACACACATTCAATACACATGTTTGATTGTTAAAATCTGTGTGAACCAGAGGTTGCTAAGGCTTTTATTTCAATTTGATGATGCACTTCCATCTGAAATTGAGTAGAGGTGGGGCTTTCTTTTTGTAAATCATTACCTCGTAGCAAACTATTGGTAAGAGGGCGTAGTTAAGAAAATTGTGGCTGAAACTGTCAAACTGACGTCAATAGAGCAGTGTTTCTCAACTGGTGGGTCGGTGACCCAAAAGTGGGTCACGGGAACATTTTTAGTGGGTCACGGAGTGTGTGTAAAACATTATTTTTTTACTTATTTTGCTTATACCGGACTTTTATTTTGAAATGCTCATACCAGACTTTTATTTTGAAATGTGTATACCAGACTTTTCTTTTTGAAATGCGCATTTGTACTTTATAATATTTGTATAATTTGATACATTTTGTCCAATGAAATCAATAAAAATTATCTATTTGTAAGTCTTGGTGATTTTCTTTTGATTTATCTGTCACTACTTGTGTATGTTAACAAATAAATACAAATTAATTCATTATAATTCCTAAAATTAAAATATAGTTCCTAAAAATTTGGGTCGCGGCTTGATGACCATGTAAAAATGTGGGTCCCATGGCCAATCCAGTTGAGAACCACTGCAATAGAGGACAAAGAACAGCCACTCCAAACTCCCAAAAGTCCTAATAGTATAAATTAAATGAATATAAATATAACTACATCTACAATTTATATAATTACATTTTAGTTCTTGCATCTCATTCGGCATTACCCCCTTGTAACCTGTAGATGTGCAGGTTAAATTAATTTAGTCTTATAGTTATATGTAGGGCTGGGTATCGTTCCAAAATTTTCGATACTGATACCAATACCGATACCCTG
Organism: Danio albolineatus; assembly: GCA_903798035.1. Taxonomy (NCBI): domain Eukaryota; kingdom Metazoa; phylum Chordata; class Actinopteri; order Cypriniformes; family Danionidae; genus Danio; species Danio albolineatus. Next base: position 9,290,003 of record CAIGQQ010032765.1, read on the forward strand.
AATTCGATACCGATTCCAAACGATACTTTTTTCGATACTTTTATTTTAAGAAATATATTTTAACAAGATTACATAACACAATCTCAGAGAAACTTTGGTTTTATTTTTTTTCAGGATATTTGTGACACTTTTCACAGCAGGCTTATCTCTAAGACCAAAAAACAAAGAACAAAGAACAAAAGCACAAAATGAACACAGTGTATTTAACACAATATATTAGTGCAAACAGTTTTAATAAAGTTCAAGCAGTTTTAAGTCAATCAATTTTAAGTATTTGTGAGGCTTACTGCTGCTTAAAGGTTTAGTTCACCCAAAAAATGAAATTCTGTCATTAATTATCTACAAATTAAGATAGTTTTAAGAGCTTTCTGATCCTCACATCGTTGAATATTTATTGAAATTATTTTTGTTTACTTTGCGCACAGAAGTATTCTTACAGCTTCATATAATTATGATTGAACCACTTTTATCACATGGACTTATTTAGACTATGTTTTTGGTTCCTTTCTGGACATTGAAAAATGCATATTTAGTAAATCTATGGGAGGATCAGAAAGCTCTTGAATTAAATCCAAATTATCTTTATTTGTGTTCTGAAGGTAAACAAAGATCTTATGGGTTTGGAACAACATTAGGGTGGGCATTTAAATAAGACAAGTTTAATGCAAACTTCATCATTTACTGTTAACCTCAAAGCATTTTAGTATTGTATGTCTGTTTACATTTCGGAGCCCCAGCCATCGCGCAGTTATCCTCATCAGTCACGGAGGACGCTTGTGCTGGGCACATTGTTGAAGTCAGGAAAATACCGAGGATGATGATGATGATGATAATAACTGCGCTGGCGTGATCTTGCAGTCAAACACGGAGCAACTTTCTGCTCGTAAATTAATTCCGTGTACTGCGAGGTGTTTGATTGTGGCGCATACATTTATACATGTGACAGCATTCACGAGTTGTGCTTGTTTTTCCCCTTTAAGAGAGCGGAAAGTGACGGGGTGTGTTTCCCCTTTAAGAGTGTGTTTCCCCTTTAAGCGTTTGTGTCGAGGAGGAAAATAAAGCGATCGGTTTATAAAGTTTTCATCCCGCGTTTGATGTCTCTTCTTTTAATTTTCTTCGCTTAAACGGCCACATTATCATATTAGACGTGTTGCCAGTCTTGGTCGCGATAACTTTTTTACAGATATTGCATCGCACGCTGTTGCCGCCAATCTTTGCATAATGTAGCCAAACTTTTGATCACCTAAACATTGTTTGCGTTGAGTTTATGATATGCTTTAAAGTGTAGTGAACGCATTACAGCCTTACATTTGACAAGCTCTGGGCGAGTGGGCGTAATACTGCCGTAAACTATTGATTTTCAAGACAGCCTCGCAGCAGGCTGATTCAGGCTCATCACCAGCATTTGATCCGGGCATATGTTAAGGGATGCCGCAGGTTTTCTAGCTCACTGACGTTGACAAGATTATACCCTTGGGTATCGAAATTTGGTACCGAACGAAAATGATTTTTTCGATACTCGATAGTATCGAGACGATTCGGTCGGTGCTTTAAAAGTATCGAACTCGATACCCAGCCCTAGTTATATGTAGTGGAATTGAACAACAAACTCTTTTTCCTGCATTAACAAATGAGGCAACACAAAGACGGTGAAACTCGCATACTGAGGCCCTTTTACACTGGTGCGTTTTAGTTTTAAAACGCCAGCGAAATGTATACCACGTGACCATTCGCGCACTCTGGGCATGCGCGTTCATATAAACAGGAAGCATGCGTCTTGCTGGTTCTTCCCAGTGTAACCGGCAGTCTAAATGGGGCTTAAGCGGCTGGAAGCGCGAGCCATTAGCGAGTGCTCGAACAATAGCTTGCCTCTTGCGATTATATGCAGCTGTTGTAGTAAAAAAGGCAGAGTTTAACTGCACAATAGCGCCTAAAACAGACATTGGTTCTCCCAACGCTTCCATGTTTGTGTCCAGCAGCCACACCTCCGTTTTGCGATGCGTGCTTTTTCCTCCATCCACACTACGACGGAGCAGCAGCGTTTTAGAATGAAAACGGCCTCTCCAGCGTTTCCAAAACGCTCCGTTTTCGTGGCTAAAAACTCCGGCGTAGTGTGTACGGATGGCGAAACCGTAGCAAAACTTATGCGTTTTAAAACGAAAACGCATTAGTGTAAACGGGGCCTGAGGTATGTTTATTTTTTACTCCAGTTTGCCAGCTTGGCTTGCATTGCTACTGTACTTCAATGTGTTTTTTCATTCTACTCTAAGGTATAACCAAAAGTTTTTTTTTCTTCTATATAGTCATTATATTTAAATAATCTTTTAAAGAGGGCTTAACAGCAAGCAGTGCTTCACAGAAGGATTTTTATAACTCAGTTGTTATCTCTAAAGTTATTGTGCAGTGTGTAAATGGCCCTTAAGCGTGTACTCACACTAGGTTATCTGAACCTTGCCTAGGCACATTTGACCCTAATTTCACTGTTTGTTTGACAGCTGTGAGTGCTCCCAATCGGATCCACGTGCAGTTCAGTTGGCCAGCCCTGGCCTGGTTGGAAGAGGTGTGACAGCACAGTTCGGTTGGGGTTTGCTTGTAGCGTTAGTGCAAAGCGTGCCTGAGCACGGAACTGAAGAACGGACGTCACTTTTAAGGGACTTTTTCATGTGGATTTATTAATGAATGCAAACTGTCAAAGTTTATTAAAAAATACAAAGCCCCTGCTGCCCTTCAGCTGCCACCTTCAGCAAACCTACTAATAAGTACAGACTTTCTTGAACAATTATGAGCATCAAAAGTGGTGGATCTGTTCAGCAAAAGACTTGACTGTGTATCCCAGCATATCAAACGACTTAAAATAATACAAAACAATATAACCAAAGCAATCTCTATTGTACAGAGCGAGAGCGATTCTCTTCTGTTAAACTAAACAGTCCCATCATCGAAGATGTAAGTGCTCTTAGGCTCGGAAAGCATAAAATTCAAAGTGAGTGCGGGCCGAGGGGTAGAGGGGAGGGGGGGACAATCACACCATTGCACAGTTCAAGACAACCATGCCTACTATGAGTACACCCTAACACTCTTTTCTTGTGTCTTTTAAAAGTCATGTCAAGTTAAAAGAACTTGAGTTTTTACTTGTAGTGCTGATTATCAGGGTCATTCCCAAATCAGCAAACCAGAAAAAATCAGCAAAACTTGTAGATGGGGCGAGCGTTGCAAATTTCTATTTGAATCACTCAGTGGCTGTCGCAGGAGACACTCATGCACCCCACTGCCCTGTTTTAAAAACCATTTCTGAGCACTGCATCTCAACTTTTTAGATGAAAGATGCACTCTCTATGAATGAGCCCATGGGTGTTAAATACTAACCAATTACTTAAATACTAACCAATTATGCAATATGGTTGCATCACTAAGGAAAATCATCATGCATTTCCTTCAGTACAAATCTATACAGTACCATGTACACAATACAGGTTTTTACAAATTATAGCACATCACACACTAAGATATTATTATCATCAAGATCAATATGTGATCTCATGAAGCAATTGTTATTGATATTGTGTTATCACATTATTTGCTTCAGATAATGTGCTTACAGTTATGCGGAATACCTGTAAAGCAGCTTGTTTTACAGTCTGTCTTTGGCTATTATGAAAGTACTGATGCACTGATATATTCATAATCATCATGATTTAAAATCATAACAATTTTACATGCTAATATGATGCGTGTGCAGATTGGGAGGTTTGGATTTGATCTGTAAATGCTTCACATTACTAGATATTAAATGGGAGCCCAGAGAACTCCATGAAAAACACCAAATGGCTTTTCTGTATAGCGTCACAAAAAGAAGAAGAAAAAAAAAAGTCAGTTTTCTTTGGAAATACATGTTGACTCATTCTGCTCTGAGAGTTAGTTGGCATGTAATTGCAAAGTTACTTTAATGTATAGTCTAAAAGGGGACCATGAAAATAAAAGTGAACCCTTGCGTTTTTTTTTTTTTTTGCAGTCTAGACTTTCTTACAATTCTTTTGTGATTACAGTGAATGCTAGCACTGAGAACTGCTGCACTTGCTAACTAGAAGTGTCTAAATAGGATGATTATGTTGAGTAGAGCTGCATCCAAACAACAATTCACGTGACACTCTGGCATCTCATCTTTTGTTCTTTCTCGCAGAGGGCAGCTCATGCTTGTGTTTGCAGAGTTTCACTTTCTGCAGAAACAGTTCCCAGTTCACACTTCTCCTGGTGTCCAAACCTCAGACGTGTGTGCGAGAGTGTCTCCAACTGTGTCTCCAACTGTGTTCTAGCTCGTCGACTCGGGTCACCATGCAACACTGCTCAAACACAAGACATTGCCCCGTCTGCCACACTCGGGCTAGAAGATGTGTGAGAATTCTTAGAGAGGTTGAGGCATTGTCTGAACTCGTCCTTTTTTGCTTCATGCTCTGGCTTTAAAAATTGCTTCTGACTTCAGCCTTTTTTCTGCAAATTTATCATACTGAATCAGAGCGTTTTTTAAGTGTTGTCAGCATGAATGTTCATCTCACACATAAATACCAGACTTAAAGGGACTTCAAGGGATAGTTCTGTCAGACACTAATCATTTACTCCCTCCTGTCAGTTCAACCTTTTCTTCGTCTTTAGAACACAGAACATCTTTTTCCATTATTTTTAGCATACTAAATGTGAATATGTAAAAAAGTTCTTCTAAATCCTTCTAGCAAGCATATGTACATAATTTGTATAAGGAATAGATGTTAGTAGTTCTACATCTAGGCGTTAGTAGGATAACACTTAAACATGTGAAAATCAAAAAATAAAACATCAGCATAGTGGATTTACTGTAAAATAACAGAAGTGAAACCAAATTGAAAGATTACGGGTAAAAGACAGCTGTTGCCTAATTTTAAATTATAGTTAACTTTAGAAAAAATGACTGTAGTTTGTTTAAAATAAATTCTGCAGTTTTAGTTAACTTCTGAAAAGTGCAGTTTTTTGGACACGAAAATTATTTAAGTATATAGTATTACTGCAATACAACTGAAGTACTACAATACAACCAACTGCAGTACATCTACTGCAATACAATTGTAATGTAATGTAATGTGTATTTGTGTAGTGCATGTATCATGTATGGCCATACACCCAAAGCGCTTCACAATCATGTGAGGGGGTCTCTCCAAACCACCACCAGTGTGCAGCATCCACTTGGACGATGCGATAGCATGCACAGGACAACGGTGCCAGAACTGAAGTACTCCTACAGTACAAATGCAGTAAAACTGAATTACTACCACAGCACAACTACTGCAATAGTACTGAAGTAATGCTACTACTATAATAAAACTAAAGTGCTCTTTTAATACTTGTGTACCTAAGTGCAATAGATTATATAGCATCACTATATTGCCACTCTCAGTTTATTTAATGTTACTTCAGTCAACTTTATCGCATTGGAGTTGAACTGTTTATACCTCATTATACTGCAATTTTGCAGTTACATTGAATACAGCACAGTTATCATTGTTTATAGACGACTGCAGTTGTACTGTTCAGTTCACTGCAGTTATTTTTTAATATTTGTTTTTGAAAATAAACTCGAGAAAATTACTTGAATCCAAAAAAGATCTCTAAGAAAAATAATTTCTTGGAGGATGTTGAAGAACAAACCCCTTGGGACACAAGTGCACACGTGCAAGTACAGTTCTTACCACACTGTTGGCATATTAGACTACAGCAGCACAAGTGCTGTAAAGACAGAGTTTACTTGTTTTTAGTCGTTTACTGCAACGTATACTACTGTTGGACTTTATTGTATTGCATTTGAGCTGTTTATACTTCATTGTATTACAATTTTGCAATTGTACTTAATTAATACTGCAGTTATACTTCTCTGTACTGTACTGCAGGTTACTGCAGTTATTTTTTTGTAAGGGTAAAACAAAAGATAACAGCAGTTATATCAAAAAAAGCATTTGAACAACATTATAACTATTAAATAAGTCAGTTCGTTTGTTCACAAACAAGTTAAATGATTCATTCGAAGCAACAATTCAGTTAAATTTAGTTCTTTCTAAATAGTTTACCTCAACTTGTTTCTCTCCATCAGACAAAGCTATTCTATGAAACTGAATATTGTGAAGTTTTATTATGCTTTGTATCCCCATATAACCTTTAAGAGTTTTTTTTAACATGTTTTGTCTACAGCTTGTAACTTCTTAAAACCAAAACCACCAGAACTGTTTCTGTTAAAATATTTAATCTCTTCTCCTTACTATTCTCGTTGTGTTTTATTTTTGCTGCTCCTAATGACAGTTAATGTTGTCTTAGCCAGGTTGTTTATTAGTTTTTAATATACAAAGGTAACAGTTTCATCTCGGACGGAAGCTGGATCCATCGCAGCACTATCGACTGAATTCTATTGTGTTTTTAGTGAGACATTCATCTCCTCCCCTTATCTGTGAGTCTTGAGTGTGTGTGTGTGTGTGTTTGTAGGCATGATTCGGTAGGGCGATAATGTCTGACCATTCCATCCACATAATAGCCTATTGATTTAGTTTTTTTTTGTGCATGGAGCAATAAATTCCCTCAGCGGTATGATGGAAAGTGCACCAGAGCTTCTTTCAAAACTGAGAGATTCATCTGTGCTGTTATACAATATTTTCACACATCTCCCATCATGTCTTAAGTGATTGGATACGATTTTAAAACTTGTAGTAAATATTGTAAAAGCCAATATTCATTAATACAGGAATCACTTTTATGATATCATATTAGCAGGACACGCCATATTAGAATAATCTATACAGTATATAT
>CAIGQQ010032765.1:9296924-9314191 GCA_903798035.1 Danio albolineatus
ATATATATATATGTCAGCAGTTTTGTTGACATCATCAACCTCATTATCATTATTAACACTTCATCAACATTCTCATTTTTCTCCATTATCCTCTTTTTGTCTTCAACATTTCAGTTTTAATTTCGTTGGCAAAAAAAATTCGTCATAATTTTCGTGATGAACAAGTTTCTACCGATGAAAACTAGATGAAAACTAAACAAAATGTAAGTAATGATGATGACAACTATAATAAAAATGTACCAACATTTTCGTTGACTAAAAAAACGAGTCGAAATTGCGATTGGGGACGTGTTTTGGAAAATGTCAAATCAGAATTAATCTTGGTGTGTGGTGCATGACAATAGCTATGTTTCCATCCAAAAATGAGAATGAACTTTATGCGCAAAACTGGATTGTTGCATAAAAGACGTGCAATTAAAGCAGCGCTTCCATCCAACGAGTCAAAGCAGACAAAATCGTCACTTCCTGATTAACTGGCGCCAAATATCAACAATAAAAACGTAATTTGCTGCAGTAGGAGAAGCTGTGTCAATCTTTTTCTTCATTTAATAAATGACTTTTGCCTCAGAAGACCCCTGACACGGAGTGAACGCACGGTGGTATTTGAAGGCGTCAGATGCGGAGAACAGACGCTCTTGATTGTGAAGGTCATTAATAATATAATAACACAACTACTTAAAGGGTAAGGCGTTTTAGAATTACCAAAACAACATTTCAGATGTTTTACGATGTGCTCAGCCTGCTGGTTTGTCCATTTACACACATTTTTATCATCACATGATCTCTTATAACAAAATCACATGACCTTTTTTTTTTTAATGCGCATACATAATTTATGCGGTAAAAGTGTTTCCATCGCAGTTTATGTGCATCTTTTCTAATCGAATAAAAAGTTTATCCTACTCAGTTATGCACACACGTTTTTATTATGCACATTTAAAAAAATTATGCGCATCATGGCGTTCCATCAAACGTTTTTTTTAGGCGCAAATCCAAACTGCAAATAAAAATAGCTGGATGGAAATGTAGCTAATGATTTAAGCGATGTGATTATTTCTTATGTCTGTAAGGATGTAATGATACTGTAGTGCTATAAGCGCACTTTAATTTTGACGTATATTTTCGCTTCATAATTCCTCTGTGTGAGTTAACAGAGTTATTTACTCAGTGCTATAACTGAGCACCTGCATGTACTGCAACAGCAGCTACATCAGCAAAGCTTGCTATAGACTAACATTGCAAATTGAACTTAAACTATTTTGAGCCCTTTCAAAGATTTAATGTCTTGAAACTGTTCAACAGACTGGTTAAAAAGATGTGTAGTTTACCATGTTAAAATAAAGTGTTTGTTAAATAAATGCACAATCCTGCATTTTGAGATGGCTACTGTTCTTACATGTGGATTGATTGTCAACATAACTCTACATATTACTTACGATATAAATAAACAATGCTTATCTAATTTTTGTTCTTCAATGGAAAAGTTATATTCCATTTTAATAAGACAGTTGTGTTTAATTTTAAGTTAGAATATTTTGTATAAATAAATATTTACAATATTTAATTTTAATTAAATTAGACTTAAATTAAACCCAATATATTTTAGTCCACTAAATCTATAGTAGAAAACTAAAATATGACAAAAACTAAAATGGAATTTCAGTCAAAAGACTAGGACTCAAACAAAATCAAAATTTGCTGTCAAAATTTACACTGCAACATTTCAGTGATTTATTTATTTTTTTGTCTTCATCTTGATCTTCATTGTCTCTATTATCGTTTTTTTCCTCATAATCTTCATCCTTGTTGTCTTCTTCACCACTGTCACCATTAATTACAAAGTCCAAAAATGCATATATCAGGAACGACTCTTTAAATTCCTGCCGTTTACATCCAAATATTGCAAATATAATATTTAGCAAGTCATTTACACAGTAAAACTGACTACCTACTCTGTTAGTTCTGTACCATTGTGGACAAAACCTTTATAGTTTTTACAGGTCGTTTATCCTAAAAGGAAGAGAAAAAAAAAACAAGTGGTTGCTAACAAAAGACATTTTTACGACTTATTGACCCATCGTTATTCATTGCTGTAATGATGTGTGTATTTGAGTATAACGTCCTTCCTCACGTGGTGCTTTGTGTCCCCTCGGGCTTCATTTTCCATTCTTCCTCGGTCTTGATGGTGAAGGCAGTGATCCCTGTCATTAATGGCCAATGATATAAAATTGTGGTCAGGTTTTATGAGCTCTCATGTAAATTGGATGCAGGGGCTCGTAAATGTGGTCATTGTGTCTGAGGTGAATGGCAGTGGTTGGTGAAATGAATGAGTGAGGTCTGCCCTCAAGGTCCTGCTAGATGGCAAATACATAAAACTTAGTCAGGACGCCCACAAACACCTAAAACCGATCATGTGCGCATGCAAATACACTTTGGATTTTCACTCCGTCTCTCTTTTTTTTTTTCTGTCTTTCCTCCAGTGCAAGAGATTTATTGTTTCATTCTACTCAACATATGCATCTCTAAAATTAATTTCAAGGAGGTACATTGACCCATCTGGGGGAGCTGTTGATTTATCCAGATGAAAATGATTGCTTTCGAAATGACCTCAAGCCACTGATTGAAAAGGGAAATTGTCATGATTTTTTAATGCATTTGTTTGTTTGTTTGCTTCTTGGCACAAATATATTGTCCTGGTTATGAATGCAATCACATATTATGGATTAGGGCAATAAAACATTTTAGCAGGATTGAATTTACACAGCCGTAGTCTTTTATAAGCGAGAGACAAATTGAGTCGGTACTTAAGGCCTAAATAGAACCGTTAATTAATATTAAATAGAAGAAAACATGTTGCGAAATATATCAGGGGAAAGCAAGGGGTGCTTATTGTGTTGTTTGGATACAGCAGTGCAGTCATATTTTTTTTCTGTAATGAATAGCTTGATTAATGTGCTGTTTTGTTTTATATTGGCCAGGATTAACTTTCATTATCTTTGTGTTACAAATAGCTAGTGTCTGGTTTTATGAGGCAACATCCAACTTCATCCACGACTTCAATAGATGAAACACAACCTAAATTTGACTGAAAAGCTGAAGCGTATTTTATGGCATGTGAAATGAGGTAAACATCTTGCAAATTTGAAACTGATAATGAAAAATAGCCTGTCAAGTGAGACAAAGTTAGTTATGGGGAAAAAAAGAGATTTATTATTATTATTAGGTACACAAACTGTACTCTTGTTTACATTTATCTAAGTTAATTATGGTCCTTTTGAAAAAGATGGCAGATTTGATTGACTGTTATGGCAGTAAAGCCTTACTTTATTCTGTTTAAAAGTTAATAAATTTCAACTTTAGTATGTCACTCATCATGCCTGTGTCTGAAGGTTTCCAGTAGCAACAGCAATAAAATGACTGCCGTCAAAAAAAAAAATAGAAAAAAATTAAAATCCAACTCCCATTGGCATCAAAAGACAAGGAAATGAGCAGCGCTTTCCAATCTGCAATGAACACAGCAGATAAGGCAGACAATAGGACCCAATCACGCTGCTCTTCACAATAGACCCTCATGAGGTTCCCTGAAGCAGATGGATCATTTGCATAGACGCAGGCCTGCGGTGATTGTGTTAGGTATTAGGTGTATTAAAACTATCTCTGCAGGAAAAGTGATCATAAGCTGTTTCAGATCTCTATTGAAAGTGAAATCTTTTTTTTTTTTTTTTATTGTTGTAAATGTCTACTGAGCTGGATAAGTCCTTCCAGACAATGATTAACCTTCTTAATTTCTCTTCAATAATACTGTGCACTGAACATAGAAAATGTTATTTAGATCTCTAGAACTGCACTTTAGAGGCATGAAGGTATTTGGGGTGTTTGAGAGCTACTCAATACAAGCAGGTCATTTCTTGAGTAATAATTTGTTAGTCTTAAACAGTCATCGTTCTTAAGTGAGCAGTACTGTATGCGAAAGTTTGATTCATTGATCCTCAACAGTTCTATTTCTTTTTTTTTTAAATAGTGTTGGAAAATTATTTATTTATTTATTTATTTGTTTATTTATATATTTATTTATACTTGCTTACTTACTTACTTACTTACTTACTTACTTACTTAGTGTATGATTCATTCAATCGAGTCTGTTCTTCCTGATTGAGCTTCTCTGTGATATGATATGAGTAACATCAACAATTTTAATTAATTTCAGTCAGGGTGTTCATGAGGGGTTCTGAACAACTGTCTCTGTTATTTGAGTAACATTGAAAGGTTTAACTAATTTGCATTATTTGGTTCATCCTGACAGTCTCCTGTTTCACATATGAATAATGTTTAAAATATTTGATTCATTATAATGATCCTCTTTATTTAACATGAATAGAATTAGAAACGAGCCTCATTTTAGTGACTTAGTTCATTCTGATTGGTCCTCTAGCTCTCACAGAAGTAACACTTGAAGATCTGATTAATTCTAAAAACTTGATTCATCCTCAACAATAATCTCCTCTTTTTTATGAGTAGGATTAGATGGTCTGATTCATTTTACCACATTGGTTCATCCTGACTTGTCCTGTCATTTGAGCCAAACTGAAAGGTGTTCATTTGAATGATTTGGTTTCGTTCCATTATGAAGTGTTAGGAAGTCAGACTCATTTTGATGACTCTATGAACTGATCCTCTGTCTTTTATGTGAATACTGCATGAAAGTATTTTTCAGTTTACACACTTGGTTCATTCTGAATGTTTTATGTTACCATCTTATTAGTGCATTTATCTATTTATTGGTGTAATAAGTATACAAAGTTGCCGATCATCCTGTTTCGATGAATCTTTGGTAGAGAGATCATTTTAGATTTTTCTAATAAATTGATTTGAATTTGTCATCCTGAATGCGATTTGATTCTTTCATTTGAATAAAAAGGTATTTTCCTATTAGTATGTCTGTGTTGGTAGCAACTTCTGTAAGTGTGTAATGCTGACACTCATCTGTAGATGTTTTGATATTTACAGTAAGAAGATCTAATGAACGATTGGAGTCAGATGTGCCAGTGAAGGTCCCCTGACCCAAAACGTAATAGTGTTTATTGACTCACCTACCACTTTAATTTCCCCCACAATATGAGCTTCGGACAGCCTGACTATCCATCATTGTCTGGCAGCTCAGCTCAGCTCTGCTCTGAAGTATACTCTGGCTGTAGAGCCAAAGCATGGTGGAAAAGTAATACATTATCTGAACATTGTGTAGGTTATTATATTGCTGAGATTTTATTTATTAATTCTGCATGAGCTGGATCACATTACCATTATAATTTTATATATACTGGCATCATGGTGGCGCAGTGGGTAGCACAATTGCCTCACAGCAAGAAGGTCACTGGTTCGAACCCTGGCTGGGTCAGTTGGCATTTCTGTGTGGAGTTGAGAGGGGTCTGGATGCAGACCTGGTGCAGTGCAATCTGAGCTGCATCCAATGCTTTTTAATGTGCTCACCTAACCCCAGCCCTAACCCTACCAGTCACAGTGACATCACTCACTCCATTGAGTGTATTGTGTCTGACATTGCATCGCTGAGTGATGCAGTCTCAGCTTGCATCATGAAGACTGCTTCTAGATACAATTGGTGGAGTTGGCACCTTCTCCTCGTGTTCTCGTGGATTTCCTCTGGGTGCTTTCCCCCACAATCCAAAGACATGCGCTACAGGTGAATTGGGTAAGCTAACACCCATTGTGTGAATGGGTGTGTATGGGTGTTTCCCAGAGATGGGTTGCAGCTGGAAGGGCTTCCCCTGTGTAAAAAATATTTTGAATAAGTTGGCGATTCAATCCGCAGTGGTGACCCCAGATTAATAAAGGAACTAAGCCGAAAAGAAAATAGATGGATGGATATATATAACACAAAACACCCCAATGTGGCTCAATAATATTTAGGTCTTGTGACTGTGCAGGCCATGGGCGATGTTCAGCTTCACTTTCATGTTCATCAAACCACTCTGTCAACAGTCTTTCCGTGTGTATTGGTGCATTATCATCACCTGATAATAATACAATTTTTTTTTGACAAACTCACGACACTAATCAGCTGTTAGAGGAAGAGCTGTCTGGATATCTGTCTATCACTGATTGTGAGTTGTCTTGTCTCTTGTCCCTCCCCTAGTGGTGGAACAAATCTGATATTTAGAGAGCGAGTGTGACAGTGAGAGGGCTGAGCTTTCAGCAGATTAATAAAACATATCTAGCTCACAGAAAATGTCATGTATGTATTATCATTGTGTGTTTGTTGAACATCAAAGCAAACATTCAGTCTTTTACTGTATGATTGTAGCATAATCTACTATGTTGCATAACAGAATAACATAACCTTTTTATGATCTGGAATAAACCTTGTACATGTTGTGTCATCTTCAGCATTGTGTTGTACACGAACACAAGTTTGCCATTTCATGGTGTCACACCATATTTATTTCTCATTACATGCACATAATAGCTCTTGCCTAAAAATCCATAACCTTAACCTTGTCGTTGCGCACATTATCAGCTGTTTCAAGCCTATCAAAAGAAAAAAGCCTGTTTAATACCAGCTGTGTACTCCACTCATTATCTGCGTTGAACCGACAGTCCCAGTCTATCAATTTATGACACTGTCTCAGTCCATAACAGATGAGTTCTTTACACCACACAGCATGGGCATAATTAGTTTTGTCTTGATTGATTGAGCGGTGCCTTACTACTGCACTTGTTTTACATTAGGACTGCACTGTAATTCATTAAATTGACAATTCTTCTGATCTTTCATGTGGCGGATAAGCATGTTGTTAAATATGACAGTAATTTACCTTTAAAGAAATATAGTATGTTTTGCATGCTGGTTTTGACAACAGTCACTGGCAGCAAAATATATGAAGTATATAGAAAAATATCTAATTATTAAATTAAAAAATGAAATATAAAGAAATATATACTCATTCTTTTTTTTTCTTCCTATTTTTAAACTAATGTAATTACAATTTAATGACCAAAATAATAAAAAAGACACCGTTGCAGAAAGTAAGTGGCTTTAAGACTGCAATGAGGTTTTTAGCTGATTTTCACAGACTTTTTGACTCTTCCTTCAATTACTCATTTATAATATTTAGTATGATTAGTGAGATAGTGTTACTTTTAACCCAGGTTGATTATTGATACGTACCCCTGTATACATTTCTGGAGAGCATGAAATACATCCCAGGAGATATGTTTTTAATAGTTTTTGTTTTCGGGTATCCACTAGAGGCCACTGTGTAAGCTTTTTTAAATCTAAAATTTCTCTCGCGAGTACCATTCGCACCTGCTGTTCTTGCGTAAATTTACTAGAGGCCGCTGTCGACTGACTGACTGCCTAATCGACCAACCAATCTCCCCATTTCCTTCCCTAAACCCAACCAATAGTGTTTAAAGAAGCACAGAGTAAACCGCCTACTGCCTTTCTTAAACCCAACCAACAGTGTTTCAAAAGCAATCCAGAAAAAGAAAAGTGCTCTCACCCGCCTGATTTTTACCACGTTTTCAGATCTTATCACGTTTTCACCCTGTAATTTACTTGTTCATTTTATTTTTTGCCTTTTGTTCTTGTTTTACCTTCTTTCTTGAACTTCTCTCTGCATCTCAAGTCTGCCGACACACGTGGCGAGCCACTGGGCAAACTGGTAACAGCGGAAAAACCATCCACGCGAAGGTAAGCGTTCAGCTGTTAGCAAGAAAAGAAATAGAAGCTGTCGACAGCGTATCTTTTAAAGAGGAAATGCAGCCATACATAGCCCTGGCTACATATTTTGTGCTCTCCAGAAATGTACGGGGGTACATTTTCACAATGAGTGTTCTGTTTAAAAGGGGTGGTCCAGAGTGTATTTTTTAAGCTTGATTGTGTTTATGGGGTGCAAATCAGTGTGTGCTCATGCTTCATTTGTGAAAAAGCATGTTATTTTTTCATATATCTTACTTTGATTGAATACAGCTCCTTAGCTAACATGAAAGCGACTGTCATATTTTCTAGTTCCCCCAAGAGCCTGTCCTCAACAGGCTCTGATTGGTCTGCTAACATAATGTGCTGAGATTCGTGGATTGGCTCCATGTCACAAGGAAGCGTCTTGCTTTAACATTACAGCACATCTGGTCACGCCCCATCGCTGCGCGAGGTGTATACTTGAAACCTAAAGGGTTTATGACATCATTAACCAGGATGTATTTTTTGTAGTCCCCAAACTTTGTTCGCTGTAGGCTTTGATAAGCTAATTCTGTAATAGCTAATGTCTTCCTTTGCATTGAACTTTGAGCTTTTTACATGTAGAGATGTTGTTTATGTTCACACAGCTACATTACACATCAACTAAAGTTTAAAATATGATATCGTAGTGGACCACCCCTTTAAGGCTTGTTTACACAAAAAATCAAAGATGTAAACTTAATTATATTGATTTTTTTTTACAATGATATATAAATACACAGATGTTTAGTAGCTCCACCATTTACAGTGAAAATCAGGAAATAGGTGGTCATCAATAATTCATTGGTCATTTGTTTCCTTATGTCTCAATTTACAGTTTGAGTCTTCACATAAATTACATGCAACATGCTTCTAGTTTGGGACCTGACTCTGCCAACTCAGGGGACTGTAACACTAACAGCTGCTGGACACAAAGTATCCAAGAAATTCACTGAATAGCAAGAGCAGGAAAAGAGTCAGAGGAAAACTTGAATATAGCTGTATAGCTAGTATCTGCTTACTAATTATATGATAGTATTGCTCTGTCACTGTACTTTAATTGCCCACTCCGAACTTTGGGATTCAGCTTCATATGCAGATGCCCATTATGCCAAATGGGACTGTGACTGCAAGCCGAAATGACCCTGAGCTGCTTTAAAGCATCATGTTCTGCCCACCCACCATCTGTCCTCAGCGAGTGCCCAGCCTTGGGCACAAATCTGGAATTGATATGGAAAGTACATGTTCAGCATCAGCAGTGGTCAGATAGCTGGAGTGTAGCCCTGTACAACCCCTCCAGTAGTATTTTTCTCCTAAAACACACAGTAAAATAATCCTGAACAAAATGAACTCATTTATTGTTATAGATAGGATGGCCATCTATCTGGTTTTAGGTCCGTCTATCAGCAGCAAAGGCTTGAGTCGGACACTCATTTGTCTTTGTCAGTATGGACTGTTTTTCCTGTGCCGCCAACTTTGTGCCTCAGATTATGAGTGGTTTATAAATGATTCAGTATTTTTGAATCAATCAAGTGAGTATTGTATGTCATTCATAAATACAGCCACTTGCTTTGTTTCTGAATGAACGAACAGATTCAAATGAATGAATTGACTCTCTCAAAAAGACTTATTTTGCTATTTTGACATCACAGCTTAAAGCAATACTGTTTTTAACCTTAAAATACAGTATGTTAACCTTAAAATGATGTCTCTTAAAATTATATCAGTGTTAGAATAACGTTTAACTGGATGAAGTTTGCCTCTCTGGCTACCAGATTTGCCTCTTGTTATCTAAAAAAATTACACTTGCAACTTGAAGTGAAAGACCTGGTATACGCATCCCTGCCCATCCCCTGTCAGTTGAACCATGATCATCTACATGTAGAAATGGCTTTTAAAAACGAAGGTGATCTGCTTTGTTGGTAACAGGCAATTGCACTCATTAACCACAAGGGGATCTGCAAAAGAAAATCGCATAGTGTCAGTTTAATGGAAAACCAATTATAGAATGAATTCTGCCCTAAATTTTTCAAGATCTTTATTTATTACTTTTTAATGAATGAATTTTTGGCAGTATACATATTGAACAACAACAGTTAGAGTTTTCACTCTCCTCTCAGTTTATTGCTAAGGTCCTGTTTATCATACTTAACTGGCAGATTATGAACAGATTTTGTGTTATAGGACAATAATATAGTAATAAGGAATTATTAATATAGACAATAAGGAATTTCAGAAGCCACTGTTGATAAACCTAATAGGTTTTATTTAAACCTATTAATCTATTAATCTGTTCACAGAAAATGACTATGAAGCATTATGATCACTCAACATCATGAGGAACCTCTGCTCTGTCATCAGAAGCATCATTTAAATCATACCAGAAACCTCATCATAAATGTAGCATAGAAAATGAATAGCTGCGTTTCAACCCTAATGTGAAGCAAATAATTTCAAATTTAGCAAAAAATAAATAAGTAAAAATCCAAATGTGAATCAGCTGCATTTTCTTCAAGTTATTACAGTGACTGATTGTAGTATTGGTAACCTGGTATGTATCAGTAAGTAAAACAAGCATAATGGAGACAGGAATGCAGTCCTAATGTTTACTACATCGGAGTTTATTTGGACATATTTGGGCAATCAGCTCTTTTATTTCACCACCCATTTATTTTTTCGATATTTCAAAATGCACATTAGCAGTGATGAAACACAGCTATGTGTACCAACAACAATTACTAAATCACACCGTGCATGAACAAATAATGCCTTAGAACAATTTACAGAGACATATTTGAAGGTGTGCCTGGCCGGACATGTTGCACATGAAATATACATGAAAGATGTGGACATGACCAGAGGACACAGAAAACTAGGAAGACCAAGGACAACACTGTGTCCAACAACATGTGATGCAACAAGATTCTACTGACAAGAAATTTGTCTGTCCACACCAGACACAACACAACATAAACATTTAAATACACTGTAAAAAATGGCAGTGATTTCATCGGTAAATAAACTGTAAAAATGCTGCAGTAAAAATCCGTAACCTGGTTAACAGTATGTTTCCTTAATATACAGGTATATGGCAAATAACCGTAAATTAACTTACCCAGAATTCCCTGCATGGCACATCACTTTTTATGCTTTTTGTTGAGATTACTGCGGATCTTTTTAGTTGTTTACCCATCAGTGGTGTACATTAAAAATTTATGTAACATCTAATGCTGATAAACAATGTTTATTTCATGACTTTAATTGTATGTGTGTTATCATAATGGTGTTTAGTAGCTGTGTGAATGACACTGAGCACCTTCTATAAACTGATACACTCTTCTGCTTGTGGGAAAAGTTGTTTGTGATGAGCATTGGTTCATTATGTAGCTTTCTCTTCACCACCTGCATATGGCTGTGTTAACGAGTTTATCTGTGTAACAAAAGATGTGTAGATGTCGGTAATTCAAAATACAGACATATTACCTCTTTAAATGAATTAAATAAGTTAGTTTACTGTAAAAATCACCTGAGGTGATCATTGTCATAGTAGTTTATGCTGTTGTTTAGCCACAACTTATGTTCAGCCACGCCGATATAGAAAACTTTTCTAAAATATACAGTTGAAATCACAAGTATTAGCCCTCCTGAATTATTAGCGTCCTGTATATTTTTTCCCAATTTCTGTTTAATAGAAAGAGAACAGTTTTGAACACATTTCTAGACATAATAATTTTAATGATATAAACATAATAATTTAAATAATTTCTTATAATTTAAATTCAAGAAACTTATATTCAGCTTAAAGTGCAATTTAAAGGCTTAACTAGCTTAATTAAGCAAGTTGGGATAATTAGGCAAATCACTGTATATCTGTGGTTTCTTCTGTAGACAATCAGAAATTATAACCTAAAGGGACTAATAATATTGACTTTTAAATGGTTTTTAAAAAAATCAAACTTTAAAAATGAAAAGCTTTTATTTTAGTGAAAATACATACTGTGAAAAATTCCTTGCTCTGTTAAACATCATTTGGGAAATATTTGAAAAAGGGAAAAAAAAATCCCAGGAGGGCTAATCATTTTGACTTCAACAGTATGTGCTAATAAACCTGCATATTCCGGTTACAGATAGTTGGGACAAAAATTCATTTAATTTTATTGTTTTGAAGTGTCTTTTCGCATGTAGTTATCACATGGTGTTACAAGAAGACGCATTGAGAACACTTGAGGAATATTGGTGTCTAATGGGAGCATGTAGCGAACACAGCCACAGATTAAATATCCTGAAACAGTTGGTTTCAGTCTTTGAAATGGCAATGACGCTAACTCTGAACCTAACCCAGTTTGAAGACCCCTGTGTTAGTCAGAGGTGCTTTTATTGGCCAACATGTCCTGCACCAAAATTGATGATGATACATTCTTACATTCTTACCTTTAGTTTCAAGCATTCTTTAGCCTGAGCTGATCTCAGACATTCCCGCCTGCATCAAATTAATTAACAGATTATTATTATGTTTGTAAATTAACATCGTTTGCTGTCGAATGTAAAACTAAGTTAAATGAAATGTACCTTACAAGCAGAGCGGGAAGTTTTTGTGTATGTGCTGACAAAATACCATCAGATTAGTTAAGTAAGCTTCGCTCTATCAAAACCATATCTAACACAGTAGATTTAACCATATCTAACAAAGTAGATTTAACCATATCTAACAAAGTAGATACCATAGACTCTAGAATAAAGGGACTTTGCATATACAAAAGTAATATTTAAAAAAAAAACTTTATCCCTTCCAAACTCCTTCTGAAGACTCCTTCCAATGTCACATGCGCTTTCCCATCCACTGAGCAACAGGTCCAGCCGTGATGCGGAGCAACAGGTCAGCCGTGAGTCGAAGCAACAGGTCCGGCCGTGAGACGGAGCCACAGGTCGAACATAAGGTATCTAAGCACAGCCGTCGCTTAGTCGTTAGGTTTATAAAAGTGCGTATATATACTTTATACAGTAAACTAAATGTGTTATTTTAAAAATTGTGTAAAATTGTTAAATACACACAAAATAACTTACATCTCAGACAGAATTTCACTCACTTCCCAGCGAAAAAAAAATGCCAGTTTCTCGCACTGATGTCCCTGCAGCTTGACAGGAAGTGCATGCTCTATTTCATGTCCGCGTTCCAGGCACTGCTGGGTTGTAGATCAGGACCGATTTTCAACCTAAATTGGGTTGAATCAACCCAATTTTCTTACCTAGCAGTCTCAACCCAGCATTTGGGTTAAAAAACCAACCCAGCATTTTTTAGAGAGTATTAAGCTTCAATTATGTGTATGTGGCAAATAAAAATTAAACACTAACCGATCCCAGGTAAAAAGCAAAAACTATGTCATATATAATGTGACATCAAAATATCTCTCTGCAAACAAAAGTTGCTACATAATTCCTCAGTCATGTTGAAATAGAACAAACAAACAAATATAATTCTGTACAATACTCTAAAGACATCAGTTTCATTTTTCATTAGTCCTGTATCTTGTAAATGACACATTTGTCTTGTATAAAATGTATTATTTTAATTCTTTCAGGGAGCAGCTACTGTAGATTGTGTTGTTATGCGAACTCATTATGAGCTGTTCGTGAATAAGTATTATATTTTAATGTCTCAAGCGCAGAGAAGTGTATAACATGACTAGACATTTGCTTCTAATTGCATCAATTTTAAGAGGCCTCGCAGACAGTAAATTAGAGCTCATCTGCATACATGCCGCACCACGCATGCAAGCTGCATTGTTTCTGCTTTCATCAGTGGGGCGAATGGCTGAACAGAAGAAGAGGTATCCAGAATGAAATAAAACAATCTGTCAGGGCCTTTATTTGCAGCTGTCACTTTTAAAATGTGTAGGAAGAATGATTGTCTTTATTATTGAAAACTATCAATTTTGCATTTCTGTTTCTATGTTAGTCCCAACAGAATTTGAGAGAGGTCATTTTCGCTTCTTGGTATATTGTGTAGGAGGAGTATATTGTGCAGAGAGGAAACACATTGTCTTCGCTTAAAAATAATCAATGCTGGATTCTAATGTGCGCATCACTTTTTACACATGGTTTCAAATAACTAGCAAATATTTTATGAGTGGCTTCAGTCAGTTCCATATCTGAAGTGCCTTTTATTTTCTGAAAGAAGTAACGAGATTAGATCAGTACACAACTGTTTTATTGTGATTAAACCTTTACTTAACAAGGCTGCTGCCACAGAGGTTTAAATTTCCTTTACAAGAGAGACTTGTGGCAGTAACCACATTCATACACTACTAAAGTACTCTTATAAGTGAAATGAAAACACAGGTACTTTCAATAAGCACATTTTAAGAACCCTGTCATGCATGAAGGAAACAAATGAAGTATTTATAGCAATTAAAATAAAGAGATTAAAACTATACAGTGCAGTGTATATTTAGTTTGTTGTCTGTTGGCTACATTTTACACCAGAAAGTGTCAATAAGTGTTTATTACCGAATCTTAAATTCCGTGATTTATAATTTGCAAAGCAACAAAACAAGAGTGTTCATGACAGTGAAAACAGCTGCTGTAGAGCTGTACATTGTTTCAACTCGAATTTGGGTTAAACATGGGCAAACCAGTGAGATATATTTTTGAATGAATTAAAAATATTTTTTAACCCAAATTTCAGGGGTCTGTTTTTTGTACATTGATTACTCAATTAGCTGAATTGGGTTATTGACGATTTGACACAATCCAGGATCATTTCGTTCTTCAAAACTCATCCGAGAGTTGCCACCCTGCGAAGGAAACTCATTTCGGCTTCTGGATCCTAGGTTCAACCATCGGTCGGATCCTCCTCTCCAGTACCCTGGAATAGACTTTCCCCAGGAGGCTGAGGCGTGTGATCCCCCTATACTTGGAGCACACCCAATAAAAATCTTTAATAATAAATAATTAATAATATTCATGTTTATATACATAAAAGTTTTTAAAAATATAGAAATAAAATAAACTAAATAAAAGTACAAAAAGTTTTTAGATACAAACATGTACTAATTTAGGGTACAAACATGTGCTGTTTCAGACTTTACTACATTGCTGTTTTGACATGTTTTGACAGCTAAAATGACAGTGATTTGATGCTTTGCAAAAGTTGCGGACACCTTAACCGATATCAAAATACTTCTTGATGCAAAATTAATTTTAAATGGTAACGCTTTACAATAAGGTTCATTAGTTAATGCATTTACTAACATGAACTAATCATGAACAACACTTGTACAGCATTTAATAATTATTATTGATCATTTACTAATGCATCGTTAACATCCTAGCCCATGCTTGTTAACATTAGTTAATGCACCGTGAGTTAACATGAACTAACAATGAACAGCTGTATTTTCATTAACTCGCGTTAACTAACATGAACAAATACTGTAGTAAATGTATTGTTTATTGTTTGTTCATGTTAGTAAATGCCTTAATAAACATTTACTAATGAACCTTATTGTAAAGTGTGACCTTTTAAATCCTTACGCTGATTAAGAAACTTGAATAGGCCTAGGCTACTATAATAAAGAAAAATCCCATCTAGAATGTAAAACTAAATAAATTGCTAACTAGTCTTGACACATGAAAGTGTAAAGCCTGCATCCCACAACTAAGGTGGAAAGTTATTGCGTATCATATTTAATGAACCGATTACTACGATTTTTTTATTTTGCTCGCATGGATAATTGAATAGAGGGCGCCACGGTGGCCTAGTGGGTAGCACGTTCGCCTCACAGCAAGAAGGTCGCTGGTTCGAGCCTCGGCTGGGTCAGTTGGCATTTCTGTGTGGAGTTTGCATGTTCTCCCCGTGGTTGCGTGGGTTTCCTCCGGGTGCTCCGGTTTCCCCCACAAGTCCAAAGACATGCGGTACAGGTGAATTGGGTAAGCTAAATTGTCCGTAGTGTATGAGTGTGAATGAGTGTGTGTGGATGTTTCCCAGAGATGGGTTGCGGCTGGAAGGGCATCCGCTGTGTAAAAAATATGCTGGATAAGTTGGCGGATCATTCCGCTGTGGCGACCCCGGATTAATAAAGGGACTAAGCCGAAAAGAAAACGAATGATGAATGAATGAATGGATGGATAATTGAATATTATTCAGATGATGTCATTACGCTGATGTGCCATCAACCAATTGTTGCCTTGCTGACCATGATTTCGAGTATCGATAGATCTGTCCATCACAACATACGCAGCGATCTGAGATCAGTTCATCCATACATTTTAATCTGGTTCACGAACTTGTTTGAAGAACCAAATTAGGCAGAGATCAGTTATCAAGGTCAACTGATCATCAAAGATCATCACTTAGATCCAAGGTACAAAGAACGGACCCCAGGTTCTCCATATTGACCCAAATTTGATTTGGAACTTTCCCAGCATGTTTTAGTGTATTATACACAGCATATGTGTTGTGATTTCTGACACATCACGGCATTACTTGCTCAGTAGATTTGTTTAAAAACAATAAAATGATTCATCCAGGAATGACACATTGTATTCTTTTGCTTGCTGACATGCAAAGATCCAGCTGTGGCTAAAAAGTACAATCAAAAGTAGAAAACAAAACAAAAAGTAAGCTAATAAACAAGAGTGATAACTAATTTAAACCTGTTAAATTCGAAAATATTGTTAAAAATGTCAGTGTTGTCAGGTAATGCCCCTAGATGCTTTGAATGCCTACAGTGCATGTGCTAAAGGTATGCTGCTGAAACCATTGATTTAGAATAAATAAGATGTATGATATAGGAAATATAGAAGACAATTATTTTTGAAATGTTGTCATCGTCATTGCTAAAAATATTCCTAACCGTGACTCTGAAGTAGAAGAGGAGCTTTGTGAACACAAGTTTCCTTACAAGCTGTGGCAATGTTGAGGGTCTGAAGCTAATGTTGTTGACGCTTGCAAGCCAAGAGCCAATCCATCAGGCGGAGGTCGGTGGAAAAAAACAACGACGGCGAGGTACTTCATCGTTTTAAAAGGCTATTCATCACTGCAGTCGCTGCTGTCAGCTTCTGCTCCAATATTTCCAGGGGAGGAATCGGGAACTAGCCAGACTCCTTCCTCAGTTTCTCCAGCACATCACGAGCTCGGCAGACGCCAGGAAGAGTCGCTGTCTCATGTGGGCTCTCACACACTCAAAAGCACACAGTCTCAGTTGTTTCCCCATGAGCCCTAGGGGTGTGCGGGCCACACACATGTGTTTGAGAGAGGAGAGCAGATAAGCAGGGATCAAAGAGCCAATGCGGGCTTTACATCCTGACAGAGAAACTGAGCTCAGTGCTGCAGTTCCCAAAACAGACAACAGACATACCGCATCTCTCAGTACTGATGTTTACCGGCCTCTAGTTTCAGAATATTCAGTTTATTTTCAATGCAAACTGTGAACAAAAATTTGAAAGAAAAATTTCATATAATACAATTTATTATTATTATTATTATTATTATTATTATTATTATTATTATTATTATTATTATTATTATTAT
>CAIGQQ010032765.1:9319383-9344888 GCA_903798035.1 Danio albolineatus
AAAAAAAAGCCAAATGTTTTGCAAAAGAAATGTTCAAAAATGAGGGCGTCACGGTGGCACAGTGAGTAGCACGATCACCTCACAGCAAGAAGGTCACTGGTTCGAGCCTCGGCTGGGTTAGTTGGCGTTTCTGTGTAGAGTTTGCATGTTCTCCCTGTGTTCACGTGGGTTTCCACTGGTTGCTCTGGTTTCACCCACAGTCCAAAGCATAGCTGTCAACATTGTGTTGTTAAAATAAGGGATATGCCCTCCATAATAAGGGATTCAAATCGCGTGTACAGAATTCGTCTGGGAAACGGCATCTATTTATCCCCATGGAGCGCATTCAAGTATCAAGTTTCAAGTATTGCAAAGGAGGGGCGATGGCACCTGTAATGAAAAGGAAGGGAATCGCGTCGTTTTTATATTTATTTCAAAGTGTGTTCATGCCTAAATAAACCAAAAGCACAGAACTGACTCACATTTGAAAGCTAGGGGCGGCTCCTGGTGGTTCGGCTGTATGGGTGGCGTATAGGGAGGCTCTTTAATGTTTATTACCACCCTTCGAAAAAAAAAAAAAAAAAAAAAAAAAGAAAAACGGGAGAAATTTGGGAAAATACCTTTATGGGATGATAGTGGTATAGGACTGTAAAATATGGGAGAACCCCGGCAAAATCGGGAGGGTTGACAGGTATGGTCCAACGACTTGCAGTATAGGTGAACTGGGTTGGCTAAATTGTCCATAGTGTATGTGTGTGAATGAGTGTGTATGGATGTTTTCCAGTGATAGTTTGCAGCTGGAAGGGCATCCGCTGTGTAAAAAACATGTGCTGGATAAGTTGGCGGTTCATTCTGCTGTGGCGACCCCAGATTAATAAAGGGACTAAGCTGAATAGAAAATGAGTGAATGAATGAAGTATATGACTCCTCACAATTCACAGAAACCTAATACTAGTGTATGTGTGTGTGTGTGCTTGCATGTGGATATTATATCACTTTTACAGTACAGAACCTTATGTCTCTTAAATCTAGGTAGGGAGCCTTTAAACAGCAGGCACAGGATTTATTTATTGATTTTTTTATTTTTATTTATATTTTGTATCTTCAAGTCTAGTTATCTCTCTTTTTTGGACCTGTTAAGCTCAAGCAATCTGTTCATTTAAACAGAAAGCCGGAGTCATTCCTGAGTCGTCATGCTGCTTCAGGATAATTCAGTCTGATTCATGGTCAGAGAAGACAGAGGAAGCGCTGCAGTAGCGGTTGCTCATCTTCTCTAAGCCACAGGTTGTGTCTCATAGAGGAGTGAGGGCATCAAGTGTAATCAATTCTCTGATTAACAGAGAAATGGAGGAAGAAGCAGTTTGGGATGCTTTAGACGAAAAGGATGCCGAATTTAATTGTGATCACAGCGGTTGAACACTTTTCTGAAGTGTGTTAACTTTTCATGCTGTTGAGAACAACTGGCCGTAGGGTTCTCATTATGCCATTATGTTTCATTTGCATCAGGGGTTTAATGAACAGCCCCGATTGAGAGCATACTGTATATCTTTTTTTTCCTCACCCGCTGCTACTGTGCCAGCTGTGAGGTGAACTTTGGTGGAGGAGCTAATCATATAAATGTCTTGACGTGATGTTGTGATGACAAATGTAGCAAATGTAGGATGTACGTAGCAGACATGCTGCATTCACTGTTGTTTTCTGCCTTTTCCTACTTAAGGAGTACCTTACTTTTTCTCTTATTGTATACGGTTTTGCCAGATAAAACACAATGTATGTTCTCTCAGTGTCTGCATGGGTTTGCTTCAGGTGCTCCAGTTTCCACCACAG
Organism: Danio albolineatus; assembly: GCA_903798035.1. Lineage (NCBI taxonomy): Eukaryota > Metazoa > Chordata > Actinopteri > Cypriniformes > Danionidae > Danio > Danio albolineatus. Next base: position 9,321,190 of record CAIGQQ010032765.1, read on the forward strand.
TCTAAAAATATGCAGTAGCTGAATTAGATGAAACTAAATTGACCACGTAGTGAATGGGAGAGTGTATGAGTTTCCCAACACTGGGGGTTCATGAGTAAGTGTACTCTCGGTGCTGGGTGTGACTAGAAGAGCATCCTTTGCATAAAACATATGAGAGAGTAATTGGCGGTTCATTGTAGTGTACTGTACTGTACTGTACTGTACATTAGTGAACACTGATAAACCAGGGACTAAGCTGAAGGAAGGTGAGTGAGTGTTTGAAGCTTTGCTCATGTGATAATAAGAAACTTGAGGCTCTAGATCAGTGGTTCCCAGTTTTTTGAAAGCATAGCAAATGTTTGTAGTACTTTTTTTCCTGTGGCACCCCAACCCAAATAAAAGTACACTTGTAGATCTATACAATGATATTCAGAGGAGCGAACAACGAATGATAAAGTAAAATGACTTCATCATAATTGCAGTACAACAGAAAATATGAGGCGAAACAACCCATATAAATGAGTCATATATCCAGGGGCATTTCTAGGATCCAGGGGGCTCAGCCTTCGCTACTGTTAATGCCGATAATGCTACATGTATAAATTTAGCATTAGAATCTTCTTGTAAACAAAAACAAATCATTATAGATATTTTACATTTTTAATGATTCATTAGCTCACTCATTAGAACATAATGATTCATTATTAGAGAATTATTCAGTGACATGCATATTTGATGCTTCGTTGTCGCCATTTATTGGTCTGACAATGGAATTGCAACAACCTTCTTTAGGAGCATCAAGCTGCATTTAAACTGTGATTGAAATCTTTGCCTTTTTTTATATCCGAACCAAATTGTTAACCCAGTACTTTTAAGACTTTGTTTGTAAATTAGAAATTGTAATAGTTCTGGAAAAAATAAAGAATGAAGCTCTGAGGGGTCAAGTGCAATATAAAATATAGGCAAATCCCGACCATTTAGCAAAATTAACCGTTGGTATTTGAATTGAGATTTCGGTCTTGTGACTAGCTGTGCAATATGGACAGAATAATCATATTGTGATAACAAGCTACATACATACATTCTAAATTTATTCAGTTCACAAGTGAAATAAGATAGTATTCATTTTAATAAATAAAACTGTAATAAATCGTCTTAAAAACAGTCCACATAAAATAAATTAAGATTACCAAACCTCAATTCTTCTTAAAAACATATTGTACACAGTGTTACTAACTGACTTAAATTAAACTAACGTAAATCAAAACCACCTATTTGGTTCTCCCGCTCAACTTTGTTGTGTGCGGAGTGAGCTCTAATTGGTTAACATCTTTCTCCTGCCCAGGGTTCTGCATCAGCTCTGATTGGTTAGCATAATAAAATCATGCACACAAGAACGTGAACAAATATCAAAACAAATTGGTAGATAAAATTGCAGCCTTTGCAATTTAGAAATTGCATGTGCTTAAATCGCTTTTTTTTTTTTTTTGGCGATTAATTGCACAGCCCTACTTGTAACTATTATTTGTGCAGTTATGCATTAAATGCAGCATCAGTGCAGGTTAACGTAAAGCAGTAACAGAAGTAATGGAAAACATGTTGTTTCCTTGTATGGGCCATGACAAAAACAAACACTTTTTCTGACCCTAACCTAACTTTAAGTATAGTAGTAACTATTCTAATACATAAGTCTAATAACTAACATTCTGAAATGTCAAATATAGTATCTATTAACATCTATTTTATTGGCAAATGTTCCCAAGAATCAGTTCAAGGGATGTCCAGAAAGGAACGTTGATCATGCTTGACTGTTAAATGGCAGCTTAACAGAACATTATAAACAAAACTGTAATTTTCTCCTTTTCAATAACATCACGGTGGCACAGTGGGTAGCACAATCGCCTCACAGCAAGCTCGCTGGTTCGAGCTTGTCCAAAGTCCAAAGACATGCGCTGTACTGTAGGTGAATTGGGTAAGCTAAAGTGGCCATATGTGTGTGAATGAGTGTGTATAGATGTTTCCCAGTTATGGGTTGCAGCTGGAAAGGCATCCGCTGTGTAAAACACATGCTGGATAAGTTGGCAGTTCATTCTGCTGTGGCAACCCCTGATTAATAACGGGGCTAAGCCGACAAGAAAATGAGTGAATGAATGAATGACAATAACATTTGCTTTCCCCATCCAGTCATCCAGAACCTTAAATCCTCCCTCCAGTTTCAGTTAGTGCCAATGACAATGATTAATGTATTCCCAAAATAAATGCATGAAGTAAACATCTTGGTAACACTTTATTTCGATGGTCCATTTGAGTATTAGTAGACTGTCTACTTATTATTTGTTGATACTGACATTCAACAGACATTTAACTGACTATAAGACACTTTGCAAGTACATGTCAACTTACACCAACCCTACCCCTAACCCGAACCCTAACCCCAACCTAACAGTCTACTTATAATCTAATGAGAATTAGTTGCAATGTAACTTAAATTCAACAAACGGACTGTCAAAATAAACTGTGACCAACATCTTTTCTGAATTGCGCTCAATCAAAAGAAGGTTAAGAACTGTGCTGCATTAGATCATTTTATGTTAAACTGTCAGCCAAAATGCTTTTGTACAGTTATGTGTTTGCTTCAAAAGCTTCTCTTTTTCTCAATTTGTCTGAGTAAATAATTAATGCAGTCACCAGGTGCAGCTTTGTACAAATATCTGAAATGTTTTAGAGAAAGACATGTAATACAAAACAGTGTTTCTTCCAGACTCTTGAGCCCAAAATGAACGTGGAGACCGTTCTGTGCTGTTTCTATGGTTACGCCTGTGCAATGCCACAATTATTTAGTTATTATAATGATACTTTACACAAAATCAAGTGTGTCAAACCCATATCTATAAACAGGCTTGGTGCTCATCTATTTTACAAGGCCAATGTAAGTGTGTGTGCTTAAGAATCAGGCCAAGGTGATGTGGGGAGCAACTTTGATCATCTAACCATCCCAAATTATTCATAATTCCCAGCACTGCAGGGACAGCAGACGAAGCCACATGTGCAGAAACGTGATGGTTTCTGAGCTCCTGGAGACGTGTGCGCTCGCATCTACAATCCGTACAGTGGCGTACAGAATTAAATGTCACATCTAATTTCACTCTAAATCGTTTGAAGGTTATCTGATGAGAAATCCGATTCAGCAGGATAAAAACTTTCAGAAGTGCTCCAGAAATGGCTTTCTGCTCCTAACCCTCCACTCATCTTAAGACCCCCAGTTTTAGACGTGATTGATTAGATGAATCACCCTCCTACAGGGGCAAGACACACTTAGCACACTATGATCTGCGGTGATGTTAAGCGATTAGCATCTACCGAAGGGGGGGATTCGCCCTTGGGGCACCAATGAATGATTTAAGCAGGTTATTAACCAGTTTTGTAGATGCATATTAGAGGCCTGGGGAAAAGTCAATAGAGCTTATACACCAATACTGATACACCATTGCCTAGTCTAAGCATTGTAATAATTGTTGTCATTATCTTACAATTTCAAGGCAGTATTTAGTAGTAGCTATAAAACATGGAGCCATCTGTTCAGTTTTTTTTCTGCTCATTGTTTTCTTTATTACCTTTACTTTTTCACTAATTCGCAAATGTTAATTATAGGTGACCCTACACCACAAAACCAGGCTTATGTTCCACACAAACAGTATGTTTAGGTTTGGCAATAGCCAGAAAAATGTATGGGTCAAAGTTATTGATTTTTATTTTATGTCAAAATCATTTGAGTAATAAGTAAAGATTACATGAATATTTTGGGTATTTTTCTACTGTAAATATATCAACACTTTTGATTAATAATGTTTACATTGCAGAGTACTTAATTTAAATAGATTTAAAGGTCATTTTGTCTGCATTTTTATTTTTATTTTTTACATTTATTATTATTATTATTATTATTATTATTATTATTATTATTATTATTATTGCTATTATTATTCATTCATTCATTCATTTTTTTTCTCGACTCTGTCCCTTTATTAATCCGGTGTCGTAACAGCGGAATGAACCACCAACTTATTCAGGACGTTTTACGCAGCGGATGCCCTTCCAGCTGCAACCCATCACTGGGAAACATCCATACACACTCATTCACACACATACACTATGGACAATTTAGCCTACCCAATTCACCTGTACCACATGTCTTTTGACTGTGGGGGAAGCCGGAGCACCAGGAGGAAACCCACGCAAATGCAGGGAGAACATGCAAACTCCATACAGAAACCGGCCCAGCCGAGGCTTGAACCAGCGACCTTCTTGCTGTGAGAAGATTGTGCTACCCACTGCACCATTATTATTATGATCATTATTATTATTTATTATTATTATTTATTTATTTATTTTATGAAACCTCAGATTTCAGATGTTGTATTTCAGCCAAATATTGTCCATTACAAAGCATTCATTGGAAATCCTATTAATTTATCTTCAGGTGACATACCGTATAAATCTCAATTTCAAAAAATATACTGGTTTTGTGGCTCGTGGCAACATTATTTTTTATTTATGTTATGATAAGCTGCAACCCAATTCTGGGAAACATCCATACACACTCATTTACACACATACTGCACACTATGGACAATTTAGTTTATTCGATTCACCTATAGCGCATGTCTTTGGACTGTGGAGGAAACCGGAGCACCCAGAAAAAACCCACGCCAACATGGGGAGAACATGCAAACTCCACACAGAAACGCCAACTGGCCCAGCTGGTACTTGATTCAGTGACTTTCTTGCTGTGAGGCGACAGTGCTAACCACTAAGCCACCATGATAATATGTTTAAACAGCAATTTTATTATATATTGATAATTGTTTCAAAGAATTGTCAATAAAGAACCTTTATATTAAGAGTGTTTAATCATCATTGACTGTTGGCATCTTTACAGAACAACAAAAACTAAACTAGAAAGTTTCTCCCCTTTCATTTTGCTCAAAAACACACAAAGTAGCAGTTTTTACATTTACTCTTGATCCGGAAATGCACATCATCTGCCCAGTTTCAGAGGCTAGTGCCAACAAAAATAATTATTGTATTTAGTAAACATATTATTTAGCTTACTGGACTCCACACAATTAAATGAAGTTTAGAGCATTGGCAACACAGTAATAATTACCGTAACAAGTATTATAATAATAACTGTTGTTATCTTACAGTTTCAAGCTATTATTTAATAGTGGCCCTTTTCTGCTGTTTGTTTCTCTATCACCTTTGCCTTTTCACTAATTCACAAATGTTAATTATAGTTTGATGATAATATCTTTAGACACATTATTTGTATTGGGTATCTGACGGCAGTTCATCTGTAGTGTATATGGGGAATAATTGGTCTGCAATGCCCCATGCTGTCAATGCCAAATGCCAGTTGATCCGGCACTACATGTATACATTACATTACAGATGGCCTGTCAGCAGTGGGGTTATTGTTTGACTGGCATGCCTTCTGGGTTCAAGCATGACTTCCTGCAATCTGGACTATCCATAACTGACAGGAAATGTCTAATCCTTTCTTCTATTTAGTAGTTCAAACAACCAGTGGATTTGCTTTTTGTTTTAACCAATCTCCTACTGTACAGTATACTGTATGCTTTTGTGGACATATACTGTTCAAATAGTCTTTAAGTCTTTCTTTATATTTTTGTCTTGCTTTGATTTGATTCCAGACACCAGACATGCTGGGCAACCAGTCACAATATTTCATTTTTTTAAGAGGTTGAATATTCAAGGTATAATCAAACACACTGATATTGCTGAGCAAAAAAATATAAGCACATCCTCTACCTCCCGGTGTTTCTCAGGGCCCCATGACGGTGTCAACACCACTGTTGTGACAGGACCTCATAAATCAGCTCATCTCCTGCTGCTGGCAGTCATAGTTGTGTCCTTCTCGCAACATTTTGTGTTTTGTGTGTGTTTGACTGAGAAGTAAGGTTGCAGCATAAACAAACTTATTTAGATGAGGTGTCATTTTAGCCTTCTATTAAATATTGTATTGCTTCCAAACATGAACATTCTGTCATCATTTACTCATCCTAACGTTGTACCAAACCCATAATAGTTCAGCACGCTGTAAACCTAACAGTGAAATGTGTGAAGGTCTGCAGGAGATCAAAAATTAGCATTGGATCACAAACAAGAATGGCTAACAATAATTGATGGATTACGATAATGCTGTAAAAAATTCAGTCTGTGTGCTTTTTGTTTTCAGTGTCGCTTCTCTTACAGCTAAAGCATGTCAAGTTCACAGTTGTGTTTTTTCTGAGTGAGGTTTGTTAACATTAGTTCATTGTTAGTTCATGTTCACGCAGTTAAAAAAAATGCAATTAATAAATGTTTTAGATTTACCTAATGTAGTTAATTAATGTTTGTAAATGGAATTGTATTGTAAAGGGTTGCCAGTGTTTTAATTAATTAGGATCCTACAGTGAATCTTAATAATTTATATTATTTAATATTGATAAGATCCAGCCTAAACATATTAACAGTACTTATAAATATTTCAAATTAACTTCTTTAACTTACTTAGTTTGAGGCAGTTAATTTAACTGGTTGGTCTTTATAGTGCTGAACACACAAAAATGGAAAATGTTTTGAAAACAATATAACCCAGGCTCATTGGAAATATGTTCCTCATGCTAAATGTTTCAGAGCATACAAGAATACATTGCTTCTGTTACGTTTTGTTGCATGTTTCAGATGATAAATCCACTATATGATAATAAGTTACTAAGGGTGACTTTTGTTATACATTTCAGAGACAGGTCTTTCGTCTACACCTCCATGAGAAGGCAGGGCTTATTGTATAGATACCCTAGCAACCTTCTGACCTAAGCCCTTCTCTAAACCCAACCAATAGTGTTTTCAAAAGCAAACAGAATTTTTTTTGCAACCATATAGTTTTACATTGCTTTTACCTCTTTTGTGGAACCCGTTTTCACCAAACTCAAATCAGTGTGCTCTATATTAGTACATTAGTCTCCAACCTTTTTTATCACTGCAGTCTGTTCAATGCTTGAGAATTTTACCATGGACTGGGGGTTTTGGTATATATAGATTGCCAGACGATCATCAACAGCTTTCTCAGAGGATGACAAGCTGACAAAACATTGCTGCAACTCTACATTTTTTTTATGGACAAAATTACAAACTACTGCAGTGTTTGTCTGAGATAATTAGTCTACCGAAATGTGTATATTCAGTACAAAATATCAATATGAATCTGTCTTTTCTTGTCATGTGACTTACAGTGCGCTCACGGCATTATGAACATGGTTTCAACTGGTTACACCTTGAGCTGGGTGCTCCTCCCAATATGCCCACCCAAGGCGCACACCTCCAGTGAAAATAACAAACTTGTGTGGAAAGACGTGATATGTGAATGGCCGCCATCTCCAGCTGTTAGTCTTCTTGCACAGACATCCTGGATTTACCTGATTTGTTAACAAATGGGTTGCGGATCCATTCTATGGAAGTTTCTGGGTCCTTCACTGGGCCTTCCAAAGACGTCTGTTTGTGGCTTCTTATGCTAGTCTTATGCTAGAGTTAACTTAAGGGCTCAAATGTATTAATTGATCTGACCAGTACCGGTCTGCAGCTCGAGGCTTTGAGACCACTGCTTTACATCACAAGTACATCACTGTACAAAATGACCTACTGAAAAACTGACCATATCAGAAAAGCTGTCACTGTAGAGATAGATAGAGGAGGCAAATTCATTGGATCCATTGTTGGAAATACAGATACTGTTAAGTTGTTTTGTGGTATTTATTTGGTGTAGTGCAAAGAACTGCATGAAAATAATCTTTTATTCTTGGATAATATGTCCCTGCAGTGGCAGGTTACTAAGGGGGGCTTAACACTTCAGAGGGGGGTGCTAAAATAATTAAACTGAAAGCGTCAGCTATCTAAATAACCTGCAAATTCAATCACCTTGCTTTTTTTATAAGTAGAAGCTTATTTTTGGACAAATTATTACAATTTACAATAGCACAGAAAAGATAAAGTAGAGATTTTCTTTCTTTCTCATTTGCTATATTTGCCTATATATTATAACTGTTTTCAGGTAAGCTATTTTTTCATAGCTGCTCACTGGAAGTATATTACATACTGTAGGTCAGTTCGTTGTTGTAATTAACAGCAAAAGAGATAAGATTCAGTCAAATGGTAACATTCATTTTTCACATTATTTAAAAGAAAATGTGACTGCTGCAGTTCGGGTCAATATCACCTACTGTATCTGCCCGCCCCAATCCGAGCTCGCATAGACCGGTGATTCCAGCAAAGTGCCTGCACAGCAGTCGCAAGTTGGCCTCTGTTACATGTCAGGTCTTCTTCTCCAATATGACATTCTGATTGAGCCAATCTACAGTGTCTGAAATGTGTGGTCCATCATGATATAGTAGCTGTTAATAATAATGAATACTAAATGGAACTGTGTAAGCATACCTAACTGGACCCTCCCCAAAATGTGATATTAGTTTATTAGGGACATTTGTTAGTCTTTTCATTTATTTATTTATTTATTTAACTATTTATTTATTTTTAAATTCAGTTTTAAGAAAAAGGAGGAAAATAGGAATGTCCTATGGGGGTGCTGTACCAGGGCGAACAAGTTTCTGATTGGCTATAGCCTTGTCAAGCACTCACTGGCGCTGCCACTGTTTCCCTGTAAAAATCATTAGTGTGAAAAACATCAAAAGTTGCTGGGGTCATACTGCCCCGTAGAGTTCATTTATGTCATACCTACAGTAGAAACTGCAGTCAAATATATGTTTAAGTATGTTTTTTGGGGTCACAAAAATGTAGGCTTAAGCATGTATTTCTAATGAGCCCGTGTTGGAAAAAATATGGTAAACATTAGTAAAGGCAGGGATGTAAACATAATTGTTTTAAATTGAGAACTATACTTTCCTCTTTAAAGAGCATTGCATTAAAATGGTTAATTATTGATTTCGGTTTTTCATTGGGTAAGCTAAATAGTCCATTGTGTATGAGTGTGAAAGAGTGTGTATGGATGTTTCCCAGAGATGGTTTGCAGCTGGAAGGGCATGCGCTGTGTAAAACATATGCGGGATAAGCTAGCGGTTCATTCCGCTGTGGTGACTCCAGATTAATGAAGTGACTAAGCCGAAAAGAAAATGAATTAATGAATAAATGAATGAATGAATGAATGAATGAATGATTTCGGTTTTTCAATTAATATCAGAAGTGGTGGGAAAACAAATATACCCCAGGCCTATTTTAGATATATTTGGTGTTAGTGGCACGTAGATTAATTTTTACTGAATTGAAAACGATGGCTATTTCTCAATATGCTTTCTTCAGTGTCCTTGTGTAACGTCATCATCATCCGCCATAGTTCAGTACCAATAATCAAGACCGCAAGAACGGAGGACGCGTGAAAGTTCACGGATGTGTCCTTGATATCAAGGATGCACTGATACAGACATGAGCAAAGAACTCGCTCTAGAGGTTCCAGATGTCATTGAGACTGGAGGCGAGAAGCGAAGCATTTTGTATAGATTTATTATTAAAGTTCAGAGATATAACTTATTTATCTCAGGAGTTTCCCTAAATGAGACGGTGAAAGTAAACATTACCATGAAAATCTTATTAAGGGCATGAACACATTAAAGGTGTTTATTTGTTGGATTTCATATTAAAATCTGTTTTATTTGTGATGTGCAGCGTACTGTATATTTGTGAAGTCTTAATGCATAGTATATATTGTGAAACGAGAGAAAACAATAAACAGTTGTATGGATGCTGTAATGTTTAAATAGTTTTTTAAGTAATGCGCTAGGGTCATGTGACCATCAGGAAGAACGCAGCATCTCATTTCTCAGAGGACGCGTTCTCTCTCCTCGCGGTCTCCCGAGTTCGTTCTTTCGATTTGACCTGGCAAGACCGGTCTCCACAAGAGCACAAGTCCGTTCTCTACATTCTTGGAATTAAGAAACAGCTGAAAAGATCTGAACCTTAGTAGAAACACCTCAAATTCCCCCCTTATTTATTTATTTATTTATTTATTTATTTGATTGCCCACTTTTTTCTGTATGTTTTTGTTCTCTTATACATATAATAGTAACATGATGTTACAACTTTTAGTTTAAAAAGAAAAATATATATACATATGTAAAAGTTATCATTTATACTGATGTAAAAAATACAATAAAGAGAATGATTAAAAAAATCTATAAAATAACAACATGACTACTAAAAAAAGAGCATTGCATCATCATCAGAGATGCTCACATTGTGGTACCTTTAACAACAACAACAGAAATCCCTTTATGAAGCATCCTAATTCTTAAAGAGTTACGTTCGATAGTTTGTCCCAGACAAAAGAAAATAACTCAGTGTGTAAAAATCATTTTCCCTTTGCCATTTCCCCATTGTCGCCAAATGATTGGAACTCAAACATTTTAGAAGCAGAGAAATTACGGCTAGAATTTCAATTTCCCACTAAATACAACAAAACACTAATCAAGCCTATTCACCCAACAGAACGCAGACTTGCCAGCAAATAACAGAACCGAGAGCACATTACACTATGAGATAACAAAACAGTGCGGCTAAACTAGTGGTCTCTGGGCTTCCTGCACACACGTCTGACAAGAACATAAACCACACTCTTCATGTACATGTATCGTATTAAAGGCATAACTCACGACACTCAGGCCTATAGTATCACAGCTTGGCAGATTGACAGGTTTATTGGGCACAAAGAGGCAAATATGTTTTGCCTTTATCTGTGAAGCAGCAGGATAATTTGGAAGGCAATAATGGAGATTTCCTTTCAGCAGCTGGAGGTGAGGAGGAACCTGTCACAGTCTTTTGTGTGGTAATGAAAGGTGTAAAATGGAGCGTCTCCCTGCAGCGAGGGAATAGCATCTGCACTGAGTGTATACAATGAGATGTGCCTCCAGCCCTTCTGCATCTTTCCTTTGTGATGGAAACATTTTCCAGGTTAGTTTGATGGATATACGTTCAAAGTTATGGTGAAATTATACTGTGCTTATTTAAACAGTGCACACATATATGATGAGACATCTACATGCTTAATGCGGTGACGCTGGCAAGAAATATTATGCTAATGGAGACAACGGGAGAGCAAATGGGTTTTGGAGTTAAAGCGACAGTGTAAGGAAATGTCAATGACTTTAGAACACACAGACATGCATGTTAGTTTAGCAGTTCTCTCCTTTTCCACAATGGCATAGCATAGTTGTCTACTGTAATAGGCATAGTTTAACAAATGCTTAAGTAATCACTAAGTAAATAAACCTAATTAAAGGCTGTCACCCATAGCCTGCTATTTATGCTGGAAACATTGGTTCGAATCCCACTGAGAATAGGGTGAGTTAAACCAGAGAGGTAAATTGGTGCCGTGACCCAGATTGAAGTAAAGTTTCATAAACTAATTTCAAGAGGAGCACATGATATGATTAAGCACGCCTGGCTGATCATCTGTAATCAGCAATAATCCAATCAGAGCGATCCAAGCTTACTATAAACAGACCATTTTTTCCCTACTGCTCTACCTTCATTTTGGAAGAATCCCCTGTTCCACCCCATCTCCTTCTTTCTTCCCTCTCTTTTCTAAGGGGGAGCTTTCGAGACCTATCTGATCTTGGATCCCCTTATATGCTTAGTGACTGGGCCTTGGGCTCAAATATCTCCGAGCTCAGGGTTCTCTCCTGGGACAGCATGCCAAACCTGCTATAAACGCTAAGCATTTCTAAGTGTGAACTCTTGAAATAAGGTTTAATGAGTCAGTTTAACAAACTTTTAAGTGATGTAATTGTAATCCACGCTTTCCACAACACAGGGTATGTGTGTCTGCTCTTGCAGGTCTTCTTCTTGCATACACACAGTACTAGTCTAAAATATATGGTAGTCAGTTTCAATAGTTTCATATATATGCCATTTATTTTTCTCCATATTTTTTGGTCACACTTTATTTTGATGGTCCGTTTGTTGAATTTAAGTTACATTGCAACTAATTCTTATTAGATTGTAACTAGACTGTTAGGTTGGGGTTAGGGTTATTGTAAGCTGACAAGTACTTGGAAAGTTTCTTATAGTCAGTTAAATGTCTGTTTAATGTCAGTATCAACAGATATTAAACAGACAGTCTACTAATACTCAATTGGACCATCAAAATAAAGTGTTACTTATTTTTTTTAGGAGTTGTTCACCTTTAGTGGGCAGGAAAGTGTAGACAGGAAATTATGGGGAGCAGAGGTAAAGGGGAAGGACTGGCAAAAGACACCTGGAGACGGGAATCAAACTTGAGTCGCAGGGCTAAAGTATGTGTCAATACTGAAAAATCAATCAGATTATTTATTTATTTATTTAGATAACTACATACTGTATATACTGTAGCTGTCTTTGTGTTGATGTAATCTAACTGGTGACTCCTCTTTGAAAACAATTCACTAAAATTTACACTGTCCTGCCTCTCAACCTCCAAATACAATCAAATGAGGAGCACAAATACCATTTTCAAACCATAATGGTTCTGAATTTGGTTGTGTTGGTTGAATGTGATATTTTAGGTTGACATAGTCTCTTCTTCTATGACAGCATGTTTTGCCACTGTTTATTATTATAATTTTCATTTCTTAATTGATGAATTAGGTTCTAAGTTTCAAATTTCAAAAACAGTGATGAAATGTTCTGGTTGAAATGCTGTGCTGCTGGTTGATACAGTAAATTGTTAATAATCTTTGATTGCCGTGACTAAAATGTATTCACTGACTGAGACATTTTACAACAATCATTTGACTTGGCTAAAATAGTAGCCTGTCCAGTAGTAGAAAGACAATTGTTGAGAGAACTTTTCTCAACTTAATCTCTGTATTGATCTGAATAGTAGGGGTTGCACAGACTAGTTGACTGGTTGATATAATGCTCTGCCTTGATGCTTTTTGATTGAAGTTGACTGCACAGATGGTTTTTGACCGGAACAACATAGCAGCCTTACACATGAACGTACAGTAGGTTCACTAAATGAAACTGCCCTCAGATTATTGAATTTAATTTAAATGTTATTTTTCTTATATCAGCGTCAATGATTCATTTGAACTTTAATTGAACTTTAAATTTAAGCAACACTGGAACAGTGATTTGATTGGCTGTACTCTGTGACGCGTTGATGCTGACATGTTTTGTGAATTAATCGTAAAGCGGACAGCCGCAGCAAACTTCATGTGTAAATATCAACCCAGGTAATTGTGTTTAAGATGTACGTAGTGAGAGGAGATATCCGATAACCAAGATGTGCCAGTTACCGTGTAAAAAAAAATATTATTAAGGTCTGACATGAGCAAGATTTTCAGCAGCTTTTTGACCCGCAGTATCATAACGGTAAAATCTGCGTCTTAGCAGGTCTTTTGTGTGCTGTGTTGTTATGAATGGTGTTTAATGTACTGTGTGCTGATGATTTATTTAGTGCAAAATTATTGCATACATCTGTTATTGTTACATTTTAGTTCTACATGCCATGATTATCAATGTGTTAACTGCTTATTTTGCACTAAAATTTGCCTGTGCTAATATTGCGATATGAACTAAATGAACAGTGTTGATGTTGACAAGGCATTTTCCACAAAAATTTGTCAGTGGTAATGTTGTATTGTTTTTGCAATGTGTTATGAGCCGTCACAAAGCATGTGTATATATTTTCCTGCAAATAAATAAGCATATTGTGGCGTGTTGCGAAACATTTGCAATGTGTTGATGTCACCAGTGACTAATCGATATCAACTGCACTTTAATACCTTAAAAGTCGACTTTAAAAAATCTGAAGTTGTTCAACCCCTACTAAATAGGTTGTTTAAAATTGTTACGGACATGGTTGATGTACGTTATTATGAAAAAAACAGACAGACAAAGAGGAAAAGCCTCATAGTGAATGAAAGAACCTTGAGGATGTTCTCATGAATTTTATCTCTTCGTTGTGCTGTGCCAGGCTTTAATCTTGCTAAAAGGAGATAAGGAAAAACATGAAAAGAAAACATAATATTTCCAGATACTCCAGAGGTGATTATATGAGTTTGGAAGAGGCTTTGGTTAACTTTGTTTTGCTGTTGATAATGACTGCAACATTTTCCCCGGCTATCTTCATGCAGATAAGCCTGGCTGATGGGATAAGTGCTCTTATCACCTCTGCACTGGTCAATGGCATTAGTGCTGAGCTTATTGCAGTGGGGACTCCATGCTTATGAAACTTCCGTTGGATCTTTTTGTATGATCTCCTAACTGAATGAACATCATGACTTTTTAACTTCAGAAAAAAAAAACATTGAACACAAAGGATTTGTGACATACAGTGGCTTCTGAAATTATATGACAGCTACCTGAATATCAGATGATTATAGATAAAAGGATTGTGTTGGGGAAAAAATGATGAGGAATAAATTCATGTTGATCACGTGATTAAACTGACAGAGAAGTGCTGTCATAGAAATAAATTACAGCTACTATCATTTTTAACATTCACCAATTTGTTAAATGTTAGACTAAATCAGCATGTTAGAAATATGAAGCAAAATAATAGATATAAAGATCATTCAATTCAATTCAATTCACCTTTATTTGTATAGCGCTTTTACAATGTAGATCGTGTCAAAGCAGCTTCACATAGAAGATTATAGTAAATTGAAAGTGTCAGTCCAGTTATTAGTGTTGGAGTTCAGTTCAGTTCATTCATTCATTTTCTTTTCGGCTTAGTCCCTTTATTAATCCGGGGTCGCCACAGCGGAATGATCCGCCAACTTATCCAGCATATTTTTACGCAGCGGATGCCCTTCCAGCTGCAACCCATCTCTGGGAAACATCCACACACACTCATTCACACTCATACACTACGGACAATTTAGCCTACCCAATTCACCTGTACCGCATGTCTTTGGACTTGCACCCGGAGGAAACCCACGCAACCACGGGGAGAACATGCAAACTCCACACAGAAATGCCAACTGACCCAGCCGAGGCTCGAACCAGCGACCTTCTTGCTGTAAGGCGAACATGCTACCCACTAGGCCACCGTGGCGCCCCAGTTCAGTTCAGTGTTGTTTAATGAAATCATTTAATGATCATGAAATGGACAACTGCTGAAATTACAGCCATACCATCACCTGAATAAATTACATTAGCAATGTATGTTAAAGTTAATTATTTTTAATTGTAATTAATATTTCACAATACTTTATATAAAGCATAACATATAAATGTAATGCAAAATACAAATATGAAGCATAAAAGTACATTAAATATATAAATCTAACCCTCTGAAACTTTGATTTTGATAAGTATATAATCATTAAAAATATATAAATGTGAACATTATACTTGAAAAAGGTGCTTATACTACCAAGAAAGCCAGAAAAAAAGTAAATAATGGCCATTAAATTAGAAAATGTACCGTAAAATAACCGATATTAAATTACTGAAATTTACCAGAAATTTCAATTGAAGAAGGAAATTTCTGTAATTTAATATCTGTTATTTTACGGTATACTTCTGTAATTTAACGGACGTTATTTTACTTTTTTTCCGGCAGCTGGGGTAAATAAACCGTAAAATTACAGATTTTTTTTCACAGTGTAGGCATACATTTTTTCAATTTGTCTAAACTGTCCAAATATGTTCATAGGGCTTTATGCTGTTGCTGTGCTTGAGAATAAAGTGTTACCAGTGCACTGAAGTGACAGTTGCAGCATTATGTGATATAAATTACATTCACGAAATAAATGTATATAAAACAAATAGCTTCAGGCGGCAGAGTAATCTGACAGGAAACATGTCTCGCAGTGAGATATAGCTTTATTCCTTGACAAGATAAAGTACAATAAACTGAAAGAGAAAAAATACGAGGCTTGTCTCTTTTGTGTATGTGTACAATTTCTTTGTCTCTGTATTTAGTTTTTTTAGTTTCCTCCCCCAGCTCTCCTTGTGTCTGGACACCTGTCGGCCACCTCTCCTGCCCCGTTCCCAGCAGGCCTTGCTCTGACAGCTGACCCCGTCTGCTTGTGGAGTCGCATGACTGCTTCCGTCCTCTCAGAGACACGTGTACTCTCGTCCTTCTCTGTCCCCCCTCTGACGTCCCCCATGGGGTCCACCTATACTGTCTCCCTTCTTTCACTAGTGACCCGTTCATCTTTTTATCTTTAGTTTTCCTCTTTTTCCAATGTTTTACATATGTCTTTTCTAAAAGGATCTTTCTTGTTTTCAGCTGATGCCGTCTTTTGATTATATCTCATGCATGTACCTGCACAATCACACGCACGCATGGGCCAATTAAAAACACATTACTGTTTTTAGTTGTTCTGCCCAGGGGAGCAACAGGATCTGATGAAGCACAGTAAAGTGAGCAGCCACATGGGGGCGTTGTGTTTTGGATTGCTTTGTGATCTGCTGCTGTGACTTCTTACTTTTTCCTGTTCCTGTTTTGGTAAGTGTTTTGCACACCTGAATGGGCAGTTTGTATGTAACCACAGCTTAGCGTTGAAGTATTTTTGCATTCTGAATTTATTAAATTTCAGTGCACATATTGTGCTTGATTGATTAGGATTTTTAAAATCTGTTGTCAAATATCAAGATGTGTAAAATTTGCCTTCTCCATCAAATGTTTGGAGTCAGTAAGATAGATTGATTTATTGATCGGTTGATTGATTGATATATTGATTAATTGTTGATTGGTTGAATGATCGATAGATTGCGATTATTTGATAAAAGTAGTGTGATAATAGTGTGCATATTTCTAGCATATTTCTATGGTGGATAATGGTTTATTTTTTAGAGTATTTTAAAAAGTTATTTATTAATGTAATGGCAAAGCTGAATATATATATTTTCAGGCTGATGTCACTCGATGGTCTGGAAGGGGTCAAATTGAACATCTATGAACTTGTTTTCTACTGAAAAAAAAACTGGTCAAGCTTTATTTTGATGGTCCGTTTGTTGAATTTAAGTTACATTGCAACTAATTCTCATTAGATTATAAGTGGACTGTTAGGTTGGGGTTAGGGGCAGGGTTAGTGTAAGTTGACAAGCAACGTTTCTTATAGTCAGTTAAATGTCTGTTGAAGGAGCAGTATCAGTGTAGTAGACAGTCTACTAATACTCAAAAGGACCATCGAGATAAAGTGTTACCAAAAAACTTTGTTTAGTACTCTTCATTAATTGATTAATTACCCAAGGTTCCATCATATTTCGTTGATTAAATACAGATTTTCAAAGTTGTGGTACTCTTTTTGAATCACCTTTTATATAAATGCATTCACAATTACTAAACCAACACTCTTGAATATTACTGTTTGTCCAGTGTTCTGATATTTGTGAGATGGGCTATTTAATTTTATCTACAATAAAGTTACATTTTAAACAAATTTATAAAATAAAGTTTCTTAGTAAACATGTAAATTTTACTGTTTTACCTTTGCCTTAAAAAATCCGATTATCATTAGATCACAGATAGACAGACAGACAGACAACAGCTTCCTAATTCTTTCAGGTTTAAACATCTGAACACACTATAATGAGGGGAAGAAAAGTGTAAAGGTATTCACTTTTCTCCCCCTTCAGTTTCAACTTAACCGAATATTTTCTAAGTAATATTTTAAGCATTTTGATAACTTTTATTTTTTGCATGTATAAATGTGTCTTTAAACAGAACTAGATTTTGTAATGCATATATGCCTATTTCTCGAAGATAAAAGGCATCGTCATCATTGTGAACTGGTGCATTGAGGTTGTGAAAGTGAAACTCTTTCAGACTGAAATTTTTCAAACTTTAAATGAAAATGTTTTGAATGTGCTTCATAATTTAATCAATGAGGCTTTAAGAGCATTATTAAAGTTTTGTTTGGCTCTATGTTTTTCCAATAAGAAATGTGAATAACTATTGTCCATTGGTAAGGAAAGCTGTCATGATGTAACTGTGAAATTGTAGATGTGTATACAACCCACTCTAAATTTAATTTCATCATCAAAGCCTGAGTTTTTTACTCGGGCAGCACACCTGGGCCACCTATGGGGCACAGCTGGCAACATTCCCAAAGATACAGCAAAGCATGATGAAGTGACCTTTTGATATAAAGCCACAAATACAAAATTCAAAGAAGGAGAAAAAGAAAAAGGCCAAAACGAATCCACCCCCTCTATGTTTTTGTCCTTGTCTTTGGTGCAAGCCAGCAGTTGTGCAAGCTAACCTTTCTCTAATTGATGTTTGTGCCGAAGCGGCTCACCAGGCAGCCATTTTGTGGCGGGAATGAGAGCAGCCCGCAGCACAGTGGGGATCTTTAATGCAACTCGGCTGTTTGAGTTTCCAGGGAGAACATCCGCCTTCCTCTGAGTAAGCAAAGCGCAACTCTATACAAATGATTCTTCTCTTGTTATTTTAGCCTGCTTTTATGCACATGGTTTGACTTGACTTTTGCAAAATTATGGCGATTTCGCTTTTGGTTTTGGCAGTAGCAGCCTTTTGGGCTCCGTAGAAAATGTAAGCTTGCAATCAGTTTAGGAGGTGCACAAAAGCACTTAAGCATTAAATTGTCTCATAAATCAGCAATATGAACTGAAAAATAACATTGAAACTGCTTACTCTGAGTATCAACTTTGAAGGTACTTGACTCGTGTAAATGTTTGCTATTTGGCTCAGTCTTTAAATTAGATATAGACTATTACATACTAGGCATGGGACGATAACCATTTTCAAGGTATACCGCGGTATGGAATAGTCAAGGTTTTCATACCGCCAACATTTTCTGTTACACGGTTCCTAAGGTATCTGTAATAATTTTTTATTAATTTTTTTTTTAAGGTGCAAATTATAAAGAAATCTGTGTTTTTGAAAGAAATGAAGACCGCAGAAGACAGTGATTCACTTGAATCATTTAGCCTGACATGTTTACTGTTCCAAAATACTTTAAATGTTTCTCAAAATAAAATATATTGTGTTCAAAGAGGAAAAAGGTTTTGTTTTTTAGCCAGACATTTAAAAAGAATAAATTTTATAGCAGAAATCACAATACCGTGAAACCGTGATATTTTTCTCCAAGGTTATCATACCGTCAGAATCTTATACCGGCCCATGCCTATTACATACAGTACTTTACAAACTCTTATCATTAAAGCTGCTTCGGATTGCATTCATTCTTATCACTCAGATTTTTCCATTGACTTGGATTGACTCTCCACACTATCAATATATAGCCAAGACCTAGTCCCACCAAGGTTTTGTACCCTGCTCCTTCAAATGTTCCAATTCTATAAAGCAGGATTGATTCTGTAAGGTTTTTTTGTCTTTTTTATTCATATTTTTATTCGTTCTATTATTAGGTTTTCAAAATATGTCCATGTGATTTGCTTCGTTAATTCCTTTATTCTATTTACCGTAGGTTGATGTTGCTGTTGTTTTCTCACAACTAATCACTCCTTTGCATACAAAAGGAACAATTATATTTAACAACTTAACAGAGGCAACTAAAACCCCAACAAATATTGCTTAGTGAAGCATCAAAGTACAAAAATGTATTAAAAAATATCACATTTTTATTCCAAACTCAAGTGTTTGAAAATAGTTTCAGCTGTGCAATGGTGTGGCTTTGTATCACACAATGAGGTCTGAAACTAAATAATTTTTTATTATACCTGTATATATTTTTGGTTGTATTTTGATTGTGATTTTAATGATTAAAAAAAAAAACATTATCCTTATGAATATTTTAGAAAATGCTTTAAAACACAGAAAAGGCATGTACTGTTTCAACTGTACTATATGCTGATTACACATTCCATTAGTCAAAACATTTATATTTGTATTTTTTAGCCACATGCATTTGTCTACTATATGAGAAATTTCATAGAAAGTCTATTTGAGCCTTGCTTGTGCAATCTCTGTTTGAACATTTAGTATGAAATAACAAGAAATGGTGCTTGATTATTCGTAGTTTATTACAAATGTTTTAAATGTCATAGTCATCACAAATACCTCTTTACCGTAACTCCTCTAACACAATAATAATAATAATTAGTTTTTTAAAGTACCACAATTATTGTCAATATCAGTATATTGTTTATATACAGTATAAACTCTCTGTTCATACATCTAACAGAACTTTACTGATGACCAGGAATAGGTCAATTCTAGGAAATATATTGTTTAGTTGACATCATGTCTACATGTTTTCCCCCTCATAGTTGTATAGAGAATGTGCTCTCCAAGGTCCTGAAACTGGGTGTACTGAAATATTAGAGAATTACTATTTATCACTTTTTAAGCATTCGTTTTAGTTATTGCATTCTAAATGTTTGATGTCACATTAGTCACCATTTATTTACTACAGAACACTAGAACTTTTTTCAGACCCTTAGTTTTTCTTTCCCCCTTGTCGATGCTGGTCAGCTTCAAATCCTCAGCCTTGCTTGAAATACCTGCAATCAGATAGGAGGGATGTGATGCCCTCCAACAGAGTGTTTGATTCCACACAACAGGTTTTCCGGACATCCAGACTCAAAGGCAAATTGCATGTAATAGTCCCTTAACCCCCCGCAGATTCGTCCAGAGTTTTAGGACATTTTTGATGGCTGTGCATTTCACCATTGCAACCTCTTTTTCACCAGCTCAGAAACTTAAGTTGTTCCTTTATCTGGCTTGAGTGCACCTACTGCAAGGTCATTGATTTGTTCTGAGCTATTGCAGTGATTCACGGCAGCCAAACACCTGGTTAACAACAACAAAAAAGACAAGCACAGAAAAAAAAGCCCATAGGACCAAAAGCGTTGGCAATTTTTTTTCTTTAGCCAAAGCTGCAGGCAACTACCAAGGGAAGACGCAAACCAAAAGCCTTAATACCTCGCTTACAAAAGAGACCTGTATTCCCCATGAGGCCTGCAGGGCTGCTTTGTGTTGACAGATGGATGCACGTAGGGAAGGAAAGGCTCTTTGGCATTTTGATCATGTATCATTCATGTTGTAAACTGTCTCACTACCTGCTGCCTAGTGCTGTTATTAGATAAACCTACACTAATAGGTGCTAAAAGTAGGGATGTTTTTTAATAACTAAAAAGAAAACTCAATTTTGTCAACTCATTAATAGCCCCTTTCCCACATACAGATCTTTCTGGAAAATTACCGGCAATTTTCCGGAAAGGGATCATGTGTGAACAGGCCCTTTTTTTAAAAAAATGGTTAATTCGTTCTGGAAATTTTCCGGAAAGAGTTGTTGTAACATTACTAGTAATTTGCCGGAATGCTGCATTGTGTAAAGGCAGAAGCAAAATTGCCTGAAAGAGCACGTTCACAATTAGAACACGCTGATGTGAGACGTCTGCTCCAGTCAATCAGAACATTCAGACACATTCACGTCTGCGCTGTTTATAAAAGTAAAAGCCTTTGAATATTTTTCCAGAAACATTTAGCTGCTAGATGTTAGTCAGATAACATTTCTATGTTCCTTCTTGATGCCAACTGTGTAAATAATTATCGATAAAATGCTTACGATAAACCGCCATTTGTTTACCTTCAAGCTGCTTCAGTTGCTTGATGCGTGTGCCTGTGACGCAGGCGGTAAGTGCCAGCACACACATGTTATGTATATCTCGACATACGAAAGTGTTCCTCCATATGTTTTTAACAAAGTTGTTCACAATATCCATCTACAGAATTTGTAATGTCGTCAAATGTGTACACATTTAGCTTTGGTTCGTGCTTCTTCCTTTCATCCTGTCTCTGGGACAAAGCAGCTGCATGAATGCTAAAGCTTTAAATAAAAGTTAATACCTTTCTATGTTTACAAATACAACTGCAGCCATTTAGCAGACATTTCTGGTTGATGATTTTAGAATTTACCGATATTTTGAAATAGATGTGTGAACAGTCCTTGCTTGTGTGAACAGCGCTTTTTGAAATTCACCAATAGTCATCGGTAGTTTTCCCGATATTTACCGGTATCGCTGTGTTAAGGGCTAATGTCTGTTTTGCTTCCCTGTGATCTCAATGTAAGTTATTTCTAATTTTTTGTCAGTAACAAATGTTTTGTTATTATATGTTCTGGACCAAGTACACAATTAAACCACATAAGTAAAAGCTTATATACATTAGGTATAAAGTCCTGCTTTTCAATTTCACCTGAGTGAAAATATAGAAGTTTTTTATTTGTATTGTATTCATGGATTAAATGTAAAAAATACTTAATGATTTTTATTTTTTTGCGAAAATATTTTGGTAATAAAATAAACTGTTGTTATACGCTACTGCTGACCAAATTATAACAAGTGTATGCACAATTGAACAAATAAAATATGTAGTATATAACCAAAATGAATAAACATGCAATATTATAAATAATCTCCTATATATATATATATATATAGGAGAAACATATATACATATAGTAACCTACTGTAGGACAAAGTATTTAAGAAGATGATTTTGATAAATGTTAAGAGGCAATAAGAATTTATTTCATCAGCTTAAAATACAGAATTTGTGTGAATGAATGGATGAATGAATGAATGAATGAATGAATGAATGAATGAATGAATGAATGAATGAATGAATGAAAGTTAATTGCAATTTGTTACAGATGGTTAACAGTATTATTCAATAACATTGACAGACCAAAACAAGCAGATGCAGTAGTTGGTGTCATGGGATTTTGGCTGGGGCTGAGGAGGGTTAAAGAGGAAAATAGGGGATCAGTCTTTCTCAATGGCAGGTGCCTTCCAGGAAAATCTTGTCCTTCAAGGGACAGGAAGAAATGTCAAAGATCAGAACTGGGTTAATCCTGCAATGATGGCTGACCTTCTGCTTAAACAGACAACTAAAATGACTTTTTTGTGTGTTTTCAACGCGAAAAAAATGCAATGACTGGATTTAGTAGTTGACTTAGGCTTAATGAAAAATAAATATTTAATTATGTGGTATGATTTTTCAGACGTTTATTATTATTATTATTATTATTAATATTATTTTATCTGAATGATAAGAACTAAAAAACATTGCTCAAAAAAATCATCTTGTGTTTTCCACAGAAAAAAAATTCAAGTTTGAAATGAGAAGTGAGTCACATTTTCACTTGATTTGCTTATGTATATTTGGTGATTTCTAGTTTTACACTATAATTGCAGCCTTATTATACGGTGGCTGAGAAAGGTTAATGCGCTGCAATTTAAGAAAGCACATGCAATAACAAAAAAACACCAGTAAATTAAGAAACGATCTTCATCAATTTGACAGCTATCCTGTTACAAATTCTCACAACACAGACAACGGAAGAAACACGCAGCAAGTTGTTTAAAACACAACGGAAGAAACACGCAGCAAGTTGGTCAAAACTCAACGGAAATGTTTCAAGAGGACCCAAAAACATGACGGACCCAGCTGATACGGACCCGCCCTGACTGTTGTTTAGTGAAGTGATTGGTGGTCTTTGAAAGGTGTAATATCCTGATTAGACGATTCTGTGGTCTTTTGTAAATTATCAGTCTAATTAATGATCAACTGAAACGTTGCGTTATTAAATAAATTAACTACATCCATGTCTTAGCTGTGTCCGTCATGTTTTTGGGTCCTTTTGAAACATTTCCGTTGTGTTTTGACCAACTTGCTGTGCGTTTCTTCCGTTGTGTTTTAACCAACTTACTGCGCGTTTCTTCCG
>CAIGQQ010032765.1:9364358-9377824 GCA_903798035.1 Danio albolineatus
GATAGATAGATAGATAGATAGATAGATAGATAGATAGATAGATAGATTTTTTTAATATTACCTATTTTAGTTAATATTATCGTCAAAATGATCAGGTGTTTTAATTAGGGTTAAATCTGTGGCCATCCAGGAACTGACTTTGACACCGGTGCATTAGAGTATCTTAGACTATTCTTTTAACATTTTTCCACCACAAGATTAAATAAAAAATATGTATTATTTATTTTAAATAATACTTTTTTATTTATGGTTGGAGTAAACAAATTATTTGTATTTTTTTTAATCTGCCATTTTTATTTATTTATTTATTTATTTATTTATTTATTTATTTATTTTCTTTCACAATTATAAGTTTATGACATTAAATAGAAAGTTCTATCTGTACAGTTCTAGGAAGAAAAGCAAATCAACTTATCACAAATGCAATTTTTTATATATTTATTTTTTCTTATTCAATGGCAGAAACATGCTTTCATAGTTTTGAGTGTAAATAAGAATTTTAATCACTTTGTTAATTGTAACTGCTACTAGTAACTGTACTTTGACCAAAAAAAAGATCATAACGCTTTGAGCATAAAAAAAAATATAACGCTGGCCAACTTATCATTCATGATGTAAATCAGTCTCCTTTTTTTTTAGATCTATCTGTAGTACTAGCTGTCACTTCATGCTCTTAAATGACACACAACACTGACAGGGGCATGATGGATATTTTCTTGGCTTGTCAGTAACTGAGGTTGTTTAATGGCAAATCGCACTGATATCATGCCAGCATCTCTAGGCACAAACAAACTGACATGCATATGGCTGACATTTAGCTGTTGCCCTCTGCCACAGATGGCACATTGCTAAGTGGGCATCTCATAATGACAAACACCAGGCCATCACAACATATTATTAGTGCTTTTCCGGCTAATGGTTGTAATGACACCATCATGGGCTTCTCTTGCTGGAAACAGATGTATTCCCATGTGTGGAATCATAGGTATATTATATGGTATCTGGTTTAATTAGTAAAGTTAAACTAAACTCGTATGATATGACACAAACAGGCACTATCAAAAAAATTGAAGTTTAAATTTTATGGATTGATTGATGGATTGATTGATCGATTGGTTGATTGATTGATTGATTGATTGATTGTTTGATTGGTTGGTTGGTTGGTTGATTTGATTGATTGATTGATTGATTGGTTGATTGATTGATTCACTGATTGATTGATTAATTGATTGATTGATTGATTGATTGATTGATTGATTGATTGATTGGTTGATTGATTGATTGATTGATTGATTTGAGATTCATTCAGTGTCATTGAAGACTAAAAAATGGTTTCTGACAATTCAAGCAATTTTCTGCAAAAGTCTTTCTGATATTTTTAGTTGGTGATAATTTTTTAAACAATATTTATTTAAAGAAGAATTTAGTTTGAAACATGATACTGTATTCACTGTAATTTGGAATCAATTTAATGCATCTTTTTCCAAATCACATACTGTACTTATACACTATTCTTCGCCATTGTGTAGTATAAATTATGTAAGTAGTGCGTTCACACTGGAAACTTTAAAAATAATAAGTGCACTTTAATTACCCAGATGATGCACTTATTCAACCGGTAAAATGAAGTGTGGGATGATGAACACTTCACACACTCAACGGCTGCTGCTTTGCTCATGTAACGGAAGAGGTGGAGCTATCGAGTGCTCATGTTGGATTACTTTATTTATTTTGGATTGTGAAAGCAAAATTACGAGAGTGAATGTAGCGCCTCCCGATGGTGAATGCGGTTATACTCATGGCAGTTATTATTTGGTACTTTGGTCATTTATCTCACTAATTTGAATTTGTGCTTAGTGAAAAAAACATTAGTCTTCCATTGTGGCGTAGTGGGTAGCACGATTGCCTCACATCAAGAAGGTCGCTGGTTCGATCCTCGGCTGGGTTAGTTGGCATTTCTGTGTGTAGTTTGCATGTTCTCCCCGTGGTCGCATGGGTTTCCCCCACAAGTATAAAGCATATGCTGGATAAGTTGGCAGTTCATTCCGCTGTGGCGGCCCCTTTTTCATAAAAGGACTAAGCCGAAAAGAAAATGAATGAATGAGTGTTCCATTTCGAATGATACTACATAGATATAGGATGCTGTTGAGTGTGTACCTGCATAAATACATAAATGCGTAGTGTGTAGTGTGCTAGTTGGGAAGCAGCTTGTAACTACTATAAGATCTTGACCATAAACATACACTCATCGGCCACTTTATTAGGTACTCCTGTACAACTGCTCCTTAACGCAAATTTCTAATCAGTCAAACACATGGTAGCAACACAATGCATTTAGGCATGTAGACACGGTCAAACAATCTGCAGCATTTCTAATCAAAGGTGATTTAAGTGACTTTGAACAAGGCATGGTTGTTGGTATTTCAGAAATTGCTCATCTAGTGGGATTTTCATGCACAACCATCTCAAGTGTTTAAATAGAACGGTCCATAAAAAGAGAAAATATTCAGTGAGCGGCTGTTGTGTGGGCACAAATACTTGGATGATGCCAGAGGTCAGAGGAGAATGCCAGACTGGTTTAAGCTGATAGAAAGGCAACAGTAACCCAAATAACCACTCGTTACAATTGGGGTATGCAAGGAGCTTGGGGTAAGGCAGATGGGCTACAGCAGCAGAAGACAACACTGGGTGCCACTCCTGTCAGCTATAAGCAGGAAACGGAGGCTACAATTCACACAGGCTCACCAAAATTGGACAATAGAGGATTGGAAAAACGTTGCCTGGTGTAATGGGGTGGGGGATGTTTTCTTTGCTCACTTCAAGCCCATTAGTACCAATTGAGCATCGTGTCAACATCACAGCCTACCTAAGTATTGTTGCTGACCATGTCCATCCCTTTATGACCACAGTGTACTCATCTTATCATGGCTACATCCAGCAGAATAAAGCATCAGAAATCACCAATCACCTCAGACTTTCTTGAACATGATAATGAGTTCACTGTACCAAAATCTCTGAAGAATACTTCCAGTATCTTATTGAATCTATGCTACGAAGCATTAAGGCAGTTCTGAAGTCAAAAGGAGGTTCAATCCCGTACTAGTAAGGTGTACCTAATAAAGTGGCTGGTGAGTGTATATATACATAATACATTTTCAATTTTTTGCACAGTGGTAGGTATTAATATTATTTAATTTTTTTAGATAAAACCTCCACCCAAGGGCATTTTCACACCAAGCTCACACTCTGCATAGTTTATTCATCAAGAAATTACCTTGTGAAAGTGAGTGGAAACTTGAACATATCCCAACACCATTGCATCAGTTTTATCCCTTGTTTCAGAAGAAAGCAAATGATCTACAGGTGTGAAACACCCTTAAATACACACAAGCAGTCTGGTAGCTCACTGCACAGATTGGTCATGTTCAAAATGCAGAATAAACACCAAGTAAAATGTTGATTTCAGCATATGAGTGTGCACAAACCACTAAAAACATACAGTATGGAAGTAAATTGTAATTTTAAAGCCCACACTTTGCTTTGAAAGTGCTAGGCTGCAGAGTTCTTGTTGCTGCTGTATATGTTGTTATAGTATGAATGTGGAATGGAGGTGCTGTAATTCCATCACATCATCTTCTGATTTGACTGGAGAAAATCAGGCGGCACACGCTTCAGCAGCTAAAGCTTATCTGTCAGGCCTGCCTTCCTGAGAGATGCACCTGCTGTCCGGGCATACCAGACAAGGCATAAAGCATGAATGAGACACAGGCATGAGCAGCCGCACACAGATGTTCCTCTCCCTCAGGTGCCTGCTTTCTTATTTGGTCTTTTTCACTTGGGAGGCACTTGATAGGATGCCGCATGTTGCTATGATGGGTGGAAGACTAGAGGGAGAGAAAACAAAGTCAGAATTAGTTTCAGAGGGGATCGAGCCCAAAAAATAATAATAATAACAGAGTGGACACGTTTCCAGATGGTGTTCTCTGTTGATGTATGACCAGCAAAGCCAGCTTGAAATAGAAGACAGGAGAGTCCGAGCAATGTCACCCCTTCAGCAAAGGTAGGACACAGGCAGAAGTTTTTGGGTGACAAAATATTTCTATTGCTCAAACTTTTAGGTGTGAATGCCACTGGTGTCTGTTGCTGAAAAAATGATTTGTATTCTACACTATGGTTTGTCTACATTGGTGTATCAGCATTATGAATATATATTTGGCTCTTTAAATGTACTGTACATTTGAATTGGATCCAGCCTTTTAATAACTCCAATTATTAATTAAGGAACAGATGATTCTTTTAAATAATACAGACGTGAGAGTAAATAGTAGTTACAGAGAGGCATGTCCAACTGTTCAATTCATTTGTAATAAATAAATGTAATTCTACTCTCTAAGTCAAATAATTGTTTATTCATAATGTCTATAAATTTATTTTTATATTTTAAAAGCCAGGTAATCTAAATTGTCCATAGTGTATGTGTGCATGAGTGTGTATGGATGTTTCCCAGTGATGGGTTGCAGCTAGAAGGGCATGCGTTGTGAAAAGCATATGCTGGAACATTTGGCGGTTCATTCCGCTGTGGCGATCTCTGAAATAGAGACTAAGCTAATAGAAAATGAATGAATGAATTTTAAAACCCTAACTTTTTCTTAGTGCAGAATAAAGGCTGGGTTATACTCAATGCGTCCGCTAGTTTGCTTGAGTGTGCGTGGCAAATGTCACATCATTGTGAAGTTGGCAGATGTTCACTATGGGTGCGCGCGACCTGATTCCGGCTGGCAGAGTGCATGATTTTTTTTGAGACTCAAGCGAATAGTTTGCACGGTGATGAATGAATGAATGAATGAGTTTACAACATACTGATGCCATTTTTCTAGGCTTTATTTGTTAATAATGGTCAGGAATGTTGGAGCATTATTGCCTTTTCAGCATAAGAAGAGACCAGAAACTAGCCAGACAGTTAAATGTGTGAATTGTGGAGCGCGCTAAATCTAAAAAAAACATTTTAGTAATTTTTATTAAGTGTACAATTTTTTCTTTTATTCTTGCCATTATATATATTTGTAGAGCAACCTATGTTCTGTTGTTATTAATATTTTAATAAACTTTAATAGTTAGAACTGATGCATCAAAATTTGATTTAAAAAATCTTGAATGGTTAAAAAAATCCTTATAATCTTTAAAATAATTTATATAAATAATAAAAATAATT
Organism: Danio albolineatus; assembly: GCA_903798035.1. Taxonomy (NCBI): domain Eukaryota; kingdom Metazoa; phylum Chordata; class Actinopteri; order Cypriniformes; family Danionidae; genus Danio; species Danio albolineatus. Next base: position 9,369,571 of record CAIGQQ010032765.1, read on the forward strand.
AGTTAAAAACATTTTGAGTGAAATTTAATATGACGTAGTTCCTGAAACGTTTTACTTCTCTGTTTATCCGTCTGACCTTACAGTCAGTTTTTTTTTTGACTGCCCCCTGTCGTTTTAAAGAATATCACAAGGGCGAACGCAGCAAGTATAAAAGCCTCGTCTGTTTTCGCGAGGTGCGCGTGCAGTCAGCGATGCAATCTCTGACGTGATAGATGCGATAGTTTATATGCAGAGATTATTTATATCTATTAAATCGATCAACACAAAACATGGTTTGTAGTGATTATTGACATCCATTTTCTATGCCACCTGTGCTATTCACATATATGGGGCAGGGATGTGCTGAATGATCACTGGTGTGCAACAAGTAAATGATAACAGAGTAAAGATTTTAAGGGAATATGCCGGAAAAAATATCTGGGAAATTCTGAGATGCTTGGCAGAATGATTTCCGTGGTAAGTTCTGTCTATGTAAATATATCTTTCCTGGCAAACCAGCAGTAAATATTCTGGGAACCAAAGTTTATTAGCTTTTAGATGGGTGATAGCCAGTAATGTGCATGTGTGTGTGTGTGTGTGTGTGTGTGTTTATACATCAATTAAATAAAAAGCTAAGGTGTGAATTGTGCATTAAGCCGTTGTTACATCAAACTGTAATTATAATATATTGCTTCCAAACCAGTTTATTGTTGAAATAAATTACACCACAGAATTTCATTTAGATATATTGTATATACTGTAGGCGCCACAGTGGCCTAGTGGGTAGCATGTTCGCCTCACAGCAAGAAGGTCGCTGGTTCGAGCCTCAGCTGGGTCAGTTGGTATTTCTGTGTGGAGTTTGCATGTTCTCCCCGTGGTTGCGTGGGTTTCCTCCGGGTGCTCCGGTTTCCCCCACAGTCCAAAGACATGCGGTACAGATGTATTGGGTGAGCTAAATTGTCCATAGTGTGTGTTTGTGAGTGAGTGTGTATGGATGTTTCCTAGAGATGGGTTGCAGCTGGAAGGGCATCCACTGCGTAAAACAAATGCTGGATAAGTTGGCGGTTCATTCCGCTGTGGCGACCCCGGATTAATGGTTAATGCCAATTATCACAATAATGATTTAGTGACTTTAAATAACCTTCATTTGGAGACTTTTCATAGCAAATGTTGATGATGTGATTAATTGCGATTAATTAATGAGCATATCGTGTAATTATAATTCACATTTCAGCCCTCGAGTGAACTTTCGAATCACATCAAACCTACTTACGTTCTTCTTTGCCTCCGCCTCAGTGCTTTTCATAAATACACATGAGTGTGTCTTTACTTGTCCTGTAATAGTTTCCTCTTTCAGCCTGTATGCTTTATAAGATGGCATGTCATGCAGCTTCGTGCGGACCATAATGGAGTTATGATGTCTCGGCAGCCATTGAGAAAGAGGCCTTTTTATTTATGCTGAGCATCCGGCTCGCAGAGGAGAAGCAAAGCACATTTAATTTCTCTCTAGATCACAAAGACAAATTCTATTTACTGCTCTCAGACAGGGACATGAGGACAGAGCGAGAGAAAGAGAAGGGGAAGAGGCATCGGCTGATGGAAGGATTTAATAGGTCATTCTGACAAACCTCATTAAGAGCTCTCGTGCGAGTCCTGGGGAAACCCTGTTCAAAATGCCCAGTGTTTACCATTTATTGCCTTATTTTTCTCTGTTGGATACTATAAAACAATGTATCAGTCAACCGGAAATAGAGCTGGCAGTTGAAAATGAGTTGACAGAAAACAATACATAACCATAAACACGATACGTATCAGCCGTGTTATTGAATGATGAAAAGTGAAATATTCATATCCTTATGGCATAAGTGTTGTCCTGAAGAAATATCAGTAAAGGGATGCTAACTGCAAAGATGTACACGCTTCGCTAGAGCGTGAATATACAGTGTTGAGTATGTCATCCTGGCATCTTCAGATGTGTCTTCTGGAAGCAAAACACACACCCATAAAAAAGCTAGCGTGGTCTGTGATGTGTTTATATTAATAGACAGTTTGTATATATATTAATGTGATGTGTTTATGAGGACATGCTAAATAGTGCTAAACCAAAGAGAAAGGCGATTGATTGACCTTCATCGATTCTCCTCTGAGGAGAAAACAAAAGTCATTCCTTGTTACTTGGGCATAATTAACACTGATCGACCGCGCTTGCTCTTTTTCTCTGTTCTGATGGCCGTCCACTGAGGAAAAAACATTAACATGCGGCCAATGAAGATGTGGCTGTGAGCAGAAACTGGCATAACCTGTATGAAAACATCACTGGCAGCTTATGTATAGTATTGGCAGGTTTAATTTGAATAGCAATGTATTTCTCTGCCTTAATTGACCTTATATCACTGTCAGTCATGGTATTGGCAGCTGAATCACACTGTGAGGTACAACTAAAAAAAGCGATGTGACAGTCACTGTGTTTGTGCCAGTAGTTTGAAGACCACAACATCAGGAATAACTTGCGAGAACCAGCTTTTATGCAATAGATTATTCAAAAATAAATGCCTTGGCATCGTTTAATCTCCTTCATGTCATTCCAAACCTGAAAAAAGAATGCTGTTTAAATGTTGACAGCATGTTGTTGTTGTTTTGAGCGAATCAACCAAATAAGCTTTCAAGGCCCTTAGAGTTTTTTCAGATCCCAGATTATGCTATTGTAAAGCTTCCTGCTCTGATAGGTCAGAAATCCCATTTACACTGTTTGTTGAAAACTAAACTTTTTTTTACAAATGTTCATATCCATATTTTAGTTCTGCATGCTTTCTCAACACTTGTTTGTGTCAATATGAATAACAAGTTATGATACTGTATGTATTATTTTTTAACAGAATTAATGCACACGTATATTAAGATTATTCATATAAAGAGCTGTTTACTTCTGCAGAATGAATCTGTGTTTGAACAAACAGAACGACTGCAGCCTACTGGCCAGATTAGTTTTTTTATTTTTTTATTTAGAGGATTATATTGTTTAGAGGATTATATTTTCAAATTTTTGCTCACTTACTAACTATCCTTCATCCTAGTCCCTGTTCTATCAGGGGTTGCCACAGCAGAATGAACCGCCAACTACTCTTGATTGCGTTTATGCGATGGATCTTCCAGCCGCTACCCAGCACTCCCATACACTCTCTCTTATTAAGACACAATTATTCACTGCATCCAATATACTTCATCCAATTCATTTATACTGCATGTCTTTGTACTGTGGGGCAAACCAGAGAACCCAGAGAAGGACAAGGGGAGAACTTGCAAACTCCACACAGAAATGTCTCAAATTTTCATTTTAAAATTAAAAAGGGATAAATTAAGACTAGAGGGGATAAATGAACAATGTCGTCATTTCAAACCTGTTTGAATCTCTTTCCTTTTTATAGAAGAAATCTGATGAGCAAAATGCAAAATGCATGGTTGTTAATTAGATTAATTAATCAACACATTGTGTAATCAATTAGGTAAAACGTACATAAAAAAAGAATAGTTTTATTTTAAAAAGTAGACTTTATTCACATTGGTTATGAAGACTATCGTTTAGCAAAATAAAGACCAGCTACAAACTCATAGGTGTTTTGTAGGAAGTAAGACTGGAATTACTGATGACTCAGGCAGTTCTCAGGCAATCAGTTCTTTCTTTTGAGAGACAATAACATTTATCATGCACTTTAATCTTTGACTTTTTGCAGACCTTTTACATTCACAAACAGTGACATAGATGAAATGTTATAATAATAATAATCTTAATATTAATAAAACAATAAGGGCACTTAAAAAAAATTGACATTCTAAAATAAAATTGAAATTCTTTTTTATAAAACAAGAAAAAAGGGCTACAGGAGCATCTGAATTCTGATTCCAGTCACAGTCTGTGGAACATTTAGCAGCTGAAGTACATTTAGAGTTGATGGAGGTCACTTATTAAAATGCATCTAATGTTCAGCCGTTTGCTTTTCTCCAACTAAGGTTCAATATGATGCATGTGAGACATTAAGCTACATTAATAGTTTAAATAATTCATTTTTTTAAATTTCATACTATTTAGATGATTGTTGAAGCGATAAAGCATAGAATTAAACACGAAGTAACCAAACACTTTGTGTTTTATGATTATTATTCATGAAACACAACAAAGACTGCACTTGGTTGCAACATGGTTGTTCAATAATCACTCTAAAAATGATGAGTTATTTTAACCCAAATTAGGTTAAAATATGAACCAGTTGCATAACCCATACACTGAGGGCAATCAAAACTCATGCTTTGACTGATACCTGTTCACATGTTTTAGATATAATTGTGCATCTGATTTTTGACTCCACAAAGAGTTTAATTAGTGACACCTTTATGAGCGAGCACCACCTTACTGTGGTGAAGCTCTGAAGGTTTTCCAGCAGATGTTCCCTCTGGAGAGTTTTCCTCATTGGATCAGAGCTCCAGCTGATTTATTTCTTTGCCTGGATGTCCTTCAGTGCCTTTCTGTTGTATTCTGTCTACCAAAAGTTACACTATTGCAGAGACGTCTCTCAGTACTGGATAAGTTGTGAGTAAATAAATCTTCGATTTGAAGTCTGTTTCATCCTCTTACAGTAAGAAGCTTTAAACAGTTGTGAACAATGAGATATTAGGCAATCAATGAGCAATCGGAAGAGAAATGTATCTTTGTTTATTCATATACACAAATAACATCCTGGTGCGTCGCTGTTTACTTCAATTACTGTCTCATTTGAGATAACCCAGCCATGAAATGATGCTATTTGCTTTGTCATTATTTTAAATCAGTAGATAACTGTACAGATTGAGTTCCAATCTGACTTACCTGAACAAGTGGAAGTGAAGCTCTCTTAAGGCCCAATCCCAATTCTATTTTTGTACCCCTACCCCTTTCAAATTCTACCCCTAAGAAATGGGACACCACTACAACAGCTGCACACATCATCAAACAGTATGTCATCACAATCTCTTACTTTATATAAAATCGATGATGGCGAATTCTGTAGTTATTCTAGATGCATTATTTTACTGTATTTATCTCCAGGAAATCACACAAGGCAATGAAATCATGTTATCATAAGATAAAGTGTGGAAATAAGCTCATTACTGTGCTTTGCATTTACACTGTGGCCGTATTCATTTATGTAAACACACGAAAACAACATTAACATTATAGCAGACACTGTAAAAAGGTCATTCCCAGCTATAAGACTTTTCTGACAGGGTTTTCCAGCGTCATCAAGTGTCAGATGTGAAAGTATGTTGTGGGAATGCTATAAAGGAGTTATTATTATGGATTTATTTTTTAGAAAATTAAAAAAATTATAGAAAAACGAAAGAAGTTTTGTGATTTTTATATTAGCATTTTTATAAAGCAAGACTGTAAAACACAAACACCATTATGAATGTATTAAAAGGCCACGAAACCCCCCTGTCTCAGCAAGGGGTTTTCACACCGCTAGTTTGGAAAAGGTCAGGAAAGTGGGAAAGAGGTAAGGTTTTGCATAAATATGGGAGTTTCCATTTGGGCACGCGCTGAAAACAAACACACAGACACAGGGGGAGAAATTAATTGTGTTTACATGGACACCAGTAATCAAATTATTTGCCAAATTTTTTATTTGTCGACTTTAACTGAAGTTTGGCACTTTCACTTTTATTCACGAATATTTCCTGCATGTCCCCCATGACAAAGGAGATGCCAAAAACTGATGAGAAGTGTTGTTTTAATGGAGTGTTTGATACCGCACGGCGTATGGGAGGGAAAAAAAACCTCCGCATTTCTCTGTAACTTAGATGTACTCAGTAAGTAGCGTCAGAAAGCTGTGTGTGTATAGACTATCCTGTCACAAAATGCTGCGAAAATCCTACACGAAGGTAATAGTTTGATTGTGGTGTTTGCATGTTTACACTCGGAGAGCAGCATGTACAGCGAGTCTTTCAGTCTATAGTATTGTAGTGTTATTAACGAACTGTAAACTTAGTTTATTATTTTGACTAATATCTGTCTTTAAACACTAAAAGAATACTGCTGACGATACTGAACTTACTTTGCCATCTGAATAAGCAAACAAAGACCACTGATCGCTTACTTACCAAATCTGTAGAGACAGGACAATCAACATGAACTGGAGCTGTGCATATTTTAAAAGGAGACGAATGGCAAATCCGGATTTCACTATTTCCAGATGCGAAAAACTTTTGGGTAAAAAATGTTCCTTACAAATATTTCTGTTACGTGCTGTGTGCACTGTAGTCCACACGTGAGTCCAGCTGCACTCTCATAGCAGGACATGAAAACAAAACTTCGTTGCAGCACATAAACACAGCACTGGCGACCTGTGTCTCCAAACAATTCTTGTTCTTCCACTTGTTTTGGCAACACAACGTGGCGTCTCTCTGTCGTCTGAACACTGTAGCAGGTAAAACATGATATAAAAAAAATAGAAGCTATCATGCATATTAATGAAGTTGCACTGCATACACAATAGAGCGCGCTGATTAGTTTGAACCAAGACTTTCTCATGAATTAAAGCCGCACACTCAGAGACATCACAATGTACTGGCCGGTACAGGTGTCCACTCTCCACACTGAAATACACGCAAGGATCTCATTGGCGTGACCTTGGTTTAAAAAATTTGTTTCAAACCGAAAGAACGAATTTGTTCAAAATAACGCAAAAACAACCAATTTTCACTTTTTTTTCAAATATATGTGTCCTAATAGTGTTTATAGCAGCGTGGGACACATATATGACTGTCAACAGCTCAAAAAATGTGTTTTTGTGTTTCTTGACCCTTTAAAGCTTTTGCTTGTTTGTTGTCAAAATTCATAATAAGGACAAAAAACACTAATTTGTGCATCTCCTGCACTGCTTTCAGCAATGCTGTCATTGTAGCTGGTATATTCTGGTACATTTTCATACCCCTTGGTGTCAAGTGTGGTCATGAAAAATCTCAGTTTCAAGTGGTGTTCAAGGCCTTGAAGCTAAGGAGAATTGAGACACCCCTCACAAATCATGGATAGGGGGAAAGGGTAGAATTTGGTTTGGGCCTAAATCTGACCTGGATTTCTTTTTAGACTTTTTTAGCGTAATCCGGCATGCATTTTAAGATTAGGTTAGTTTGTAAAGTTCGATTCTGTGAACTTTTACACTGACAAGCTATCATTTTAAATGCTCAAACAGAGCTTTTTATTTCTTCTAGATTTGATTAAAATGCAATGCAACTTTGACAACAATACTTTTTGAAACCTATGCAGATTTCTCTGAAAAAAAAAAAACTATTTTTGATTACATATGCATTCAGGCAATAAGAAATGCATAGTATATAACTGTGAGTCAGCAAATCAGGCTCTATATTGAAGGGCTTCCTCCAGGGTCTCAGCAGGGGCTCGCGTACAGGGGCCATAGCCCATTAAAACTTTCTGAATCAAATTCTCTGTCCTCTGACACCTCCATCTGCAGACATCAAATACCATGCCACTCTTTCTAACTAATACATGATAAACCATTCATCTGTCAGAGGCTGCACATCCACAACGCTCCCACACACCACTTGAAATTTGATAATGAATTTTATGGTTATGTATGTAATACTAATGTTTATGTGATAACATAATATTAATTGTGTTTTCAGCAGACTGGTCAAGTGGTTTCCAGTTTTGATATATTTACAGAAAGCATATTAAATATAAATAAAATTAAATAATGTGTCTAGTTTAATGTTGCATATAGTTATATGCATATAACATATATCATATATCTGTTATGCTGAATAGTGATGTAATCTTATTTCAAGCACATTCGGACATTTTATGTTATGTTGACTATTCGTTCGTTTTCTTGTCGGCTTAGTCCCTTTATTAATCCAAGGTTGCCACAGCGAAATGAGCCGCCAACTTATCCAGCATGTGTTTTATGCAGCGGATGCCCTTTCAGATGCAACCCATCACTGGGAAACATCCACACACTCTCATTCACACACATACCGACAATTTAGCTTACCCAATTCACCTATACCACATGTCTTTGAACTTGTGGGGGAACCGGAGCACCCAGAGGAACCCAACCCACGCCAACATAGGAAGAACATGCAAACACCACACAGATATGCCAACTGACCCAGTCGAGGCTTGAACCAGCGACCTTCCTGCTGTAAGGCAATTGTGCTACCCACTGCACCACCGTAAGGCCCTCTGTATGTATGTATGTATATATATATATATATATATATATAT
>CAIGQQ010032765.1:9378224-9410711 GCA_903798035.1 Danio albolineatus
AACCCATCTCTGGGAAACACATCCATACATTCTCATTCACACACATACACTACGGACAATTTAGCTTACCCAATTCACCTGTACCGCATGTCTTTGGACTGTGGGGGAAACCGGAGCACCCGGAGGAAACCCACGCAACCACGGGGAGAACATGCAAACTCCACACAGAAATGCCAACTGGCCTAGCCGGGGATCGAATCAGCGACCTTCTTGCTGTGAGGCGAACGTGCTAACCACTCGGCCACCGTGGCGCCCTATATATATATTAGTCAACATTAAATGTCTAAATGTACATGAAATAAGATTACATCACCATCCAGCATAACAGACAAATGTTATATGTTAAAAATATTTAATACAATATATGTGATTATATAAGTGGATTGAACATAAAACAGTTAAGCTGTCCCAATGAAATTGTGTTGAAGAATTGTGTTGTTTCAGCTCATTTTAATTAAGTAGTTTGAACAAGCAACAGAAAATATCTAATTTTTTGGAGTGTATAATACAGTAATAATATAATAATATAATACAGTAGGTAGTGCTGTTGCCTCACAGTAAGAAGGTCACTGGTTCGAGCCTCGGCTGGGTCAGTTGTCATTTCTGTGTGGAGTTTGCATGTTCTCCCCGTGGTTGCATGGGTTTCCTCCGGTTGCTCCGGTTTCCCCCACGTTCCAAAGATATGCGGTACAGGTAAATTGGGTAGGCTAAATTGTCCGTAGTGTATGAGTGTAAATGAGCATGTATGGATGTTTCCCAGAGATGGGTTGCAGTTGGAAGGGCATCGGCTGCGTAAAAAAATTGCTGGATGAGTTGACGGTTCATTCCGCTGTGGCGACCCCAGATTAATAAAGGGACTAAGCCGACAAGAAAATGAATGAATGAATGAATACTGTAGGTTGTCGGTGGACAGGTTGGATTGTTGGGAAGTCTATAGTACCACATAAAAAATAGCTCTTTTGCACATCATTAATTAATTAATTAATTAATTTAATTTATGTATTTTTCAAACTAATTACAAGGAATGTTTATTGTTTCTCCTCCCACTATGTCAACTCATTACCATATCACCATATCAGTATGGAAATGTGTCATGTGGTCATGTTGTCTCTTTGTTTGCACTTTTGAATAAGCACATTATATCGATCTGTCTTGTCTCATAGTCTGCTACTTAGGTTTAGTTAGTTTTTGTTGATTTATGTTGTTAAATTTATATTGTTTTAGTTTGTACTTTGTACTTGTTGACGTTGAAGGAACTTTAAAACCTCTTTTCTGACAAAGTTCGACTCTGTAATTTCTTGTATAGTGTATGCATTTGTGTTCATCTAATAGTGTAATTTTTTAAAATGATCACTGATGATTGCCTCTGTACAAAGCCTGGTTGTGCTCAAAGTTCCAAAAACAAGTTTAATTCGTCCCTAGTGTAACCTAAATCAGAGAGATTGATGGATTTTAATGTCGTGGGTCACAAATGGACTTAAATTGCCTTGACCAATTCGGTTAGATTTTCGAAACGGCGGACAGGTTCTGACAGATTGCGGGTCATGCCGTGGGCAGCTGCGGTGCTCCAGATGTGCTTTCTGGGATGATGGGATCAAAGTTAAACACTAGCAGATGTTTCCGCGCCCTCCTGGGCAGACACAGCAGGAGGAAGGAAAGGTTGTCCTCTTACATCCACCCAGTCCTGCGGGAGCCAGAAACACAGAACCCTGGACTGCTGTGTGGTTCTCATGTCAGCGGGATCCCTGAACATTTAAATCACTTGCATTTTAAATTCCCTCTGAAAGCAGAAGAGATGGATGCGGAGAGGGTCGGGAGCAGGGTGAGATATGGGTTACTGCGCTGGAGAGGATGAGGAATGAAAAGGAAATGAGAGGTATAAAATGTGGAGAGAAAAGAAAAAAGGGATAGGCTTAGGAAAGGCTGGAGAGAGGTCGCAGATATGGAAAGAAAGAAAGGAAGGGAAACAGAAAGGCTTAGGTGAAGGATAGCATTTACCTTTTCTCCTGGAGAGATAATGGGCTCTCTGGGGCGCTATAAAAGTTTCATTCTGTCCCACCTCCTGGCAGCCAAGAGTAATGACAGTGGTGTTTGGGTCGACGGGGTCACGGCACTGAAAAGTTGCAGTGCTGTAACCACCAGAGAGAGCAGCTTGATGACGAATGTTTTGACAATGTTTTTACAATGTCCTCACAGAGTCCAGTGCGTATAAATTTACTGACAGCATGGCAATGTTGGTAAAATCTCCCCTAACATGAACCCTTCACCTACAGTATAGCTGAGACCCCAGCCAATCAAATAGGAGAAACAACTTTAAATTTTGGCAAATGCTTCAAATTAAAGGTGTTTTCACACTTGACAGGCTTGATATGATCCTCATGTAATTGATCTATTAGCACAAGACTGATTCCTGCTAAACCCCCAGAGATCCCTTTAGCTTGTCTTTGTCCTTTGACCTTCTTTGTCCTTCTCCAGGATGGTTGCTCCTCCTTCTTAAGCCCTTTTAGAGTGTGTCTATGCACCTTTACATTTGGCCAGAGGAAAACTGGTCATTTGGTTTCTCCAAACATTTGTTTGGAAGTTTTTTTCTTTGCCCCTGTCACCACTGGCTCGCATGGTTGGGACTTGTTGAGCTGCGCATCGATGGATTTGCTCTTCAGTGTTTGGACTCTCAGTAATGAATATTAAACCACACTGAACTGAAGTGAACTCCAACACTAAAAACTAGACTGACACTGCTCCAATTTACTATAACCTTCAATGTGAAGCTGCTTTGGCACAATCTATATTGTAAAAGCGCTATAGAAATAAAAATGAATTTAATTTAATTGAATTTATTCTCCACTACTATCAATTGGTGGAATTTTGGTTTCTTGCCATTGAGTATGTTTACATGGATACCAATAATCTGATTAGGAGTCTACCATGTAAACAGCGATTTTTGATAACCTTAATCCGACTAAAGTCATAATCGAACTAAACAGAAATCAAATTAAGACGTGGAGGATGCTGATTTTAGTCACATTATTGAAGTGCAGTACAGACATGTAAACACAGCGCAATCAAACTATTTCCTTCATGTAGAATTTTCACATTTTGTGACAGGATATGCTATACATTTCTCAGAGATGGGTTACGGCTAAAAGGGCATCCGCTGTGTAAAACAAATGCTGGATAAGTTGGCGGTTCATTCAGCTGTGGCGACTCCGGATTAATAAAGGGACTAAGCCGACAAGAAAATGAATGATATGCTATACACACATGGCTGTTTGACACTGTTCTCTGCTCCTACCAAGTCAGTGAAGGACCACAGAAGGACCACTTGCATCACAAAATGCATCCGGCGTATCAAATTCCATTAAAACAACACTTTTCCAGCAGTTCAAACTTGCATCCAATATCTCATTTGTGATGGGGGGCATGCATGAAATGTTCCTGAATGAACGTGAAATTGCCAAACTGCAGTTAAAGTCGACAATTTTAAAAATGAAACACCCGAAATTCCATGAAACTCCTGAGGAAACATGGATAGTGCGGTGACGCAATAATGTTAACCGAATTACAGGTATGTCCTATAGCATGTAAAATGGGATCATGAAAGGAACATTATAAAAGCAACTCAACCCCTTAATCATATTATTGTCTTATTCAGATTAAAGCAAATAATTCCATTACTGATGTCCATGTAAACATAGTCATTGTTGCCTCTTGGTTGCTTGGTCAGTGCCAGGGAAGCTGCTTTTCAGTAGTTCATTTTTCAACAGTGACGTGTATTAAACCTTACTGAATCTGTTTTGTTCTAACCAGAACTATAGCAGCATTCTACCACAGCTCTCCTCCCTGATGTTCTGGAATATTGTTATGACTCTTCTTCTCTTTTCTTCACCTGTTAAGCTGCTTTAACACAATCTACATTGTAAAAGTGCTATTGATGACTTGACTTGTTAGTGCTGTTCTTTGAAAATAATGCATGTGACCAACCAAACTCTAGTGTAGTTGAACTATAAACTAAATAATTGAACAAAAAACAGGACATGATGTCACAAGAAACAAGCATCATACCTGTTTTTCTGTTCACAATGCTCACTGCAATTTAAATCAGGTGTCAGAAATGCATCTTTTGCAGGTTATATTTGTTTTGCCCAGAACTGTTTTGGGTGATTAATACTTCATTCATTCATTTTCCTTTGGCTTAATCCCCCTTTATTCATCAGTGGTCGCCACAGCAGAATGAACCGCCAACTTTTCCAGCATATGTTTTACATAGCTGATGTCCTTCCAGCTGCAACCCAGTACTGGGAAACATCCATACACACTCATTCACACACATACACTGCAACCAATTTAGTTTATTCAATTCACCTATTGACCATTTTAAGGGGATGTAAACAAACACAATGGTCCCGACATATTTCCTGTTTTCCTTTTTTAATATCTAAAGCTTCCAAGAGTCCAAAAAGAGCCACGCGTTGATAAATAGTGTTATGAGAACTCTGTTAAAATGAAGTTATGTTTGAATTGCTTCTTCTTACAGTTATTAAATAGTTTGATAACAAGCAGGAAATGTTCATGGGCCAATGATATCACCACATTGAAATGGTCTATAGAGCACGTCTTTGGACTGTGGGGCAAACCAGAGCACCCGGAGGAAACCCACGCCAACACAGGGGAAACATGCAAACTCCACACAGAAATGCCAACTGACCCAGCCGGTACTCTAACCAGTGAGCTTCTTGCTGTGAGGCAACAGTGCTAACCACTGAGCCACCCTGTCGCCCCTGTTTGATACTTTTTGTTATAAAATACATATGTAATTTTGTTTGTTTGATTGATTGATTTGGACATTGATTTAGAGATTGATTTAGATTTTGATCTTAAAAATGACAAGGCAAATTATTTAGTGGTTCAGACTAAATGACCCAACAGAACCTGTTTTATTTGGGTCCAGCAGTATGTGTAAAAACAGGCTTGCGTGATAAGGGTTAGGGTGAGATTTCTTTTTACTTTGTGACTATTCATTTGCATATCCAATGCATTAATACCAGCTGAATGGATTGCTTGCATTTAAGCTTTAGTGGTCGTTTCATGTTGAACATTTTCATTTGAAACATTTTCATAGCTATGTTTTTACAAAGCTCTCTCTCGCCCTCTCTCTCTCTCTCTCTCTGTGGAAATGAAACAATATCTAGAAATAAAAATGTCCCTGGGCTCAAGTTCACGCATACCTAGCGCAAAAGCACATGAGATAATTCAAATACGTTATCAGAATGTCTGGCAAAGTTGTGTAGATATTGATTTCTGTGGAAAACACCCAACAGACTCACAATCAGAGCTCCCAAAGCTCGTGATTCTGGACGCCTCTGACAAGAACTAAAATAGAGACACACAAAGGCTGCTGTCTGAGGAGATCTGGCTTCCAGGAGCTTGCAGGTGGTTTCAATGAGTGTCACAAAGATCATCTATGAACAGATTTATAGTTCAGTGCTGTCTGGGGTGATCTATTGAGGACTTCTCTTCTTGACTGTCAATGAATGTACCGTATCAACGAAGCTGAGAGCTCTGGGGAGGTGTGGAATGAGAAGGTGAATGGGACTTTCTTTAAATAGGTCAATTTGAAAAAATAATTATTCAAGAAAAAATAAAGCTACACAAAGAGTCATTAAGACCCATTCAAAAAAAAAAAAAAAAAACGATAACTTTTGGGATAAATATAATCATTAGTACAGTATTAGCTTCCACACAGTGTTTATTATAAAAGATAATTTAACTGACATTTTAAAGAGCCCCTATTATTGAAAAGGTCATATTTTTTTAATGCATAGGTCAAAAAACACTTTCATTGTCATTTAATATGCATTTATTTTTGCCTAATTATCCCAACGACTCCTACTGTACATGATTTGTTCAGCGACTCATTTGTTCCCACACCCCCTCTTTTTGTGTTAAGCTAGTGATTGGTCAGATGACCCAGTCTGTTGTGATTGGTTGAATGGATTCAGTACAAGACAGAGAAACGCCCACCACAATTATAAAGTAGCACAGAGTATGTGAAAGCCTAATGCAGGAGTGCATTAAGGCAATGCAGTTAAACACCAGCATATTACTCTACTCTTAAACCTAACCCCAAGTAATAACAACAACACATATTCAGTTTTAATGCACACAGTGGCAAAAGTTGAACTATTTTGAAAATTGTCCATTTGTAGTAACAGCTGATAGTTGCAATAGCAAAGACAAATGGCAGAAGGTCGTGAGTTCAGATACACATTTAAATCAGTAAAGGAAGAAGCACGCGTTTTCAATGTGGTTTTGGACATGATATGTGAATAGATTTATCCTAAGAGATACAGTACAAGCACTGATCTAAAGTATAATAGATAAGTTCTTACAAGCCGCCCGGAGTAATTACAAGTTACAACACACAATTAAATGCATATTTTGCAATGAGTCAACAATTTTAAGTATACTTTTATGTTATGATCCGGAGGAAGAAGAAACTGGTCCATATGAACTGTAACAGTTACAAAGTCCCATAAATAATAGCCTCTGCTGCTTCTTTCTTTAATAGCAAATGGTGCTGCAGTTGCAGTGCAGGTTATTTTATCAAAAATCTGAAAAATTGCAGGAACAAACAGCACCACAGTAGGTTGCTATACTGTGGTATTGTTGTGAAAATGAACTTTAACCTTAGCTAAATTTCCATCTGTCAGCGACCGTCATCTTTGTGTCATGATCGGTCCTGTGATCCCCCACGCTCTGCTAGTGTATGAAGGGAAAGGCGCATTCACGTTTTCATATTTGTGGATGTACAATACCGATGCGTTCAGGCAAAACATCCAAACCCAACACAATTCATTTTTTTAACTCTTGAGTCAACTATTTCATTAAAGAATCATTCATTTATTCATTTTCCTTTAGCTTAGTCCCTTTATTTATCAGGGGTTGCCACAGCGGAATGAACCGCCAACTTATCCAGCATATGTTTTACACAGCGAATCCCCTTTCAACTGCAACCCAGTACTGGGAAACACCCATACACTCTCAGTCACACATATACACTATGGCAAATTTAGTTTATTCACTTATGCTCCCAAGTCTTTGTGGACTGTGGACTGTGGACCCAGGACTGTGGTGGAAAGCAGAGCACCCGGAGGAAACTCACGTGAACACTGGGAAAGCATGCAAACACAGAACTGCCAACTGACCTAGCCTGCTCTCCAGCAAAATTTTGCTTTGAGGTGACAGTGCTAACAATGAGCCCCTCATTGAAGAATCAAAAGAAGGTGCACAAGAATTTAAACAAATATTTAAACAAGGTGCACTTTCAGATTTAAACTTCTGGATGTTTTCATTCCGTTAGTGCTTTGTTACACACTCCATGGAAGGTCATTTTCAAAAACCCATAATAGGGGCTCTTATGTTAATCATACAAAAATCATATGTAACGTTTTTGTTGAAATGTAACTAAAAGCTGAGATTTAGGTGCATTCTGTTTAACCTGTTACCCAGCACTCACTTTTGGGGATTTACACCTACCTAACTTTAAATAGTGACAGTTCCTGACTCCAGCAAGCTACAAACACAAAAAAGTTATACATTTTGAAGTCATGAGAATTTTTTTTTTATTATGTTCAATATTTGATTTTCCACATGCAAACAAAGGAAAACATTAATGGAATGTTCTAGAAAAAATATGACTTGAAAGCCATGGGTTTCATTCATTCATTTATTTTATTTTCGGCTTAGTCCCTTTATTAATCCGGGGTCGCCACAGCGGAATGAACCGACAACTTATCCGGCATTTGTTTTACGCAGCGGATGCCCTTCCAGCCACAACCCATCTCTGGGAAACACATCCATATATTCTCATTCACACACATACACTATGGACAATTTAGCTTACCCAATTCACCTGTACCGCATGTCTTTGGAACCGGAGCACCCGGAGGAAACCCACGCAACCACGGGGAGAACATGCAAACTCCACACAAAAATGCCAACTGGCCCAGCCGGGGATCGAACCAGCGACCTTCTTGCTGTGAGGCGAACGTGCTACCCACTCGGCCACCGTGGCGCCGCCATGGGTTTCATGAGTTTAAATTTCAACATTGATGAAGATAGCATGCAAAATGAGATTTCTGTAAAAAGTTTTCCAAGACTACATCAGTGTCCTCCTTTCCCTCACCGTCAGGCATTTTCTCAAAACTGACCTTCCCAAACTAAAACATTAACAATTGCTGAATGATTTGGTCTACATTCACAGTTCATGTATATTTGGAAAAAAGACACTCTAGGCTTTATTATCCATCATCTAGAGTTTATAATGCTCAAAATGAAAAAAAAAGTTATCGATGCTTAAGTAATGTAAAAAGAAATGCACCACACTTTCTACACTGACATGTAGAAAAACAGTGCCTCAGTGCATCCACGTCGGGGTGCTGACTAAAGGGTTAAAAAAAATTGAGTGAATAAATGTAACATTTTTTTAAGTTAACACAAGTATTACTAAGTTCTAGTTGTCATAGTAGTATAATTTTAACTTTAATTTCAGAATAACTGATTTATTTTGCTTGTCATCACTGTATTATTAGTTAGTTAGTTGTTTACTTAGTAAGTTGAAAATTCTTCTAAAATGTTACAAAAAAAAGTGGAGATGCTATACAATAGTCAGCATCTGAAGTGGAATAAAAAACATTTTTAAAAATTGTCCTAAGACAAGAATGTGTTTTGAGCAATAGTTTTAGGACAACTTTGATGAAAGGTTTTGATCCACTTCGGAGCTGAGTTCCGTGTTTATTGGTTAATTGATAAGAATAGACTAACAGATGTTTTTCGAAAATGGGTTTAATTTTGAGCTTCTCTGCAGCACGCAGTCAGCAACACAAGCTGGTGGTCTTATCGGGGGAAAAAATTGTAGATAATTTGATCTGTGCTTTAGGCCACAACTAAGATAAAGGATGCTGTTTTTATGGGGTTCACAATTTGTGTGCCGCTAGCAGTGTAATTAGGATGATAACTGCTTTTGTGGGATCATCTGTTGCCGTGATACAGTCTAATTAACCTATTTCTAGCTGGCCCGGTGCATTTATGGCCCTAATGAGCACTTCCAACGACAACAGAGGAAAAATCATTGACAAAGCCCAATCCCCAGTGGCCTGATTTAACAGATATAGTGAGGTGATGTTTCATACTCACCATCCACCATAAGAGAGAAAAGACGGCTAATGAGGGAATTTGGTCATTTCGGTACCACCTTCATCTCATTATATGGTCCCAAAAGCACACGGTTATTGTAACCTGCGATGTGTCCCAGAGCCAGTGCAGATTGAAAAAAAAATGGATGTGTGACAGGAGCGATACAGAAAAGAGCAATAAACAGCAAACACACCGCTAATGAGACCGTGAAGGCTCCAGACAGAGCACATGGTATTTTGAAGTGTTTTCTGTATCACTCTTACAGCATGTCAGCAAGTGTGTGCAAACATAATCTAACATTTTAAAAGTTTGATATATTTAAGCGTGCGATAAATTTGTCCTATTACTTTTTGTCTGTTTTTCCTTGACTGGTAAGCTAATTACTTAGAGTTTTCCACTTTTAATGTTGTATTGATGTTTCTCTAATTAGCTCTTTAAATGAGAGGAGATATGAAAGTGAGGTATTTTAAAGCAAAGCTCATTTGCTTGGCCGCTGAGACATTTCAATGGCTGTTTACATTCTGTCTTTATTTTTACATTGTGGCCATTTTCATTTGAGAGTAGTTATTTCATGACACTGAAGGCTAAAAAAAGACTGAAAAAGTGTCATGTATTACTCAATGAAGTGTAGTGCTTGTTGAATCATACTGTAAGTAGAATAATGTCACATCATTGTACCTGTTTTTTTTAAATGCTTATGAATTAAAAGAGCAAACGTTTCACTGATTGATTAAAATTTTTAATGAGTAAACATAATTAGTGAAAAAGTGGATAAACTTGCAACTATGAGAAACAAAAAGTAAAGTAAAATGAATTATGAATCTACTGTAGATATTTTTTTCAATTTCAAGTCTGCATCTAACAGCATCTAACAAAAATAACAACAGCATCAACTTGCAGTTACTTTCTTATAAAATAATATTAATAATAATAATAATAATAATAATAATAACAACAACACTTTATTATTATTATTATTATTAATAATATTATTATTATTATTATTATTATTATAAATATTGCCATTGTAAAGTGACTTTGCTTAATCCAACAAAGCAAAAAAAGTAATAAGTTAATACTGTAACTAGGGCTGGGTGATTACTCGAAATCAACATTCGGAACTATGGTGTACGGATCACAACCCACAGTTCGGAACGCACATGACCCGTGGATTATTAACTTTTTCAAATTCGTAGGTTAATCCAACGTGAATTTTTATAATGTTAGAGATTGGCTCCACGTCATTCAAATCATGTGTATGAAAGCATTTTGACTTCCCTGTAAAATATAATGATGACGGAAAAAGTTGTGGTGGGACCTACCTAAATGCTTTCTTAGGTTAGTGTTGATGTCTTAGGGATTTCTGTCAATGTTTGTTTAGCCTGCATTCATGTATTCAGTGTAAAGCTGCACGATTAAACATTAAAAGATCGATATCTCAATTCAAACCCACGCAACATAAACGATAAATGATGATTTGCATACGATTATTAATCCTTCGAAGCGCTGCATTCAAGAGAGATTCCGTTTTTAAACTTTTCAGTTAGTTACAAACAATTAAATAACACAGAAGTACTGGGAGAACAGTTTATAGTTATATAAACACTGATATTTATGGTAAATATTAAAATTGCCGCCATCAAAATTATGTCACTGAATAGGTTTTCTGAAATGATACACCTATAATGAAACATGAAGTTTTATGAGTGTATTGTTGAATCATTAATTGAAAATAAATATGATATGTTGTACAAGATGTTATATTTCTATATTTCGCATTATCTGCAACAGCAGCAAAGATCATCTATCGTATTGAATATTTTCCTTTTTTCAGCTGGTTCTTTCCTGTCTTTTTAAAAAAAAATGTATTAAAGTTACAAGTTCTAAGTTCTGTTTGTTCAAACCAATGGTTTTTGCAGTATTTTTGTATAAATGGAAAGCAAATGGCATTTGTCTTTTCCCTTTTTTGCTGATCCTAAAAATGGTCCGATCTGTGACTCAAAAACTGTAGTGTGATCCAAACTGGAGATTTGTGACCCGTTACACCACTATTCAGAACCTATAATCGATCTAATTTTTTCAGGACGATATTTTCAATTACTTTCCCTACCGCATGTGGAGTCACATGACCCTGCTCTGTTAAACGCTGGGGCTGATTTATAATTCTGCAGCCACTTTGCAGCCACATATGATCTCTGGTCAAGTAGGGCGATGGACCCATTCTTGAGCCTTAATTTGCACTACATTGACAGGGATTGGAAGCTGTGCCAGAGATGCCTCGCAACGGCATATTTTCCATTATATTAAAATTATTATTTACATTAAAATATTTGTTTACAGAAGATGCAAGAAATGCACTGTTTATTAATATTATTTACAGGATATACAAAAGTTATTTTATTTAGAAGAGATACTGCTTATTTTCTACTTTTAATATGAAAAACATTTAAGTAAATTATTTTGTTTCCGAAAGTGCAAGTTATTTAGTCAATGTGTGTTTTAATTTCAGTTGTTCAGCGTTGATGTTCAATAAATAATCATAGATAGTGTGTTTCCTTCAATTATTTTAATGCACTCTTCATTTAAAAATCTCTCACTTGTAATATGTGAAGACATTTACTGTCCAAAACCTGTCAGTAAACTGTGAGGGCAAATAAATGAATAAATAAATAAATAAATAAATAAATAAATAAATAAATAAATAAATAAATAAATAAATAAATAATTTCCCAGACATGGGTTGTGGCTGGAAGGGTATCCGCTGCGTAAAACAAAAATGCTGGATAAGTTGGCGGTTCATTCTGCTGTGGCGACCCCGGATTAATAAAGGGACTAAGCCGAAAAGAAAATGAATGAATGAATAAATAAATAAATAAATAAATAAATACATTTAAAAAATAATAAAATAATCGTTCATTAATCGTAATCGAGTTAATATGTTCAACTAATTGAGATTTTGATTTTAGGCCAAATCACCCAGCCCTAACTGTAACTCCAAACACATCCTGAAGAAGATGTTTTATTTTTCAAAAGCGTGCAGAGAACATTTCAATCTGTATAAACATCTAAAGATATATAGACATGTATCTTGGGAAAAGGGACAACAACTGGTGGTGTATTTTGAGAAGAAAGGTGACAACTGGTGATGTGTGATGGGTGTCCTGCTGAGGAATGTGTGAATTTACCATTGTGAAGAGCTGCTGGAGAATGAGTTTATGTGTAAAACATTGATTGTATATGTAAAACACTCATATGAAGTTACATCTTTAAGAGGCTTTCGGTAGAGGGAGTGACATGTTATAAAATTAATGTACCATTATGGCAATGTATGTAAACACTCAGAAGAGATTGCATCTATGGAGAGATAACTCTGGTGTAAAAACAGTTGCTTGCATTGCAGGTGACAGAGAACATGAACAACATGAGCACCTAAAATATACTGAACCTCTCAGTAAAGAGAAAACATCCTAAAATGATTGAATTTAAAACAATAACACCTAGAGGTGGGGGGGGGGATCTGTATAAAGAATGGACAGAACACAGACACTTTAGATTTGTCAAGGGAGCGATTGCACATGGGTTTGCTCTGGAAAATATCCCAATAAAATCTATTCTTCTGATATTCATAACCTCCAGAGATTGATTAATTGATGGAACCGCTTGAAACCATGACAATCCTGACCAAAAATCCAGAAGTTAATTGTGCAGTAACAATAGGTTTATGCTATAAACTCTAATAATATCCCCATATTAATAATAACACTAATGAAACTGTAAGAAATGTAGAGCCTACTGTTGCTTATTAACAGACAGACCGTATTGTGAGCTTAGTGATAAAGAAGCTATTAGACACACTGGCCAACAAACAAGAACAAAGTAAATGATGTTCAAAAGAATAAGCAAAGCACATATTTATGTGAGGCAAAGTGAAGTACAAATGTTTTCTTTCATCAGTTTAGGCAGTGAAAATAGTCTGTCAATGGCATTATGAAAGGACCAAAGAACAGCATTGTGTCTCTGGTCGTGTCCAGTCAGGGTTGTCATTTGGTTCAAATGGCTCTTTTTGTACTCTGTGCTTCGTGCTTTTGTCCATTGCTAAGGCGGATAAATATTGTTGGTAATGAGAGGCCATGCTCTCTGTAACAGAGCGAAGAAGCTGACGAGCTTATCTGTTGTTCTGTCAATACAGGCAAAATCAACAACATCTAAAGCAAGTGTTAGCAAAGGTGAGAGACTGTAAAACAATCATACTTCGTTATGTTACTCATTATTTTAAATTTAAATGATACTTAGATACTAGTTTATTAATAACCACACTGCAACATTTCAGTTACATGAGCCATGAGCTTATGTAAAACTTTATTTCACTGTTAAAGTCCACATGAACTGGAATTTGCTGATGCGTTTCCAGTTGAAACTAAATATTTAGTAAGAGGCAGAATGTTTAAAGGATGATCTTTAAACAATCTTGCCCTTAAACCTACCCGTGCCACCAAACCTGTCCCTAACCATTCCCTAATCAGTAACACCATTAGTGTTGTGCAATACAGTATAAACACGATAAGTACACTATGTTTAATATTTGATGGTACCTAGAAGTTAAGCATCTAATATGATGTGGGAACAAGTTATTTGTAGAAACTGAATATTGCGTAGGGGGCGGGTAATTCTTTTTGTACATCATTCTCTTATAGCAAACTAATGGTAAGAGGGGCATGGATGAGAATATTGTGACTAAAGATGTCAAACTGATGTCAACAGAGAACGACTACCTCTGTAAACATGGAAGCAAATGGTCAAACTTTGATTAAAGATTACCAAAACAAACTCTTTTTTTTTGTCCCCAGTGGATTAACTTGCACAGAAAAGTCTTGAATGTGGCATGCCCATCAAAAAAAAAAGATGAAAAGGTCTTTGAAAATTAGTAATACACTTGTACTGTAAGCATTCATTTAGGTTATAGTAGTTGATGTCATTGTCTGTAACACCTATAGATTAACTTACTCTACAGTGCAGCCTAAATTCTGCTTTAGAACTCAGCTCAAGTCTCCCTTCTAGGCGCTACCAGCAGAAAGTTGTTGTTTGTTGTTTTCCTCTATATGATAAACAGGCCCTGAAAGCTTTCAGGCAGCATCATTAACAATGTACGACGATGCTCATGCCCCTCAAACTGCACAAATTAATCATTTTAATCTAATCCTATCGTCCTAATCAAAGGCCTCGGCTTCTGTTTTATTTATTGCGCCCTTAACCTTAGTAATTAACTTATGCATGAATTTATTATTCAAGATACTCCCTGAATGGGCCTATTTAACCAGATGCAAATAATCATTTGGGCGTCAGATTTTGTACGCGTTCAGTCTTGGGAGGCAGAAACTCCTTCCAGTGACACTCCAGGGTTATATTCCTAGCCTTATTGTGTGTAGTTGTTGTCTTACGCTACAATATTAATACATTTTAAAAATAAATAAAGAGGGAGGCTTGAGGCATCTGTGTTCATCTACATTATATTATCAAGTTTGTGTTTTATGTTTGTTTATTTCTTCTTAGCAAATGTGTGTGTTAGTGGTGGTGGTGTACATGGTGGTTCTTATAAGTACAAATTTGTCAAATTCAGAAAGAAGTGTTTGATCTACTACAC
Source organism: Danio albolineatus (assembly GCA_903798035.1). Classification (NCBI taxonomy): domain Eukaryota; kingdom Metazoa; phylum Chordata; class Actinopteri; order Cypriniformes; family Danionidae; genus Danio; species Danio albolineatus. Next base: position 9,393,061 of record CAIGQQ010032765.1, read on the forward strand.
TAGGTAAGTAAAAACCAAGGTGATTATGTTTATTTTATGTTTAAGATTACTTTGGAAGCAGTTTTTTTTCTCACTTTTATTTGATGCTCACTTTATTTTGATGGATTGATATCAACTCACACTTTAATAGACATTCTGCTGACAATGAAACTTGCAAGTACATGAACTTACTATTCTAACCCACAGCCAACCCAATAATATTCATTTATTTTCTTTTCGGCCTAGTCAATTTATTAATCTGGGATCGCCACAGAGGAATGAACCACCAACTTATCCAGCATACGTTTTAAGCAGCGGATGCCCTTCCAGCTGCAACCCATCTCTGGGAAACATCCATACACACTCATTCACACTGAACTACGGACAGTTTAGCTTACCCATCTCACTTATAACCACATGTGTTTGGTCTTGTGGGGCAAACCGGAGCACCCGGAGGAAACCCACACAACCACAGGGAGAACATGCAAACTCCACACTGAAATGCCAACTGACCCAGCTGAGGCTCGAATCAGCGACCTTCTTGCTGTGAGGAGAATGTGCTACCCACTGCGCCACTGTGGTGCTGCCAACCAAATAATAATAAGAGTTACTTCAGAATTTGGTACAATGCACTTATTATGTGTACATAATTTTTTTTAAATATAGATACAATGTAAAAACATGTATATATACACACAAATTGCCTTCATATAATTAGATCTGTAATTACGTTTTTACATTTATAATTACACTGGTGACCCATTCACATCTTAACCCACTCTTAAACCTACCCATTTCAAGTAGGACCAAGTTATTTACATTCAACAGAATGTTTAAAGGCATTATCAACCTGAATTGCAACCACAATGTCAATACGCATACCTTTTTAATATTAATATTTTTATCTTTTTTATTTATTTGTTATTTGTTATTGATTATTTGTCCATTTTTGTTACATATTAACTGTTTAAATTAATTGCATCGTATAACTATTTCCTAGCATCTAGTATCCTGCTGTGAAACATGTGCTTTGCTGCTTTTGATAATTAAGTTTAATTTGCAGCATTAGCATTAACAAACATTCATGTCTCTTCATATACAAACAACAGGCAATATATAGCAGACACGTTAGGCATTATTAATTTTCAACTGAGTACAAGTATACTCTAAGTCAGTGTTTCTCAACTGGTGGGTCGCGACCCAAAAGTGGGTCGTAGGAACATTTTCAGTGGGTGGAGTGTGTGGTCAAAAAAAACAATAAAACTTACATTTGCTTATACCGGACTTTTATTTTGAAATGTGCGCACGACAACTGATCCCTTTGGAATCAACGTGAAAAGTGTCAACAAAGAGAATCAGTTGGTGGATAAGACGCAGAAAGAAAAAAAACAGTGAAGTAAGCCTCTCCCAGTTTTCGCAACCTGGCTGGGAGTGTGATCAAATCCATCCTACCATTCAGCACTACGTATTTGTGTGAAAGTGGCTTATCTTCCTTGGTGCAGCTTAAGTCAAAGCAAAGGAACAGGTTAGACATAGAGCATGATCTTCGGGTAGCACTGTCTACCATCACACCTGACTTTGAAACTCTTTATCAGGAGTAAAACACATCTTCAGTTATCTCATTATCTTCCCAAATTACTGTTAAGTGAAACATATGTTTATAATTTCTGTTATATTAGATGTAAAAATAGTTCTGATTATTTTAATCATTTTACAATTTGCTGGTTCGTTGTGTTCAACAGGATCAGTGTTAATGTTTTATTAACAGTTCAGTTTTGTTCATGGTAACTGCACCTTTCCTTACCCTAAACACTGTTTACAGTATTTGTCGTTTTTAGTAATATTTCTATTGATACATTTTATTAAATGACAGCAATAAAATGTTGTTTATTTGTAAGACTTGGTGGTTTTCTTCTGATTTATCTGTCACTACTTGTGTATGTTAACAAATTAATACAAATTAATTATAATTGCAAAAATTATATTACAGTTCATAAAAATTTGGGTCGCGGCTTGATGACCATCTAAAAATGTGGGTCCCATGGCCAAACCAGTTGAGAAACACTGCTCTAAGTCACCTGTTTATTTTACAGTATGTCTCTTATACACCTGTTAAATATTTTAAGCATCTTTTTTTCAATATCTGTCATTATGGGCTTTTCTCAGTATTTGGCCACTGCTCCTCTCTGCATCTTAATTGGCAGAGTGAATGTCATGAGCAGTGAACAGGACGAGCGCTGTCAATCTGACGGGACAGTGTCACCCCGGGGCACAATCTGTCCTCTCTTCTGATAATAGAGGGGCTCTGGAATGTGAGATGGCACTCAAGGGAAGAACTGCAGAGGGTCACTTAGAAATGACTTCTGCCTTTCCTTATATTCTGTCGGAACACTGTTTATCGGCACCTCTCTATTATAGCTAGCCTTAAAAATAATGATTTTGTGAAAAGAAGGAAGGACTGGTGTGATGAGATACGGCACAGTGATGGTTCATGTGTCTCCAGTAAGTGATACTTGGAATGGAAGAGGTAGATATATGGAGTATAAACAGATCCTCGCTTGTTTCGGTGAAGTTATTATGGCTGACTTCATTATCAAGGTGAATATAACAGTGATGAATGCCCTTTCCCAGAACTCTGCTTGAGTTAATGATGTGGTTGCTGCCCTTAAATGAACAGCTTTTGTCTTCTGCAGTGTTTCTGTTATTCACACATGTTGTGACCTTAAGCCTAAAGTATTTTTTACTTGTTCACCAATGTAGAAGCATAATCAAACACAGCGTATACTTATTTTGACCTAAAATAACTGAACTTAAAATAACTGAACTTTTATTATATCTGGTCTGCAAGAATCTGTCTCAGTTAAATCTTTTGCCATGAATTATAACCTATTTAGACATCTTTGCATTCTTTAGTGCTAGAGGTGTACAAATTAGTGTACTTTTTAACCTCTTCACACAGATTCTCATACTGTATATGCATAGCAGTAGCTTGCGCACAATTTCTTGCCCCCAATGCATCAATGTAATGTGCACAGCAAGTCTGGCAGTTGCACACACAATACACACATACTATTTTGATGATGAAATTTGCATCACATGCACTATACGCTGACCTTTAAAGTCAGGTATACTTTGGCCATAACACAGTACTTGGAAAAGATCAAATTTGATTGGTCAGTTACAGTGTGCTGCAGTTGCATATATGCTCATAAACTGATTAGTCAGTAGCTGTTTTTATTTTTTACAGTTATATTTATTTGTTTATTTACTTAATAACAATACAGTCAATGCTATGCCTGCTTCTTTCAGTGGTTTTATTATGGGGTGGAAGAAAAAAAAGCATCATGATTCTTACTCTTAGTGATTCTGGATCGAGTGTCAATAGTTTACAATCGATTCTTTATTCAAATTAGATTTTGATTTGGGCCTGTGTGTGTATGATCTCTAACTAGAAAAAAAATGCTGATAGGCACACATGCTGCAGAATTCACTTGAGTTGGAACGCTGGATAATTACAAGCTAGGAGCTTTTGATCCATTGTGCTGCCGCATTTCTCCCAAAAGTGAAACCTCGGGATGTCATAGACGCATGCTACTCGTTTATTGTGTGAACAGTATTTGAATCGGTAAAGTAGGCAGACGGTATTGTGTAGGGACGGGCAAACTTGATCCTTAAGGGCCAGTGTTCTTACAGAGTTTTGCTCCAACCCTAATCAACCATACCCGCCTGTAGCTTTCTTGTGATCTTGAGGACACTGATGCATTTGTTCAGGTGTGTTTAATTAGTGTTGGAGCAAAACTATACAAGACACAGGCCTTCCAGGATTTTCCCCCATCCCTGGTATAGTCTGTCGCTATTACAATACACTCCATTATGAGTGAAGGCTTGTGGCTTGTGTTCTGCAAATGTGGATTGTGAGTTACAGTAAACTAGGCCTACTACACTGTCTGTGTTGCAAACTAATGAAGCATTATTGTTTTTAATGCTTGCTTTATGCTATTATCTGAATACTAGTATCTTGTTAAAATAGTATTTACTGTCATCATGACAAAGACAAAAGAATTGAGTTAGTGCACTCAGAAATAAAGGTACAAGAGCTGTCACTGGGGCAGTACCTTTTCAAAAGGTACATGTTTGTGCCTGAAGGGTCCATAATCGTACCTCAAATGTACTTTTTAGGTACATTTAGGCACTAATATGCACCTTTGACGTACCACTGTGGACTATTTGGGTACAAATATGTATCTTTAGAAAAAGTACCACCCCAGTGACAGCTCCTGTACCTTTATTTCTGAGAGTATAGAAATTAGTTATTAAAAATACTATGTTTAAAATTTGTCAAGATTTTCTTATTTTTTGAACAGTTCTTAAAACTGACTTAACAGTACAAAAATGTATATTTTCACGAGAGCTAATAATTTTGACCATATTTTTTCTTAACATTTTCTTGTGATGCTCTCTTTTTTATGGAGAAAAGATATACCTTTTTGTGGAATATGTTTGTTTTTCATAATTGCTCTTTGTAATTACGTAGCTGTTTTACTTTCAAAGTGTGTTTACCTGAATAATTATTTAATAAAATACATTTTTAGGATGACAGTACTGATTCCAGTGATTAAACAAAAGCATGAAAACGTTAATTCTGGTTAACATGTAAAGTTCTAAAGATGTAAATGGTAAGTCAAGAATCATTTTGTAATTGTACTGTGATCCCCAGAATTGGAATCAGGTCAAACTGTGAAATCCCTAAATATTCCCCTCCTTTCAAAAATTCAAAATTCACATATTTCTTACGTAACAAGGTTACTTAATTGTTTTTGTGTTAAAGAATAAGTGACACCTGTAGCAAGGTTGTAATAATTGCTTTTTGTAATATAGAAGCAATGTTTTAATCAAGGGACAAATTTTGTACTTAATTGCTTTCTTGTAACTCTCCCTAAACTTAATTGTCTGTCATTACATTAACATGTTAATTTGGTGATCTCCTTTAGATATTCTGTTGGCTTAACTATGTGTTAACATGTGTAACTACATGCCAACTCTTTAAAGCAGGATAGATTCTTATTGGCTGCCAGTGTTTTTTCTTTATCTGTTATACAAATAATAAAACATCATGAAAGCTGATGTAAAATAAAATAGAATTAAATTGTAATATACAGCAGTGCTGCTTTACAAACCAATCATGAATATATTAAAAAGTTTGGAGACTTAAAGATTTAATGACTTTTTTTTTTTGCAGTAATGGCTGAGCAAATATCAGAGCTAAATTTGATGACATTAAATATTATTCATCTACGAACAAGTTTTGAATATAATTTTTATTTTCTAAAAGCATAATTTGCTCACTAATTTCAGCCAAAAGTCTGTATGTTCCTACTGAATGGCTCTTGATATTTGACTTCTCTTTTCTTCAATGGTCAGACTCTCTCATGGTTAAGCATTCAGGTGAGGTTTCTTCTCTTCGACGCAGCTTTGCGGCAAGAGGCTCTCACATTTAAAAGGCTTTTTGAAGATGTTGGGAACTGCCGGCACTTCCTTTTAGAGCCGCTTTCCCAGAAAAGCACACCTTGCTTTCCATCTAATAATAAGGCAATGCATTTGCTCTAAACACACTCTCCATGAATTAATTCAACAGTGTTATGACCCTGAAGGGCCGTTCAGTAAAATCTGCTTTTGAATTCATCCAGGCCCCCCTTATAATGTAGCAACCCCCACCATTTCTTCTCAGAGCGGCCATTTTCAATTAATCCCGCTGCATAATGCATGACTACATTTAACAATCCAATGAACCGATATGGAGTCTTTGGCTGCAGAGGAACTCTGTTAATGGCTGTAAAATAGAGTTATACCACTCCAGATGAATTCATTAGTTTACTGAGTGACTCTAAAGGTATGGTGCTTGCTGGGACTGGGGCAGCTTTTGGCAGTCGTTTGATAATGTTTATTTTGTTTTGTTGAGAATTATAATGAGGCCCACAGCTTTTTGCAGCCACTTGTGGATGGAATGTTTGAGATAATTAGATGATTTTTTTAGAGTACACCATTAACCCTAATGATACTGAGACATGCTTTGGGGATTCAGTCAATATTTAAAAAAACTTTCAAATCTAAATACATGTTTATTTACTCCAAATGCAAAAATAGGAAGAAAAAATAAGCTGAATGTGTTTTTTAACTAATGAATGAATCGTGTCAAATTGTTTACCTCAAAAAGATGACAGTGAGATATGGTTCAGAAATATAGTCAGGATTATAAAGTGTTTCTAATAATTATCAATCAATCAATCAATAATTTTCTCATAATATACATTTCAGACCTTCTCATTTCTCAAAGATTTTTCGGGCACACTTTATTTTGACGGCCCGTTTGTTGACTTTAAGTTACATTGCATCTACATGCCAACTAATTTTCAATAGATTATAAGTAGACTGTTAGGTTGGGGTTGGGGTTAGTGTAAGTTGATATGTACTTGCAAAGTTTCTTATAGTCAGTTAAATGTCTGTTGAATGACTGTTAAATTTCAGTATCAACAGATATTAAGCAGACATTCTTTTAATACCCAAATGGACCATCAAAATAAAGTGTTACCGATTTTCTCAATGATTTGTTCAAAATTTTCTTAATAATTTATTATCATTAATTATTATTAATAATTTTTATTTATTGTAATGAATTTGGTCTTTACATGAAAAAAAAAAGGAAAACACGGGACTACTTTGAATGTTTTTAAACTACTGTAGTTACCATTGCTATAAATACATAAAAACTGTTTGAGTAATTGTTGTAAGGATCAAAGTGTAGTTTTACATCTTTTTAAAACATCTAAATAAATGAATTTACTCCAAACTAAAACTTTGTACGGAAAGTTGTAAGAAAAAATTCATGCGACTGAGCTCAACTCCTTCCACTGAATTCCTGCTGGGACTGAATGACGTGGAGAACAGTTTTAGCTTTAACATGAGGGTTCTCGGTAGAGATGGATAGACGGATCTGGAGAGATGGAGCGCTGGTTCCTCTCCCCTCAGGCCATCTCGGTGACACACTTTTCTGGTCTTCTCTCTGCTCTCATTATTTTTCCTCCTCTCCACAGACTAACATTTCCTCAGCTCCAATAAAAGCCAATTTTGCAGCGCACCTGTCAAGAGAGCGTCTCTCCCCTGCAGTCATGCAACTGCACACTAACTAAACACCCTCACTGGTGACTAAAGTATGACCACTGTAGATCTACAGACACCATTGTCAAACTCAACTCACTAGACGTGTGCCTTTTTCTTACTCCATAGGATGTTAAACTACTCGACAATGCTTGAGCTTAGTGTTCAGAAACAGCTGCCTGCGCTCGCGCAAACACATCGCCTTATAGCTTACATATATTTCACAAGCAGCCTAAGGGCATCAAAAGCTGCAGATCACGGAGGTGAAACGCGAGCAGCCCAGTAATGAGCGGGATTTGAGGCGTTTTCTAGTGGGAAAGGCAATTTCTCAAACTTTCGTGAAATGGACCCAAGTTCAGATGCAGGTCAAGCATGCTGCACAATTTTACTCCTCTTATAAACGTCCATCAGCAGATCATATCAGTCACAGTGTTTGGCAGCGTTGTACGATGGATGCTGTGAAAAGAGAGGTTTTCATTAGTATATATTACCAGCTGTGTTCTGGCCAGCTAAGCGGATCTATTAATAAACCGAATCAGCGTGTACAGAAGAAAGTTTTGATTTGGGCTGTGCTAGATGTCTGTTTTTAGAGCCATCATCTCTCAGTTCCTTTTTAGTCTGACTTTCAGCTGAGCTGTCCATCATTTTAATGACCTGTCTGTATGTGTCAGAGCAATCCATCTTCTGTGACACAGTGAGACTCGCTCGCTTTGACTTGATTCAAGTGCTGGAATGAGATAATGTTCTGACAGACATCAAGACCTGCCGTTAGGCCTGTTTTGATTTACTATGGCATACTAAATAAGGGGGTACTCTTAAGTTGTTGGGGTTTTTTTATGTAACGTACACTACATTGATTTATTCTTTTCATTTGAATTGTATTCATTCTGTTTGAATTCTGTTCAATTAAATTTAATTGAATGTACATTAATATTTGTTAATATTTGTCATTAACATTTTTAATAAAATAATTATTAATAACATTAATTAGGATTATGTTATTAATACAAAAGGTATTGTTTGTATTATTTTTGACCTGTGTGATCTTGTGTTTTATTTATAATAGACACAAATGAAGTAAAAATATATTCAAAATATGATATATTCAGTTAGAATTTAATAGAATAGTCCAAATAAATGCAAAGTAATGATATAGCCTTCACTGTGTAAATTAAATATAGATTAATCCTTATTAAAACTGTGCGGTTGAGTCAAGAGCGGTGAGTAATCTTCCCTTGTCTTTGAATTACATTAATAATTTATGAGATTTATCAGGCTGCTTTATTAGCCTGGCAAAAGAGATATTTGTCTGTGAAGTGGCTTTCTGTGTGTGCGCTGTTTTTTCAGTCATCACATCATTCATTCATTCATTTTCTTTTCGGCATAGTCTCTTTATTAATCTGGGGTTGCCACAGCGGAATGAACCACAAAGTTTTCCTGCATATATTTTATACAGCGGATGCCCTTCCAGATGGAACCCATTACTGGGGAATACCCATACACTTGCATTCACACACATACACTATGGACAGTTTAGCTTACCCAATTCACCTAAAGCACACGTATTAGGACCTGTGGGGGAAACCAGAACAACCAGAGAAAACCTACGCAAACACAAGGAGAACATGCAAACTCCACACAGAAATGCCAACTGACCCAGCCGAGGCTTGAACCAGTGACCTTCTTGCTGTGAGGCAACAGCCCTACCCACTGAACTACCGCGCTGCCTGTCGTCACATCATGCTAGCAGAATAATGCATATATGTGTTGTCAGTCATTTGGATTGACAAGGTTGTAAAAATTCTGTTAAAGTCTATTAATAACTATCCATCCATCCATCCATCCATCCATTTACAAGAAAAATAAGACATGTGGTTGCTTCCGTTTTGTGTTCCCATTTTAATTATGAGCTTTTAGGACAAGATGGCTGATGTATTTATTATTTGATAACAAAGATACTGTTTAGTGTCAGTGGAAAACACTAAAACAAATAACAACAATAACACAATAACATGAACAAAATACCTGAGAGATGTTCATTTTGGTTAATTTACCCGCAGAGCTTCAAGAGGAAAAATAGATAGTTACACTGTAGTTTAGATCACAATTCATGCTATTGGCTTACAAGTCTACTAGCTTAATACCTGCCTATTAGTAGTTGACTAAGCTTGTAGTGTTAGTTAATGCTTTGTTAAAACTGTGAATTGTGACCTAAACTAAAGTGTTACCAAATAAATATACAGTTGAAGTCAGAATTATTAGCCCCTCCTGTTTATTTTTCTCCCAATGTCTGTTTAACAGCGAGAAGATTTTTACAACACATTTATAAACATAATAGTTTTAAAAACTTATCTCTAATAACTGATTTATTTTACCTTTGCCATGATGACAGTAAATAATCTTTTACTAGATATTTATCAAGACACTTCTATTCAGTTTAAAGGGACATTTAAAGGCTTAACTAGGTTAACTAGGCTTAATAGGATAATTAGGCAAGTTATTGTATAATGATGGTTTGTTCTGTAGACTATCGAAAAAATCGTCTAATAATTCTGACTTCAACTGTACTTAAAACAAGTATTAATACAAAGTGGATACATTAGAACAGTATAAATGTATATGGTTTAGGTTAAAAGCATAATTACAAAACTAAAGAAGTAACTGTCAACAAGCATATCACTGCTGTGCCATGCCTCATAGGTTAAAGAGGAAGGCAAAAAGATCAGACGGTGTGTTTTCGTATGTTTGTTTGTTTTATTATAGCCAATGTTTTTGTTTTTTGTTGTCTTTACTAAATCAAATGATGTGTCTCTCACACACAATACTCACAATAAGCACTCACAATATTTAGTCGTTTGTGGCATTCACTGCAAAAAAAACAGGGTTACAACCAATTCCTTCGTGTTGTCCCAACACAAATCGATTAAAATAACTTAATATTTTTTGCAGATTTAAGTAGATGGCACATGAAAAAAAAATAAATTGTTAAAAAAAACTCATTTTAAATAAATAATTTGAACAAGCAGCAAAATATTGTTGACTCATCTTCAAAACCAAAATGTTAAACCGCAAATGATTTTTCACAAACCTGCACAATGTCATAGCATGTCACTTTTTACACCAGTAAAAATGCAAACCCTTCAAACATGTTCTGTGTTTTGTCTAAATAACTGTTTCACAGTCTTTCAGTTTAGAATGGCATTATTGTGCATATTCCAACTTGTCCAAATAGTTTTAAAGGTACTATAAGAACATAACAAAAATCAAAACACATGTGAAGGGGAATCTGTCAAAATTACAAATTTTTCTGTTGCCACCTTTTTTGTTATCTTATGGCATTATATATACTGTAAATATATAAAACTAGGGATGTGCCAAATTTTAGCCAGACAGACACACAGACAAACAGATCTACTGTACATTGCAAAGATTCTGTAGTCATGTCCTGGCCAAATTCCCTCCATCAGCTCTTACCCATCATGGCCTCCCAATCCTCCCCGTCCAACGAATTGGCTCTATCACTGTCTCTCCACTCCACCAATAGCTAGTGCACCTGCACCGTTGTTCTGTGGCTGCCGGCGCATCATCCAAGTGGATGCTGCACACTGGTGGTGGTGTGGAGAGACCCCCTTCATGATTGTGAAGCACTTTGGGTGTATGGCCATACATGATAAATGTGCTACATAAATACACATTGCATTACATCTCCTGGAAGCTAAGATGTATTCTGTCAATATTGTGTTGTTATCCAGCTACGTTCTGCTGATACTAGGCTTGTTCTCTTCTTGTACTCTTCCAAAACATCCAAAGCATTCATTATTCTTTTTTAAAAGAATCTGCTGTTAGATGTACATCTTTCTCAGGAGAGAAGACCTCCACCCAGAACTTCCACCTGGAGACACAGCACCACAGTTGACCTCCACCACATGATTAAGCATTCAATATTGTCGTTGGCGCACCTTACACAGATGCCTTCTGCTATTGCGTATTAATAATAATGATAACGTTAATAATGGAAGTCGCATTAAAAAGCCCCAGAGGAGCAGTGTTTGATTGTCCTTAATGAATTCTGCTCTGCAGGCTTTTGTTCTAGCTAATGAAAGAGGGGGCGGCTATGGAGGGACCCGAGTGCTGGAATAGATTAATAGATCGCATAGGATTGAACTCCATATAATGAGCTGTCAGTTCGAGGGCGGATGGAAGTTTTCGTTCCTGCGCAGACATTGTGAAAAAAGAGAGTCAAAAAGAAATTGAGAGCAAGAGACAATGAGAGACGGATCGTCATGCAGGCGGCAACAGAGGACAGAGGCAGGCAGTAAAGGGAATGACTAACCAGACAGAGTTCAAGAGCTCTTCAAAGAGGCCAAGAAACATGTAAGACAGGATGTCACTCAATTAAAGAAATATAATTGCTTTCGTCAGCACCAGGATATAAAGACTTAACCCCATCACCCGCTGTATGACATCAGACAGCAGTTCTTCCCTTGTACACGGGAGCACCATTTATCATTAAAGCCTTCTTATTGTACAAATTCAGTTTTTGTCATTGGTATTAATTGTGTAAAATAACAGATGTCTAGATGTTTTAGAGGTTGTTATACATTATCGTATTTTCAGATGTCAAAAATCTAACTTTGGATTCATACATGAATCATACTTTTAAAATGTTAAAACAGAAAAAAATACTTCAACCTTTATAAACTGTTGGCACACAGTCTGCTTCTTGTATGGTCAAAAGGCTTCATTATTTTTGTTTTATTTACAATGATTTAATTTATTAATAATAGTATTGTGATATTGCTAATTGTTTTTGCTTTACTTAAATTTTTCTTAATGTTGTCATTATTAGAAATTGTAAATGAACAGCATTAATTTGAGATATTTTATTACAAAATGTGGACGAATGTAACAAAAACGGATTACATGATCACATACATGACACTGTGACAGCGTTTATCATGTGAACGCGGTTTGCGTTTATAATCATTAATATTAACAACCAGTATTAATTACATATTAATAACTCCTCTTGCCTTAGGCTTTACATTTTAGAGCTTGTTCTTGTCGGTGCTATATGGGTTTATTGCATGTAGATCAGATTATGAAGAATAATTAAGAGCATGGTTTTACTTTTATTGCATCTCTTCCGTAAGATGTTTTATTAATTAATTAATTAATTAATTTCGTTTTTAAGTAATGAGGACAATATTTAGTGGCAAAATATTCCTCCCGTACCACCAACAAATTACACCTCTGTATGTACCCAAGTAGCCTACCTAAGTTCATTTACATTTTATTTAAAAATTAAAAAATAACAAAGACCAAAGAATTATGCTGAAATATCTGTACCAATGTATGTGTTTATTTTTCAACATTCGTTAATAAAATAACACAATATAGCCTATAATAATGTAGTTAAATATTAAATAACTTTAACTGCTTAAAACAGTATAATAATAATTAAATGTTATATTTTTAAGAACAAGTAGGCTAAATGTTGACTAACATATGTTTAGAAATAATTACCAGATGTCTAGATGTTTTAGAGGTTGTTATAGATTATCGTAATCTTAGATGTCAAAAATCTAACTTTGGATTCATACATGAATCATACTTTTAAAATGTTGAAACAAAAAAAAATACTTCAACCTTTATAAACTGTAGGCACAGAGTCTGCTTCTTGTATGGTCAAAAGGCTTTGTTATTTTTGTTTTATTTATGATGATTAAATTTAATTATATTGTATTATTAATAGTAATAGTATTGTTCCATTGGTAATTTTTTTTGCTTTACTTAAATTTTTCTTAATGTTGTGATTATTAGAAATTGTAAATGAACAGCATTAATTTGAGATATTTTATTATAAAATGTGGACGAATGTAACAAAAATGGATTACATTTTTCACTGCTCTAACTTAGCTGGTATACTGTTGCCTAGATAGTGAACCAGCATAGTCATTGTTGGGAAAAAAAGAATATATTCTTTATTATTTTTGTATATTTTTTTGTTCATTACACAATTGTATTGGTATTACTTGAAGTAAAATATTAGCTGAACGTCTTGTGTTGAGTCTGATAAGTTTGCATATTAATGAGGCATTTTTGCCGAACCGGCCATGGAAAGATCACACTTAAAGGTGTGAAGACAGAATGTACAGAGCATGTCTGATCTGATAACAATGTCAGCATCCGTGCACACAGAAGTTTGCAGATAGAGGAAGTATGATTGTTTGTGGCCAATGGAGGACTGGAGAATGATTGACAAGTGACGAATTTCACTAAACTCCACCTGTTGATATCGTCTGCCTATAAAAGTTGGAGTCAGAAAATGAACTGCGTTGCGCACCTCCTGAATGTAACTTTGCATTGCATTGAGGATAACAGAATTCTGTGAATCGAATTATTCATTTGTATCCGATAAATTGTTATGATGTTTGGCATTGAAGAAAAACCTCTCCAGACCTTTTTTATTGAACACGCATGGAATTGGTTAAATATTCCAACATCATGTTGTTTTTAAATATAAATATTGTTCACTCAAACATTTTACTTTGCTCTTAATTTACTCAATCTCAACTCATTCAAGATGTAGGTGACTTTTGTCTTTAATAAAACAATAAAAATGCATTTTTAGTTGAAACCAAGGTCCTCTGTAATACAAAAAATGCAAGTCAACTATATTGCTGACAATATGAGAATTTAAAAAAACATTATAAATAAAAATTAAAAATGAATACCAGTGACTTCTGGCAATACATCGAGATACTGTAAAGTGAAACAATCAGTTTGTGCAAGAAACGAAACATTATTATCCACAAGACCACAACCTCAGCAAACATTCTATAGCACAAACATCCTATATCCTAATGATGTGTTCAAAAGTTCAGAAGTTCAGATTATATGAACTCTTACTTCTCATGTTAGGGATCAGCAAATCAGCAACCAGCATTTTTCAGCAGGAGTGATGAGCTATTTTTTTGTGTAGGTATCTGGACTGACATATAGGTTGATAGCTTGAGCTCAGGTACAGAAGCCCCTGTCTGGATTGAGCTTTTGAGCAGGGCATTTAACCCCATGGCTGCTCCCAAGTGTCCTCCCCTGCAATTGTGTTAGTGAGAAAGCAAAGTACAAAAGAAAAATAAAGCCCATCCTTGACCATTACTTCCTATCCAGTCTCCAGTCATTTCACAGCCGGCCTATTGCAACTTCCTTCCTTCCAGCTTACCAGCATCTGCCAAACGTCCCCCAGAGCGCATCCGAAATGCTGCTGCTTGACTTGTTTTTAACCTCAGGAAATTCTCTCGTTACACCTCTGCTCAGGTCTTTACTGCCAGCATCAGCGAGACGTGGCTTACCCTGCTGCCGATGGCCTGACCCCTCAGTCCTGCATTACAAATTCAATACAACAGCTTGATATCTTGACAACAGTAGGGACTCGCATGTGCACACTAGCATCATGTTTTATTACAAGTAGTCACCGTTAGTAGTAGCAGAATAAGAAGTACTACTACTACTACTACTAGTAATTATAATAATGATAATAATAATAATAATAATAATAATTCAATAATTTATTAATTTTCTTTTCGGCTTAGACCCTTTATTAATCCGGGGTCGCCACAGCGGAATAAACCGTCAACTTATCCAGCATTTGTTTTACGCAGCGGATGCCCGTCCAGCCGCAACCCATCCCTGGGAAATGCCCATACACACTCATTCACACACATACACTATGGACAATTTAACTTACCCAATTCACCTGTACCGCATATCTTTGGACTGTAGGGGCAAACCAGAGCACCCAGAGGAAACCCACGCGAACACGGGGAGAACATGCAAACTCCACACAGAAATGCCAACTGACCCAGCCGAGGCTCGAACCAGCGACTTTCTTGCTGTGAGGCGACAGCACTACCTACTGCGCCACCGTGTCGCCAAAAATAATAATAATAATAATAATAATATATGTAAATACGGTATATACAAACTTTATTTTAACATTTTTAGTCCGAAACTAAGGCTGAATCCAATATTATAAAACAATTCAATGGTGCTAAAGAAAATCAGCTCTGCTTATAGAAGTGAAGAGTAAAGAATTCACATCAGTTGGGTTTTGTCACTGAAAACTCACAAGAGTTGACTTTAAAACAATGAATTCCACTGACTTTTCTGTATTGAATAAGACATTTGATTGCATATATAGTTTTTTATTATTTTCTAGATTGTGATTTCACCATGGATCTCACTTACTCACCTCCAACAATATTCTCTGAGCCTAATGAAAGATGTAAATATTTTCCGATCTTAATACCGACTTTGTGGTGGTGTTCATGTGCTTTCAACACACAAATATGATTTATCCTACTGTACATCACTTCAATGCCCTGTAATATCAACAGAAACACGGAAGACGGGATAAACTGAGAATCTGCCCCCCCACCCCCTTCATAAAACAGCCACTAGGGTTTTCATTCAGAAATTTTCATTCCGATTATACAGGTGTTTGTTTATGCAAATAATGACATTTCATTTTTTTTTTATTAATGTGTGAACTGCTGCTTTCAGCATTAGCTAAGTAGCATGCAAATGGCTGCACACAGGGATGATTGAACATTGAGTGCTTTTGCCTGTTTTGCGTGGTCAGAAGAGTGAGTCAGATTCAGGCATCTGTTTTTAGCGTGTGTGAATCTAAATAAATAGCACAGTCGTGTAGGTGGAGGCAGGTGAAGATTGCACAGGAAAATGAAAAGATCCTGATTTTGAGCTCTAACGTTTCACTTGTTTTTGTTGTCCACATTCGTAATCAGTGTAGATTATTAATCAGCAGACAAACGTAAAACGTACTATATAAAAGCTTACCTTGTAATTTAGCTTAGCCTAATCAGACGATCAAAGACACAATCATGGTAAATTTAAAGTGGCTTCATAGATTTGAGACATTGTAATCAATCGCTTTGAATTGAGATGCAACATGTAGCCATAAGTCTATATATGGAAATCTAACCAGACTCTCAGACGTGGATGAAACTGGGCAACTGAGTCCACCTGGAAGACAGAGTGAAATATTAAATATCCCTTTTAAATCTGTGAAAAATACTTGTAAATTATGTTCCAAAATTAACAAGCTTTCAGCAATTTGGAGAATTCCTCCATCCATGTCCGATGAAAAACCTCTGCTCCAAATAATGACCTTTGTTTTTGAAATGAAAACCACCTGAAGTTCTTGATTAAAGCCACTCAAGAGGACATAATATGCTTTATTCAGCCTCTGCTCAGACATCTGTTTGTAAGCAGAATGTAAATCCAGGCATGTGTTCTCCTGCATTTGGCCTGGTTTGTCATAAAACGGGCAATTAACACTGGCAGAGGGAGATTAACACTCTGTGCTCAGATGGGGCTTGCTTATGCCCCCAATTATGATCTGGCAGGAGTTGGTGGAAAGACTTGCATTAAAAAGCCTTCTGCATTATCTACTACTGAAAAAATAAAATAAAACAGCAGACACCTTGACTTAAAAAAGGAGAAATTCCAAAACATTTGAACAGTTCCGCTTTGATCTTTCTTCTGATCTTTTGTTGCATTGATTTAGTCTGTTTTGTTTTCTTCCCTGAGGTTTGTTCATTGTTGTTTCTCTGTGAATTTCTGAACAAATTTAATTAACGCTACTGTTGCAGAACATCTAATTACGAAGGAAAGGGTCATCAGAACTGGCTTTAGCTCATGTTTAAACTATGTGGAGCTAGACTGATTCAAGTTAACCCGCAAAATATCACAAAAGTATCAAGAAGAGATTGCACTTCTGGTATTTTGCACCATATCATTTAATGAATAGCAGTGTTTTCCAACCCTGTTCCTGAAGCCACACCAACAGTACCCATTTTCAACCTCTTCCTAATCAAACACACCTGAATCAACTCTACAGAACATTAGAAGAGACTCCAACACCCGATATGAATATGTCAGATAAGGGAGACATTAGAAATATGTACTGTTGTTGTGCCCCCAGGAACAGGGTTGGGAAACATTGCCTAAGCACAAATGCATGTTTGCCTGTAAAGTCACAGTTTAAGGCTTGGCATAAACTGTGCAATTTTATTTCACGTCGAATTCTAACGCATAACTCTTCTTTTAATCTGGCTGAATTTTATCTTTGTCGCATGTCTTGAGGTGTTTGTACAGTATACATTAGTAATAATGAGGCAATTAAGTAGTTCCAATCAGCAATCAGATCAGAATCTAAATCAGTTTTATTGCCAAGTGTGCTTTACACACACAAGGAATTTGCTTTGGCTACAGAAGCTTCCAGTGTACATAAAGTGACAAGTGACAACACAGAATAAATATAAAAAAAGAAGACGATAGACATTAAACAGAGATGCAGTCAGTCCAACGATCTGGATGTTGAAATGTATGTGCAGATTTGTTATAAATATACAGGTTATAAGGTGCTGTGTGCAAAAGCGTAAGAACTATTGCATTGTATATTGTTATAAGGTGCTGTGTACAAATGCGTAAGG
>CAIGQQ010032765.1:9410721-9423266 GCA_903798035.1 Danio albolineatus
TAAGGAGAAGTATTGCATTGTATATTGTTATAAGGTGCTGTGTACAAGTGCGTATGAGAAAGTATTTCACGTTTATTGCACAATAGGAAAAATATTAACTGTTGATGAGGTAGATGGCCTGAGGAAAGAAACTTTTCCTGTGTCTGGCTGTTTTCGTGCTCGTTGCTCTGTAGCGCCGGCCAGACGGTAACAGTTCAAACAGGAAGTGTGCTGGGTGCGAGGCGTTTAGGGTGATTTTGCGAGCCCTTTTACTCACTGTGGAAGAGTACAGTTCTTGACGTGTAGGAAGGGTAGTGCCAGTTATTTGTTCAGCAGTCCGGACTATTCGCTGTAGTCTACGGAGGTCAGATTTGGCTGCTGAGCCGAACCAGACGGTGATTGAAGTGCAGAGGATGGACTGGATGCACGAGCAGCTCCTGTGGCAGGTTGAACTTCCTCAGCTGACGAAGGAAGTACAGTCTCTGCTGGGCTTTCTTCACAATAGAGTCTATGTGAGTGTCCCACTTCAGATCCTGAGAGATGGTGGTGCCCAGGAACTTGAATGACTCCACTGCAGCCACAGTGCTGTTCATGATGGTGAGTGGGGGGAGTGCAGGAGGGTTTCTCCTGAAGTCCTCTATCATCTCCACCGTTTTGAGCGTGTTGGTGTGGTTGGAGGTGGGTAGAGGTGTTGATGGCTGTGTAGAGGGTGTCTGGTCGAAGGAGTCAAATCTGCAATAGAACATGTTCAGGTTGTTTGCGAGACGTTTACTGCCATCGATACTGGGGGAAGGTGTTTTGTAATTGGTAATGTGGGAGGATGATTTCAAGGGAGGATGATTTCAAGGGAGGATAATTTCATGACATGCCAGAATTTTTGGTTGACCCTTGAATTTTATCTTTGTCACAAGTCTTGAGGTGTTCGTACAGTAAACATAAGTAATAATGAGGTATTTAAATAGTTCCAATCAGCAATTAGATGGTAGGATGATTTCATGACATGCCAGAATTTTTGGTTGACCCTGTAAGGAATTGCACAGTTGAATCAAGGCTATGAACTTACACCACAACAGAACAGAACAGAAAAACAGAACAGAAACAGACAAACACTTCCAGGTTCATGGGAGTGTAGTGGTGCAGTGCAAAAGACATATTCCAGAACGCTCTAAAAACCATTAAAAGTGTTTGATATTCTGTTTATATAGATACAGATCTGGTTAGAAAAAAAAATGTTGTGATTTTTACTCCTTCCACACTCCTTCCAATTATAGTAGGTGACATACATCATACAGTATGCTGGTTTGCCTACCACCATTAAATTAAAAAGAAGAAGAAGGTTGTCTGACACGTTGATTTCATATGCCTAGTGTGAGCAGTCAACTCACTGATGACTGATCAAACCATATAGTATGTGCACGATTCGCCATCTTTTTGCTTTACATCACTTACAGAAGTAGTTGCAGGTCGTTTGTATTGTATTGTACTGTATATCCTAGTGGAACTAATTATTGGAGGGATGAAAACGTACAGTAGGACTTGGTATTTTCCAGTGGTTATTATTTGGATAAACTTGTACTTGGATGTAATTCACAATAATATCAATAGCATGCATTTAGAAAAATAGATGGTGAGTCTCTTTTTCATGCCAGCTTTAACAAGGTGAAATTTCTAATTAAAATATTATGATGGATTCTGAGTAATGTTGTTTTGACAACAGATTGATCTGAATGAAATAACTGCTCTTGAAGATTCTGTATCAAATGTTGTGCTGTGATGTAGTGCTAATAAAACTGCTACTTACAGTGTAATTGTTGAATTAGCGTCCATGGTTTGTACCTAACAAGAAACCTAATAAAATGTGAGGAAAAAAGAAACAGTGGGTGGTGGTTAATTTATTATGAGTAATTCCGTGTACATGGGTTTTGTGAGGCCAACACTACATTGATTTCGACTCATCCGGTTTGTATGTTTTCCATTGTGCCACATCTAATTAAACACAAAGAATGAGTATGGCACCATTTTAGATTCATTGTTGAATGCGTTATGCTATTCAATCCTGCTATGCTAAGCCTTTTTGGTAACTTAATTGTGGAATAGATGCAGTGGTAGAATCATTAGTTGTAGCTTCTTTCTGTTCCCAATAAATACAGCTACAAATTTAGTTTTCCTATTTATCACAGAAATTAATCCAATTAGTCATGCATAAGACCTTGTGTTTAATGACTGATAATAGATCCCCATTGAATTGTAAGTAGTCATTAGGCAGACCCTAATGAGGATTATGGGACGTTTGTGAGCGTGAGCTGCAGGGGTGGAGAGCATTGTGCTGTTCCTGCTTGACTGCCATTACTCAGCACAGCAGGGTGATTCTACATAGGCCTTGATGGGAAAAATATTATTTCCTGGGTTAGTTCATTGATTGGGTGCTTTCATTGAACTAAACCCTGTCTCAAAAACTTTGTTTCATTCATCTTGCACAGTAAGTCCTTACTGGATGGATGTCCTTGGAAAACATTAAAGCTCGAAATCTTTATAATATGTGCCTTAGATACTAATTAATCTGTAGTGCTGTTCAGTGAAGATATGAAAATCTCTTGATCAGAAAATACAAAGGATAATTGCTTACATGAAGGTCTGGCTATCACAATGGCAGGTTAGTCATTAAGGATGCTTATTGATGCATGGCCTTACCAAGTATACATTTTTATGAATATCTTTGGCTGTGTCATTATTTTTTAGCACCGCTAAAACTTGACCTTCAATCCCTCTAAAGACCATTTAATAACAGCTCAAAATAGTTTTACAGTGCTGCTCCAAACTTTGTGAACCCCTTGCAGAATCAGTGAAATTATGAATAGTTTAACCCCTTAACGTTTGGGACATTTAAGGATTATTATATTAAGGCAATTTTTAAAACATTTTTCCACGTTTGATAAATATGTTTGATAAACATACTGTATATCACCTTTAATTTTCAAGTGTGAATTTCAAATGTACGGTGACACTTATGTGGTTAAACAAAATAAGAGAGATCATACGAAATCCATGTTATTTAGTACTGTCCTTAGATATTCGACATGAAGGATACTTACATTTCCATGACAAAGCTGGAATTATTTAAATAACCCCCTACAAAAAGTATGTGAACCCTTGGTTTTATTACTCTGTGTGGTTAGCTAAATGATGATAGTTTTAGTTTTTTAGTTTTAGTTATTTATTTTGGTCACACTTTATTTTGATGGTCCGTTTGTTGAATTTAAGTTACATTGCAACTAATTCTAGTTAGATTAAAAGTAGACTGTTAGGTTGGGTTAGGGTTGGGGTTAGGGATAGGGTTAGTGTAAGTTGACATGTACTTGCAAAGTTTCTTATAGTTACTTAAATGCCTGTTGAATGTCAGTATCAACAGATATAAAGCAGACAGTCTACTAATACTCAAGTGGACCGTCGAAATAAAGATTTACCTTTATTTTATTTTTTATTTATTATTATTATTATTATTATTATTATTTATTTGTTTTTTTTTTCAGATTTCCAGCACCTTTTACATATTTGATCCCTTTCCAGAAGTCATACAGTCACTGCTGGATTAATTCAGAAATGCAAAAGATGCTGGAAAAACTGAAAAATCTGCCGAACACTGGTGATTTTTTTTCTGAAAAACAGCAGGCAGTTTAACTGATCAGAACATGAAGGTAACCACACTGAACATTAAATAATAAAGTTTCACAAACTATTGCAAGGGGTTATTTTATTCATTTGAGCCTTTTTTCATCTTGCGAGTTTTGTGAACATCTTTTATCTAAAATATCTTAGGACATTAAATAAAAACAACCTACATTTGACATCTTTTAATTTGTTACAATTATTCACATTATCAAATATTCTGCAACTTTTAAGCAGCACTGCATATTTGCATATTGGAAGGACCAGTCCTCACCTTTAAGCCATTCTAAACTTCTCTGACTTGCGTTTTGTGAAACGTTGGGAGTCTGTGTACATTACATCTTATGGATGTTTATTGTATGGATTAAAAAAGCACAATGATAGTATTACATAGAGAAAGTCATACAGG
This sequence comes from Danio albolineatus, assembly GCA_903798035.1. Classification (NCBI taxonomy): domain Eukaryota; kingdom Metazoa; phylum Chordata; class Actinopteri; order Cypriniformes; family Danionidae; genus Danio; species Danio albolineatus. The sequence goes on from CAIGQQ010032765.1 coordinate 9,414,776, forward strand.
TCCATCAAAATTACCTGATCTGAACAAAACTAAACATCAACAGTTGTGATTGGGTAACAGTTTTGCATATTAAAAGAATAGATGGTCTGTGTTGTACTGTAATTGGAAAAACATTATTGTTAATTTGGTTAAAAATACATAGTGAATACCAAATGATTCGCCAAATGAAAACAAAGTGATAGCAACGTATACTCTGTTGTAACACTATAACACACAATGTAACACTGTTACTCAAAACATTGTTGCAAAATTAATACATCCTATAAATGTTCATCTTCTGACTTTTGTTTCATGGGTTATTGTAGATTTTTGCAATAGCCAAAAATAAGTTATATGGGTTAAAACTCAAGATTCTTTTCTTTTATGACATTTCCTTATGTAAATATAAATTTTCATCATCAATTATGTTTAAGGTTATTTTCTTAGTATTTTAATTTCTTTAAACAACCAGACATCAGATGTTCTAATAGTTTACTAATAGTAACTTATTGAACTTTTAGAATAGATTGATACTTATTGATACTTATGATTTTGGTTTTGTGGGTTGGGATCATGCACACACGGCATGAACTGTATTTTAGGGGTGGCACGGTGGCGCAGTGAGTAGCGATGTCGCCTCACAGCAAGAAGGTCCCTGGTTTGAGACCCGGCTCAGTTGGCATTTTTGTGTGGAGTTTGTGTGGGTTTTCTCTTGGTGCCCCGGTTTACCCCTCAAGTTCAAAGACAAATGCCATATAGGTGAATTGGGTAAGCTAAATTGTCCATAGTGTATATGAATGTCCTGGTCCTGCAGGTTGAGGATTGACCATTGGGTTAATATTCCACCTCATAAAAATTAGATGTTACAAATCACCTACATGGTGCGGCTAAATATCAACTTTAATATAATATAAATGGTCCTGGGAGTAAGTATAATGTTTATACCAGATAAAAAAATAAGTTTCATTTTTTTTCATAACACAAAAGACATGTCTTGAGAAATTAATGGTAATGTATTTGTTGCTGTGTTATGTCTTCCCAGCCTAATTTGTCCAAATTACGCCATGTTAATTATCTAAAAAAGTTAGGTCATTGGTGTAATCTTGCGAGTTTTGTGATAATCATAAGTGATTGGTGTAATAAAAATCACAGTGTTGTTGGATGTTAACATCTGAGGTAAATGGACAAATTAAACTGTCAACGTTTAAACTTATTTTAACTTTGTGTATACTTTGGCAAACTAATTTGAAGTGTTGTAAATATAACAGATGTCTTTAATGTTACAGTATTAGAGGACTCATTGGGGCGGTGATAGAGTTGACTCATGATGGCACACATATGAGTGAGGATGGTGAAACAGCATTTAGCATGGGTGAATAACACAATCCTGTAGGAGTAGATGCCTACATAACATCCTTCAGTTAATGCTCAGAGTGCTGCAACATGGATGAGTAATATCAGCTCAGAGATATTGATGTTGACAAGTACCCAGAATTTTGCTGTTTATGTCAACAAAATGGTACAGTGTGATGCATGAGAAATTAGAAAGATAACACGCTGGAGTTTGATCAGCACTTCAAGATGCTGTGCCCATGACAATGACCAGCGCTAGTAATCTCACAAACTTGTGGGTTTAAGAACTATTTGGTTTGTTTATTTTTGCGAAAACTGACTTTAATATGTCCTAATGAGGAAATGTTTAATAATTATACTGCTTACTCCATGGGAGCCATGTTGGTTTTGTTAACCAGTTTAAATCTTTCATTGAAAAGTTGTGCTTAAAAAACAGCTCACTGACCCTGTTTAATAGGTGTGAAGATGTGTTTTTATTGATGCAATGAATGATGCTAAATACGGCTTTAAATAGAGGTCTGAAATATTTGCCCAGTTTTGACCAGTTCCAGACACACTTGATCGGATTGCTTTCCTAGTGTAAACACTCATGTTGTCAAATGCATTTGAACAGCCACAAAAGACCACTTACTCTTCACCTTCTGACCAAACACATGACGACACTTGTGAGGAAGTGCACAAAAACAAGGTATACATACATGAATTGTGATTAAAATTACACTTGCCATCCACATCTCTTTCCCTCACTTACATTTACTCAGAACCTGTGGAAAAACTGGGGTTTGTTACAAAATATAAGGAAAGGGTGGAAATGGAATCTAAACACAGATGGTCACAAAAGGTGTATTTGAACACAGGCAATCCATCTTGGCTGTCTCCTCAAGAGTTAGTACCAAAAAATGCTTGAGTCTGTGACATGAGTTAGCCTGATTGTAGCAGTAAAGAGCTCACCAAATGGTCAATAATGAAGGTTATTTGTAGGGTCACACGGAATCTGCGCGCACAGAATTCCGCAGATTTTCGCAGATTTTTAGTCTATTATTGATTCTGTTTATTTGCTTGTGTAAATGGGTGTGAATGTATATTTATTCAGTTTTCAAATTGATTTCAGTAATAATATTGACTAATATGAAAATATTTATGTGATTTATTTACAATTTTTAATGTACTATTTTCAGTGTTTTAGTAGATATATTATATGAGAGACTTGCTTTGTTTACCAAACAAAGTGGATCTAATTAGATTCGCATTGTAAACATTAAATAAATGTTAAAAAGGTATTACTTTTTATTTCATATATTAAGATTTTAGTTATGAGACTCCCAAAATCGGCGCCACGGTGGCCGAGTGGTTAGCACGTTCGCCTCACAGCAAGAAGGTCGCTGGTTCGATCCCCGGCTGGGCCAGTTGGCATTTCTGTGTGGAGTTTGCATGTTCTCCCCGTGGTTGCGTGGGTTTCCTCCGGGTGCTCCGGTTTCCCCCACAGTCCAAAGACATGCGGTACAGGTGAATTGGGTAAGCTAAATTGTCCATAGTGTATGTGTGTGAATGTGTATGTATGGATGTGTTTCCCAGAGATGGGTTGTGGCTGGAAGGGCATCTGCTGCGTAAAACAAATGCCGGATAAGTTGGCGGTTCATTCCGCTGTGGCGACCCCGGATTAATAAAGGGACTAAGCCGAAGAGAAAATGAATGAATGAACTCCCAAAATCATTCTGCATGAATCCACAGATTTTTTACAAAATACTCCACAGAAATAGCAAAAAATGTCTGCAGATTCTGTCTGGCTCTAGTTATTAGTAACCTTCACATTAGCTCATATAATGCTTCAAATTAAAAGATGTGAAAAACTGGGTAAATTTTATTTGGTGTCATTGTTTGGTAAATGTCTACATGGTGGCTCAGTGGTAAGCACTGTCTCCTCACAGCAAGAAGGTTGCTGGTTCGAGTCCCAGCTGGGTCAGTTGGTATTTTTGTGTGGAGTTTGCATGTTCTCCTCGTGTTCTCGTGGGTTTCCTCCTGGTGCTGCGGTTTCTCTTAGTCCAAAGATATGCACTATAGGTGAACTGAAGAAACTAAATTGGCCGTAGTGTATGAGTGTGAATGTGTATGGGTGTTTCCCAGTACTGAGTTGCAGCTGGAATGTCAAAACATATACTGGATAAGTTGGTGGTTCATTCCGCTGTGGCAACCCCTTATGAATAAATGGTCTAAACCGAAGAAGAAATAATGACTGAATGTTGGTGAATTCCAGTCTGAATATTCACACAGATGTTTGCAGCAGGTTCAGATTGCACACTGATCAAACTGGCTGAGCTTCATACAAATCTACACCAATAGCGGTAAACAGAAGACAATAAACATATTTAGCCTGGAAAATTTGAACACCTGTACATTTTAATGCTAATTTCATTGTAATTTATTTCAAAGAGAAAGAAAGCGAATTGTGCAATTCTTCAAAATGCCTTTATTTGTTTTATGGAATGAAGAAAGTCATACAAATGTGTGTTATCCAACGCTATCACACGGCAATTCGTAACTTTTGATTTCGTGGCTAATTCGTACGAATTAGTCCAATCTAACTCGTACAATTTAGTATGATTTGCTCATCACCCAATGACGGTTGGGTTTAGGGGGTAGAGGTGGGTGCCATGCCTCCTTTTTTAAATCTTATATTTTGGTACGACTGAACTCCTACGAATTCGTATGAATTAGCCACTAAACTGGCAAAACGTGGGGGGTGGGGGTTGGGGGGTTGGGGGTGTTTGGAGATTGGAATAATGGCTTGACGAGTCCATAGCCCCAGAATCTTGCTCAGCCCCACCAAAAGATAGAGAGTGAAAACTGTATACATATGGAATAAAGATGTACAGTAGATTGTACTGCATGCTAGTATATTTATTTAACTCATTTCCATGTCATAGTTTTAAAGAAACTGTGCTTCTAACCACCAGTCGAGAGCTGTTGGTTGAAGCTGTTGATTCTGGGAACACTTTATCACTGAATTTTGCTGGTAACAGACTTCCAATTATAGTTGGCTAATGATGCTTTTGGGAAACACACCCCAAGTTTGGAACATCGTGAGGATGAGTAAATGATGACGATGTGACATTCATTAGTATTTAATTAAATTTACCAGCTGTCAGACATAAAACCTCTAATCCTTTATTAAGGATACATTTATTCCCAAAGTGTAACACGAATATAGGCTGAGGTTGTTTGTAATTGGCTTACAGAACAGCTTATGACTGGTTAATTAAGGATCAGGTAATTTTCTGAAACTATGACAAGGATGCATTGGGAAATGACAGATGCAAAACAGATGTAAACCTTACACAATACTACAAAACTGATAAAACTTAAATGGGGTGTTAGAAATCGAGGGGCTGGGGCTGCTACAGTATATATGCTTGCATGTCTACAACTAAAATCAGTAAACCCTGATAGTAACCCTTGATAGTAATGATTTCAATTTGTAATTTGAGCACATACTAAAAAGTACAGTAGACACATATAGTGGTGTTGTTGTTATTGTTGTTATTTTTTCCATATTATTGATAATCTGTACCATCTAGGCTCACGTTTTGCATGACACGGTGTACATTACAAGTATTAGATTAGATTAGATTAGATTAGATTAAACTTTATTGTCATTACACATGTACAAGTACAAGGCAACGAAATGCAGTGGGGTCAGGGTTATCACTACTCTATGCATACAAATATCTTGTTAGTTTTAATTTAACATTAACATTTAACTGATCCAAATTGCAATATAATATAATCAAAACACTCCTGCACATGTTTAGCTAACATACTGTAACTGAGCTTTTTCCATCATTAGTATAAGGCTACAGATGGTAGTTAGACTAGAAATGTACCATTTTTACACTGTAATGCTGATGCATTTCCTTAGTCATTCAGCAATACTTCAGCTTGAACCACTGCAGTAAACACCGTAAAACTGCTTAAAGTAGCTCTATGAACAGCTTGTATGACATAATGTTATTTTATGAAGCTGTTATGACCTCTCTTTAAGATGCCTCATTTAAAAGAGAGAGAAAGCAACGTAAAATAATTGAGTAAACATGATAAATGTTTTGAATCAATTTATTCATACCCAACACAAAGTAACGATACATACTCAAAGACAACGAATAAACGAATATCAAACTAAAAATAAATAAATGTCCAGTAGAAAAATATACAAAGAACAACAAAACAATGCTGGCTGATCCACTAAAGCAGTGTCTTTTCTCCTCCTCATTGGCGTCTTTTTGAACTCTCAAGCCACCGACCGTAACAAAGCCTTCATGCTAAATTTCCAGTAAAACTATTATTCAAATGAAAGTGTGTTTGTTAGACTCTCATATTCCCACTCCCCTAGGTGTTCTGCTCAATATCTTTTGACAGTATTTGCAAATACATTTGATAAAAAACAGAGATATTCAAAACACCCAAGGCTCTGATGTGTGTGACATTGGCCAATTCTTGATCCAGGACCCTCTGGAACCCTCGTTGAGTTTCAGAAACACTGAGAGAGGCCATTACCGTCTTACGGTTGCCTTGAGGTCCCACATTACTCAGATTATTTCACTGGCACACACACAAATACTGGCATGCACATACACCATAAAACCAATAGCTCAACAAGCCCGGTGTTCAGTCAAATGGACCACAGACGGGGGTTAGAGCACTGTCTCTACACATCTGATCAGTGGTGTCCTTGGCCCTTAGGCTTGGTTTGTTTTTTGTTTTTTTAACAGGAACTACAGTATAGTGGGTTTAACAGCTCTCATCATGCCCACTGACTGCTAAGACATTGCACAGGCCTTAAAAATGAAGCTGCTGTTTGTCTCTTTGTATAATCTGAATCAACATCTGAAGGAGCAGTGTAGCATCTTCAGGGAGAAGAGTTTCTGTCTGCTATCAACCACTTCAGATACAGACTAGACATCACTAAAGCGCAATCATAAGCCGCTTTAATACTTCAATAGATATTCTCACATTTTATGAATTGTTTCAAACAGTTTTGTAGGTTTATGCTATCATTGACAAATTGAAAGCATTCTGTTTTTAAGCAAATTTGACTGTAGTGGTGGTTCTGTTAAAACCCATGTGGTAATTGTTATGACTTGGTTTATCCAAGAGTAAACATTTGCATTGATGGCAAGTCATAATTGGTAGTTTGGTATAAATTATGCAAAACAGTATGTGACAAAAGGAGTATGCTACAATTATTATTTATAATTTAATATTATAAAAACGATCTATTACGCTTGTTATGGTGGCACATTGGGTAGCATGATCCCCTTACAGCAATAAAGTCACTGGTTTGAGCTTTGGCTGGGTCAGGTGGCATTTCTGTGCGGAGTTTGCATGTTCTCTCCATGCTCACGTGGGTTTCCTCCGGGTGCTCCGTTTTCCACCATAAATCCAAAGAATTGGATAAGCTAAATTGTTCTTGGTGTATCTGTGTGAATGAGTGTGTGTAGATGTTTCCCAGTAATGGTGTATATCAATACTTTAGTCTAAAGGTTATTTAAAAGCTATTGTGCTGCAAATCACATTTACAAAATAAAAAACATTCAAAACATTTTCTCACTTTCGCCAATATGGATTTGCAATCTACCGTAAAGTTTCCTTCAGGTGCTGCTCATATAATTATAATTGAATATATATTCAAAAAGTTGATTTATTTCACTAGTTCCATTAAAGAAGTGAAACTTATTTAAACTTGTATACATTTATTCCACACTGACTGATTTATTACAAATGTTTTCATTTTGATGACAACTAATGGAAAGCCCAAATTCAGTATCTCAGAAATTTTTTATTCTGTATTCAGTATTGAAGACCCAAAACACCTGCACGGACTTTTAAATGGTCTCTCAGTCTAGTTCTGTAGGATATACAGTCATGGGGAAGATGGCTGATCCGACAGTTATCCAAAAAACGACCATTGACACCTTGCACAAGGTGGGCAAGACAAAAAAGTTCTTAGCAAAAGAGGCTGGCTGAGAACAAAGAGTTTTAGAGCACTTCACGTTTCCTGCTGCTGACCAACTTTATGGAGATGCAGATTTCATTTTCCAACAAGACTTTGCACCTGCACACAGTGCCAAAGCTACCGGTACCTGATTTAAGGACGATCATGTCCCTGTTTTTAATTGGCCAGCAAACTAGCCTGACCTTAACCCCATGGATGGGGTATTGTAAAAAGAAAGATGCAATATGCCAGACCCAACGATGCAGACAAGCTGAAGGCCACTTTCAGAGCAGCCTGGGCTCTCATAAAACCTGAGTAGTGCCACAGACTGATGGACACTATGCCACGCTGCAGTAATTCAGGCAAAAGGTGCGGCAATTAAGTATTAAGTGCTCTGCATGCTCATGCTTTTCATGTTCATACTTTTCAGTTGGCCAAATAAAAATACAAAAATTGTTTCTTTGTATTGGTCTTAAGTAATATTCTAATTAACTGATATACTGAATTTGGGGGTTTCATTACTTGTCATCAAAAATAAAAGAAATAAACACTTAAAATATATCAGTCTGTGTGAAATAAATGTATACATTAGACAAGTTTCACATCTTGAATGGAATTAGTGAAATAAATGAACTCTTTTCAGATATTGTAATTATATGACGAGCACCTGTATTTGATTTCATCTTGTAGTTCAACTTCAAATCTTCTCATCAATCAAATGCTGTCTAGTATACGAAGTTACCCACCTGCAACATGATACAGTAAAGCTGCAGCTGAAATTAATCATTTATTTGCGAGTAACTGAGAGTTCATACCGAGAATTTGCCTTAACACTGAGAAAAAAAGTAATGGCAAAGATTTAGTCCTCGGTCTCGTTTGTAAGATGAAAAATTACATACACGTTTCTAAGCATCACAGTGTGCACAATGTACTGGTAATCTACATGCTCAGTTTAAATGTATTCATCTGAATATGCCAAATTTACAGCAACCCTTTTAATTGGATGGAAATTCAGTTCAGATCAAGCTCAGAGACTTTTAAGTTTTAATACTTTATGAACAAATATGTGACACCACAAAACCAGTCAAATAAGTATGGATTTTTTAAATTAAGATTTATACATCATCTGAAAGCTGAAAGAGGTTTTCCATTACTTTATATATATATATA
>CAIGQQ010032765.1:9423666-9449413 GCA_903798035.1 Danio albolineatus
ATATATATATATATATATATATATATTGTTTTTGTTTTTGTTTTTTGTTATTTTTGAAGGTGACATGGTGAGCTTTGAGTTTACATTTTCTCCCTGTGTCTGTGTGGGTTTCCTCGTGTTTCCCGCACAGTCCAACAACATGCCATGTACTTTTCATAGGATAAGCTAAAATTGGCTATAGTGTGTGAATGGGAGAGTGTGTGGTTGTTGTATTCCCAGTGTTGGCTGGCAACATGAATGACATATACTGTAAAGGAATCATTCAGCTGTGGCAAAAAAAAAAAAAAACAATCAATAAAAAATCTATAAAAAATCATATTTGATCAAGAGACAGTTATTTGAAATCAGTAATCAAAAACTTTTGAGGAAAAAAAAATCAAACTGTTGAGAAAATTGCCCCAAGACTGCATTAAGAAATAGCAATAAGACCGGTAACTGCTTAGCAATTAACCTTACTAAAGATAAATTGGGTTTTGATATGTTTATTATAGGTCGTTTACAAAATATTTCCATAGAACATGATGTTTACTTTACATTCAGTTTTTTGGCATACAAGAGAAATGAATCATTTTGACCCATGTAATGTTTTTAGCTATTACCAAAATATTATCATGCAATACAGTAAGACATAAGTTTTGTGGTCCAGGGTCACATGTTATGGGGTATTTGTGTTACTTAAAAAGAAAGATAAAATATCCTTTCTTGTGTTGTACAGAAGATTGCCATACGGATTTGGAATGATTATCAATCAATTTAATTTCCAGTCCATCAAACCAACACACACGATTCACGCACAATTTGGCATATCCTCAGCAGCTTTCTGAAAGTTTCTCTGTGCTCATTTGGCCAGACTCAAGGGTAAACAAGTGTCAGTTTCTAGAAAAGAAAGAAGAGTGTTAGTTTCAGGCCACAGAATTAGCACAGGATCAACACTTGGGCCCTGAGGAACTCCTTTTGAAGTCCCTTTGATTTTGAGCTCAGACTGTTATCTAGGCCATTGTGCCAGTTCCAGTCCTTTGCTTTGGTCTCCAAAGGCTCTATGGCATTGTTCCTGAGACATGATTAGAATTAGAATCTGTGCATGTCTAGAGATTTTTCATAATCAGCAAGAAATCAAGGAAATTATTTGGTAGGAAGAATTTCTATACAGTATGCCAAGAGTTGAATCCCTATGGAGTGATGCAGCATAGTTTTTGTTGTTGTTTTAGAAATTACATTTGTATTTATTAATAACAAATGTTTTACATACTTTATATTGTTATAAACTGCATTATAACAAATTGATTTTTATGTCACAAGTTGTCACAAGAAAAGAGCACACTCCTAAAATTGCAGAGTTTCTATTTTTACTCTGTATTTCAGATCAAACTGAGAACTAATCCTTGCTTCGTTGTTCTTTTCTTTTTTATAACCTCTCTTCCCAAAGCACATGGTCAAAGATGTAACAATTATTACAGCAGCTTTTGATTCCAGTGGTTTCCTTTTCAGCTCTAAGAGAATCTATTGAATGTTGAGTTGTGAGATCTCCATTCTCTGTGTTCATCGAGAGGTATTCGAGTGCTGAAAAGCAAAGGAGAATAAGCGAAGCAAAAAAGACATCGCTTCATAGTTGGCACTTCTTTGTGCAATGATGAAAACTACATAACAGAAGAAAATCGCGTGGTCTAGCTCATAAGAATAGAGAAGACAGACAATGGAGAGAAATACAGAGGGTTTTAGACAGTGGTAAATGTACTCTCAGCCAAAATAGCGCCCTGTCTCCAGGAAGTAATTCAGACCACATGTGCATCAATAAAAATGACAGATGAAGGAACATCATGCACTATTACCTTCCCTGCATTACAAAGTTCAGCATCAAAGACACTTGTTTTTAATGTCTGATGGACTTTAGACAGAAGGAAAGTACTTTCTCTAGTCCCAAATTTATTCCATTTTGAACATTTTGCCAATAAACACAGTGAATGCTGTGGGTCACAGATCTAGATTGTCCAAACACCTCAATGACTTACAGTACAATTTCAGAGTAGACTCTTTGGAAATGAGATAATAGCATATGTCATTTTTGACAGGAATGAAAATGATTGAAGAACAGTGTGTTCCACAGGTTGTACTGTAGTTTAACAATGTACCAATTGTTTGGCTGATGAAACATATTTCCAAAAGGCTTTCAGAACAAGGCAAAACCTCCTAAATTCGTTTTGAAAATGACATGATTTTTATAATGTGCTTGCCTTTGTAAAGACTCCTTTGTCCATGTAAGATTCAATATGGTGTCTGTCTGCCATGATTAGGTCTATAGTTGTGTAAATGTTTCTGCAATGATTTCTAGAAATATGCAGTTAGAACGTGTCTTTGGGGTTGCTTTCAGAATGTATAATTGTGGTTAAGGCCATCTGGATTTCTAAGTTGTAAAAAGTCCCAGTGAACATGAACTGGGAGCACATACTTAAGTGACATTTACACATTTTTATTTTGCTCATTTCCTGTGAAGGGTGACTCACATGCAGCTCGTCTATTTTATTCAGCTATAAGGGGGATCCTGAAGTGATGCTAGAATACTTTTATTTGCTTTCAGCTTAATAAGCAGTTACAAGGCTTCAAGTTGTAGGCTGAAGCTATCAAATAGATTTTTTATTCTTTAAAAAAAACAACAGTTAAAAAAAAACAGCGCAAAAAAATTATAATTAACTTTAAAAGTGTCTTGAAATGTCAGTTCTTCTTATTTTTGCACGTCATGTACTACAGATGCTATTGTGAAAAAATCATTTCAGTGCAGGACCTTCAGATTCAAAAACCTAAATGAATATAGAGGTAAATGACTATAGAGGTTTTCATACTCCATGGGGCTTTATTTTAACGATCGAGGCGCAAAGTCTAAAGCGCATGGCACAAAAGCATTAAGGGCATGTCTGAACCCACTTTTGCTATTTTAAGGATGAAAAAATATAGTTTGCGCCACAGCGCATGGTCTAACAGAGTTGTACTTATTCTCTTAATCATTTATGGGTGTGTTTTGAGCATAATGTGCGTTAAACCAATCAGAGTCCCATCTCCCATTCAGTAGCGATGTGCCATGGTGCATTTGCTATTTACATGACAGACTTAGTAAAAGAAAAACTGAACGCTTTCCTAGCAATAGCACCAGGATAAGGAAATGGTGTTGTAAGCACTCCACTGGAGACATCCAGCATTTGTTAAGTGCAGAGATTTGTTTCAAAACTATTTTTAAATTCAGTTCTAATTTCCAGGAAATTAATAAATGAACAAAGTGTGGTTATATCCAAGTTATATCCAAACATACATCCTACAGTATGCCCCATATAGTCTAAAACCCGACAGGTGGACAAATCAAAGCTTGTTCTCATTAAAGCAAATATAAATATGCATACTGTATAATAAACAATACTACTTATAATAATAGCATTAGAATACAAATGTAAATTGTCATGAATAAACTAAAAAAAAAAGCCCCCCGAGATGCCCCCCGAAATGAAGAAGGCATGCCACAAGTGTTTTTTATATTTATGTAGAAAATAATGATTTTTGTAATATTTTAATCCTATAATTCTTTTTCATATGTAAAGATATTTGTGTGTTGCTGTACATCCTGTGTGTATTAAGCAATACGTAGGCATTTAAGGTACACAACTAATGCGCTCTGCGCTGGACTTAAGACCGGCTTTTAGCTGGTCTACTGCGCAGTCTATTGTAGTTCATCAAAATAGTAACGCGCCAACAATGCGCCTTAACACACCTTCTTTCTAGACCAGAACACACGAGTCCACAAAGCGGCACAAATGGATTTGCTATTTAAACAACGTGGCGTAAAACAGGAAAATTAGGGTTACTCTGGTCTGAAAATAGCAACACATCACGCCAAACACGTTTTACGCCTTATTGCGCTGGGTGTATTATAGTTCCCCGTGTTTAATTCTGATTTACTGTGTTGGTGTTTTTCAGAAACACTATTTTACATTTTGGAGAGTCAGTTATTGGTACAATGTCCTCATTTTACATACATTTGCACTCTTTCATATAGCAATAGTCATGCTTAGGGATGGGGTTACAGACAGATTATATTTTTGTATATTTAGCTTTGCAAAAATGTATTTTAAATCACAACTTGGATGTCTAACCTTGCTGAATTGATGATTTTATATTTGTCACATTTTTCAACTCTGCACTTCTGTGTCATCACAGCTTTAAGGATATTTGTAGATTTGTATGCGCACTACAATGATAATGATAAATAAAGGCAGTCATCCTCAACAGATGGCTAAGATCACGTCTGAAAATGTGAGGGGTGGTAGTGCCATGGTTGTTTGACCAAAAGTGCTTCCATAAGCATTTGTCTCAGGGTGTGAATCAGGCTGGAGATCTCTCTGGGAGAAAGATGCTTATGTTTTTCCGACACAGCAGAGTGAACTCTTGCACTTGTGTGCGTCGCTGAAGCTAAGTGGCTAACAACAGGGCTGGGACTATGGGACCCAGTGTGAGCATGAACCCACAGAAACTCACAGTTACGCCTCACAGCACAAGGCTTCACTTCCCTTCACCATCCAGCTGTTTCCCAAATAAAGGTGCAGGATGAGAGAGGAGAAAACAAAAGGTATATGCTATGAAGGGGAAAGAGCTTATTGGACTTACTGGAGATGTTCACAGATCTGAAGTCAAAAATAGTGCCAGTTTTATGATTTTAATTCTTTAAACATTATTTTATTTAAGTTTGGGGCGATGCAGTGCGTAGCGCTGTCACCTCACAGCAAGAAGGTCACTGTTTCGAGCCTCAGCTGAGCCAGTTGGCATTTCTGTGTGGAATTTGCATGTTCTCCCTGCGATCGCGTGGGTTTCCTCTGAGTGCTCCGGTTTCCCCCACAAGTCCAAAGACGTGCTGTAGATGAATTGGGTAAGATAAAATTGTCTGTATATTTGTGTGAATGAGAATGTATGGGTGTTTACCAGTGATGGGTTCCAGCTGGAAGGGCATCCGTTGCGTAAAACATATACTGGATAAGTTGATTCATTCTGCTGTGGCAACCCCAGATTAATAAAGTGACTAAGCCGAAAAGAAAATGAATGAATAAATGAGTATTTAAGTTTGGAATAATGGAATAAAGGTTTGTGTTTTTAAATATTTTGAACAAAGATTTTTAATCATTTAAAGTGATATATTGTCTGAGTTGTTGTTGTATATTATGGTACTGTAAAGCCTTTCCACTGCATATGACAAACGACAAGCGACAGACCGGAAGTCATTTATTTCCAATGGAGAGTAGTCCGGGAGCTGCGTGGAGTTCCGATCATCTCCGTATGCGGAAAATTTGGATCCGATTTGAGCTACGGATCCGTTGAAATATTTCGTTGAACGTTGCAACGTTGAAACTCCTGCGACTAGACCTTATGTGACCGACCAACCATAAGTGATGTATTTCAGTGTTGTCTAAGCAGGTCTGTGCGCGCGAGATGAGAAATAGGATTTTTTTCGTTATTTTTTTTTAGTCTGTATAAAAAAAACATTTCCATTCATAAATAAGTAATAAAAATATTATTTTACAATTTTTTAGCGGTCTGTGAGTTGCAGTATTTTTTTATTCATTCATTCAACTATGGTGAACACACGGAGAATAAAGGCTCTTGCTCTTGCACTCCTTTATTTTGGACACTGCGAGAATCTCCAATGGTGCTCGACAACACTGAAAATACTGTGTAACTGCCACAAGGGAGCGTATTCTGACAGTCACGTCCAAATGTCATGTGCAGTGGAAAGGTGACTTAATAAACTGCCAGCAAATTTTCTGTTACTTTACATACTGTACTTATTTTTCCATATAATACTTCATTCATTCATTTTCTTTTCGGCTTAGTCCCTTTATTAATCCGGAATCGCCACAGCAGAATGAACCGCCAACTTATCCAGCATCTGTTTTACGCAGCGGATGCCCTTCCAGCTGCAACCCATCTCTGGGAAACACATCCATACACACTCATTTACACACATACACTACAGACAATTTAGCCTACCCAATTTACCTGTACCACATGTCTTTGGACTTGTGGGGGAAACCAGAGCACCCGGAGGAAACCCACGCGAACACGGGGAGAACGTGCAAACTCCACACAGAAATGCCAACTGACCCAGCCGAGGCTCGAACCAGCGACCTTTTTGCTGTGAGTCGACAGCACTACCTACTGCGCCACCGTGTCGCCCCCTTTGTATTACCTCTTATATATTATTTTAAACTACTAAAATGTCAATAAAAGTCACTTTGTTAAACTGTAGAGTTGAATTTTCAACATCAAAAGTCGACAGAGCAGAGATTAAGGTCCTATAATCCAATTCATATAAATGGAAAACACCTTTGAATCACAAAATGCAGAAACTGTTCATTAACCGATATGTTTTACTGTGTAGTTCATTCCTGTGATGTCAGAGCTGCATTTCAGCATCGTTGCTTCCTTTTATGTTTGATTTTTTAGAAACCATTCTAATATGCTTATTGCTGCTTATTGTTTCTCAGAGCAAACTGAACATCACACAGTTGGCCCATTTGACAGATGAACTAGCCATGAATATTAAGCAACAGATTTCAAAAGATGGCGCCACGGTGGCGTAGTGAGTAGCACGTTCGCCTCACAGCAAGAAGGTCGCTGGTTCGATGCCCGGCTGGGCCAGTTGGCATTTCTGTGTGGAATTTGCATGTTCTCCCCGTGGTTGCGTGGGTTTCCTCCGGGTGCTCCGGTTTCCCCCACAGTCCAAAGATATGCGGTATATAGCATAAACACATTGAAATGGCAAACAGGGGAAACAATGGAGGATATTACATACTGTATACACCTGTGAGTTTTGTTTGCTTATTTTTTATAGCATTGTGTGATTCACATCAAATATAGACATGGTATAAAGCTTGTCCTTGAACTCTTTACTGATCCTGTAATTGTGTGAGTTGGGTTGAACTTGAACATGCTGTTCCCATTACTGCTGAATATCATAATCCTTACATTTATATCCACACTGAAATGGTCAGACAGTGATGTATAGGCTGAATTGTTCAAATACTGCTGTTCGGGAGTCTGTGTCTCTTTTCTTTTTTAAGATTTGACCACTGAGCAGATTTGGATGCTCACAGTTTTGTGTTATTATGTACTGGAAAGAAAATACAGACACAGGGGGTCGATGGTGATGGTGTGCATCCTAAAAGAGTTCAAGAGGAAAGCAGAAAAATAGAAAGGGCAGCAGTGTCCCTAATACGACAGGCTGGGGTTTATTGTGTTTATTGCCTAGCTCTGTCATGATATCTCACAAGAGAGGTAAAGCACATTGATGCATTTATTAACTTCACATGCCTCATCACTGGGGCCAGATGAAATCATATTCATCATATGAATATTTTCATATTAGTCAATAATTATACTGAAATGAACTTAAAAACTGAATAAATATAAATTTACTCACATTTACTCAAGTAAATAAACAGAATCAATGATGGGCTAAAAATCTGCAGAATTCTGCGCGCGCAGATTCCGTGTTGGCCTACTCATCACATTGTACAAGAAGATCGTTTTGTGGCTACATCACATATACTGTATACACACAAACACACCCATTTGTTTTTGTAAATATGGGGGACATTCCCATTGTTTTTATACCTTAACTATCTTATAACTATTGAGGCAGTCAATTTGACTCGTATTTTGTAATTTAATAACTTCATTTTTAAATAAAAGCCAGATAGCTGTAGTACCCTGACTTTTCCTTAATGTGTATTTATTTCATTCTGTTATTATTTTATTAAAGTTACACCAAAACGTTTTTCTACAGTGGCATAGTGAGTAGCACGTTCACTTCACAGCAAGAAGGTCACTGATTCGAACCCCAGCTGAGTCAGTTGGCATTTCTGTGTGGAGTTTGCATGTTCTCCCCATGGTTCTGTGGGTTTCCTCCGGGTGCTCCGATTTCCCCCACAGTCCAAAGACATGTGGTACAGGTTAATTGGGTAGGCTAAATTGTCCATAGTGTATGAGTGTGAATGAGTGTGTATGGATGTTTCCCAGAGATGTGTTGCAGCTGGAAGGGCATACACTGCGACATGGTGCAATGTCCTCCTAAGTTCTTGTCCAACCCATACCATGCCCATACACATGTCACTATACAAATCTGTGTCCTGATATGTCACAAAAATATGCAAACACGCACTAAATTATTTACATATATATATATATAAAATTATAAAAATAATATATATACTGTATATATATGGTGTTGGAATGGTGTTTGTACTTTACCAGTAAAAAGCTGTGAATTGCTGTATTAATTTTTTTAATTAAGTCTAATATGCTGGTCAAGGCATTATTTATTTGATTGTAAAACTCTATATTGTATACAGTAACAGGAATATAAAACAATAATTTATTAAACAATAATATTGTGGCATATTACATTATATTTCTCTTTATTTTAGTTCAAATGTTTGTATTGACAAAGGTACATTTTCAGCATCATTAATCCAGTTTTCTTTGTCAAACACAACGTGACGTTGATTTTACCAAAGCATTTTTTAAATTATTATTATTAATATTTTTATTATTGCAGACATTTGACCAGCAATATAACGTTGAAAGAAATCATCAGTGAACAACATAAAACAAATCTCTGTTATCCTTTATCTGTTCCCCGTTAT
Organism: Danio albolineatus; assembly: GCA_903798035.1. Classification (NCBI taxonomy): domain Eukaryota; kingdom Metazoa; phylum Chordata; class Actinopteri; order Cypriniformes; family Danionidae; genus Danio; species Danio albolineatus. The sequence continues at coordinate 9,432,345 of CAIGQQ010032765.1, forward strand.
TTCATTTCACCTCGAAGATCAATAAATAACCGTCTCCCAAATACAATAGAAATGGCAGATTTACGACAGTATGAAGAAAAATGTTTTTAATATTTTTCGCCCTCTCTCTTTGTTTCTGTTGTGACACATACTTGAAGGGAAGAAAAATCTATAATTTTCTCCTTTGGAAGCACCGATTGACAAGTGTGCCAGTTAAATCCTGCTGCTCAGCCTACAGGTGCTGTCTGAAACAAACGCTTTCCTTTAGTGTAGGAAGAACCTGTAAGCCTTGCTTGCTTTGTGACATGTTAACTCAAATTATTGTGTTTTTTTAATGCTACCTTTTCTCCAGTTTGTACATGTTAAAGGTTTACAGTTTGGTAACCCTTTTCAAACTTTAAATGAAAAGGCGTTGTTTTCTGCATTGTGAAAGCAAATAAATTTTGCAAGCACATGCAAAGGATGAGGACTCAGATTTGAGGCTGCACAATATATCGTTTCAGCATCGATGTCGCAATGTGATCATTCACAATAGTCACGTCGCAGAATAGGCAATGTTGAGTCTGGATTATAATTTATTATTTCGCAAGTGTTTTTTGCGTGACTGCATGAGGATTTTAAAAGCATTCAGGCATAAGAAATTCCACCGTTTGTATCTTTGAAAAGCCAATAAAGATTCATTGTATAGAATTGTTTATACAATGAAGACTGTGCATTATTATTTTGCAGTACATTTGATTATTCAGTTACTGTACAGTATACCTGAATCTTATGAAACATTGAATTTGTATATTTTTCTTTATAGATTTGTCTATGCTTATAGATTTGTTGTAGATTTGTTTATTATATATTATGCTGATGCACTCTCAGACAAGATCATCTAAATCAATCTAATTATAAGACTTTACTTATTGCAAAGTCGTGTTTACAGGCGACAATGTGCAGGGTAAGTCTGTTGTCAAAAGTGAATGCACTATTTGCGTCATGTCAGAAAGAAGCGTTGATCTGAGTTTTTCAAGATCCTCAGGTAAACCTTCGGCAAGTGGCGCTGTGTCGTCCGTCTTACTCGAAGCCTCTCATTCTTTGTCACCAATTTTAGACCGATGTTGCTAGTATCAACTGCCTGCTATTCAGATGTAATTTATCAAAAAAATGACTAAAAGAGCCAAGTCGGCTTAGAATTATAAGGTTCTATCTGACATTTTTGTCAAAATTGAGTTATTGACATATTCTTATTAATTGACAACTTATTTGAATTATGGGATGTTTTTTTATGGGCTGTTTACATTTTAAGACTTTTTATTCATAAAACAAATGTTACACACGTTCTGTTTGTTATGGAATACAAAAACTTTGTATTTTTGTAGCTCAAAATCTCAAAATCATTCAAAACACAGATTAGAACCTTCCAAGTTGACAAAGTGTTCGGGAGCTACCTTCACACACACCTGTTCACGCCATGCTTATGTCAATCAATCTATTTCTAAATGAAAATAAAATAATTATAATTAATTAATAAAACAATTCTGTGCAGAGTTTACATGGTCTCCCCGTGCTCGCTTCGTTTCCCCCGTGCTGAGGTTTCTCTCGGGTTCTCCGGTTTCCTCCCACAGTTCAAATACATGCAACATAGGTGAATTGACCTAACCAAATCAGCACCAGCTCTTAATCAGCAGTATATCTCCCCAAAGCAATCCCTAATTGCCATTAGTCATAAATAAACAGAGGAGTTCTCGAGACCTACCTGAGCTCAAACTCCCCTCTCGCCCTTCAAATGAAAAGGAGCCCTGGGCTTGAGGATCTTATGAACTCAGGGCTCTCTCCCAGGACAGCATGCCAAACATGCTTCATAATCAATCATCAGCTAAGCGTGAACTCTTAAATTGAATATTAATTCAAATTATTAATTAAAAGATCATCTTCCATTAAATGTGTTTAATAAATTTTCTTCCATGCGTGAGAAAATTTTCTCACGAGTTTATCAAAACGTAAATTAGTAATTGCCAGGGCTTTTAAATTACATATATACATTCTTTTGAGCCACAACTGGCTGCCGTAACAATTTTTGTTTTGTTTTTTACACTTACTGTATAATATTTACAGAAACATCATTAACAAATAAAGGTTGTTATTTTTTTTCAGGCTTGAGCAACACCAAATACACCACAAAACTTCTACAGTATAGATACAGTTTCTATAATTTGTAATCAAATATGCCTGACCAACAGTATATGTCTCCATATGGACAATATTTTTGGCATGGTCAGTGTGGTTGGTATAGACCACTTTGTATGGTGTTGCAATTGTGAAAAAGAAAGCTTGGGTTCCAGTCTGGTAAGGCACAGTTCCACAAAAGAGATAAAAGCAATCTAAAACTACATGGTCTCAGTGCACTTCTCTGCCACATTTGCTTTTGAAAACACTTTTGGTTGGGTTTTGGTCAGTATTTCGCTAGGTGTTCTGTACAAGCCCTGCCTTCTTGTGGACATGAAGAGTGATTAGAATCTGAAACGTACAACAAAATGTACCATAAGTAACATTTTTCAGATTCACTAAAACAAGTAGACAACGCCATCTGGTTGATTTATCATATGGCTTATTCCAAAATGGATCAAATTCATTTATTTCCTTAAAATTCTACACACAATACCCAATAATGACAATGTGAAAACAGATTTTTTTTAAATTGTTGCAAATTTATTAAAAATAAAAAAGCTGAAAAATCACATGTAAATCAGTATTCACAGCCTTTGCCATGAAGCTCAGGTACATGCTGTTTCCACTGATCATTCTTGAGATGTTTCAGCATCTTATATGGAGTTCACCTATAGTAAATTCAGTGGATTGGACGTGATTTTAAAAAAGCATACACCTGTCTATATAAGGTCCCAGGGTTGACAGTGCATGTTAAAGCACAAACTGAGGACAAAGGAATTGTCTGTAGACCTCCGAGACAGGATTGTCTCGAGGCACAAGGCTGGGGAAGGTTACAGAAAAATTTCTGCTGCTCTGAATGAACACAGTGGCCTCCATCATCCGTAAGTGGAAGATGTTTGGAACCACCAGGACTCTTCCTAGAGCTGGCCGGCCATCTAAGCTGATTGATCGGGGGAGATGGGCCTTAGTCAGGGAGGTGATCAATAACCCGATGGTCACTCTGTCTGAGCTCCAGTGTTCTTCTGTGGAGAAAGGAAAACCTTACAGAAGGACAACCATCTGTGCAGCAATCCACCAATCAGGCCTGTTTGGTAGAGTGGCAAGATGGAAGCCACTTCTTAGTAAAGGGCACACAGCAGCAAGCCTGGAATTTGTCAAAAGACATCTGAAGGACTCTCAGACCACAAGAAACAAATTCTTCTCATCTGATGAGACTAAAATTGAACTCTTTGGAGTGAATGCCAGGCGTTACATTTTGAGAAAACCAGGCACCGCTCATCACCAGGCTAATACCATCCCTACAGTAAAGCATGGTGGTGGCAGCATCATGCTGTTGTGGGGATGTTTTTTAGCAGCAGGAAGTGGAAGACTAGTCAGGATAGAGGCTGTACACCGTCGCTACTCATCCAACCTGATAGAACTTGAGCGATACTGCGCAGAGGAATGGGCAAAAATTCCCAAAGACAGGAGTGCCAAGCTTGTGGCCAAATCATATTCCAAAAGTTTTGAGGCTGTAATTGCTGAAAAAGGTGCATCAACAAAGTATTGAGCAAAGGCTGTGAATACTTATGTCCATGTTTTCAGGTTTTTTCTTTATTTTTAATAAATTTGCAACAATTTCAAAAAATATTATTTTTCACAATGTCATTATGGGATATTGTGTGTCGAATCTTGAGGAAATAAATCAATTTAATCCGTTTTGGAATAAGGCTGTAACATAAAAAAATATAGAAAAAGTGAAGCACTGTGAATACTTTCCAGATGCACTGTACCTTGAGTAACATATTTTGTCATTACACAAAGACAGGCTGAGGCACATATTTACATTGAGCCTGGGTTGTAATTTTGCGTGCATTTGTCCATCCAAGCCCTACAGTATATAATGTGACACAAGTCAGTATTTGTGGACTACCTGAGACAAAACTTTTATGAGTACACACAGTAAACAGTAAACACACAGTAAACCGTTTTGGATCTTCTCACAGTTTGTGTGACTGTGCGTTGATATGTGCGCAACCCTCCAAAATGACTAGCAAGAGTGACTGTTATATGCCACAGCTGAAATCTACCCACATTTGCTTGGTTGACTTGTATTAATGTCAAGCCCTGCATGCAACTGTTGCAACACAATTCTATGTCATATATTTGCTGATAATGGGAGGAATATGTGTTCATCACACAACCTCATTGCTCATAGTTCCAGACTAATTGATTTTTGAACTGCTTAACAAATTGAAAGTCACACTGCCCTTGTAGGAGCGTTTTAATCAATGAGAATATAATATTTATTGCCCATAAATGAACAGCTCTATAAATTAAAAGTCTCTGTAAAGTCAGATCTGCTAGAAACGTGCAAAAGACTGATTACATTGTAGTTCTGGGTCAATCATTTCTGAGCCTTTTTGGGCTCACTTTCATCTAAAGTAATTCTGTGCCAATTCTGGTGTGTTTTAATGACAAGTATATAAATAGTCAAGAATGGGGACATGTCTCAAAGTTCTTGTTTTTTTGGCTGTAGAGAGCTACTGTTAACCATAGTGTTAAATTAATAAGTGATGGACACAGAATAACATATTTATTCAAGCTACAGTACCATGTTTGATGTATACAAAATGTCAACATTTATAGTTATTTTGATATAAAAGTTATAAGCTTAAGGGAGTGCAAACAATTATGTGATAATAATGAACAGTGAGACCAACAGAATAATATTCTGAGAACAAGTTTACTCTCTTTGACATTTTTCAGATTATGCCATATGAAGCTGAGCAAAGCTTAAATTTACAATTTGGTTTAAGTCATTTTCAATTTTCGGTCCCACTTTATATTAAGTGCCTTTAACTACTATGTACTTGCATCAAAAAATAAATACAATGTACTTACTGTGTTCATAACGTATTTGAGAACACTTGTGGTGCTCTTGAGTTGGGATAGGGGTAGGATGCAACACAATGGCGACACTGACAACTGTGGTGAGAATCCAATTGCAGATTTAATTATAACAGCAGTTAGTACAGCAGTGGTCATCAGGACAAACAGATGTGTACAGGTAATCAAAATCGTGGTCGTTAACAGGCGGAAGGTCAATAAGGCTGGTAGCAGGCAAGGATAAACAAATAGCAAGGCTAGGGTCGAAACAAAGGAAAACAGGAACAAAGGATAATACTCAGCTATGGCTGTGTGTGAGTGTGCTGCTTATAAAGTGTGTGTAATCAGTCTTTGACAGTCCTCCGGTGGTGCATGTGCAGTCAATTGTGATATGGACAGTGGTGGAATGAGTACTGAAAAATCATACTGAAGTAAAAGTACCATTACTTGCCCAAAAATGTAGTGCAAGTAGAGTAAAAGTATCTTCTGTAAATATCACTGAAAGTATGAGTAAAAAGTAGACCTTTTAAAAGTACTCAAGGGTAGTGAGTAGTGAGTATTACACTGTAGAAAAGTTGTTGTGTACAGAATGTTACGTTTATACACAAACAACATGTAGTGTTTTTAGGGATCTTCCTATTTTAGTTCATTCCTTCCAACCTTCCTTCAATTATTTGTTGGTTCTCTCCTTCTTTCATTCATTTGTTTGTTCCCTCCTTTTTTCATTCGCTTGTTTGTTCATATTTTTGTTACTTCCTAAATTAGGTCCTTTTGTTCATTCATTCGTTTGTTTGATCCTTCCTTAGTTTGTTCAGTTGCTTGAATTCTTCCTTCATTAGTTTAGTTTAGTTTTTTCATATTTTTGTTTCTTCCTTCATTAGGTTCTTTGTTTATTTGTTCATTCCTAAGTTTGTTTAGTCCTTCCTTGAATCCTTCCTTCATTTATTTGGTTCTCTTCCTTTCATTCCTTGTTCAGTCTTTCCTTTCATTTGGCCCTTCCTTCCATTCTTCATTTGTTCCATTTAGTGATTTAGTGATTTCAGTCATCATACAGTTGACATCAATCATTTTCAGTGACAAGCAGTTTATAAAAAGTCTCTGGATCATTGCGTGTAAAGATTTTGGACATCTTCTTGGACATTTTTAATGTTTCCCAAAGGTTTGCTGCATTTATAAAGCGCCCATGACTTGAGGTAGTTCAGTATGATGCGATTTACTTTCTATGTGTGATTTAATTGGACAGGAATCACAGGACTGATTTTTCTACTTTAGACAATGACCATAGACAAGAAAGAAATAGAGTAGTGACTGCAGGTTGTAAGGAAAGTAGTGGACTAAAAGTACCGATACTGCGCTAAAAATGTACTCAAGGGAAAATAAAAATACACATTTTAAAACTACTCGGTAAATTACAATTCTTGAGAAAAACTACTCAATTACAGTAGTTTGAGTATTTGTAATTAGTTACTTTACAGTACACCACTGGATATGGAGCAGGAGTGTGTGTGTGCTGCATGACTGGAAATGTAGTCCGTTTACAAGCATCTCTGGCTGTAGATCGCTGGTGATCATGACATAGGGTTAAACAAGTTTGGTGGAATCGGTAGGTTTAAGGGTGGGCTAAGGTATATGTGATGGCAACAGTGTATTTACAAATGTAATTACAGAAATTAATTACAGATGTAATTACATACAAGTATTTAATCAAGCATAAGTACGATGTAAAAACATGTATTTACACAATAAGTTCATTGGAATGAATTATTAATTTCGGTGTACATATTAGTTAAGGCCACTTAATATAAAGTGAGACCCAAATTTCTAATAAAACTGTATATTGCTGCTTAAAGTAAAATATAACCTAGTCAATTTCTTTATATTTTATTAATAAAATGTAATACTTTAAATCATAGGTTACGTGATAAAATGAAATTCAAAATATTAATTTGCTATGGAAATGTACAGCTTATTGTGGGTGGGGCATATGCACTGAATGAATCTTAAATATTATCAACATTCGTATAACCATGTTTAAGTACTGTATATTATCTAAAATGAAATTATACTTCATGTTACTCCATGTGCAAAATGCAGTCTTAATTCATGTTCGCTAGTGCATTTGTTTTATGGTTTAAAATTGCTAAATCCATCTTATTCAATATCAGTCCTTGACAGCCTTTTCACTCAATCAAGGCTGAGTTCCGTTTAGTATGTTGAATGCATCAGGTGTTTTCTAAGAAAGGGTCAAAATCATTAAAGGTGCACTTCAAACAACCAGCTAGAGAACGTTCATGAGGTGAAATCTGTTGTCTAACCTCCTGGGTATTTCAGATGATATTTATGTATTTTATACTTTCCTGTGCTCAGTCTTCCCTCATTCTATATTATGTTTAGACTCTCTAAATCGGTGCTTCTCTTGTGGTGGACGAGTAGTTCATGGTCAGAACGGAAAAAAATGCAACCTTTTATTTTATGTTCAGAAATGTTTGAGACCTTTTCCTCTTAATGTGTCACAATATACATCACTTTCCTCAGAGCACTCAATGCCCTGTACAAATGACTGAAGAAACTCATATTTTGTTCTATGAGTAAAATTATGTGGTTGGCAGTTTATTATAATTTCTTTGTTTTGGTACATCACCGTGAAGTATAAATACCTAATTTTGCTGTGCTTTCTCACAACACGTCCCATAATCATCAAGTGCTAGGTCATTTGGCAGAGAGCAGGTGGTCTACAACAGTAATCCAGTTAAATGTATTTTCAACTGCCTCTGAAATTGGATGAAAGTGGACAAGCTCAAAATATTTTGGAGTTCATTTACACCTGTATTTACCTTCCACTTGTGATCAGATTGATGAAAATGCTTTAACCAGGTGGAAATGAAGTCATAGAGTCAACAGAATGTCTAAGGTAGGTTTCTCCTGGAGTGCCACTGTCCTACAGAGTTCATTCATTCATTCATTTTCTTGTAGGCTTAGTCCCTTTATTAATCCGGGGTCGCCACAGCGGAATCAACCGCCAACTTATCCAGCATTTGTTTTACGCAGCGGATGCCCTTCCAGCCGCAACCCATCTCTGGGAAACATCCTTACACATTCATTCACACTCATACACTATGGACAATTTAGCTTACCCAAGTCACCTATACCACATTTCTTTGGAATGTGGGGGAAACCGGAGCACCTGGAGGAAACCCACGCAACCACGGGGAGAACATGCAAACTCCACACAGAAATGCCAACTGACCCAGCCGGGGCTCGAACCAGCGACCTTCTTGCGAACGTGTTACTCACTACGCCACCGTGGTGCCCCTCCTACAGAGTTGCTCCATCTAATTATTTCTGAATCAAGGTCTTCAGATTCATTTATAACTTCCATGCAAGTGTGCTGGAGCTGCTTGGAGGGAAAACCTGCAGGGCATGGCAGTAAAATATAAAAGGGACAACAATGAATCCAAAAAAGTGACATATTGAACTGTATAATACAACATAATTATATCAACTTTAGAAAGGACCAAGAAAATCTGTATCTTTGGTTGGCATTGTATTAAAAATGCCCAGTATGTAAATTAAAATAAATAATAGCAATGATAATAATAGTAAAGTTTTATAACAAAGCTATATTGATGTTACTGAGGGAGTTTTGTTAACTTTTTTGTACAATAGATTTTCTGGTTCCTAGCAAAACCAGCTGAGAACAACTGCACTAACATCATTATTTCTCTCTTCTCATTCCATATCCTCCTTATCCTACATTCTTTACCATCTCTCTTTTTGCTAGCCCCCCAATTCCTTATTCCTTCTCTTCGGGATGAAAGAGACGGATTAGGCGTGCTGCCCAGGTGGGGAGGCATTCATCTTTTCCGGCCCAAATGCCAGCTGGAGAGCTGCCCTACAAGCGCCTGAGTATATCAAAGGGGTCCTTTCTGAGGCGCCTAGCATGGCGAATATGGATGACAGGGAAAGAGCTTCTCAAACTAGTGCACACGAGAAAAGCTCAGCAAGCGACAGAGAAATAGTATTATTTCACAGCAAGAATCCAAGTGGGAAGCATCCACAAATAAACTCGGATCTAGCGCTAAGTGTCAATGCTGTAAAGAGATCAGGTATTTAATTTTACACATTTTTTGCATTTTAAGAAGGAAAAAGTGACAAATTAACACTTCATGTGTGATAATGTGAATTATTAGACAAGAGGCCATTATTCTTCAAGGGACCACTTGATGAGCCGAACGATTTCCGCAAATGTGCTCAAGAAGCTATTTTACAGCAATTACGCTGAGGAGCCACGGAAAATGGCATTATTATCCTCTTGCCCAGGGCAACACAAACTCTCTATCAAATCCTCCTCCACCTATTCTGATTTCCAGAGGTGCATCCAAGCCGATCTGGCAGATGTAAGAAAGCCAGATGCCAAAACGTGACTGTGGATCATCCTATTGAAAGATTTTGGACTAGATTTCCATCTTTGTTTATCTACAAAGCTTGGACTCCAGCCATGGATGAAGACCTCTGTGACTGTGTATGATGGAAATATAGACGAGCCGGGGCTAAAAACAGCATGCTTATCTGCCACTGCACAATATACAGCTCTCCAAACGCAGATTGGCTGATTGTTGTCAGAAACTGAGTGAGTGAGTTTCATAGATTAGCTAATTAAAATTAGACAGAGTTTTGGGGCTCTGGAAGTAAAATTGTGTTTAGTATTTGGGAGTTATAAATCAAAGATTCAGCAACATTGATTATTTTTGTTTACTTATTTGTTGCTGTTACAAAACAGACAGCAGCTTGGCAGAAAATGTTCCAGACTTTGAAAGAAGGAGCAAGAAAACATGGTCTGGATTGAATTTTAAGATACAAAGGCGATCGCGTGGCATGATCTGTACAGATTCACATCACAGCTCACATATCGACTGTTATGATCCACTGGAGAACGTTGTCAGTGAATTAGTATGTGTTATGCATGGCTAGTATCATATGCTTTCAGACTTTGCATTACTAGAGCTTTTGTGTTATCAGAGTATTATGCAACATAATCCTAGATTTGGAAAAATGGATGAATGTATCAGATTGTTTTTTCGAAGAGCAGCTACATACGGTTTTATACATACCTTATCGTTTTATAAATTGTTATTGTTTCATTTACAGATTTGATCAATTTAACAGGTATTGCTTTATTAAATGAACGTCTGTTTTTAGAACTGTTTCTATGTGAAGTTCTAATATAACAACAAAGTTTGCTTGGAGTTTATTCATGAGTTCAAAATCCAGCGAACATCCAGTATGATACATTATGTGTCAATTTTATTTATATTTATTTAGGTATATGTTTTCCCAGAAAATAACACTTCAAACAAGCTGCAACAGATATGAGTTTGCATATGACTCAAGAACAATGAGTCATTTCATTTGGCCAGACCGCGGCAACTCCGATGTGCAGGTGTGAGTCAGTTCATATTTATTATTTTATTTATTTATTTATGAGTCGTTTCTGTGCTACTTAGTTTCCCCTTTAGTCTAGAATGAAAATAAAAGAGGTTTCTCCTTTGTTCTTATCGTCTGTACCGCAACTATCCTCAAATTGACCTTCTGGTCCACCTGGGAAATATATTGGCTTGCTGGAGGGTTTGGGCCTTAATACGGGCCCAGTGTAAGAGCTGTCAGCCAGCCTGATTACCTTCATATACACAAACACCTGCTGCCATCGCGCGCAGACTCTCCACGTTCTCATCTCTGGGTTTCAGCAAGACAATCGTGGCCTGATTAGAACCATACATGCACACACAACTGAGCGTGATCCAATAAAAACAAATAACTAAGGCCTTGCACACATGCAGTGACGCACTTTCCTATCCACATACATTCTAAATATAGATATGTTGATTACGGCCATGCAATTTATTAACCAGCAGCACAAGAAGATTTGCCCCACACTCACTCTCGCACACACAAACATACAATCTCTCGCTCGCTCTCTCTCTCTCTCTCAGACAAGCCGCCGTCTCTCGAGCAGAGACTGTCTGCCCCACTTTCAAATGGGCTATTTTTCATCAGGCCCCCTGAAAATTTCTCTATTCTTACCACAGGAAAGCTAATGCACATCATCTATCTCTGAGCAGCCAGCAGGAGCCAAAGAATCCATGCTTATATATGGTCTCATTAGCCAAGCAACTGATACCTCAACAAACTAAATATGCCTGTCTGTGTGATCTTACAGCGGCTGGCAGACCTCGAGTACAGTTACTCTTACAAAGGCATAGAAAAGATCATGGAACCTGAACAGCAGAATATATTTAGGAGACTAGATAAATAAGGCAATATTTTCACAGACACACCTGGAATTTCAGATTTGTGGAACACCGTTTTCAGGTACAAACGGATCTGCATATTAATTTGAGTTCATTTAAGTGGTAAAGGTACAAATCATAAAATACACTTTGATACAACTTTTATTTTTGACTCGAGCTGTTTGTATTTGCAGTTCATCTGCAAAATTAGATGGAGAAAAAGAAAAGACATCTTCCCTAAAGAAATGTGGGATGGGATGGTATCTGTAATTTCATTTGCAATGCAGTTTGGCTGCTGGCAGAATTGATTGAACAAATGTGAACATATTTAGCATTTTCATATGTACAAATATGTAGCCTGTAGCAGTTCTAATTATTAATAAATCTTGAGCAAGAGTGCTGCTGATCATAATATGAGGTAACCACTGTCAAATACCAGCTAAACAATTGCTTTTTTCTTTCTTTTTGTAAATGTGACTGTAAAATAAGCAGAAGATACAGTAATAGAACTTACAAGGTGCGTCCCAAATCGCATACTTATTCACTATTCTACGCCATTTTATAGTATAAATAGTGTAAGTAGTGCGTTCACACTGAAAACTCTACAAATAACAAGTGCACTTTAATTACCCGGTTGATGCACTCATTCAGCCGGTAAAATGAAGTGTGTTATGATTGACACTTCACACACTCAACAACCGCAGCTTTGCGCACGTGCGGAGCTATCGAGCGCACATGTTGGATAACTATTTATTTTGAATGTTGAAAGCAAAATTCTCTTACAAGAGTGATTATAGCGCTCCCCGGTAGTGAATGCGGTTATACGCATGGCAGGTATTATTTGGTACTTTGGCCATTTATTTCACTAATTTGGCAACCGTCAAACGTCATCAGGGAAACGGTTTGTACTTCCGCTTAGTAAAAAAGCCATTAGTGCTCCATTTGGGACAACACTACATACATATACTATACTGTTGAGTGTGTAAGTGCATAAGTACGTAGTGCATGGTGTATAGTGTGCCATTTGGGACGCAGCTAAAGTTTAGACCATCACTGGCAATTTTAATCAAGGTTTTGAAAAAATTGGTTCAAGTGAATGATTTAAATGACTCACTCATAAGTATTTATTGTCACCTACCGCCATCACATTATAGCGTGTAAAGATAATGACTTAAAAATGTTCCCACTGAAATTATACGAACAGAGAATAATCTCTGTTAGACTGGAATCACACTCATAAAACACCACTGAACCTATCAAATTCAAGCGTTGAGCTAATGCCATTTTAGGGTATTTATTTTCTTCGCTGATGTTTCTGTACATCATCATGTGTAATTATTTTTTCTTCAAAATTTCCACTGTTAAATAAATACAATTTATTTGGTTTAGAAAGTGAAAGAAAAATTTTATTATGCAAACAGATGGGTTCTACAAAAATAAATAAAATTAATTTGCAACCATGGAGCTCACATGACTTTAAAGGTTTTTATTGTTTTTATTATTATTTAAAAGAGTTTTCAACTTTTTTGTATTCAATTTCAGCACTTAATATAACTGCGTCTACACACATATGTAAATTATCAGGACTCATAACTGCATTATAAAAAATACCTTCTGTTCCACCATCAGAATTGTTTTAAACCCCTTGAAACTCTGTAACATAACAGATGGACATTTTCTGAAATATGACCCAAGCTCCAAACCACTAATTCCAAGCAAAATATTAGAAAATGTTTAGAAATTGTCCAACATTATGCAATATATAGACACTTTAATATTTTGGTCTCTGTCAGTGATTACACCGAATCATGTATTTCTCCAATAGCAACAGAACCTTACAATGAACTGCTGTTTAAACAGAACCGTTTGAGGGGTAATTCTGTGTGAACGCTTGCCATACAGGTTGATCATTTTAGTGTGCAACTGTGTAAATAAATACCATACCTCACCAGGACATTTGAGAACGTCAGTGCCTGTGATCTGTCCACAGCACAGCTCAGAGGCTTTTTGAAGGGAAACTAGAGCTCTTTAGTTTTAAAAGCATATAAATCTGCCTCTTTTAAAGCTTTAACCGCAGACTCGCTCCTACTAAAATGACCAAAGATTTGTGCCCTATCAACATTACGCAGTAAAATGGATAACAGAGAATTTCAGCCATCTCACTCCTACAGCAGCTTAAAGATTAAGACCTGAGAGTCAGCAGGTTGAATCGCAGGTTAGTACTGTTGTTAAGCAAGTAATGAAATGCTAATTTGCTGCTTGACTTATGCCCTGTGGATCCGCTGAATAATTATGGTTAATGTCTAAGAGTGAGGAAGAAATGTTATTCCGTTAGCCTTAATGTGTAGATATGTTGTGTATTTCTCTGCATGTTTACATGGATTGGTAGGGAAAATGCAGGAATAAAACAATGGCTGATTTGTAGATGTGAACTTTTCTGTTCTTGAATCAGAGCAAGTTGCCACAACTGGGAAAATAATGGAATAAAGATAACTGCGACTTTTGCTTGCAGCTCTGAAATGGCTGGAACTTTGACTTCCCCCAAAATTCTAAGTGTGTATTTTGATATTAACTAGAGTTTGTAACAAATGCAAAACATAAACTCGCAACAGCAAGATTTGCAAGTCAGATTTGTAAGATAAGTCACAATTACAATTGTTTCCTGCGGTTTACCTGTTTATCCTGTATTTTATATCTTATAATTCTGACATACTGTATAGGCCTTCAAACAGTTCTTTCCATTTATATCTCGCATATTATATTAGAACTGCAAGAAAGTAACTTAATCCCACCTGTGTCAACTGTGACCATGTCCATGGACCATATGTATAAGCTAATGTGCTACAAAACAATGACAAAACTCACATTTGAAAGATATAAAACTGATATAAATATCTAAAGCTTGTAGTTTGTCTCCTCTGCCTATGAATCAACTTTTTTCATGTCACTTTAAGCTTCAGTTTCCCATCAAATCTTGACCAATCAAATGGTCAGTATGTCAACCGGGTAGAGCTGTGATAAAACCAAAACGCTATTGGCTACTCTAAGTCCCGCCATCTTTTTGTGTTTTAGTTGAGATTATGTCAAATAATAAAAGAAAATTCACATTTCAAAGCACTTCACAGGACCTTTAAAAGCAGAACGTCCACAGGACAGTTATGTGCTCTTTTTTATAAGAAACAATCACAGTGAAATACCATTCGGTTTCTAGAGAAAGCTAATGTCATGTTTTTCAGACAGAAATCCGTAGTATAGCAGTATTGAGATGAAAAATTATGAAAAATGAAAAATATACTATGCAAAAGTTTGCCTAACACAATCCCAACACAGGTGCAACCAATCATAAAAAGGCCAATTAAGATAGCTGATTGCTAGTTGTGCTGCCTCTTGTTGTGAACCAGAAAATAGCAACATGGAAACCTCAAAAGAACTTCCTAATGACCTAAAACCTAGGATAATTGACCAACATGAATTAGGGGAAGGATGCAAAAAGCTACTGTATCACAAAGGTTTAAAATCTCCACAGTCAGAAATATAGGACGAAAATGTAAGGCCACAGGAACAGTTCTTGTGAAGGAAAGATGTGTGAGACTAAGAAAAATATCTGAAAGGCAAAGGCGAAGAATAGTTAGAATCGTCACAGACAGATTACAGACCACCTCCAAAGAGCTCAGGCTCAGCACCCATCAAACTGGAGAAATTTTGTAAGGAAGAGTGGTCCAAAATGCCTTCAGCAAGAATTCAGGCACTTATAAGCCTTTAGATGCTTTTTATAGGCAAGGATATTACAGCAAAAGGTGGCTGACAAAAGATTACCTTTTTATTACATGTTATATTGGCGCCAACAACATTTAGTATGTTGTCATAATTGTGCTATAATTTCACTGTCACTTTAGTTGTTTATTAATTCAATACTTTATTTATTCTGTAGCAAAAGCAAGCTTCTATATATAACACCTGTGCCCTTGAGTGTCTCAGTTTTATACAGTTTTTATACAGCCAATGCACAAAAGTTCAGGCTGGAGTACAGTACATATCTAATTTCTGCTTATGTCTCTTGCTAATCGTTCCATATTGCATAATAGCATAAACAGACCGATTTTTAGTTGGGTGGACATGTCTTTTAAATCATAGGCCTCTGAGAGAGGACACACGCCCACAGAGCTCTCACTGCTGGAGCCCAATTACATCTCCCCAGCACATTAGCGTGCATTAGCAGGGGAGCTAAGCCTCTGGTTCATCTCCCAGAGTCTCGACCTCCTACCTACCAGAACAGCGATTAGCATGCCAGCTAATGTGCACTAATGTGTCATGCTCCCCTATAGGAAAACTGTCTCACTCACGTTCAGCGCAAAATGAAGACGCACACTGTGCCTGTCAGACCGATATGAATCTCTTAACAGGAATCTCAGGGTGTTTACAGGATTTGGAGCTCAAAATCAGTCAAGAATGCTAACAAGAAGTGTGGATCAGAGGTGTACTGTAGGTGTTTTTTGACATTTTAAATTTAGCTTTTTAATTGGATGCCGACAAGATCAATACTGGTGTTAATTTGGTGAAAGTAACAAGCTTCCCATACTACACATAGTGTAGTTATTGATGTAAGACAATGTATACTTGCTCTTGTCCTGTCAGTATGCTGGCAGTGTATTTTCATGTAAGTACATTTATAGTGTATGATAGAAAGTGAAGAGGAAATGAAATCCTACAGATTTATGCTGTCTGAGTTTCACGCTCACTGAGAACCAGTCATTGTTAGTGTTTTAATGCTCTGCTGAGTATTCAAGACACATTTTTCATTTTCTATAACATAGCCCACTGATTCTTAAGACATGAGAAGAAACAGGCTGTCAAAATAGAAGTATACTAGACATTTACACAAGTCTTTTCATGCGTTTTGGATGTTCATTTACATGGCAACATTTTAGTGTCTTCAACATGCAAACGTTTGAAAGGAGGTTTCAAATTCAGTGTTATTAAAAATGATACCTTTGTCAAAACAATGGCAGTCTACTGTACATGACCATATGTGTGCAAACCTAACATGCACAGTACAGGGTTCTAGTCATTTACATTTTGTCCATATTGTCATTTTATACAAAACTCTTCCCTTTTTAGTAAAGTTTCATAAACTAATTTTGAGAGGAGCACGTGATATGATTAGCATGCCTGGCTGATCATCTGTAATCAGCAATGATCCAATCAGAGTGATCCAAGCTTACTATAAACAGACCATTTTTTCCCTACTGCTCTACCTTCGTTTTGGAAGAAAACGCTTCCCTTCCACCCCATCTCCTCCTTTTTTCCTCCCTTTTCTAAGGGGGAGCTTTCGAGACCTACAGATATGGCCACAAAAATCGCGCGAGTGATTTAAAGTGTTCTCATAGTTTACTGCAGTATCCCGTGTGAATGCAAAACATGGACCAACACAAGACGCACATGGCCAGCAGGGGGCAGTTATGTAACATAGTGAACATGTACGGCAAGCAGCCAGCCACTTCTCAGCCTTACATGGAGAAGGAGAAGGAGCAGTCGACGTAGCGGCGACGCAAGTAAGAAAATTGTAACTAAAATTGGACGTGTTTAGTACGTCTTAACTAAGACGTCGCCTCGCATGACGTGTCATAAGCACGCCGCCTTACACGACGTGTCCTAAGAACGCCGCCTCACACAACGTGTCCTAAGTACGCCGCCTCACACAACGTGTCCTTATAATTAACAATAATTTATCAATTAATCGTAAATATTCATAATATTCAAAAACATAATGCCATAATA
>CAIGQQ010032765.1:9464413-9510404 GCA_903798035.1 Danio albolineatus
CACCTTTTGCCTTCAGAACTGCCTTAATCCTTTGTGGCATAGATTCAACAAGATACTGGAAATATTCCTCGGCGATTTTGGTCCATTTTGACATGATAGCATCACACAGTTGCTGCAGATTTGTCGGCTGCACATCCATGACGCGAATCTCTTGTTCCACCTCATTCCAAAGGTGCACTATTAGATTGAGTTCTGGTGACTGTGGAGGCCATTTGAGTAAAGTGAACTCATTATCATGATCAAGAATCCAGTGTGAGATGATTGGCGCTTTTTGACACGGCACATTATCCTGCTGAAGTCATCAGAAGATGAGTACACTGTGGTCATAAAGGGATGGACATGGTCAGCAACAATACTAAGATAGGCTGTAGCATTGACGCAATGCTCAGTGGGTACTAATTGGCCCAAAGTGTGCCGAGAACTGAAGACTGGCACCAACAACCATGCCACATTCAAAGTCACCATTCTGATGCTTGGTTTGAACTGCAGCAGATCATCTTGACCATGTCTGCATATCTAAATGCATTCAGTTACTGCCATGTCATTGGCTGATAAGAAATTTGCTTTGGTCAGGTGTGCCTAACAAAGTGGCCAGTGAGTGTGTATGTATGTATACATTAATCATAGTTTTCAGTTGAATTGTGTCATGGGTGTCGTTGTTAGTCTTGTCTGTCTCTAATTGTCTAATTGCTAATCAAATTAGTAATGCAGTGAATGTCCTCATAGCTGCCTGGTTTGCTTCATGGCTCATAATGCTTCAACAAGTTTTTAAAATCACTTTGGTGTAAATGAATGGGACAAATACATGTGAGACTGCTGAAACAGTTGGTAAGCATGAATGCTTTCTAATAGCTGTGTAGTTGATTTTGCTCTCACGTTCATATTCCTGTCTTGTGATATCAAAACGTGTTTGTTTCTCTACTTAAGAACCACTTACTTGATTGTCGTCCTTGTCCTTTTATTTCGTGCACAATGTTTTGAGGTCTGAATGCAGCAAATCAGGATTTCAAGTGTTTTTTGTTTTATGTGAGATCAAATGTTCAAGTTGTTTAAAGAGTTTGTTTTCTATATACATTTCTATACAGTAAACTTGAGCAAATAAAGCACATAATAGGGAAGAAGTAGACTGAATTATGAACCATCTTGATGCTTTCTCAGATGCATTCATACATTTAAAGATGCAAAGTTATAACTTATTTTCATGAAAGCTGGAAACCATTGCCTTTTTTTAGAACTACTTTTTCCAACTATGGGTGAACTATCCCTTAAATACACCAGACTCAGAAAGAACAGACATAACACAGAAAGTCACCAAGTTTCTCTGCTAATAAATTATGATTAATTATTGCATTGAGGATCTTGACCTCTAACATATGGCGCCCACGAGACGTCTTCAGGAGGTTTTCTGTTTTCTGCTTAAATGAATTACAGATCCCACGATGTCTGCCATTAAGGTTTATATGGGTTGCCGCCTCATGATGGTTCTTTTATCTCTGTCATCCTGCCTCAGTGTGTGCTGGATTTACTTTGACAATGTTTCCCCAAAGATTTTAGATTTCATTTGTTACCCTGATCACAGAGGGCCATCGCCAATACAGGTTTTCCAGCGGGACTTAGTAAATTACTTGTGGCTCTCAGCAGTAATAACAGAAAAGTCATTGCTGTTTCGAGTAGAAGTGTAGTTCTTGGTAAATCCTTAGAATGATTATTGGAAACAAGTATCTCCCATCAGGATTTAGGTTTATTGTTGATGGTTCAGTTACCCCCTGCTGGAAGATAACATAGTTTCACCATTGTCAACTTTCCTCAGACATCCTGATTCATAAAGTTAAGAATGGTATAATTGACTTAATTAACTGAATGAGTAGAACCAAATATAAAATCATAGAAATTAAAAGCCATGGCTCTGTACGGGAATCATTATTTGAAATGCAAATGGCAAATACAGAAGTCAGAATTATTAGCCCCCCTGTAATATTAGCCCCCCTGTTTTTTTTTTCTCCCCAATTTATGTTTAACGGAGAGAAGATTTACATACATTTCTAAACATAATAGTTTTAATAACTAATTTCTAATAACTGATTTATTTTATCTATGCCATGATGACATTAAATAATATTTTACTATATATTTTTTGAGATACTTCTATACAGCCTAAAGTGACATTTTAAGGCTTAACCACGGTGGCCGAGAGAGCTTAACGTGCTGCAATTTAAGAAAGCACATGCAATAACAAAAAACACCAGCAAATTAAGAAACGATCTTCATCAATTTGACAGCACACCTGTTGCAAATTCTCACAACACAGACAACGGAAGAAACACGCAGCAAATTGGTCAAAACACAAACAATGGAAGAAACGCGCAGCAAATTGGTCAAAACACTTGCAAACATCCACATAATTGTTCAGTGAAGTGATTGGTGGTCTTTGAAAGGTGAGTTGTTTTTTGTTTATTTTAATATCCTGATTACACGATTCCGTTGTCTTTTGTAAATCATTTCACTGAACAACAGTCACGGCACAATGACACATCCATATCTCAGCTGGGCCCGTCATGTTTTTGGGTCCTCTTGAAACATTTCCGTTGTGTTATGTGGATGTTTGCAAGTGTTTTGACCAATTTGCTGCGCGTTTCTTCCATTGTTTGTGTTTTGACCAATTTGCTGCGTGTTTCTTCCGTTGTCTGTGTTGTGAGAAATACAACAGGTGTGCTGTCAAATTGATGAAGATCGTTTCTTAATTTGCTGGTGTTTTTTGTTATTGCATGTGCTTTCTTAAATTGCAGCGCGTTAAGCTCTCTCAGCGTACTTAACTAGGTTAATTAGGTTAACTAGGCAGGTTAGGGTAATTAGGCAAGTTATAGTATAACAATGGTTTGTTGAGTAGACTTTCGAAAAAAAAAATGTTTAAAGGGGCTAATAATTTTCACCTTAAATGGTCTTTAAAAAATTAAAAACTGCTTTTATTTTAGCCTGAATAAAACAAATAAGACTTTCTCTGGAGGAAAAAAAAATATTATCAGACATACTGTGAAAATTTCCTTGCTCTGTTAAGCATCATTTGGGAATTTTTTTTTTTTTTTTAAATCAAATGGGGGCTAATAATTCTGACTTCAACTGTATATTGAGGCATGAATAAAGAGACCATTTGGAGAATCTCAGTTTATCTGGATATATAGGATTTATGATGTATGGGTTTGAGAATAATTTAGATCTTTGTTTCATTCTGTAAAAGGTTGATTAATTAATTAATTAATATACTTATTGATTGGTTTATTGATTTATAATATTGATTTATTTAAGTTTATTATTTATCAAATATACTATCATTTGTTTCAAATTGAACATAAATATCCGTGGACATGGCACTCTTTGTCATTTTATGTAACAAGCAAAACAAAAATACCAATATACATAAACATAAATATCCGTCCGTCCATCCATTCATCCACCACCCAATGAACAGTTTAATTTGTAGACCATAAAATGTATCTGAAAAAAAAAAATTGTATACCAAAAATAATTATGTACTACAACATGAAAATGTTTATAAATATTTCACATTTGTAAGTAATATAGAACCTTAAAGTTTATTTCCATTGCACATTACATTTTCTTCTGACCTTCAAATCCATCATTACATGTATAGATGTGTACGCATCACTAGACAGAGCAACAGGTCAGACCTGATGAACTCGGGTGTAACATCTCTCTTTCTCTGCTATGGCTATGGTCATTACCAAGTCCTTCACTGACCTCTCTGCACTTCTCAGCTTTTGACTGCCGCCACAACATCACCTGCTGTTTCGCAGAGGAGTGCTAATTAAATTTGGAATCCAATTACAGCAATGGTAATGAAATTTCCAAATGGGGAAACTCTTAATCTGTTCATTGAGGTGTTTAATTACTAGTGAGTGTGTGAGTTAGAGATAGTCTGCACCACTGCATTTCAAGACGGCCGTTGTAGAGAAACATGAAGAAACGTGCCTGTGTAGGTCTGTGTCCAACATTTGACTGAACCCACACAAAGAGCTTTAGCAGACCTTTTTCACACCAGGGGTTTGGTATTTGACGCAAGGCTAATTTGAATGTCTGCGAAAACGAAGGAGCTTGGTAACAAAAAAAATGGATGAAAAAGGGAGGTACAGTCTGTAGAGACTCTGGAGTTTAGTGATCACCCGGTGTGAAAGATTTTATACTCCCCTGAATGGCTTTGCTTGTTTTTTATTCCAATTTAAAAGTGTACTGTAAAAATAGGATGTCGAAACACTGACGTCTTTGTTTAACTTGTCTTTAAACCTAAATATATGGGTCAAAAAAATATGGCTTTTCAAAATGTTCCAACATGTTAAGTGTATATGATAATGAGCACAGACCAGAGAATTCTGCATTGCATATGTTCCCTATGGATTACTAAACCAGAGAACATTAGTTTTCAAAAACAGTTGGCTCATTTAAAAGTGTACATTTCAGGCTTTAAGCAAATATGTCATGTTTGTGAAGCAAGGAGAGCCAGTGCACTGTTTTACTAATTTTACAAAAGCATATTGCTTTAATCTAATTAAAAATATATACAAAAATAGACCCTTTACAGTTTTCAAATCTCTGTCTTTCTTATCAAGATATTACAGTAATACAGATATCTGCTAAAACACATACGTGTTAATGTTAGCCCGGGCTTATTAGGGTGTTTGTTATCTTTAAGCTTCAGACTTGCTAGATCTCACAATCTTGAGAGAAATGTTGAGAATTTAGAATGCAGAATTGTCACTTTAATTTACATTTTATATACACCTGGCACAAGTGTACAAGCCAAGGGTACTAGCAAGTACCCTGGCAGAAGGGTATTTGGAAGTTTCAGCCAAGCACAGGTATGATTTTCACACCCTGCATTGTTGTTAAAAATGCTTTTGCACCTATTTGTGTGCCCATGTGAGACGATTCTGGCTGCAGACCATATGCAAATGCGAACTGAGCTGCATGTAATGCTTTTGACGCGGACACCATACCCTGCCCCTTACCCTAACCCTCATAGTGACCTCACTAGCTCCATTCAGTGTGTTCTGACATGCCCTAAGTGTACTTATTTTAGCATAATTAGCTCAATAATGAAAATAATAGAGTCTCTCTTAATTGTTATACGCTTATTGAAATTGCTAAAATTCATTTAACAGATGTTACAAAGAGATCTTTCATTACTTATTAGCCAAAGCAGAAGGTATTTCTAGGCTGACATACATAGCTGCCTCTTTACAAACAGATAATTAAATAAACAAGATAATCGATCAAATAATGATACAGTTCTTATGGAAAAAAAATGAGTGCATTAGATTAAAAATATGTGATAGTTAGCTACAAAGATGGTGGTCTAGACTATTTCGACTTCTAATAATACCTTCAAAATGAAATGTCTAAAATATTTTTTGAAAAGTTACTTCTCAGTTTGGACTAAAGTTTCTAAAGCTGTATTTGATCATATGAGTTGTCTTCCTTTCTTGCTGATGTGTGACTATAAAGCAAACTTCCAATTAAACATTCAGCCTTTCACAAACAAACTCTTTTAGCTTGGAAATTAATCTACAAACACAACTTTTCCCCACATCAATGTCATATTTGGAACAGCTGTAATATTTTATACAAACATAAAAGCTTGTTCCTATTAAATGGTTTGAAAAAGATTTTCTTTTTTGGTGGAACAGGTTTTGAGTTCCCAAGGTTACTTAATGACTTGTAAAGACTTTTCATCAGGTTTTATTTTCAAGTATCCCATAAAGAATTTGCAATGGTCTTTGCTGCTATTGCCCTATGTATTGTCTCTCTATGTAAAAGTTACTTATATTCAAGAAATATCCCTTTGTGACACCCTAAAGAAACACTATGTGGGGAAAATAGTTTTTTCTTCTCAGCAAAATAAGGCCACATGTTTCTTATTTCAGTCATTAATAGTCAGTAAACCCTACATAATCATTTATTGGTATGGATTCATCAGAAGTTTAAATTGGAACAAGGTTTGATCGTTTCCTAACAAATTGTTTATTACAAACAAATTTAAAGAGATAAATTCTGCATATATTTTACCCTGTCAAACATTTTCTTTCCAAGGATATAGATCAAAACTTCCTTTTGTTTGTCACAGCCAGAAACAATATTGCATATTTTTTGGAATTGTCAGTTCTCAGAGAAAATATGGTAAGAAATCTCCAATTTCATAAATCACAAACTATTGGCAAATATCCGTTTAGAATACCAACATGTTATTTTTGGATTTTTGAACTGTAACAAAAAATAGAGAAGGAAGCTTATGTTATTAATCTGTTGATAATATTTACAAAGAACCATATTCACATATGCAAATTTAATAACCAAAAACCATTTTATAGTGCTATACTAAACAAATTACAACATTTACGAAATAAAAACAAAGCACTGATAAAAAACATTAAAAACGTTTTTTAACCCTTACCCTTTCCTAAAAAATGCATACTTACACATATATTTATATTTTGTTTTGTACATCCCTGTCTCCTTTCTTTCTTTCTGTATTTGTATTGTTCTATACTTTGTTCTTTAAGCATTATAAAAAAAAATAATAATAAAAACATACTCATACAAGTCAGTGGTGCTCAACCCTGCTCCTGGAGATCAACCTTCCTGCTGAGTTCAGCTCCTACCCTGATCAAACACACCTGAACCATTTAATTAGGACCTGAACAGCACTAAATAATTACAGGCAGGTGTGTTTGACAGGGGTTGCAACTGAAATCTGCAGGACGGTCAATCTCCAGGAGCAGGGTTGGTCATGCCTGCTCTAAGTCTACCTGTGCTTTGCACTTTATACCTTGACATTGTTAAAACTTTTGCAGAACTGGAAGTTTTGAATTTTGAATTTATATCTCAAAATTCTGAATTATAAATTCTAAGATGAAAAAAAGTTGTTTTTTAATTCCCTGGTGAAAACAGCACTCTAAATACAGCAAGTCTTGTTGATGAAATGTAAGTTGTATGGTTTTCATGGCTCTGCTGGATATTGAGAAGGAGCCATAAACAGTTACTAAATAGCCCTGTTAAAGGCAGTTTAGTGGCCCTCATATTGCTGTGTTGTTCGTGGTTGGCGGTCTTTGATTGTTCTCATGAAATGGTCACTGTTTATTGCACAATCCACTATACCTATTTGTAGTATGACATTTTAACTGCTGCTTTTACACCAGACCCCTAATAACAGAGCTGCGCTGAATGCAGACAGAGGCCACTTTCTTTTGTTCACAGTAAGCTATTTAAATGTTCTGTAATTACTCTGAGATACAGTATGTCCTAGTTTAGATGCTGCAGAATGACGAAACATTATTCTGTCCCGCTACAAATGTACAGCTGATTCACTATTGAAACCAAAGTTTTATTCAGTAAGTTCCTCTAAATAAAAGTGCACTAACTGCCATAAATGCTAACTTATGTTTCATACCGTGTGGGAGGATGTGGGAGCAAAAGACATTAGTTGAAAAGTTCAGGATTTAGAAGTTTAGGTTCAGGGAATTTGATCGAGGGCGCAGTGATGCATTTAGTTTACATAATGTACTGTATGTGGGGGTATTTTCAGCTCAATAATGCAAGGAAATGTTTAAGAAAATGGCCACAACGGCTCAAATATGTGGACATTAAAAATAATCTGGCTGATTCTGTAGTGTACAAACAACACTTTCTAAATGACTGCAAATTGACTGATTAATTTAATTTCGAGTAAACCTAACAATAACACATTACTGGAAGAGATGTTTATTAGACTGTCATGACACCTTTATAATTATGACATGACACATGTAATGAATATAAAGGAGATTTTATGCATGCTGTAACAACTGTTAAACTGATTTAAGCAAATCTTTGTCATGACAACTTGACATTATCAAGACAACATAAATGATAAATCTTTCATGAACATCGATTGCCATGAGGCCATTATAATTGAGTCATGGGCTCCGTTCGAAACCGCATACTTCCATACTACAGTACGCTAAAATCAGTATGAGAGCCGAGTAGTATGTCCGAATTCATAAGTATTTCTGAAAATCAGTATGCGAGAAGTACCCGGATGACTTACTACTTCCGGCGAGATTCTGATGTGCGCATCCCATGCACGCTGCACTATGATGTCCCGCGAGAGAATTCATGAAAGGGAGTGAAGCGACGCAACTGACGCAGGTAGGTCACGTGACCGTGACAAAATGGCGGATGTAGTATGTCCGAATTCCATTCATACTTCTCACATTCATACTGTATAGAACGTACTTTTCTAACGGCCGAGTAGTGCGTTTAAATTCAAATGCAGTACCTACTGATTAGTAGGCGGTTTCGGACGCAGCCATGGTGAATATTTTTGACTTTTTTCAATGTAACAAAATCACATTGTCATTACAATTTCTACTCACATAATTACAACATAACATAAAATTATAGTGCTATATGCTATATATAAAATTATATGCAATATAAGAGAGAAATTATATTGGCACTGTTGCAAAATTCATCATAATAATGACCTCATGAGAATCATGTTTATAACATATTTATGACAAGTTATGTAGTTTTGGTAATGCTTAAGTTGCCATGGCATACACAGTTTGTAATGTATTTGTCAAGTTGTCATAACAAAGACATCTCCAACAATGTCACCCTTACATTTAAAATAACATAACTAAGATAATGTTAATTAATGACAGTCACAAACATGCCTTATATCTCCTTTATATTCACAACATGTCTTATGAAAACCCCTTCAAGTTTAATGTTACCAACTTATTTTTAAGAGTTTAAAATCAGTTTTTCATGCAACATATTAAACTTTTTGTGCATGTTTTCTTTGCTACTTGTGTTATATTGGGGTTTGTTTAAAGCAGGAGTTGAGCCTCTTATAAAGCTACATGACAGAGTGATTGCAAATGTTTATTCAGAAGCCACTTCAGCTACTTCCCTGAGGGAAACCCATCGCCCAGTCAACCTGCAATTTTCAGACAGAATAATGAGTTCAATAGACAAATGGACTTTTTTTTTTTACTTTGGGTTTTATTTTAGTATATGATGTACGCAAATGCTTTTGCAGTTCCTTTAAAGTCCACAGAAGGCAGCACAGGGTGCTTAAAGACTTCTGCAATAAACCCACGAGGCTGTGTTGGGGTTGATGGGTAAAGCCAGTGGAGCACAAAGGTTTGGGCAGATAAGGCTGTTGTGTGTCCCCATGGTGAATCAATATTTTTCATCGTAGAAGCTTAGCCAGAAAAAGGAGAAGGAGGAGTTGGATTTCACAGCCAGAGAGCGTGACATTTCTGCAGGCAGCTCATACAGCCTCAGAATATTAGAAAGCTGGATGTCGCTCAGATTTCTAAACGAACATTCTGCTGTGGTGATTTTTCCCTACTGTGGATGAGTTACACTTGTCGTAAATTCCTCTCAGAATATGAGGATTAAAGAATAAAACAGTAATTCGCCTTAGAGAGCATCTGATCTACCCAAAAGGCTGAAGTCAATAGTGAAAATGATAGTGTTAGTAAATTAACTCTGGTAATGTTGCTAAAACTGTTCTGAACATCTTGAAATTAAGTGTTTGAAAACGTCTTCTTTTTTTTCTGAGTAATAAAACTTTTACTTTTTAGCACCAAATTGAAACCTTCCAAGAACTGCCAGATTGACCTTAAAGGTAGCACTTTACTTGAAGTGGCATTCATAAGACTCATGAAACCTTTATAATCATGGATGTGAATGAGATTGTATGCATGCTTTTGACAACTGTCATTAAGTGTCATTCGCTCAGTTCACATTTCGCACAACAAAACTTGTCATAAACCTGTCATAAACATAATAGTCAGTAGGCCATTATAAATATGTCATAAATTTTATAACAGCGTCATTTATTAAAATGTCATTAAATAATAATGATGCACTTAAAAATTATTTGACAGTGTAATGACACTTTTAATGAGACGTTTTAATGACAAGCACAATTTGTTCATTGAAAAAGTGATCAAGAAATATTATTTGTACAATTATGACGGCCTTATGACAATAATGTTTATGACAGATGTATGACAAGTTATGTTGTCTTAGTAATGTCAAGTGGTCATGACAAAGATAGAGATTTGTTTATGTGAAGTCATAACAAGCAATGTCATCTTTGCATTTCAAATGACATAACTTTGCAAATAATGCTCAATAACAGTTGTCATGAGGCATGTACACAATCCAATTCACATTCATGGCATGTCATGATAATAAAAGATTCATGACAGTCATTTACCCTCTTCAAGTAAAGTGTTATTGTATTGAATTTATTATTTCAGATTGATAGTAAGTATATACTAGCTCTTAAAATCATTTAAGTCCAATGCTTTTTCATTAAATAGAATCAGATCAGTTATCTATCATGGCAAGTAACTTTCTTGGAATATTTTAAAATTTAATGTTACTGTAAAGTTACTTTCAGGGTGAGACAAAAGGTCAAAAGAATGGTTATAGCATTATAGCAGGTAAAGTTATTAAATTATATGGCATTTTTATTCAGTTACATAAAGTAATACATTCTTTGTCTTGGACTAATTTGTCTTTACTAATAATGTCTTTTGAAGGTTAATAGATGTAAATGCCTGTACACTTTCATTATAGCAGTCTTCTGTCCTTCACACCTTTTCATTTATTCTACTTTCTACGACTTTGTCCACTATAAATATGTCAGGCCATTGAGAAGCTCAAAGTTGTGGCTTTCATCCAAATGTCTTTTGAAAGCTGGAGTACCAAAGAATTAACACTCATTTTCAGGTTACAACCTCAGTCTTCTTTGCTTTCAATACTGTTGCTACAGGTAGAACCCATAATTACAGCAATTATGTCACTTTTGTTATAGGAAATAGCTTGATTTTAATCAACAATAAACACACTGTAACATGCTTCTCTGCTTTAGATACGAACTGCTTCATTTAAACACATGGTTCAGTTGTGCATAACATCATGGCTGGGAATTGAAGACTTTATAATGAGATTATTGATCATCATATTTTTAAAGCCACATGAGGTCATGACATCTTGATGAGGGACTTTCTGATCGATACACGACAAGGGGAAAAAAGATGCTGTGCAGCTTAAATGATCTGATATCAAGTTATTGTTTACATGTTGGTATTCCACAAATAGCAGTCATTTAGACTGCAGCTTGCTAGTCAATATCTCCTATCTTCAGTTGCTTTCATGTGCAGTAAATGGCTACACTGTAAAAAAAAAAACTAAAGTAAAAATCTGGCAGCTGTGGTTGGAAGAATTTTACTATTAAAATACAGTGGAGACCGTAAAAGAAATGTCCAATTTTTACAGTACATTTTCGAATTTTATAAAATGATAGTGCTATATAACAATGTTTTCAGGTAATGTACCAACATTTACACATTTTACTGTAACTTTGTTGGTCAGACAAAAACACAACCATAATCTTGTGGGCATGAGAAAGTCTTATGATGAAGCGATGCTCATCACAAACAACTTTTCTCACAAGCAGAGAAACATTCTAATATATACAGTTTCTTTTTTTCCACATTTTTTTATGTTACAGCCTTAGTCCAAAATGGATTAAATTAATTTATTTCCTCAAGATTCTACACACAATACCCCATAATGACAATGTGAAAAAAGATTTTTTGAAATTGTTGCAAATTTCTTAAAAATAAAAAAGCTGAAAAATCACATGTACGTAAGTATTCACAGCCTTTGCTCAATACTTTATTGATGCACCTTTGGCAGCATTTACAGCCTAAAATCTTTTTGAATATGGTGCCACAAGCTTGGCACACCTGTCTTTGGGAATTTTTGCCCATTCCTCTTTGCAGTACCTCTCAAGCTCTATTGGGTTGGATGAGAAGCGACGGTGTACAGCCATTTTCTGATCTCTCCAGAGATGTTCAATAGCATTTAGGTCTGGGCTCTGGCTGGGCCACTCAAGGACATTCACTGAGTTGTTGTGAAGCCACTCCATTGATATTTTGGCTGTGTGCTTTGGGTCATTGTCCTGCTGGAAATTGAACCGTCTTCCCAGTCTGAGGTCAAGAGCACTCTGAAGCAGGTTTTCATTCAGGATGTCTCTGTATATTGCTGCATTCATCTTTCTGTTTATCCTGACTAATCTTCCAGTTCCTGCTGCTGAAATTTTTCTGTAACCTTCCCCAGCCTTGTGCCTCGAGACAATCCTGTCTCAGAGGTCTAAAGACAATTCCTTTGTCTTCGTGCTTGGTTTGTACTTTGACATGCACTGTCAACCCTGGGACCTTATATTGACAGGTGTATGCCTTTTAAAATCTTGTCCAATGAATTGAATTTACCACAGGTGAACTCCAATTAAGCTGCTGAAACATCTCAAGATGATCAGTGGAAACAGCATGTACCTGAGCTTCATGGCAAAGGCTGTGAATACTTATATACATGTGATTCTTCAGCTTTTTTTATTTTTAAAAAGTTTGCAACAATTTCAAAAATATATATTTTTTTTCACATTGTCATTATGGGGTATTGTGTGTAGAATTTTTAGGAAATAAATTAATTTCATCCATTTTGGAATACAGCTGTAACATAAAAATATGTGGAAAAAGTGAAGAGCTATGAATACTTTCCAGATGCACTGTAAAAGGTGCTCAGTGTCATTCACACTATAGTATATGCCATCATGGCAACACAAAATCAAAGTAATGCAATAAACACAATTTATCAAAATAAGATGGGACACAAATCTTGAATGTTCATAACTGATAAGAAAAGAGAACCATAGTAATCTCAACCAAAAAGCATAAACTTGAAGTGTGATTTTTACTGTAGCATATTTAGAGTTTTCTACCACAGCCGTTTTTTTGCGTATGGATGATACTCCACAAACCTTTTAGAAGCTTGACAGCCACTTGTCACAGTCCAGTTTCATTTCCCACAAAAAACAATATTACTTAATATATAGCACAATATATAATACTTATTTTGATGATAAAAAAAATAATTCCACAACAGTGTTCCACAAAAACTGACAATCTTGGTGCTCTTATTTTACACCATCATCTTGATACCTGTGTGAAACAAGCATCTTCTCTGTCAGTCTCGGCCACAGCAGGACTTCAAGGCTTCTGGCCGACAGCTGGAAGTGGCAAACCGCCAGAAGTGCTGTTATTTTTCACTGTTGTCGATGAGACTCTGAACTGGCAGTAACCCACAACTATAGCTGATTGGCAAAACTCACCAGTAGCCAAGTTAAGGTGTGACAGGGCTGTGATTAAAGAGCTCATGAAGCAGTTCACATTTAAGCTTGTGATGAGATTATGTATTGAATCGATTAAGAGGAGATGGGCTAATTGATGCTCTGATTTGATCATTTTGTAATGTGACACCCAGGGTCTAAAACAAACATCTTGCCACATCTGCCAATAGCTGATGACTTCACAGAAAATCCCATGGCCATATATATGTTCTGTTCCCAAGTATTCATTCTGTTTCTTCTTGGGTCTGTAAATTGTAAATTGTGTTTAAGACAAATTAGGATTTAATCTTTAATAACTTAATAGGAGCTAATAATAATAACACAGCTAAAAATTCTTCTCAAGGTTTTATAAACGTCAATTTTTGTTTGTGTACAGTATATATACGCAAACAAAAATTGATATTTATAAAACCTTGTGTACATGCGTCTACATGCCTTTTTAGCTTTAAATACAGTATCACTGCCCAGCTGAGAATCTGTGTACTTGAAAAGTAAATTTTTAGGAAGGTTTCTACGTAAAGTTTTATAAATGATGCACCAGAGCTCATTCATTTTCATGACCATTCCAAATAGCTTTTCATTCTAATATATATATTAGTTTCACTGTAGTCTTTATGAGTTAAAAATTGTGTTATCTCTTATCGACAAATCTCTTGCCAGGCAACGGGTGAGTTTTTTGGAAGCGAAATTTCACTTTTTAATATAAGAAAAGATGTATAATGATGCTGTAATGCAGCGTGGGATCATGGGAATTGTCATATTTATCTCGTAGACCCATGGAAAATAATAGGATGGGAGATACAGGGCACAAATCATGTTTCTTCAATAAGGTGAAAAATTTATGTTATATATATGGTATATGTTTTTTGGTTTTTTGTACTATACATTCTCATTGTATTTCGCATTATATTTCACTCTAGGGATTTGATATTTGAATATTATATTGTTAAACGCTAAATTACTATTCATAAAGGTCTCTGCACAACACTGTTGAAAGAGACTTCAATGTGCAGAATATTGTTATGCATAAGGTCACTGTGTATTTCCTGTGTCTGACATGTGACCAGTGCCATTGCCACTCTATATTTGAATTGGCCTTATCCTTTAATTTGTTTATTATTATTTTTTGCTATTATATTTTTTCCATATTTTTTTGACAGAACCCAAGCAACTGAAACCCAACACATGACATGTGCTGTAATTTGCATATTATGTGTATCTTTTTGAGCTAATTATGAACACATTTTATTAATAGTCAGATATTCAATACTGGTACATTTTTGTCCTCGAGGCTTGGTTGCTTGGTACATTGAGCAGTTAGAACACAGAATCAAATCAATGAATTCATAAATATCGCCAACAAGCCATATCATTTCCTTGGCATTCGTCTAGGATGTCCGAGGTGGAGGATAGCAATCAATTTGTTTCTGCTGAGCAGATCCACAGCTGCGCTGAAATCTGTGTGTGATATTCAGTAGCAGAGAACAAAAACATCTGGTTGTCTTGCATTATGAGGGAATGAGATTAAAAAAAAAAGTGTTCAGCTGGTTTGCAGTCAAATCAATTAATTCATAAATATCCCTAAATAACTACACATTATTCACTTTCCTATATGGATTATAGATTGCCTGCCATGTGGCAGAATTGTTGCATAACTGGTGAATTCTTTATTGAGTTATTGTTCTAATGGGAAACCATTAATAATGCCAAACTATGCAGCCATCATATCCGTTTAAAG
The DNA here is from genome assembly GCA_903798035.1 of Danio albolineatus. Taxonomy (NCBI): domain Eukaryota; kingdom Metazoa; phylum Chordata; class Actinopteri; order Cypriniformes; family Danionidae; genus Danio; species Danio albolineatus. The sequence goes on from CAIGQQ010032765.1 coordinate 9,479,419, forward strand.
GGCCAGTTCACTAAAAGATTTAATTTTGCTGTTAACTTACCCTCAGGCCATTCAAAATGCACATGACTTTTCTTTACAATATGATATACTGTATATATATATATTTGAAACTACTGCATGGCTTGAGGGTGAGTAAATTAACAGTGAATGTTCATATTGTGTGAAAATTCCCTTTAGGTATTTACAAGTCATTTTAGAACATACATGCTTAATTTATTCACATTACACGCTTGCCATTTTTGAACAGATAAAGAGTAAAGCTACTCAGCAAGACTAGCAAAGCACCAACAGAACTTAAGGGAGCGTTTTAAAATGCCTGCATCATTAAGGGATCCCATGCTGCTAGAAGACTGAAACATCACACACTTCCTCCGGAGATGTGACCTTCTCACTGGTCCCCAGGCAGCCTTCCTCATTACCCTGCTCACCATACTCTTCCAGCAAAGACTTACATATAATGAATCCACGAGACTCCAGTTGCCATGTCAACTCTCCGAGTGTGTTCCACAGGGGATTCTTCCAGTCCGGCTGAGAGATGACATGGTAGATATGATGTAAATGATTTATAAAAGGTATGCATATCACTATGTGAAATGGGGAGAGTTCTGTAATGCAGAAACCATTGTCGGGACCGAACTGTGGCCTACAAACTAATGTTGTAGTACAGAGAGCTAAGCCAAGACCAGAGTGCACTGAGACCAAGATGAGACCAGCAATCCTCAAATTCTTCTGAAAGATCCACAATAACTGTTTGACACATTTGTTTATAAAATAAAACATATCATTTCTATCACAACTGCTCAGAGAGTGGATGAGGTTAACACATAAAATAATGAAAACTGAACAAACAGATATTTAACCTTAGAGTTAACTATAGAAATACATACACTAGTCGGTGGTAGTATAGCTTCTAATGAATCAGACACTGAATCATTTTCAGAGCTGATTCGTTCAATGCAGCCAACTCATTTAGGAGCAAAACATTGTTGTGCATCAAATACAAATGCTATCCTAACACTACTGCTGAACTAACACTTCTGTAATGATATTAACATATCACTGTCGCGCTCATTAAATTAGCTCCATTTCTCTGATGAAATTGCTTAATTGTCATGACATAAAACAAGATCTTGTCCGAAAATATGCAATCATGTCTTGAATTTGCTTGAATTTCTATTAGTTTAAATAACTTTTTGTCACAGTTTCCGTTCATATCTGACCAACAAAATGCATGTATAAGTTACTGGCAGCATTTGACATAAGATAATGAAGTACATTATAAATCAGACAATTTAGTGAAATGCAGTTATGTCTTTGTCTGAGTTCTATGAGTCTGAGACTAGACAGGTGCTTGATGCCAAGAGAAGACCTTCAAAAAATGGTCTTAAAATCAGTCTTATTACATTCCTACTACAAACTATAATGTAAAAGCGTCTTCACCCTTGAGATAAAGAATGTGAAATCCGTTAAAGAGTCTAGAGAGAACTAAGACAATCTTCTATAAAGCTAATTTATCTTTTTATCTTTGATATCATTACTAGTTCATACGCTTAATTAAACCCACATTATGCCATATATATTCCTTTGAAAATGTTGAATTCTTTGTGTTCATTCAGCGTGAATAATTTTGCTATATCAAATGACTAAAAGCAGCTGAAAGAGGCTCTAAGACTTCTTTAAAATGTTTATTATTATTATTATTATTATTACTATTATTATTATTATTATTATTACTATTATTATTATTATGGCTCTGACATCTTTATTCTTATCAATTAAATGACTCTGTGATAAAATGCAGTCTAGTTATTTAAAACTCTACTTCTTAACATGCTCTGAACAGGTCATATATAGAGGAGATGAACCTTTAAATGTCTCCTGCAAATCTGAATGATTAATTAATGTTCCACAGTCTTAATTGGAAGCTCAGATTCATTGTGTGGCACATTATATCGCATTTAGAAAACTACTGAAATCTTCTGGAAAGGGTGTGTTGTTTTATCTGTCAAGAGACGGTGGTAGCCCAGAGCCAGCTGCTCTCCAGAGGAGCTCTCAACCGTGCTAATAATACTGAGCTGGTATAGAGCCAGGCTCCAGGAGAAATGTGGAAATGATCAGGTAGACGACAAATGAACAGTAGAGAGTGTATCGTAATTTTTCTCTTGAGGACATGCCCAGAAGTCCAGATTTAAACTGCTGAAGCAAAAGATTTCAAATGTGCTCTTTACATGAAGATATAAAAGTGACTTGCAAAAAAAGTCTTACTGGGGGAAACGTTTTTATGTAAACATTTTCTCCAAGAAAATTAACTATAGTGCTCATGCGTTTTATTATTTACTTATCTGACACATCATCAAGTATATTAGAGCTGGGCTCTCAAATCATGGAGAGTGGAAATGCTCAAAATAAACAGAAAAAGAAAAAAAATGTTCACCTAAAGATGAATATGTTGGAATGACAAATAATGACAACCCCCCAAAAAAGCAGTGACCAAGGAGGAGAGTGGTGAAGAAGGACACCAAGAGACAGATGACAGCTCTAAAGGAATTACAGGCTGAGTTGGGAGAAACTTTCTGCATTAAACAACTGTTGTCCAGATGCTTCATGGCAAGGATCTGCTGTCACCTATTATATGACATCTTGGCTACAGATTGCCAGACGGCATTTTGGAGAATTATGGAAAGTTCAGGAGTCAAATGAGCCCAAAATTGAATTTAAACACCATGCAGATTTCAACTGAGGATACATACAAGTGGATGTGAAAAGGCAGTCCTGTATGAGCTGACAGAGACCTTTCTGCAGATACCCATATTGTAATTCCTGTTAAAGTTGCATAATAAATAAACACAGGCCATCTTTATAACTGCAATACTGTTTATACAATATAAACATATTCTTTTCATTTTGCACCGTGTAAAACATGACATAACTCAAACTATCAGAAAAAGATATTAAACAATTTGAGTACTGTGAAATTATTTAATTTTCACATACTATTTTAACTAAATTAGATTCAACTTAAATTTTACATACAACAAATCTGTTAACATTTTATTCAGTTAGAGACTAATTACATAATAAACTAATACTTTGCTAAAGCATGATCAACTAATGTTTTTAACAATGTACACTAAAACAAACCTGAATGATAAAATGATAGACAGGCGATGCTGTCATAATTTACTCACTCTACTTGTTTCGAACCATTAGGAGAAACACACACACACACACACACACACACACACACACACACACACGCTGCTACTAGGCCTACTACTTGTACGCCTTCGCTTTATATTTTGTTATATAGCCTAAACCTTTTTTATGCGTGTTTGAGTGATGTTGAATTGGTCGTGCGTCTTTGCGCGCCCTCAATGTAGAGCACAAAAAAAAACTTTGGCTACTGATTTCTCGTGTTAAGTGAAATTCACAGCCAAGATAAAACTGTTAGTGATAAATATAATAGGATGTAAATATAAAAAGACGTTTAAATGTGAAAAAAACACATTAGCTCTCCAAATAAGTGCAATAAAAACGCATACAAGCGAACTTCGTCCAGCTTTATCCAAACGAGACATGCAAGTGGTGGTTGAGAGTCAGTGAGCTGCTATCGAGAAGTTACGCTTTGCGAAAGTAGCTTTATTTATGAAGTGGCATGTCGTTAATGTCGTCAAAATGCCATCTGCATTGTTCAGCTCGCACTGCATATTTATTCCCACCGCCGCGATCTCCCGCGAGCTTTTCAAGCGCGGACAGGAACTCCGCCTCGTCCCTCTCCTCTCCATCCTCTGATTTAAGTCTTTTGTTTAGGACACCGGGATCATTTCACAACACGGCAAGTTTCCAATCGATTTCTGCTGCCATCGTGCTCAGAGCAGCAGTGCTCAATTACTGGGAGGACTTTCTCTGCATGGTCCTTCGCCCACGCGTTTGCAAAGCAAAGCTCTGTTAAAGTGGACTACAGGATACACTGTTCTGCACTGGCCGTCGATATGCTCGCGCTGGACCATCGCATCGCTCCTGACACTCCTGCATCCCTGTCCACCAATCAGAGACGCAGCAGCGTCCCGCCCCTCCCGACTCCTCGAGGACACGTGATCAGAAGCGGTCTGGAAACCTGCCGCTTGCCTTCAGTGCGTTATTGTGGTTCACAGGTACAGAGGAATGGCCCTCCGCGAGACTCTGACAAACTCACGGCTCTGCGCGAGCGCACGGACTGAGGACGCAGGACAGTCTCTCTAACCGGCGCTTCGGTGGATGTTGTAACTTCGGCATGTCACTCGAATGGGATATATGATTTTTGCCCCATTTGTGGTTCTCAAGCCCCCCTTGGCGTCTTTTTATTTTTGCCTTGCTTTCTGAGCATCTCGCTTACCCACTTCCCTCCCGATACCATCCCCTCCCCTGTCATCGCACCCAGACCTCTCTCATTCCGCATCTGCACCCTCTCGCTTCGGGCGGATCCTCGCTCTGGTCATCCAGAAACAACTGCTTCATGGGGCACACTCCCTCCGTCGGAAAATGTCCCTTACTTGGCATCTAAGCGCACCGGCAAAGTTGACAACATTGGGACACGGGCAGTCGTTGCGCGTCTGTGAGCTGTGTTGGGGGAACTGAGATGGGTGTCTCGGTGGCGGCGGCCCTACACGAGCCCCGAAGTCCGCACCAGTGGAGCCGGATAGTGGGACACTGGGTATGGATTGCAGTCTTGTCCTTTCTCGCCACTTTCCCGGTGCAACAACTTGGCGCGTTCCCGTCCTCTCTCAGCGACTGTCAGACTCCAACTGGCTGGAACTGCTCGGGTAAGATGTTTAAGAAGCGCTGAAGGGAAAACGGTTTGACGTTTCCTTGGCTACGGAAAACGGCTGTTTATCATACAAGTAGCATAAGTTACAGACTTAAAATAATCCTAATGCGTGGTGATGCACGCTTTTGCGGTTCACTGCTGCTGAAAAGATGCTGAAGACCTGCTCCAGACTGTCTCCCGAGGGTCTATTTCTGTTACAGTGTAAATAGTTTTTTGTTTTCATGTTAGACGTCTTCATAAATCTAGCGCGATGCGTAGCCTAAATAGCTACCGTAAATAAGACATTCCAAGATGATATTGACATGAAATGATAGTTGCATACCGCCTATCTATAATTATTGTTCGCTGCAGTAAAGTAGAAACAGTCTGTTATCGTTTGGGATGAGCTACATGGCACCTTCTTGTTCACAAGGATGAAACAATGTTCAGATTACTAACAGTAGCTGAAACCACATTTCCTAAGGTGACCAAATTTTGAAATTTACTATGTTCAAAAGAAAACGGATGGTTTGTATCAATAACCACTAATGATCTTATGAAACACACATAGACACACAGGTTATCAAACGTAATAAATGACTAGTTTATAACTGTAAGCTAGATTTTTGCTCTCATTTGGACAGTCTGAAACAGGCTTGTGCGTTTTTATTGTCCGGTCAAAAAATACACCTAACGCTCATGTTTAAAACTTTTTATGTAGATACAAATTACACAACAAACATTCACATGTCCCCATATATTTCTGTTTTGTAAATATATCAGTAGATATAACACACGTTAATATTTAAAAAATCATTATTTGACAATATAATTTGCTTATAAAAATCGTTTTACATCATGTGCTTTAGCATTAAGCAGACTATTGGTTCCTCCGCTAACGAACAAGTATTTTTATTCAAGTTTAAAATGTTTAATCCACCATGTTCGGCAGAATAATCTGCCAGCATCAGTCCACTGTAGACTCGGATATTAAGTGGGTTTTGATTTGGATTGCGGTCGACCTCTCACCCTCTGTCAGAGCGCCGTTCAGATGATTGCGGATGCACGTGAAATAATCATCATGCGCGCCCTGAGGCAGGAGAGACGCGCGGAACTCGCTGCATACTTGTGCTCAGTTTCCCGCCGTGGCGCCTGACTATCAATCAGCAGGTCACCGTGGGCAATTAGGTGTCGTTCCAAAACGTCTATCCTTGCCTCTTGCTTGTACTTTGTGTATACAACTCATGTCAATGGCATGCAGGAGACGTGGGAAGCTCCACCACAGGCATGTCTGAGGGCCACCTTAGTGTCTTCGTGATTTACAAAAAAGTGTTAATAATGTTGGATGAATTCCCCTTGTAAATCCTTAACGCTGTCATACTGCCATCGCTGAGCAATAAACAGAACATTAATTGGCAGAATCAAACATGTTTGCAGATAATGGTCTACTACTGTATTCAGACAGGTGGGGCCAGTGTTTTGAATTATAAAGTGAGTTTAAATAGCTTATCTGACTGTGAGTGTCATTTAAAAGCCTTTAATGACAGTAATTCAAACAGCTGTCACTATTCTGTCACAGCTGCAAGCACTTCCTTTTAACGTTAAAATAATATTTAAAAATAATATAATTTGGTTGTTTTGTATAAAGTAAGTCTTATAGGGTGATTAAATAAAGGTAAGATGAGGGTGAGTAAATAATGTTAAGATTGACTTTTTAGGTAAACTCTCCCTTTAGATAACAAGTTAAGATTAATGCAATAGACACACAAATAAAAATCATCACACATTAAGAGGGGAATCAGGGTGTGTTATGGAAAAGGGAAAAAAAATACAGTTTCCAACTGACTGAATATAGTTTACATCTCCAGCATTATGCGCTGAACACAGCAATAATGTCCAGCAAAACAAATGCAAGCCAGCTGTTTAGTCAACAACCCTAACCCGCGGCCATTGGCAGTGGACACTACTGTTGTGAGTTCTTCTGCATTGCATTCAGCCGGTCTTATTACCAAAGCAATGATTTGAGTTCAGTGTCAACTCTGTAAGCTATTTGTATCAATTTTATACAGCTGCTGCCTCAAAAATAAGTCACTGTCAAAATTGGCGGTAAGCTTTTATTTGTATTGTTCATAGATATCAATAGCTCTCTTTTAGAGACTTTTTTGCAGCGCTGGCTCACTTGAATGCTTTTGCATATCAGCTGCAAAGGAGGCGAGATGAACACAAGCAAAGTACGCAAGAAGAGACAGCAGACTTTTATGAATTCAAAGAGACACAACAACATAAGCTGCCAACTTTTTGTATTTGATTAAAAATCCTGAAATCATTTACACTGAGTAATGTCATTCCAAACCTGTATTGCTGACTTTAGAATGCAAAATTGGCATATGTGAATTTTATTTTATTTTATTATGTCATTCATACAAAAAAAAAAGTCAATCGAGTCTAAAATTGTTTGGACATTTTCAAAATATGTTTCATTGTGTTCTATGAAATATTATTTAATACTGATTTTACAAGACATGAGAGTAAGAAAACCATCAATGAATCCATTTTAATTCTTGGCTAAATCTTTTAAGCCTTAGCTGCCACTTTGATTTTTGAAGGTATTTTCAAATTAGTTACAAACACTCCATGTGTTTCAGTTGCTTCATTTCTAAGGAATGGTGTAGTGTAATACAGAAAATTCATAACAGATTCTGTTTCTGAACAGAATCTTTTGCCTTACACCTTACAGAAATGGTAAAAAAAAAAAAAAAAAAAAAAGCTTTTCAACTGATAACAATATCCTGGGGTTTGAATTCCAGCTCTTTAATGGCTTGACAACTGGTCTGATATCTCACTCACAGGAGTTGTCTACACTTCACCTTTAGAATATTTGTGTCTCTGCCAGATTGCTTCTTTCAATTATTCACCTCACTGGCAAGGCAGAAATAACAATCTGCATCTCCCCTGATACTCTCCAGTTTGGCACATTTTGAGACATAACATTGGCTCACACTTCTCGTTTGTTTTGATAAAATTACGACACTCTTGAGGAGAGCGAGGAGACCTGCAAAACCAGGTGTTTGAGCCAAGAGAAGTTTCTTATTTCACTGCAGTCGGGAGAAACAAGCAGCTAGATGTAGCACCGACAAAAGCCTTAATTAGGGCTGACTTTGGGCGCTCCGTTACTGATGAAGTGGATGTTGTTAGACACTTATAATTTCCACAGAATCTGAAATTAATAATTAGCACCATCTTGTGTTCTTTGTATGTATTTGTACTGTATGTTGTGAGGTTCTGTGCACATTCTCTAAACTGATTGCATAAATCAGCACTTCACCTTTTCACAGTAAAGCTACAGCTGCAACTTGCAACCCATTTGTTTTAAATTGCATCCATTAGCCTCTAAATAGCTTTTATGCAAAAGTGGCCAAGTCACAGGACAAATTATGCTGATCCCAACATCCATCCCAAAGCAGTTACCAAGGTTATACTGATTATAAAGTTCTTTACGGATTTTTGTTTCTCAGAGACTTGTTTGGATATAACCTCAACTTGGCAGGCAATGTGCAAATATTTGGCCTTATATAAGACACAGAATTTTCCAACGCTATCTCACAGCAATTCGTAAGTAATGCAATTTAAACAAAAAAGGAAAGAATTAGTTCTGTTCATCGGCTGTTGATTGAATTTTGACATTCATTCTAAGCTGTCTATTGCTGTTAAAATGAAACATATACCTAAATGTAAATACCTATTTTATTTTATTTTATTTTTTTGAAAAAATTTTCACTTACAGTTGAAAAGTGTCCACAGAAAGCTAAAGAGCGTTTTGGTTTTGTTAGCTTTGGAAGCATCTGTGCATACAGTAGTCACTATTTTGGCAGTTCTTATGGAAATACATATTTGATTAACTAACGGAATTAATAAATGTTTTAATTTAAATCTTGTTTTAATGACGTTTGATGACTGTGATTCTAGTGATGCATGGACTGAACCTTCATAAATGCCATCATTTATGTAACATTTTATTCTATATTATATATTGTGTTTGAGGCCTCACGGTGGCGCAGTGGGTAGCACAATCCCCTCACAGCAAGAAGGTTGCTGGTTTGAGCCTCGGCTGGGTTCGTTGGCATTTCTTTGTTGAGTTTGCATGTTCTCCCCGTGTTGGCGTGGGTTTCCTCTGGGTGCTCCGGTTTCCCCCACAAGTCCAAAGAGATGTCGTATAGATGAATTGGTTAAGCTAAATTGGCCCTAGTGTATGTGTGTGAATGAGTGTGTATGGATGTTTCCCAGTGATTGGTTGCAGCTGGAAGGGCATCCACTGTGTAAAACACATGCTGGATAAGTTGGTGGTTCATTCTGCTGTGCCAACCCCCAATTAATAGAGACTAAGCCGACAAGAAAATTAATGAATGAATTTTGTATTCTTGTTTTGTAATAAATTCCAAGTGTATCAGGTCTGTTTGAGATATACCCAGCTGCAGACCTGCAGATTCACACATGTTTCAGGCCACTAGACTCAGGCAGGGTCCTGAATGAGTAATCATTAATTAGTCATGGTTTTGTATCATTAAATGAGCTATCCCAAGAATGTCAACAAGAATTAGCAACAATGTTTGTTAGCAATACACAAAATACACGTGCAATATTAGATTCATTTTGATCAATATAATGAACAATAATGATTTTGACTGTTGGTTATGATGACTGTTGGTTTAGTTCATGTTTGTTCAAGCTTTTGTGTTTTATTAATGTCTACATCTACCCCAAACCAAAACGTACCCCTCACAGTAACCTGTCGTTTTATTAATGTTTACACCCATCCCAACCCTAAACCTACCCCTTCTAGCCATAATCAAACTATTTTCTCCCATTTGGAAGCCTACATCTAGTGGTCTAAATCCTGTGTGACGTGAAATGACGTGCATCTGAGTCTAGTGTGACGTGCAGCTAGATATTATTGGTCTGTTCTGATGTCAGTGTAAGGCTCTTTGCTGTGGGTTTAAATATAGTGTTTGCCTTGCCAGTGACAGCCTTTAAAAAATTGCCCCTGCAAAATATTGTTGCAAATAGTCATGCATCAACTGATCCATACCTTGAAGTTCGAAGAGTTCAATGTACAAACAGAACTGTTTTTATACTCATAGAAAGTCTATTTTAGATTCAGGAAGAGTTATTTAACTTGTTTTCGTGGGCCGTCAGAGTGAAGAACATCTGAGGATGAAAGATGTAATTTCCTGTTGGGCTCCTCTAATCATTGCTCTGTGACTTCAAGGACTTTGAGGAATTTTTATTGAAAATGTTCTGGATGTTTTCTTTTTCTTACTCTCATGTTGTCCATACACATAAAGCTCCTATTTTCCCCACAAAGAATAGGAAAACAGATCTTATCTCTCCATGTAGACAGCTAAAGATCGTCCTGCCTGAGAGACTTTAAAGAGAGCAGAACAAAATTCCTTTCTGCTCATGACAAGACATCCCCTCTGAAAAATCATATTTAACAGACTTACAAAAGCTTATTTACACTTAATCAAGTTATCTGACTGATGTCCTGGTTAAGCTTAAAATCTAGTTAAGCATTTAAAAGCTTTTCAGTGTCCTTGATGAAGAAATTACTGTAATAAATTTGCAAGATGCCACCGCCTGTTTCCAGAACTCATTTCCTCCTGTGTGACCTGCTAACTTTCCACAGTGTCTGTTTTTACTTTCCCATCCCCAGCATTATATTGTTTTGTTCTTTCTGATGGTCAGAATTATTGACCTTGTTCTTTCACTTAAGAGTGGGTACAGTCATTGGAACCTTATTGACTCTCGTTTCATTCACTTCCATTGATTTTTAGCTGTAAAAAACACCTGATTATGCTTATTGATGTTATAAACTGATCTTATTGTTTTCTTTATATTTTTATGTCTAGACATATACACGCTTGTTTAAGAGCAAGTAGTTGGATGCCTTTTGTTGTTTGTAGTCATTTCGCCCATAGTCAAATGAATTGGAAGTCCTAAACGAATCAAATGAATCAGAAGTCCAATTAGAGGAATAGGAACCTCAGATTATAAAGCCATTGTCTAAAATCCTGAAGTAAACTTTTATCTGCATATAATAGCACCTAGGGACATGGTGGCTCAGTTGATAGCACTGTCTCCTCATAATAAGAAGGTTTGCATGTTCTCCCCGTGTTTGCATGGGTTTCCTCCAGGTGCTCCGGTTCCCCTACAGTCCATGTACACGCTCTGTAGGTGAATTGAATAAACTAAGTTGGCTGTAGTGTATGAGTGTGTGTGAATGAGTGTGTATGGCTGTTTCCCAGTACTGGGTTGCAGCTGGAAGGGCATCCGCTGTGTAAAACATAGGCTGGATAAGTTGTCGGTTCATTCCACTGTGGCGACCCCTGATGAATAAAGGGAAGGTGAAGGAAAATGAATGAATGAAGGAATAATAGCACCTGCAAACACTTTATTTTTTATTTCCAGAAGTTATATGTAAAATATTATGTTTGTTTAAAATACAGTATCTTTTAATCCCCTCACACAAGCACTCCAATGCTCATGTATTGTTGCTGCAGACTTCAGTAGTTTGCTGATTTTCATTCTGTAACCTTTGTTTTTTGTTTTTTTTTTTACTGTGAAAGATTTGACAGCTTGTGGAAAATATTTACAGTGTGCAAACTGTGCTGATGAAGAATTTGGCATCACACACACTGTATGTAAACTCAAGTGCACAGTCAAAACAAAATATAGCTACTCTGGGCTATAAGGGGACAATTGGAGGAATGTTTCTGTCTCGAAAGATTGTGAAGAAAATTCTGTTTCCGTTTATTCCGCTTCTGGTCATTCCAGTTCATTATTATCTTGATTCTTTTGTGGAAAACAAAAGATACTTTAAAGAATGCTTTAATGTTTTTGTCTACACAAGTGTCAGTAAATGCGTTCACTTGAGTATATAGACAAAAATACTAAAACCTTACTTTGTGTCAGTGAAAGAATAACACTTCTGGTTTGTTGTTGATGAAAAAATATTTGAGAATTTGTGTTTGGGTTTCATGAATAGAAAACAGGTCCAGACGGTAAAAGCGTTCTTAATGTATTCAGTGTTTTTTTGTGTGTTTGATGGAATTTGTCTTTTCAAGGTCGGTTGACTATTTTGCGTGTTTTTTTTGTTTTTGTTTTTTACACTTTCTGAAACAGTGTCACCTCACGTGTAGTTTTTTAATGGAATATGCTTTTTCAGTTTCACTACAGGATACCGCTGCTTCAGATTAATTAGACTGAATAAACGGATTTAGTGTCTGGTGAGAGAGAGGCTCTTGTGACTTAGATCCCCATGTTCTTCTCCGATCCATAACACCATTTCCCCCCTCCTGCTCTTGTTGCCAAGTGTCTCACTGAATGCTTCTCATCTCAGACATGCACTCTAAAGCATCTACGTGTGTCTTAAGGTCAAGATGTATTATGACACAGCTATGGAAGGGCAGCCAAGCGGTAGAGGTGTGATAAAATTCCTTGTATCTCAATGACTTCGCAGAGGGAGTGCTAGCATCAATAATGCAATAGATGCATCATGCACACTCAAGCCGACAAGGTATGCACCATTTGTGAGCCTAGCCCATCTTTAATGCATCTTCCAGAACAATTATTTCTACTAAAGGTGCATGAACACTAAATTGGATGAATATCCAATGATATGCAAAAACAAACCTACCTTCTACGCTTTTTTTGTTACACATGCTTGAAATGTCATTAGAATCTGGTTGAAGTATCCATTTAAAGTCACATTTTAAAATGACAATTAACTCAGTGTTTCCTCATCCTCAAGTGGTTTTGAATCTTTATGAATTTGCTTTTTTCTGTTGAACATAAGAATATATTTTGAAGAAATGTAAAAACCCTGTATCCATTCTAGAGTACACTTCCGTAGTAGAGAAAACAAATACTATGGAAGTCAATGGTTTTAGATTTCCTGTGTACTCTTACTCCAAAGTGTGTAAGTGAGGAACATATTTTTCAGTTTTGGTTGAACTATCCCTTTAAATAAATAAGGACATTTTTATAAATTTAATGTGCGCTAATAATCTTTTAGCAGAATAATTTTCCCTTCCGTTTTAATGACCTCTTTTTCAAATTTTAGACGTCTACTGGCATGAAGGTGCAAACCCATCATTCAACCTTAACTTGGATATTTGCATTAATTGTACTCACTGAACTGCCAATATTTATTTTTTAAACAGCTAAGATGCAGTGATTTTCATTCTTCTTTGCTTTAATTGAAAGTTTTTAGTTCCTTATCTCACCAAGAAATTTAACTATTTTACGTGCTGTCAGAAAAGTGGCTAATTTGTACGAATTCATACACATTGGTACAAAAATGTAAGATTTTTTAAAAGGAGACGTTCCCCCAAACCCCACCCCTAAATTCAACCAGCATTGGGGGTTGAGCAAATCATACCAAATTGTACGAATTAGATCATACAAATTCATATGAATTGGAATGAATGAGATTGCATTGAACTGACTTCATAGATGGCTGGTTTGGTTTATAGCTTTACCAAAAACTTTCTGAACCAGTACATGCTTAAAAAGTGATTAGAAACAAATGCATTATATACTTAACCATACCCAACCATCCAGTCAATTACTGATGCACAAAATCAAGTCCCTCAAAATCAAGTCCATTTGGCCATAGAGATCCATCGTCTTAGGCCCCGTTTACACTAGTGTGTTTTAGTTATAAAACGCATAAGTTTTGCTACGGTTACGCCATCAGTCCACACTACACTGGAGTTTTTAAGCCGCGAAAACGGAGCGTTTTGGAAACGCTGGAGAGGCCGTTTTCATTCTAAAACGCTGCTGCTCGATGCAGGAAAACAGAGACCTTTGAAAACGGAGGCGTGGCTGCTAAGATCCGCTACGTGATTGGGACTTTTTGGTCATTGCGTAACCTTCCCTTATTCTTCAAGCACACATGGCTACAATGCCACCGGCAGACGGCAGACCAGCCTTCACTGTAAACACTGTATTTTCGATAGCCATGGATGTTTTACATTCATTTGTTACTTTAAGTAACAACTCAACCTCGTCGCCTGTCCTCATAAAGACCTCTCTTGCTTTTTTTGCCATCGCGTTCATCGTTTAACCAGCGTTTGTTGACTAACAATAACCAAATGCCGAGCGAGACACGTGCTTCCTGTTTTTACTTGAACTTGCATGCCCAGAGTGCGCGAATGGTCATGTGATATACGTTTCTGCTGGAGTAGTGTTGAGGGAGATCTGTTGAGAGACGCTGGGTGAAACACTAGTGTGGATGCGGATCGTTTTCATACTAAAACGCTATTTTAAAAACTAAAACGCACTAGTGTAAACGGGGCCTTCCATCGGGTACTTCCATCTGATGCTGCCGTACTCATTGACACCTCTGAATTGTGGATAAAATGATTGAACTCAAATTGAGGCATGTGTTCTTATCAGTAGGCCAAGGGTTTGACAATGGTTTTGACTAATTGGCTTTGGCAAATACTCTGACTAGTATTTGTTGCTTCAGTAGGCTGAATTGATTGAATGTCAGTTTATCGGAGCTCCTTAAGAGCAGATTGCGAACAAGATGAATTTTAATGACATATTCTTGCTCAGCTCTAAAGCTTCGGTATGAACAGCTACTCTAAAATCACATGAGGGATTTATGCACATACTAAGAACCAACATACTGTAAATTCTCAAAGTCTCCAGAACAGTGTGAATATTGCATGTGTCTTGCAACTTGTATTGTCTCCCTGTGGCGTTTGAGGTCTATTGATAATTTCTTTTGCTGAAATGCAAATAAGCCACAAGGTTATGTAAGACATCTTTGCACACTGCATGTGGCCCTTTAGCAGTGGCCTAAAGTAGCTGTGTGTCCTCTGGTGGTGTCGTTACAATGAGCAATGTTCTGCTTCATTCTGGCTTCCAGGCCTCACAGGATAACGCAGGGTAAAAATACTGTGTAGCACTTGCAAGAAGCTTATTTGCTTTGACAGCAAAAATCCCAAGGCACAAGAGCGGACCACTGTTTTGTGTCATGTAGTCTTATTATGATGATCTATGGTGCTTTGAGTCGAAATATATGCAGGTAATGTAGAACGGATCATGAGATGTTATTCTTTATGTAATGTTTGTGTCATTTTTATAACATTTATGCAAATGATAGAGATGCTTATTCCTTGCATAATTATAAAAGCTATCAGGTAGGGCCTGAATGATGAAGTGGCCAATGGGTAAGCTCATTATTTTGGGAGCTCATTGCTAAATGAACAGCGGTCAGCTTCTGTACGCTGAATAGTAAAATTAAGTTTTGACTCAGCGGTGGCCTGTTTTTAGAAACAACTCATCTTAATTGTAATCATATTAAGAAATCCTTGTGGACTTAAACTGTCTGCGAGCTCTTGATTTTTGATGAAGTGTGATTTTTCCACCATAGTCTGTCCAGCTCCTCAGCAAAATGAGAATATTTCACAGAGCCTTTACTCAGCTTATTATAAAAGCTGAATAAGGTTCTCGTGTGGCGATTCCAAGAAGTTCACCATGTGCTGAATCACTACTCCTCCTTGAACACTTGTTTTATTCCTCATAAGAAAATGTCTCAAGAGCAAAATATGGTGGTGGCGAACAGAGGTGCTCATCACAACTTGATGAAGTCTTCAGAAGCGCTGCCAGACATAGCCTGCTGGGATGACATGTTCGTTCAGTTTGTTCTGCTGATTTATTTGTATCTGAAGTGTCTGAACAAAGATTATCCTTCTTGTGTTAGTTGCATCTGCACCCCGCTGTGTTTATCCAGAAATTCAAGATGTTTTCTGGCTCTCTGTGTTGTTGCAGGGGATGATGACCGGGACACAGATCTTTTCCTTTGTGACACCAATACTTGCAAGTTTGACGGCGAATGTCTCAGAATCGGGGATATAATAACATGTATATGCAACTTCAAGGTAAGACCACATCCTCAATGAATCGGCTTTCATGTTTGTTGTAGACTCTGAGGTTGTGCGATAGAAATCTTTTATAGCTGTACCAGAATTATACTTTTGTTACCTTTGCTGAAAATTCTATATAAATGGTTATTACAAAACCGTCTTGTAAAGCCTGTTATGTGATAATTTGGGTTTAGCGTCCTTATTATCGTCTGTATTTATTTCAACGATTGTCATTGCAAGCTATTCATGAATGTGAAAGGTCTGCAATTTTAAAAAGTCCACTACAAATAGTGTTATTGTGCCTGTAAATAGAGAATTGACGCTGAACTGCTGAAAAGAATCTCTTAGAGAAAATAATCTCCAATAAGACCGTCCAATTGACTTCCCTCTTTTTTTAATTGATTTCTTTTTGCCGTTTATTTTGCTTTTTTTAATTAATAACCTTAAAAGTTGGAAGAATATGCTTTGAAAAATAATTAAGAGACAAGACAGACTTTCTCTGTTTTCAGTCCAACTGAGTTTTAAGAGGACTACCAGAAAGTGGCCCACTTTGTCTGCTCTGGCCTTGAGATCACCGTAAAATGAAGACGGAGAGAGTCGTTCCTAATAACATCTGAGTTTGGTCTAAATGAAAATGCATTAGAGTCCCTTCAAGGCACTGAGCACAAAGGCACTCAATGAGTGTGTTATTTTTATCCCAGCTTGCAAAGGAACATTAGTTTCTTCGGTGAGATAAATAGCATTACCTGTTTGTCCCTTTTTCTTTGGTCCAAACAGAACTTCTCAGAATTATGAAGGCATTCTGTTTTTAGGACAAGCCTTATTCTATGTCTGGCCTCTGTGGGTCACATTGTTTTAATTTGTGATGCGCTAATGCCATTGGCAGGAACTGGATTGGCTTGATTTAGGCATCCTGGACTGCACGCCACATGTGTGTAAATGATACTCTGGCGTCAGATAGCTTAGACTTAATAATGGTCCATGTCTTTATTCCATTAAGTGAAATAATTCATCAAAGAATGAGCATCAGAAGGGTTGTGACGGCTCTGAAGCCCAGGGGAAGTCTACAGTCAGGGAGGTAGAGCTGCTGAGGAGAGGAAGAAGGTTTGATACGCAATGAATGGAGGTCATTCAAACTCTGACATTCATTTACTGATGTTTATTCGCCTCACACCATCTCTCAGAGGCACCTGGCACATCACTCATACTGTGATGTTTACTTAAGATCGGATCTGTAATGGTTTTTTAAGTATCCATTATGTCTGGAAGTTTGGTTAAATTTTACCGCTTTTCTGCTGTAAGGTTGGGGGGGTCTGAACATAAAAAACACTTTCAAGTGTGTGATCTGTATATGTGCTTCTAGAAAGAGAGTTTCCCCAACCTTTAAGGAAGAAGAAGCACATTTTTACTTGCTGCTCTGGTTTGTTGTGTCATGTTGAATTATAATTGACTAGCTGAGGGTGCCAAAGGGAAGCAGTAAAAATGGCAGGCTGGTTTTCATTATTAGGGTGGATTTGCTGTAACTTTTATTGATGACATTAAATTGCTTCACTTCATTCCTGTTTTATTGACTTTGAAGGTATATATACTGTATATTATGTACAAAATCTTATATATCTGTATCAATATATTATTTTGCAATTTAGTTTCAGTTATGTATGAGTTTTTTTTACCTAAAAAAACAAAAACAGAATAGTAAACAAGTAGACTGAGTAACAATTTAAGAAATATCTCTAATTATAATCGGTCACACTTTATTTTGATGGTCCTTTAGTTGAATTTCAGTTACATTGCATCTACATGACAACTAATTCTCATTAGATTATAAGTAGATTGTTAGGTTGGGGTTAGGGTTAGTGTAAGCTGACATGTACTTGCAAAGTTTCTTATAGTCAGTTAAATGTCTGTTGAATGTCTGTATCAACAGATCTTAAGCAGACAGTCAGTGGTGTAAAGTAACTAACTACAAATACTCAAACTACTGTAATTGAGTAGTTTTTCTCAGGAATTGTAATTTACTGAGTAGTTTTAAAATTGGGACTTTTACTTTCCCTTGAGGACATTTTCAGTGCAGTATCGGTACTTTTACTCCACTACTTTCCTTCAACCTGCAGTCACTACTTTATTTCTTTCTTGTCTATGGTCATTGTCTTAAGTAGAAAAATCAGTCCTGTGATTCCTGTCCAATTAAATCACACATAGAAAGTAAATCGCATCATACTGAACAACCTCAAGACATGGGCGCTTTATAAATTCAGCAAACCTTTAGGAAACATTAAAAATGTCCAAGAAGATGTCCAAAATCTTTACATGCAATGATCCAGAGACTTTTTATAGACTGCATGTCACTGTAAATGATGGATGTCGACTGTATGATGACTGAAATCCCCAAACAGCCTTAAACAATCACTAAATGGAACGAATGAAGAATGGAAGGAAGGGCCAAATAAAAGGAAGGACCAAACAAGGAATGGAGGGAGGGATTGAAGAACCAAATAAATGAAGGAAGGATTCAAGGAAGGACTGAACAAACTAAGGAAGGAAAGAAGGAACGAACGAACGAACGAACGAGTGAACAAAGGACTTTATGAAGGAAGGAACAAAAATATGGAAGAAAGAATGAGCGAACAAATGAAGGGAGGAAAGAAGGAAGGACCAAACGAATGAAGGAAGAATTCAAGGAAGGACTGAACAAACTAAGGAAGGAAGGAAGGAAAGAACGAACAAACGAATGAATGAACAAAAGGACCTAATGTAGGAAGGAACGGAAATATGAACGAACGAACGAGTGAACGAAGGAAGGAGTGAACAAACGAATGAATGAAGGAAGGAGAGAACAAACAAATAATTGAAGGAAGGTTGGAAGGAACGAACGAAAATAGGAAGATCCCTAAATACACCACATGTTGTTTGTGCAGGGATGTGTAAATGTAACATTCTGTAAAAGCATCAACTTTTCACAGCGTAATATTCACTATACTCACTACTCTTGAGTACTTTTAAAAGGTCTAATTTTTACTCATACTTTGAGTAATATTTACTACAGATACTTTTACACTACTTGCACTACATTTTTGGGCAAGTAATGGTCCATTTTTTATTTGAGTATGATTTTTCAGTACTCTTTCCACCACTGCAGACAGTCTACTGATACTCAAATGGACCATCAAAATAAAGTATTACCTTATTATCATATTATCATTAAAAACTGTGACCCGTTGTTTACCTTTGATAAAGGAGTTTTTTTTAAATAAATATGTATTTTATTTGAAATGTAAATTTTTTAGTATCAACAATTAATTTTTTTTAAATTGATCAATTTAATGCATCCTTGCTGAATTTTTTTTATTTTTTGCTGGCTGAAAAAACGTACGGACCATAAGGTTTAAAATATAGATCTTGATCTGTTGCGAATAAAACCTTGTAAACAGAGCAAAGTGCAGTTATATTTTGGTTGTTTACATCAGCTCTGATTTGTGTTTGTTTTATGTTTTTTGTTTTTATTATGATACACACATTTTTGAATGTGCATGAAGTTCAAAAAAAGAAGTGTGAAATGTAAATTTAATGTATTTGAGCAATTTAATCAAATGCATCGAAGCATCCCTGCGGCTGGCAGAAAGCAACATTGAGAGCAATGCAGAAATGAAAGTCATTTCATTTACGTAAGTACTTGTAATACTTGCAAAAACTTTCTTTAGCACATTATTGCATTGTGAAAGGTTGGTTAACCCCAAAATCAATTTAGCCTTTTTTATGTGATTTTTACCTGCTGGAAAGTATGCAGTATAGCTCTCAGTTTATATAATGCAATTTGCAGAATGTCTTTGGACCATTGAATAAGTTAACTTTGAAACCCGCAGGCACAGCATGAATCCCATAAATAGTTTTGAAAAAGTTTGATGTGGCGAAGGAAAGTTGCTCCATCAGAGCTTCCAATGGATATTATTATTTTAGAGTTCGGGAACAGGGTGAATCTCCTGCCTTTGCTCACTGGCTCTCAGGGTCTTTTTATTTTGTTTATTTTTGTCTGTGCAAAAAATGTGCAGCATTAACGTTTGCTGCCAGAATGGGGTTATTACATTTTCTCCCAGCAGGAGCCATGCTGACCAACCAAACTTTTAGCTCTTAAACAGGTTTGGAATGACGTGGACATATTATTGACCAAATGTTATGTCTTCTTTGCAGTTGAAACATGAAATGTCTGTATATATTAATACAACTATTTTATTGTGATCTAAAATTAAAGTTGCTTGTGCCAATGCTGTAATAAATGACACGATTGATTGTTAATTAAAAAATAGAGCAACTTTGTTTATTCAGTGTAATTGTTTTTAAGTCATACAGGCTGATTTAAGTCAATTTAACCCTTGATGTGAACGATTACACTGGTGTGATGAGTCTGGATTGGTCTCTGGAGTGTCATATATCTCTTATATGATTATCATATATAATCATGCAGGTGTCTCAGCTGAAGAATATAAATAGAACCATGGAAATTAGGAGTTGTATGCCTTAATACAATGTTAAGGATGTCTTTTAATGAAATATGTAGGGGCAAAAATAGATTTACTGTGACAAATTTGCTAAAACAATGACAGATTTACTTTGTTTTAAAATCCACATGCATATTGGAGTATGGAGCCACAATTAATTTCGATGACATTGAAAGGTTGCACCTCTACTGGTGTTCTACCTGTTGTCGTTATGAGCGTCACACGTCTTGGAATACAAACTGCTGATATGATGATACATTGTGCAGCTTTTGTTTGTAATATTCAGACAAACAACCTAAAAACAGAAGCAATGCAAATCTTCACTGTTTTCCTAGTTATTAAAGGATAAAAAGGAGAAGAGGATTCCTGATGATGCTTTAAGTAAAGCACACTGTTCACACTATCATCACTATCACACTATCATGATCTGTTTCACATATCGTGTGAAATGTGCACTGAGAAACGACAGGATGTGAACATGCCAACACTTCACTGAAGGAGAAACTTCAAGCGTATCAATATTAATGGAAAGACCTGGCAATTGGTCAATTTTGCTGCGGTCAGTAAGTGTCCATTTTTCTCCAGTTATTATTGATGCAGCAGCGAAGATGGATGTTGACAAGCCCCAGCATGTTTGTTGTTTAGCATTTCTGTTCTCATTGTAGGATGCGCTTGATTATCCGGAAGCATTTAAATTCATAACATTTCTCCTTTTAGAAGAAGAAAGCTCTGATGAAAAACAACATCTTTTTAATTGAAAATTAATATCAAAAGCAGTACAATGTGACATCGTATCAGTATATTACTTTCAGAGTTAAGTTAAAATAGGCGCAAATAGTGCCATTGGCTCACTGTGCATCTATTTTATTTCACACCATACAATAAAATTGTGAGGGTCTAAAATAAATGTGTTTTTTTTTTTAAAACAAAAATCTTCTATTGTGTGGCTACTTAATTTTTCATTAATATTATTTATGTTATATGTATATTTATGTTATTATGTATAGCCACAGCCATATCACCCTGCAGCTCAAAACAGGTTGTTTACTGAAGCTAAGCAGCGCTGAGACTGGTCAGTACCTGCTGGGAGACCACAAGGGAAAACTAGGTTGCTATTGGAAGTGGTGTTAGTGAGGCCAGCAGGGGGCGGTCAACCTGTGGTCTGTGTGAGTCCTAATACCTCAGTAAAGCGAAGGGGACACTATACTGTCAGTGAGTGCCATCTTTTGGATGAGACGTTAAACCGAGGTCATGACTCTCTGTGGTCATTAAAAATACCATGGAACTTCTCATAAAGTGTAGGGGTGTGAACCCGGTGTCTTGGCCAAATTTCCTCCATGGGCCCTTACCGATCATGGCATACCGAACTGGCTTTATCGCTCTCTCCTCTCCTCTATAGCTGGTGTGTGGTGAGCGCGCTGGCGCCATTGTCCTGTGGCTGCCATTGCATCATCCAAGTAGATACTGCACACTGATGGTGGTGTAAAGAGACCCCACCCACCCCGCGTGTATGACCATACACGATAAATGCGCTATATTAATACACATTACATTACATTAAGCCATAGAAGTGTTGATACCAAGGGTACTCTTTAAAACTTCATGTTGAAAGATTCATTTGATTCAGCTTCATTTACGGCAACAACTAAGTTTTGCAATGAAGTCATCAGACATGATTGTCCTTATCTGGACATGTAGCATCATAACTGATGGTGCTGTGATTCTGTGCGTTCAGTCATGCTCATGCTGATGATTCACTGTTATGACACCTCTGATCCAAAGCTCCAATGCTCAGTCATTCATGTGAACTTTCATTGCTTACTCGCGTGATTCATTCTAATGGGGGGTTATTGCTTAGCCACAGCCTCTTTGGGCCTTTTGTTTTTTGGCTTGTTTGCAAGCTAGTTTATGGCATTGTCCCTTGACTGCTGATGATGTGGATTCTTGATTCAGTTTAACTTGACTGATCAATTATTACAGCCATCTTCTTTCTGCTTGGCTCGTCTCTCACAGACTCCAGTGGATACACTATCCCTCCGGCCTTCCTAGGATGACTGAGGTGTTGCCATTTTCAGATGGCTGTGACGTAACAAACCACATCTAGTTTGAGATCTAGCCGAGTTTCAGAATTTGAGTGGAAAAACAGCATCTCCTTCAGCTCTCCTTTAGTGTGAACTCCAGGAATGAACTCGCAGGGCTTACAGACAGTGGCAGAAGGTGAACGCCTTCCCTCCGGGCCCTCGCCTGCCCATCATAAGAGCCATTTTCAGCCAGACCTCTTTGCATATATTACCATGCATTTGTGATCCTTTTATCCTCCAGTCACATGGTTTCGCCATGGCTGGAGACAGATTAAAAGTGGGGCTTTATTCCCTGGTGCTATTAGACAGTCCTGTAAGACTAAGACCATGAATCATGTTGTACAGGTGCAATATCAATACATGCTTGAAGTGCCTGGAACTGCAATTTCAACTGTATCCTTGTGTTTAAATAGGCCATGAGTCACTTTGTGTTGCAATTATTCGACCGCAGGTATAGGATTTTTTTTTTCAGCTTGAGTACCAAACGCTCAATAATGACATTTTCCACACTTATCAAGCACACTGTGCACATTACATACATTAAATTTGTTAGTGATGAAGAGATGATGACTATGAAGAAAAGCAATAATACACTTGGTAACATATGCATGAAATTTTGTAAGGCTGTTGTACCATTGTGTATCGCTGAGGACTGACAAAGCCTCAAGATTAAAAACTTAGATATAGTAACGGATGTTACTACAAGTTTTAACAACAAACTTGAAAAAAGACGATCTTTTGATACAATATTTTGAAGAAGAACCTCAAAACAAAAGTGATTGTGACTGTTCCTGTGACACTGTGACTTTTACAGCAATACATTCTTAATTTACTGGTTGTTATTAGTTATTAAGGTTGTTGTATAGGTTACGTAATCATGGGATAGGACTGAGATGTAGAATATGCTACATAGAATATTGAATATTATCAGAATCAGAATCAGTTTTTGTGCTTTATAAGTAAGAACATTTTAGTTTGTTCATCGTTCAATTAAAATATAGCAATCAACAGTCTCTTGTATACTGTATGTGATAATATGAAAGCCAAAAAGCTTCTAGTGTAAGGAATAATTCACCCAAAAATGAATATTCTGTTATTAATTACTCACTCTCATGCCAATCCAATTCCCTGAGACATTAGTTTATCTTTGGAGCGCATATGAATATTTTTTGGATGACATCTGAGAGCTCCCTTACCCTTCCCACTGTAAAATATCCAACTTACAAATTGTTAACTCAGTTAAAATTGTAAGTTAGGTTGGTGGTTAAGTTGGCGGTTCATAAGTTGGCGGTTCATTCCACTGTTCATTCCCAGGTTAATAAAGTGACTAAGCCGACAAGAAAATGAATGAATGTTTATTTTGGGCTGAATTCCTCTGGCTAATTTATACTAGAATTATACTAAAATAATGCCTAAATTTGTTTTAGAAGATAAGTACAAGATTCACATTAAATAACTATCAACAGATTAGTGTAGAATTAATGTAGTTTGGCTTATGTGCAGTCACAGGTGTCCATTTATTGGTTATTTCATATTTTAATAGCTGCTGCTCCAATCTGAATTTGCACGTTAGATATGTGTTTAAAATGAAGTGTGTGATTTTTAACCATTCGCATGTGGATAGCAATGTTTGGAGCCATTCGAATAACTACAGTGGTCTCTGACCAGCATTTAAAGGCCATCCATACAAGAGGATTTTTTTTTCATTCAATCTATTTTTGTATATATCTAAGCTTTTTCCCTTCTGCTCTTTATTTCATGTCTATCACCCCTAATAGCTTCTCTCCATGAGCTGCCACAGGAGATAACTTCCACCAATATATCAAAACTGAAGCAATTAAAATCAGGAAATTATTTCAGAATGGAATTGGGTCCAGTAAAAAGTCAATCTGGAGGGACTGAAAAGGCAGCGGTACCAGCAGCACCTGTTTTTAGACTTTTTTTTCCCCTTCAGGCTATGATAGATGCAGGATGTGTCAGACACCCGTGTACACAGACCCTCGGCCAGCATGTGCAAGACGTGAGATTGGTTGGCGGCTTGGCAGCTGGAGAGTCGGTGGTGTGGGGATTGTAGCGGGGCAGGTGATGTTCGCTTGAGCCTGATGCCACTCAGGATAGCAGCATCTGTATCAGTCCCCGCGCGGCTCCCCTCAGCCTGTCAGACGCTATTACTGCAGAGCCGTCTCCCCTGACAGGGCCTGAAGCTGCTCGCTGGGAAGAGCCATGCTCTAATCAAGAGCAGACTGCCAAGCGGTTAAAGAGGGAGGTAGCAGTCTTTCCACCCTCCCCACTGGCCTCCTCCACCCTCATCAGAGGTGAGCGGCACGTACACGGGCATCCTGGGAATGGGGAATGTCACTCAGTCACACAATAGCAGGCATGTCTCTGTGTGAGTGGGTGCAAAAAATACATCATCTGATGAGACATGCACCAGATTTTGTCTTTTTTTCCCTTGTTTGTGCCTCCCCGGGATATCGTGGCTGATCTGTTTTTATTTTTTCCCTCTCGTGACCCTGTTGGCCACCCTCCCTGAGAGCTGTCACAGATAATGTGCTTCTTTAAGAAAGCAAGCATCCAATCCAAATGCAGCAACACGCAGTTGCTCGCTTACTTTTTCAGATCAAACTATAGTTAATGAATATTCCAGGGTCACTTCATGTTAGGATTAGTTGGCAACATTTATAGTACGTTTCAGAAAATGCCAATATATGGCACAGTGGGTAGCACAATTGCCTCACAGCAGGAAGGTCGCTGGTTCGAGCCTCGGCTGGGTCAGTTGGCATTTCTGCGTTCGCGTGGGTTTCCTCCGGGTGCTCCGGTTTCCTCCACAGTCCAAACACATGCGGTATAGGTGGATTGGTTTAGCTAAATTGTCTGTATTGTATGTGTGTGAATGAGAATGTATGGGTATTTCCCAGTGATGGGTTGCATCTGGAAGGGCATCCGCTGCGTAAAACATATGCTGGATAAGTTGGCGGTTCATTTCGCTATGTTAATAAAGGGACTAAACTGAAAAGACAACGAATAAATGAAAAGAATGGCATTATATGTAGTTACGGGCGCCACGGTGGCCTAGTGGTTAGCACGTTCGCCTCACAGCAAGAAGGTCGCTGGTTCGATCCCCGGCTGGGCCAGTTGGCATTTCTGTGTGGAGTTTGCATGTTCTCCCCGTGGTTGCGTGGGTTTCCTCCTGGTGCTCCGGTTTCCCCCACAGTCCAAAGACATGCGGTACAGGTGAATTGGGTAAGCTAAATTGGGTAAGCTAAATTGTCCGTAGTGTATGTGTGTGAATGAGAATGTATGGATGTGTTTCCCAGAGATGGGTTGTGGCTGGAAGGGCATCCACTGCGTAAAACAAATGCTGGATAAGTTGGCGGTTCATTCCGCTGTGGCGACCCCGGATTAATAAAGGGACTAAGCTGAAAAGAAAATGAATGAATGAATGAATATGTAGTTACATTTGTTTCACATTTAACATTTGGGTTTGTCTTCATCAATTGATCTGTCTTATACATTTACAAAGCCATTAAGTAATGAAAGTTAAAATACCTAGTTACAGGAAATGTAAAAATATATTGATGTGGCGGAGCCAAAAAATGTCCTACCTTGTTGGTTTTTTGGCTAGCACATCTTTGAGGGACTAAAGTCATTATCTACCTTTCCATCCACCTATTTGTATCCGCAAAACAAAACAAACAAAAAATTGTTTGATGGAAACGCCAAGATGTGCATCAATTTTGAAAAAACATATGTGCATAACTGAGTAGGATAAACTTTTTATCCGATAAGAAAAGAACACTTCTATCGAACAAGTGGGGTTTATTTATAAACTAAATTTCGAGAGGATCACGTGCTTATGATTGAACACAGCTGGTACCACATCAGCTCAGCACAATACACCAATCAGACGAATCCTGATACACTATAAAATACCAAAGCTTTCTACTCCAGTCATCTTCGTCTTGAAGAATCCCCCTTTCCACCCCAACTCCTCCCCTTCTCTGATAGGGCGGCATGGTGGCCCAGTGGTTAGCACTGTTGCCTCACAGCAAGAACGCCAATGGTTCAGCCTCTCCCCGAGCTAGTCAGCGTTTCTGTGCGGAGTTTGCATGTTCTCCCCGTGTTCGTGTGGGTTTTCCCCGGGTCCTCCGGTTTCCTCCCACTGTCCAAAAACATACAAAGTAAATCGACTACTTTAAATGGTCTCTAAAGGCAATTCTAGTCAGATATATCTCAGAACGTTCACAAGCGGGGGGGAGTTCTCGAGACTTACCTGAGCTCAAACTCTCCTCTCACCCTTTAAATGGGAGGAAGCCTCGGGCCCAAGGATATTCTGAGCTCAGGGCTCTCTCCCGGGACAGCATGCCAAATATGCTTTATTTTCAATCAGCTAAGTGTGAACTCTTGAAATTCCAGTGTGCGTGTTAAAAGTCATGTGATTTTGTTGTAAGAGATCATGTGATGATAAAAATGTGTGTAAATGGACAAACCAGCAGGCTGAGCACATTGTAAAACATCTGAATAGTGTTTTGGTCATTCTAAAACACCTTAACCATTTCAGTATTAGTGTTGTTATATTATTAATTACCTCCAGAACTGTCAAGAGTGTCCTTGTTTTGCATCTCACACCTTCAAACGCCACCACACGTTCACTGGGTGTCAGAATACTGTCTTTTGAGGTGCAAGTCGTTTATTAAATAAGGAAAAGATTGACACAGCTTCTCCTACTGCAGCAAATTCGGTTTTTACTATTGATATTTGAGACAGTTAATCAGGAATGGATGATTTTGTTCTCTTTGACTACTTGGATGGAAACGTTGCTTTATTCGTACGTCTTTTATGCAATATTCCAGTTGTGTGCACACATTTAATTCGCATCTTTGGATGGAGACATAGATACTGACACATAATTTTGCAGGATTTTGGTTCATGAGTTTTATGCAAGTCTATCAATTTCTAAATTATTTAATTTAAAAATTGATTTCCATATTTGCCACTGTCATTCACTTTCTTTTTCTTTCTTTCTTTCTTTCTTTTTAAGATGATCTATTTCAAATTTTCTACATGTGTAAAATACATTTGTGGTTTTTTTTTTAAGGAGGGAAAAGATTCACTTAATGTTATGCTAACCAGCATTATGCCGCAAGTACTGTTGATGTAGCTTAATTTGCACAGAACTCGGTGATCTTCAAAATTCATCAAATCGGACAGCCATCTCAGAGCAATCCTCGTGAGGCATTTCAAAGTCTGTCAACTGAAGCAAGCAACATTTGGAAATGATGGAAGTACAAATGGCGTGTGAGTGAACACTCACCCTCACGTCCTTGTGTGAGACTCGTGCGCTCGCATTCCTTCACTGGTTTAAGGTCAACTCATCCCTTTGGTACGGAACTAATGATCTGACAGAAAGGCCCAGTTTTCCGTCGTCGTCCCCTGGAGCTTTTACTCTGTCACAAGTGCTGTGCTAGACATCCATCACACCGCAGGCCCAGCTGACAGGGCCACTCATAGACACTATCTCTGTCTTTTGTCACGAACCACAGGTGTTCCAAGTGCCTGGAACATTAAGTCTTCTTAGTGCCAGTGCCACTCGTGATGTCTGAGATTTGCAGATTTCAGGCTTCGTGTTTTCTGAGGAAACCGAGGAGGTTGAAGTACCATGGATGTCACTGGAATTCCAGCAGACAATGTCCTGACTTGTTTTTCCATTCCTCAGGGCTTCAACTCCATCTTTGACAGGTTTGGTCTCCCGATAAGGATCAGCTGATGTTACTGATACACAGCCGATAGGCTTTACGTTATCTTAATGGAAGAGAAAAAGCGTCCAGGCAGACTTGGTGTCTGTGACTGTCTCTGTACATGTCAGATTGAGCTGTGCACGCGATGCCTGTTTGCAGTCACAGACGCTCACTCATGGTGCACTTTGAGCATCATTCTGGCCTCTCATGTTTCCTGAGTCGTGCTGCTTCAGCCCTCGTAATGTGCCCAAGGGTGAAAAGAAATGCTACATAATGCCTAATGAATCAAATGGGTTATATCATGTTCCACAATGCATAATTAACTCGCTATGCCTGTTTGAGCTCAAGCTGTTGTGTATCCACTGGAAAGTACACGCATTTGCTTTTCTTTCTCCGTATCAGATCAAGACTCCTTTAGCGCTTCTCAGTCAGAGTTTCACATCTGCACTCGAGAAACGCAGCTGTTTTAAATATGAAATTCAGCTTTCACACTTCCTCGCTGATATCCTTTTGCATTCAAAGTATCGCTCGCGGATGGTAAATGCAAGCGACAACATCATAACATCTTTTTAACAGAAACATCTTTTTACCTGCACATCCATTTTGACTAAAGTGTGATAGAGTCAAAGGGGAGCACGGTGGCTCAATGGTTAGTATTGACTACACATAGCAAGAAGGTCACTGGTTCAAGTCCTAGCTGGGTCAGTTGGCATTTCTGTGTGGAGTTTGCATGTTCTTTCCATGTTGGTGTGGGTTTAATCTGGGTGTTCCAGTTCCCCCCCCCCAGTCCAAAGTCATGCGCTATGTTGTAGGTGAATTGGATTAACTAAATTGGCCATAGTCTATGAGTGTGTGTATAGGTGTTTTGCAGTACTGGTTTGCAGCTGAAAGGGCATCCGCTGTGCAAAACATATACCGGAATATGTGGCAGTTCATTCCACTGTAGCAAATCCTGGTAAATAAGGGACTAAGTTGAATGAATGAATGAATGAATGATTATAGAAATTTTGGTAACACTTAACAATAACAGTGCTTGAAAAATGATGTACAGGTACTTATATGTAAACCTAACATTACTTCGTTATGAACTAATGATGAAGTTAAGGCATGCAATCAACAACTAACTTTAAGTACAACATGAGTCATGTGAGTTCATGTGTGAACAATGCCTACTTTAATTACCTGTTAGTACATGTTTGATAATGTATTAATAAAACACTTTTGTTTAAGCTAAATGTTACCAACATGAGCTCATGACCTGTTAATGTATCTTTATTGCCATCACTTTACTTGGAGGGGCACATTATCAATAACTCAATCTTTACTACAAAGGAACTCTTGTGTTTATACCAGGGGTGTAAAACTCAACATTGCTGCTTCAATACACTTAAGCTGCGGTCACACTGGACTTTTCTCCCCATGGACTTCCATTCATACGCACGCAAATGTGCCAGACCTGAAACTCAAGCTTGTGCGACAAGTTTCGCAGTTCGCTGCATTGAAAAGTTCATGCTTGGGGAACTCTGACCTACGAAATCACACCATGTGACTGCGTGAGACCAACTGAAGATCAAAACATGACCTCTTTGGACAGAAATTTAAAACATGGAGCAATCGCTTGCTTTCTTAATGTCTAATCAACTTGTTTAATCCCACCCCTTTTCACAACGCCTTACAACAGAATTTCACAAGGACAAACTCTAGTGTAAACGTGCCATTACCAGGAGTTTTAAAACAAGCCTGAAGGACTTAATTAGTTTGATTAGTTTTTTCAATGTAAATATGCACTAGGCAGATGTGCATGATGGTTATGAGAAGTGAAGAATGAGTTAATAGCTATGTTTCCATCCAAAAATACGAATGCACTTTATGCGCAAAACTGGATCCATCCAACGAATCACATCGGACAAAATCATCACTTCCTGATTAACTGGCGCCAAATATCAACAATAAAAACATAATTTGCTGCAGTAGGAGAAGCTGTGTCAATCTTTTTCTTCATTTAATAAATGACTTTTGCCTCAGAAGGCAATCCTGACACGCAGTGAACACGCGGTGGCGTTTGAAGGTGTCGGACACGGAGCACAGACGCTCTTGGTTCTGAAGGTCATTAATAATATAATAACACAACTACTTAAACGGTAAGGTGTTTTAAAATGACCAAAACAACATTTCAGATGTTTTATGATGTGCCCAGCCTGCTGGTTTGTCCATTTACACACATTTTTATCGTCACATGATCTCTTATAACAAAATCACATGACCTTTTTTAATGCGCTTACTGGAATTTATGTGGTAAAAGTGTTTCCATTGCAGTTTATGCGCATCTTTTTTATTAAATAAAAAGTTTATCCTACTCAGTTATGCGCATTGTTTTTTATGCGCATTTTCAAAATGTATGTTCATATGGCGTTTCCATCAACCGTTTTTTATGCACCTATCCAAAATGCGGATAAAAATAGCTGGATGGAAACATAGCTATTGATCTTGTGCCCCTCCAAGTAAAGTGATCATTGATTCATAATGAAGTAACATTTAATTTGCATATTAGTGCATTGATATTCATGTACCGTTATTATAATGTGTTACCGAAATGTCCATCCTGAATATGTGAAAATGTAACATTCACACCTATGGTTAGAAGATTCAGCCTTAATGAGACCTTATGTAACACAAATGACGAAACACAGTAGTGCATTTAGAAAAAACACATTCTTTAGTGTTAACATATTTTATGATATTTTCATTATGATTTTATCTATGTACAGCACAAAACATGTGTATTAAAATTGAGAGAAATCTATCAAAGATCGATCAACTTAGTTACGTTTTGTTCTGTAAACTTCTGATGACATTTACACCAAATAGAAAATCCATTTAGAATATTTTTCTGCTTGACATTACATAGATAGATAGATAGATAGATAGATAGATAGATAGATAGATAGATA
>CAIGQQ010032765.1:9510414-9527056 GCA_903798035.1 Danio albolineatus
GATAGATAGATAGATAGATAGATAGATAGATAGATAGATAGATAGATTGATTGATTGATTGATTGATTAAATAATAATATTCTACTAAATAAATCATCGATTCCTTCAAAATCTGCTAAATACAGAACAAGGTTTGAACACAGCACACAAGTGTCCTTTTGGTGGTGCTGGATACGAGTCACTCGACTGGCGTTTCCTTATGGGAGTGTGTTGTCTTAACATGTCAGCAAGTGTTTGGGTAGTTTTCAGGGCTGTTAGCTATTCCTCTTACAGAAGTGTAGATGCAGTACGCAGTCAGTCTTATCAGCTCACCGATCGCTTCTGCTGCTCACTGTGTCTGACTTTAATTGCCTGTCTCGCTTCAGTCTAGCCCTGCTGTTGAGAAGTGTCTTTGTGTAGGCTAAAGCAGTACAAGTGGTGCCTAGCATAGATGGATTGACTTGTCAGAAAGAGAACGGCTGATTTGTGCCTCTTGAATAGATGAATAGATCAGCTAATAGATGGACTGACTGATGCAGGAATGAAGGGCTGGATAGGAAAAAAAAACTGATGGATGTGTGGAAAACAAGGGATAAATGGGCTGCCACGTGTTTGCTCTAATAATGCTGCAACACTTTTCTGCTGGCTTCCTGCCTGTGATTAAGTGTGACATCAGCTCTGCGAATAGTGAGAATGAAATGTTAAAACGTGGTAGCACAGGTGTCTCTGAGTGATGTTTGCAAGTACTTTTCGGTGTTGTGAGGAAACACAGGCTTTAAAATAAGTTGGAGATAATGAGGGATATTGGCGAACAACCAAGGCTTCAGTGTTACCAGAGCAAAGCCCCACAGCAGCCCCTGCAGGACCAAACCAGAACTACACAAAATGCAGTCAGTAATCTGAGCGAGTCTGAGGATATCAAAACACAATGGATTAGAAAGAAGAGCTCCTTTTTAGCTCATTTTAGTGATTTTGTTTGTAAATAGGTACATTTTATTTCAAGCAAACCTATTCACATATGTTCATTTAGCTTTTATACTGTCACATCTTGGTGATCGAGAACAAATTGTGTGGCATGAGAGGGAGTTGATGGGTCGCTTGTAGATCATTTAATGACAGAAACTGTGATTCTCTATATGCCACCTGTAGGCCCTGGCCTTCATTTAAAGAGCTGATCGCTTTTTTATTTAGTATGAAACAGTCAGGGACATCAAATTCAAGGTGAGTGCAGGATTGGAGAGAATACTATTTGTGTCTAATTACCTTTTATTAAATCTTCGTTTGCTCAGTTATTATTAACCATACTAACTACAATATTGTGAATATTCATTCATTCATTCATTTTCTTTTCGGCTTAGTCCCTTTATTAATCCGGGGTCGCCACAGCGGAATGAACCGCCAACTTATCCAGCATTTGTTTTACGCAGCGGATGCCCTTCCAGACACAACCCATCTCTGGGAAACACATCCATACATTCTCATTCACACACATACACTACGGACAATTTAGCTTACCCAATTCACCTGTACCTCATGTCTTTGGACTGTGGGGGAAACCGGAGCACCCGGAGGAAACCCACGCAACCACGGGGAGAACATGCAAACTCCACACAGAAATGCCAACTGGCCCAGCCAGGGATCGAACCAGCGACCTTCTTGCTGTGAGGCGAACGTGCTAACCACTCGGCCACCGTGGCGCCTATTGTGAATATATATACTGTAAAAAATTAACTATATTTTTGTGAGAGTGTGTTCCTTGTAGAGATGCACGAATGGTGGTTATATCCATGGGTGCTGCGGATAATCCGCGGGTCGGGTAATAAAAAAATACATAATGATAAATTGCGAGTGGGTCGCAGGTTTTTAACACATTTTTCATCTGGCAAACGGCCCTAATTTGCAGGCTAATTAAAAAAAATAAGCACGTAGTGGAGGTCAATTTGTTAAAGCAGAAATGGAGACACAAGTGATTCGAGAGGACGTAAAAAAAAGGAAGAATTAAAAACAAAACAAAAGGAAGGAAAGGAAAGGAAAGAAAAGTGCCGTGTGGGAGCATTTTAGCAAAGTGGTTAACGAGGATGAATCAAGTGCTGGGTATGTAATATGCAATGGCTGTGAAGCGTTTTATGTATACAAGACTGGTACTTCAAATATGAAACATCATGTGTGTGATAATTGAAAGGCTGGTCAGACAAGAACTTTAAGTTCTTACATTCGTCATGACCTCAAAAAATACCACTGGAAGTTAATTCTAGTCTCGTGGATGCATGTGTGGACCTGTGCTGCCTTGATATACAGTACGCCCCTTCCATGTTGTCTCTGGCAAGGGATGTGCAGATTAGCTCACTGAATCTGCTGTTAATAATGAACAACCCATGCTGACCTATCATCATGCTTAAAACAAAGAATTAGAATTATTAAAGTGACGATCGGGTGCGGGTCGAGTGTGGATATTTATATCAGTTAAAATTATGTATCCGGGCAGGTGGATGATTAGTATGAAGCCACGGATTCAGGTGACATTTCAGCCGATCCGTGCATCTCTAGTTCCTTGACCTCTAATAAATATGATACTAAAACCACCAGTAGGTGGCAGCAAGTCTCTCACTTAATTAATGGTTCAATATCACATTTATTCAAATGATTCATTCAAAAATGCTGGTTCATTTAGAAGTGAAGAGCTGTTGAATCATTAACTCATATGGTTCCTTCAAAAATAGATTAATTCATTAAAGTAAAACACAGTAGTGTTGCACTAAGATGCACACATTTCTGCTTTATTTTAAATTGTAACTATTTGTGATGGTGAACAGAACAAAAAATAGACAACTGATGAATTGAATTTCAGATGAACAGAAAATGCATATAAATAATTTAGATTTCCTTATTAAAGTGAATTATTCTTTAGAAACAAATTTAGAAAGATGAGTTATTAATTATGTCTTCAAGTCGGTAGAATTTAATTATTCTAACTTCCCCGCTAAAGTAGATGGTAAACATGTTTGTTAGCTACATAGAAATTATTGGCATTTTTGCACAGATGACACCCGCTGAGTGAACTGACTTGACTAAAAGATACTTAAGAGCCAAAGTGTGTAGCGTTATTCTGTTTATTGGGTGAAGACATTCGTCAGCCTCCACCCTGAGTGTTTGTGTATCTGGCCTCTGTTGGGAGGCTCATTGCATTAGATTACTTTCGAACACATGCTGTCTGGCCTTATGGCCGTCACTTGCATGTTTCTTCATCTCTGTGGTCTTTCTGCTGCTCTCTATGTCTGGCTGGCTATTTCTTTTCACGTTAACCACTTGTCATCGTCATCTACCAGCTCACAGCTGTGACCCATGATTTGCTAGGTAGTTGCAGGTGGTGTTTACGATTAAG
This sequence comes from Danio albolineatus, assembly GCA_903798035.1. Classification (NCBI taxonomy): domain Eukaryota; kingdom Metazoa; phylum Chordata; class Actinopteri; order Cypriniformes; family Danionidae; genus Danio; species Danio albolineatus. Next base: position 9,513,776 of record CAIGQQ010032765.1, read on the forward strand.
AGGATAGGACATTCTCATTTAAAAGATCTGATTGGACGAAAATCTGTAGTGCAGGATGAGTCGTCGTTATTTTATAGTTCTGTCTTGCTGCGTATCATAGCTTTTCAAGTGCAAGAATGCCTTTTTGAACACAATATTAGACACTCTGGGACTGTGGTGTACTTTGGGTAATCCAGCTGTCCGCAAACAAAAGAATGGGCTTGTTTAGTAACATTTTTTTTTTAAAGCTACCTGTAAAAAAAGATCAAACTCTTTCTCCAGTGAATCATGGAGGCTGTGTTGTATCTAACGTCAGGCTTTTCAGCTATTACAAGGTCTTTTCATTCATCTTAATGCTGCTTCAGTCGTAGCCATCTGACCTGTGAGTGAAAAGCTTTTTTTTGTCCTCTTTGCTTTTCTATCTTTCTTTTTTCTGTCATGTCTGTAGTATCTGTGTGCTCTTTTAACTGTTAGTGTGTCGCTCACTCATTACTCGCCTTCAATTTACTTCAATTAACTTTCATAATCACCAGCTACTGTATTTTTCCTCTGAGATGAAGTGCTAATGCACTCTTTCTCCTCAAGGGGTAAAGTTAAAAGGACTGAACTGCAGGGGCTCAGCAAAACAGGCACTTTTCAGGGCATGCTGGGGGCTGCCTGGGGCTGGGCAGCCTTTCTCACTGTTGCATCATGCCAGGCCAAAAAAGATTGATTGAACACTTAAAGCTGTAGAAATGGCACGAAAGGAAAGGGGTTTAAAAGCTACTAATATCCGTTTCACTCTCTCATTCGCTCCGTGCTTATTTTGAGATCATCTCTTTGCTTTGCTCTTCTGAGATTTCATTTGTTTTTTTCTATTCTGGTATCCCGGTTGTGTTTTATTCTCGCCCGGTCTTTGCTTACGCCCTCCATCTCAGGTGCGCTAATAGTGGAATATTTTTATCAAAGAGAGCTCAAGTCACATTTGCCCTTGGTTGAATTTGGAAGTTTTGGGGGAAAATAATGTACTTTCAGTAACTGCTCAGTGGCATTAGGTTACACACTCAAACCCTTGAAATTCATTCATTTGTTCATTTTGTTTTCGGCTTAGTCCCTTTATTAATCAGAGGTCGCCACAATAGAATGAATCGCCAACTTATCCAGCATGAGTTTTACACAGCGTATGCCCTTCCAACTGCAACCCAACACTGGGAAACACCCATACACTCTCATTCACACTCATACACTACGGCTAATTTAGCGCACCTATAGCACACGTCTTTGGACTGTGAGGGAAACCGGAGCACTCTGAGGAAACCCACGCAAACAAGGGGAGAACATGCAAAACTCCACACAGAAATGCCAACTGACCCAGTCGGGACTCGAACCAGCGACCTTCTTGCTGTGAAGCGATTGTGCTACCCAAAGTGCCACCATGTCGCACCACCCTTGAAATGCTCAAACAAATATCTTTTTTGTTATATACCCAGATGTTTTTTTACCAATATAATCAAGCGCATATATGAAAGTTTCATTAGTTTGTGAATGAGTCACATCGGTCCATCCATCAATTCTTTTTAACAGTACATATACCAAGGGTGTAGGTTAGCTCTTGACATTGGTAGGGACGGGTGAATGTTGTTGTTGTTTTTATGCTGCTATTAATTATATATCTGCAGCTTAATTTTATACAATTAATGCTATTAAAATATATTATTAATTAATCGCCTCTTCATACAATTTATTAGGTTGAATTAAATAATGTAATATTAATAGAATGTTTATTAACTAATTAAGAGAGTTTAATAAAGACTTCGTATAGGCTATTAATAAAAGATGGAGCAGAGGCCGTAGTTTTTCTGACAAATTGTTTCAAATTAAATTTGACATGCTACTCTGAGAGATTAGAAGAACTGGCAGAGATCATATTTATACTTTTACATTTAGCTGTTGATTCTGCAGTTAGTTTTCAGGGCATATTCTCAGACTATATCAAGCTGCTTTTTGACTAGCATAGATGGATTGACTTGTCAGAAAGAGACCTCACACACCTTATTCTTGCATGGGAAATTCCCCTGCGCAGTTTTGGAGCTGTTACATATGAACGCAGCTACAGCCTCTCACATGACAGCAGGGAAGGACACTGCCAGTCACAATGTTCATATGTGTTTGGGGGTGGTGCGACTTGAGGAGAGAATGATTTAACCCTTTCTGCGTGTCTAGGTTGGTATTGACAGTGCGATTTTTTTATTTTAATTTTTTTAAAAAATTTATTTATAATTTTTTTGTTTTTTTTTTGTTTTTTTGAGTGAATTAAATTCTTGGTGGGGACATTTCAATAGTTGGTGGATGTTGGTGGAGACGTGTCCCCTCCGTCCACGCTAAAGCCTGGTTTATACTTCTCCGTCTAGTGATCGGCGTGACCCAGGTCGTGCATTTATACTTCTGCACGCTGTTTGTGTTGCTCTGCAGTAACACTTTTGATACTTATGTTCCTCTGTGTCGTGTTTCTTCGTGGGTGTTTTGTTTTTTCTGAATGCTACCCTAATGTTAAGTAGCTTAAACCCGCTCGTTTTGAGGCGGAAACCGGCGGACGTGCAACAATTTTAATCATTAGGTAAACACAAAGTAAAACTTTTCATCTAGAGCTTCATGGTACTCGACACTTAAACACTCACAGCTCTCACCCCCCGCCCACACTCGTCAAAGCTACAAAGCCGACCAATCACAGAGCTTGCCCTATGTGTCGTTCCTTTTGAGGTGCGCGTTGGCGGCGCATGGGCTTGACACAGAAGTATAAATCAGTCTTAAGTCTACGCCCCTGACAAATACAGCAATGAATTATAGTTGCAGTTCTTACAGTTGTACCACTGACTTTTTTTAAACGTTAATCCCCTCGTTAATTGCCCTCGAGTGAGTGACTGTGTTATTTATTCAACTCGTTTTTTAAAAACACTGTGTGAGGTATTTTTGCTTTGACTGTTTTTGCTTGACCAACCAAAGTAATTCCAAATTAATTTAAAAAACCTAGCAGGCTGGAGTGACTCATCAAAAACCAACAGAAGTCATTATACTCAATAGTACATCTGATGCAGTCATAAATTTAAATCTTTATTTATTTGCTTACAATACTTTTTCAAGTAGCTTTAGAGTATTCACATGTCCAATCAAGGCAACTTTAAGAGTCATTCACAAAACTCAATTCTGCATGCTTTTCCATTTATTAAAAAAAAAATTGTTTATTGAATTAATCAATTAATTTGTTTGTTTGTTTGTTTGTTTGTTGGGCATCACGGTGACTCAGTGGTTAGCACTGTTGCCTCACAGCAAGAAGTTTGCTGGTTGAGTACCGGCTGGTTCAGTTGGAATTTCTGTGTGGAGTTTGCATGTTCTCCACATGTTCGTGTGGGTTTCCTCTGGGTGCTCTGGTTTCCCCCACAGTCCAAAGACATGTGCTATAGGTGAATTAAATAAACTAAATTGGCTGCATAGTCTATGTTTGTAAATGAGTGTGTATGGTTGTTTCCCAGTACTGGGATGCAGCTGGAAGGGCATCCTCTGTGGCAACTCCTGATGAATATAGGGACTAAACCGAATGAATGTTTGTTTGTTTGTTATTGTTATATAAATATGCACTGCACAATATAATGAAAGCCTCACCCAGTATATCCACAGTGTACTCAGCATTAATCGTAGCTATTCATTTATACATTATTTTATGCACATTTTAGGATATCACATAAAAAAAATGCTTGTAGATATATAGTTTGTAAGTAATGTAATGTAATAATGTAAAGTTAAACCCAGCTTTTTGTCTTCCTGTCGGAGCATGGTAGGGAGGTTGTTGTCTGGTTATTATTTTAGTTTTTTCCTCTATTGTTTGTAGGGAGGTATGTTTTCTGTATTTTATTTTCTTATCTACTTTCCAGGGAAGTTTTCTCTAATTTAGTTAGTTTGTATTTTGTCATTTATTTTGGCTTTGACCACTCACAACGTTATTTTGTTCCTTTTATTCTGTAAACAAAAATGTCTTTTTGATTCTTAGTGTTTATTTGTTGGTTTGTAATACCTTGGGGAGAGAGGGCGCGGGGGCACCAGGGATTATGTTTTTAATCTCTGTTATTTTGTTACATTTTTGGATTAATTTATTTTTGATTGAAGATTTTTAATTTAATTCTCAACATTATCCAAAAATGAAAATTTACTATTTACTCAGCCTCAGGTACAAACCATTATACGTTTCTTTAAACGTATTTTCTTTAAAAATCTTGACACAACTAGTAGACTAACCACATTGTAAAATATCTGAAATGTTGTTTTGATCATTCTAAAATCTCTTAGCCAAAGTCTGTCATCCAAGTGGTTCAGTGTCATTGTGTCTTTAGTGTCTGCGCTCCTAACAAAGCGGCCTAACACATTTTGCCCCTGCATTCTTTGCATTTTGTCTTTGTCAGAATTCTTCTGAATTTGTTTTATAAGAAAAAAGGCCCAGAGTTGCTTCTTCTACCACAGCCACAACAATTTAAATTTTTCCTTTTGATATTTGGTGCCAGTTTGTCTGGTAGTGATGATTTTGTTCTCTTTTATTCTCTGGATGGAAACTGTGCTTTATTCACAGATGTTTTATAGAATACTCCAGGTTTGTGTGCAAAGTCTAATTCACATCTTTGAATGAAAACACAGCCAGTGACATCATTCATATTGCATATGACATACATGACAATCCAAACAACGATGCAAATGATGAAATACAGAACATATGCGCAGAGATGGTGTTTCTTTACACAATGACATTGTCAACTACTTGCCTGCATGGCATGCAGCATTTTTTATTAATAATTTTTCTTTAAAGATTTATATGAATGGGGATATTTGAATAAACAGATGACAAAGGAAAACACATAATTTTGTTGTAAAATTACTCCTGTAGTAGCAGAGTTGTCTTGACTTGCTCTGAAAATTGTAAATTGGTTAAATTATATTTGTATTACTATTACAATACAAACGGTGTGTCCATCCATGCCTTTCATTGTCTTTTTTGCTGTATTCCATTCATTACCATCCATCCAGCATAATCATCTCCTGTAGACTGAGGGTTTTTTCTCCCAATTCACCCCCTCTCTCTGGATCTCTTGCCAGTGTTGGCTCGGTCTTTTCTCATCCTGCATAATATTGCTTCTCAGCCGATAAAACAGCGAGTACAAATCCTGCTCCAGAATCGATGGGCACAGTTATTCCTGTGACCCCTGCCAACCATCTGGCCAGCAGCCACACAGTCGCTCAGCAGCCCTGACTGTACCTGCCTCTCCGGGGGCCTGACAGAGCCTGCCTGCTGAACCAGACACTGTGTGTCCAGGTGGATGAATGTGTGTGCTCCGGTCACACGCTTCCAAAATACTCGCGTGAGGTTTGGAACAGCTTCATTTTCCACCAGGCCACCCGTGAATTGAAACTACCGGCTTCTTGTGAAATCAAGCTTTTAAAGTGGGCTTTAAAAAGACTGACTGAAATATTTGAGAAGAATTTTGGTGCACTGAAGTGTGATATAAAATGTGAATAGATAAATCTGAGTAAGTAGTTAGATCATTTGTATTAGCCAATATTAGTAGGGCATTAAGCCATATTTAAACTTAGTTTGAAGTTTATTTATACAAGAACAGCAGTTGGGAGCCTTAAACTAAAAACTAAAATGTTGTAAATGCAAAGGAGCAGTTATCCTTTATTCTCCCTACAAATATTACATTATCATCCAATTATCTTGTCCTTCTCTTATTTAAGTTGGCACTTCATTTTCATGCTCTCCATACATTTTGTTGAGTAACCAAGTAACTTTGCAACTTATACACTAGCAGTCAACTAGTCATGCAGAAATCTCTAATTTAACATTATTAAAGCAAGTAATTGTGTGGCCAATATAAAAAAAAGATTTGTTTTTAAATTACCATCAACAATATTTCACCACCAATATTTTCAACAGTTTTATGTTTCAGTTTTTGTTTGTTTTTTGTTTAGCCCTGTTACACATTCCTAGATTGTACAAAGACTCCCATTATAATCTTCAAACCTAATTTTCATATTGACAATATCACCTGCTACAGCCAAACATCCTAAAACCACAGATTTGTAAACGTTTTGTGATATGTTCCTGCCAGTTTTCTTGGACTGTAATAATCTTGTTTCCGGCTGTTTTGGGAACGTGGGCAGTGTGTTTGGCAGGCTGTATTTCGGCCCTCTGAGCTCACATTAGCTTCATTCACATTCAGATCACATAATTCTTATTCTTTGCTGTGAGCTCATCTAAAATCCTCAAAAAAAGCAGCACTAAAACATCACAATTAAGCTGTAAGAAATATGTAGGTCAGTTTCATGCTTAATTATTAGTCTTATACATTACATCATGCTCTTAAAGAAAGACTCGTTTGTTCCCATTTCATACTGTGCTTACATAAAATGTGATATTTATTTTTATGCTGTTTTTTATTTCTGAAACCTATTGTTAATTTAACATAGTGTCTTACTATTTCTTTTTTATTAATTGTGATGTATTTGCATTTATTATATTTTATTCAAAGCAAATAACTCAACGTTATGCTATACTATAAACCTATACTTGCTTGTATCTACAGTAAGTGTTCTATGTTACTAATACTTATTTCAAGAGTTCACACTTAGATATTGTTTGACAAATGTTAGCAGGTTTAGCATGCTGTCCCGGGAGAGAACCCTGAGCTCGGAGATGGTTGAGCCCAGGGCTTTCGCCTGGTAGAATGAGCATGTAGCGGGGAGTGCAAGATCAGGTAGTTCTCGAGGGCTCCCTGTGGTAAAGAGAGAAGGGGTGGATGGGGGTTTCTTCAGAAAACGAATATAAGGGAGTGTTATTTGCTGGGTTACTTATAGTGGGATAGAATTAATCTGATTGGCTGTCTAATGATTGTAGATGAGAGACCAGCTGAGGTCAATCATTATCACGTGCTTCTCTCGAAATTAGTTTGTGAAACTTCACTAAATAACTTTGCTAATTCTGCATCTCCTTTATCTTCAAAACGTCCTAATGGTTAAAATCTCTTCTTCTTTTTTCAGTGCAACAATGATTATGTTCCTGTGTGTGGCTCCAACAATGAAAACTACGAAAATGAGTGTTTTCTTCGGAGAGACGCCTGCAAACAGCAGACTGAGATCCTGGTGGTGTCTGAAGGATCCTGTCCAGCCGGTATGTGCATTCGCATGTCCCATGAGTCTGCGTTGTCTAATCCACAGCCTAAGCATTTGCCCTAAAAATGTTTAACTGTGAGATTGCAGTTATCAGACGCGATCAGGCCTAAAAACTTCAGTCAAACAAAACCTATAAAACCTTAAACAGACTAGAATCATGTATTACTGCTTTGTGTAAAGCATTTGATGCATTTTAAAGCGTAGCAAAAAACGCATTCAGTGCCCTTATATCATGTTGTATTGTGAGTTTGGTGTGAAAACAAAATGCATGTCAGGAATACTGATGATCCTATATGGTATTTAAACATATATTGTAGAGTCATAAACATGTAAAAACACATTTTTACACTCTGAGGTGGAATGTGCATAAAAATATGATTCTGTTTTCACCTGGGGTCCGTTCCTCATGCATGGATTACTCAATTAGCTGGATTTGGTTATTGATGATTTGACACGGTCCAGGATTGTTTCGTTCTTCAAAACTCATCCGAGAGTTGTTGTCATAGCAACAGTTCTCGAAGCTCAAATCTGCTTGGGAGCAGGCTAATTTCACATAAACAGGATTAGAGTGGGTCATTTCAAGCAAAGGTAATACCGAATGCTGATATTTTCTTACAGTAGTAACCTAGAGGCTATATCCACTTGGGAAAATAGTGAAATATTTTTTTTATTATATATACATTTATCATTTATAATAATTAATAATATTTCATATTTAATAATTAATAATTTTTATATATATATATATATATATATATATATATATATATATATATATATATATATATATATATATTTAAAATTATGTAAATAAATAAAACTTATGCAATCTGCACTCCCCAAGGGGATCAAAGAGAGCATTATTAATTATTAACAATGAACATTCATTCATTTTCTTGTCAGCTTAGTCCCTATATTAATCCGGGATCGCCACAGCGGAATGAACTGCCAACTTATCCAGCATGTTTTATACGCAACGGATGCCCTTCCAGCTGCAACCCATCTCTAGAAAAAATCCATACACACTCATTTACAATTATACACTACGGACAATTTAGCTTACCCAATTCACCTGTACCACATGTCTTTGGACTTGTGGGGGAAACCGGAGCACCCGGAGGAAGCAACCATGGGGAGAACATGCAAACTCATCACAGAAATGCCAGCTGACCCAGCCGGGGCTCGAACCACCGACCTTCTTGTTGTGAGGCGAATGTGCTACTCACTACGCCACTGTGGCGTTCGTTTTCGATACAAACATGTATTATTTTAAGGTACCGACCCAGCTTTAATACCATTTCTGTATGTTAATAGACATGCACAATATTCTACAGTTTTTTTGTTTGTTTGTAAGTTTGTTTTTTATGAGGGAATAATAATGTATGCAGTCATGAACATGTTTTGACAGCTAATATGACGATTGTTTGATGCTTCGCAAAAGTTGCGAACACCTTTAATTTCAATTCCTTATGCCAATTAAGAAACTTAAATAGGCCTAGCCTACTAGAATAAAGAAAATCCGATCTAGAATGTAAAACTAAATAAATTGCTAACTTGACACATGAAAGTGTAAAGCCTGCAGCCCACAACAAAGGTGAAAAGTTATTGTGTATCTTATTTAACAAGTTGTTTATTATAAATTGTAAGTAATTTTGCTCACATGGATAGGTGAAAATTATTCAGATGATGTCATTACGCTGCTGTGCTGTCAGCCAATCGCTGCATTGCTGATCGTGATGTCAAGGATTGATAGATCTGTCCTTCACAACACACGCAGCGATATCAGATCAGTTCATCCAGACATTTCAGAATCAGAATCAGAATCAGTTTTATTGCCAAGTGTGCTTCACACACATAAGGAATTTGCTTTGGCTACAGAAGCTTCCAGTGTACATAAAGTGACAAGTGACAACACAAAATAAATATGAAAAAAAAGAAGACAATAGACATTAAACAGAGATGCAGTCAGTCCAACGATCTGGATCTGTGTGCAAAAGCGTAAGTATTGCATTGTATATTGTTATAAGGTGCTGTGTACAAGTGCGCATGAGAGAGTATTGCACGTTTATTGCACAATAGGAAAAATATTAACTGTTCATGAGGTAGATGGTCTGAGGAAAGAAACTTTTCCTGTGTCTGGCAGTTTTTGTGCTCGGTGCTCTGTAGCGCCGGCCAGACGGTAACAGTTCAAACAGGAAGTGTGCTGGGTGCGAGGCGTCCAGGGTGATTTTGCGAGCCCTTTTAGTAACTGTGGAAGAGTACAGTTCTTGAAGTGTAGGAAGGGTAATGCCAGTGCCATTTCAATCTGATTCGCGAATTTGTTTGAAGAACCAAATTAGCCAGAGATCAGTTATCAAGATCAAAAGATCCAGAATCTGTCAAATCATCTCAGATCATTTAAGCAAGGTGCGAAGAACGGACCCCTGGTGCTATGTCATTGATCTGATCAGCTAAGCTAAGATGCATTACATATGCTTTAATCTTAATAAGTAACCAAATGTTACAAAGACTTCTTTGTTCCTGGAAATGATTTTTCACAAAACATTTCACTTTTTCCTTTTATATACCGTTCATGATTATGAATGAGCATTGCCTGTTTATGGCGAATCAAGGGCCAGATGATTGGATAGAAAGTGTGTTCTACGGTCAGTAAGACGGTGTATTGCAGAGGGTAAAGCAGATGTTTGGTGCTCTGGGAGTTGCTGAGTCAGACTCCATTAAACAGTGCCTAAACACACTGAAACCTCTAAAAATGATCTCCAGGGAGGGGAGAGAGTGTGGGAGGCCAGTATTTGTGCTTATGGAGCATCCAGAGAATGAAATGTTCATCTCTCGCCGTGTGCGTTTGCTCGCGTGTGTGCAGGTAAAGTCATAATTCAATCCCAGCAGGAGGTTGGTCCTCATCTATGCCTGGATGTGTGTGAGCATGTACTTGTCTGTAGGTGTTCTGGAAGGTAAAAGCTAATTTACTGAAACAAGCCACTGAAGACAAGAAAAGTGTTTGTCTTTGTCTCTGGGATGCTTGAATGGCGCCACAGAATCATCGCTCTGTCTCTAAACACTTCCCTGTCATGCTTTGATTTTATTTCACTCTTTATGTTCATGCATTGAGTGTACAGCACACCTTTGGGATATGACTCTGAAAACAAAGCTAAAATTACCAACAATCGCTTGATTACATGAATCTGCCAACAATGTAATGTGCTGCAGCTTCAAGGTGATATGAACATTAGAGGCAGTAAAACGCCAACCTATTTTACACAAATATGATTATGGAAAGATTAGTGATTAGTAAAGGCCTACAAAATACTACATAAAGATCTTTAACGATGAACATGATGTGTCAAACATCTCTAGATGCATGACATTTTTGACATTGAAAGCTTTTTTTAAAAAATTTATTTCATTGTTTCAATTGATTAGAGATGCTCAAAACTAAACATTTAATCAAATATGAAAATAGAATCTGAATAAAATTAAATGAGAAATAGAAATAGCAAAATAAAACTGATTTTATAGGACACTTGTTTACTTGGTAGCTCACCTGATGCAACTCACAACTTGTTATGTGGACCTTCAAAACATGGTAGCCATCTAAATTCATAGTTGGGTGAAACTTTGGACGATTAGGGCTACTGGTTTCCCCGCATTCTTCAGAAGATCTTCTTTTGTGTTAACTAGAGGACAGAAACTCAAGCAGGAGGATGTGATGTGAACATGCTACTCACTACGCCACCGTGGCGCCTCATTTTTACACAGTAAGAAACAATTAGGTCACTTTACTTTGATAAAAAAAGTGAGTAAACCCCATCGCTTTTAAAGAGATTGCTTGATTTTAGTTAAAGTAAGCAAACTTGCTGCCTTAATATTAGGTAAATGACCCGTGTGCATAATTATAAATATTTACTGTAAGTCAACTTAATGCAAGTTAAGTCAACTTAACAGTTCCAAGTTTAAATGGGTTTGTTTACTTCTTAAGTAAAGTCAACTTGAAACTTGCAACAGGTTTTTACCATGTACTGTAGGTGAACTGTCCCTTTAAACTCTTAGTACCATTTCTGAGCTGCCCGTCCTCTTTTGGTGGATGTTATATCTGGAAAGTGAAGGATATGCATATTCTAGATTTAGCAGAAACGTATACAGTCACATATTATTAATAAACCTGGTTGAAAATTACTGGTGACACTTTATTTCGATGGTCCACTTGAGTATTAGTAGACTGTCTACTTAACATCTGTTGATACTGACATTCAACAGACATTTAACTGACTATAAGATACTTTGCAAGTACACGTCAACTTACGCTAACCCTACCCCTAACCCCAACCTAACAGTCTACTTATAATCTAATGAGAATTAGTTGCAATGTAACTTATATTCAACAAACGGACCATCAAAATAATAAAGTGTGACCAAATTACTTGCCAAAATGCCTCAAAAACACTTTTGAATATATTTCAATAGTTTGATACTATGAAGTTCACAAACCCAGCAAATAGTGTCTTCGAGGTGCCTCTAAATGCCAGGTACCTCGTAAGCTTTTCTTCATTTTCTTTGTTTCCTTGGCAATTTCATTATCTAATTAAAAAAACATATGTCTGTTTTTGCAGAGAACAGTCCCCATGACAACAGTTTATTAGCATTTCATTATTCTGTCTGCAAATATATGAACTATGAAGGTGGTACTTCGAGGCTGAGTTTCTCAGGTGAAATGTCCTAGGAAATTATGTGCCGGTCAGGGATAAACAAATGTTTATTATAGTTGTCTATAGCCGTATATTTTTACACCAAGGCTTCTCACCAAGGCTGTATGTTTTATACATTTATGTGAAATATTATAGTTTCAAAAAAGTGTTTTATGTCTGGATAATTTCAAAATATAAATTATCATGTGATGGCAAGCCTGAACATTGTGGATAGTTTCTCAAGTGTCCAGTGTCACATGATCCTTCATAATTCAGTATGTTGATTTACTGCTCAAGAAATGTTTACTATTTTTGTCAGTGTTGAAAAAATATTAATTAGTAGACATTATTTAAAGTATGGTAGAACATTCCCGGGTCCTCCAGTTTCCTCCCACAGTCTAAAACATGAGACATAAGTAAACTGACTAAAACAAATCAGCACCATATCCAAATTCAACAAGCAGCATACCCTCATAGCAATTTATAAGCAGCAGGAGGGCAGGGGGTTTTTGAGATCTACCTGAGCTCAAACTCCCCTCTCGCCCTGCAAATGGGAGGGAGCCCCGGGCTTGAGGATCTTATAGCTAAGTGTGAACTCTTGAAATGAATATGTACAGTACTGTATGTGTCACCTATCTCTATGACTTTTTGACAAAGCCGGTTCAGCTCGAAACTACAGTATAAAGCGTAAAACTATAAGTTATCTTTGTCAGACGTGTGTGAGTTTGTTCAGAGCTTATAATTCAAACCTGATGCTTTTAACAGCTTAAAAAACTCCTCAGCAGTTTCATTCTGACTATGTTCAATTTAAGCGTAATGCTACATTTTACACACATCATTATGTGAAGGATTAAATTATGTGGTTGATCAAAAATGTAATTTACCTGAAACCCCGCTGAACGATTTCTATCTAAAAGAGCTTGAAGTCAGACCCAGAGCCCAATGAGATTTTCACACTTTCAGAAAAGAGATGGAGAAATGGACGGATGTTTCTCCCAGCTCATCTAACTCTTTGACACTGATTTCCTCTCCACTAATTCCCTGGCAAATGATCCAGCAGCTGACAGATGACCTGCAGAGAGGAGTGAAGTGTATTTTCTTTATTTCTCCAAGGCTGGCTGCAGATCGCCTCCTCTGTCTTCATTCATACATCAATATCAGAACTGAAAGTGAGCACCTTCATGCACCAGGAAATAGAACATTGATTTCAATAACCGGGGAAGTATTAAAGGCGTCTTATCACATCATATTCAATTTTTTTGAGTTTTGTCATTACTTTCTCATGGATATTTTCCAGTCTCCTAGAACTTAAAGCATTCTTCTCATTTTTGTAGATTCATATCATGCTGCAATTGCTTTGTTTTTGAAAGAAGTCCTTCTATTTTATTTTATTTTATTTTATTTTATTTTATTTTATTTTATTTTA
>CAIGQQ010032765.1:9535613-9565625 GCA_903798035.1 Danio albolineatus
TATTATTATTATTATTATTATTATTATTATTATTATTATTATTATTAATATTATTATTATTATTATTATTATTATTATTGTTAAAAACATTGGGTTGTCAGACCGACAAAAACCCATTCCAGTCATATATTTTATTAATTTATATAAATAACAGTTCATAGAAGCTTTCAAGCATATTTAGAATAAAAATCATTTGATTGCATATTGGCAGCATGGTGGCGCAGTGGGTAGCGCTTTCGCCTCACTGCAGGAAGGTCGCTGATTTGAGCCTCAGCTGGTTAGTTGGCATTTCTGTGTGGAGTTTGCATGTTCTCCCTGTGTTCGCATGGGTTTCTTCCAGGTGCTCCGGTTTCCAAAGTCTAAAGACATGTGCTATAGGTGAATTGGGTGAGTGTATCTGTGTGAATGAGTGTGTATGGATGTTTTCTCTGTGATGGGTTGCAGCTGGAAGGCTGGTTGGCAGTACATTCCGCTGTGGTGACCCCTGTTTAATAAAGGGACTAAGCTGAAAAGAAAATGAAGGAATGAATGAATGAATGATTGCATATTAAAAGATTCTTTTTATAGATCACAGTGCACCAAAGTGTACCACAGTGCAATACTAAGTACTAAATAAAATAAAAAAGAATATATTTACTAATATATTTGATAGGATAATTGTGACCACAGTGCTATTTTTTATAATAATATTTGTTTAAATCTGTATTTATTTAAAATATAATCCCTTAGTTACATTATAAATATAAATCTTTTACTGATATTATAACTGAAATAATGGTAAAATAATCTTTTACTATCTTTTTTATCTTTTGATTGTGTCTTTGCTGAATAAATATACTGATTTTGCTGACACCAAACTTCCAGTTCAGTAGCTATATAAAAAACAATGGCCTTTTTGTCTTTATACTGCACTGATTCTTTTCTTGCACAGTTTTTATTGCTGCATTTACATTTTAAATCTGTGGCACCAAAAGTTTGAAAAGCCCCATTTTAGAAAACTGCTCTTGTTCAAATTGTGCTTATGAAGGACTTAATTCATCCTGAACTTCTCATTTACCAGGCATACCAATTAGGCATGTGTAGATATTTGTTAGAAAGATGGCTTTTGTGTCAGTAGTTGACAGCAAATAGCTCTCAGCAGACCGAAACAATAGAGGCAGTGAGGATGGAGAAGACAAGATGATGAGGGGAGAGGAGAAAAATATGTATAGAGAGACAAAAGAAGAGTGATAAGCGACCAGAGAATGTTCACATCGATAAAAAAAAGAGTGGCGAAAGGAACGGAGGGGGGAAGAGAAATGGAAGGCTGATAAAGGAAAAGATAAGTAAAGAGGAGGAAGAGAAAGATGAGGGTGATAAAGACTAGGCTAAGGGAAGGGAGAAATGATTGCAGTTTATGGATGAGCAGAAAGAGGGTGAGAGAGAAGGGCATTTAGGTAAGCACAGCGCCGTCGCTGTGATAAAAATCAAATGTATTTCAATGGCTGCAGGTAAATCATTGGCTTTCCTACTGGCCATAGAGGTTGCTGCTGGTCACTTGTGGTGAAGCGCAGAGAGAGAGAAACCGCTCCGGCTGTTCAAGCTCCACCAGCTCTGCTTAACAGCATCTATATACCAGAAGCCAAATTCAGAGTAAAACTGCTGACATTCTTGACTAAAGGGGGTCACACACCGGACGTGCCATAATGTACCATGACTTTTAGAATTGCAAACGGTCTTCTATGAGGATACACATACTGGTGCCGCCATTCAACATTGCTTGCTTTGCCTAGTAACACATAGACAACCATGTATAGACGGTGGTGTGTCTAGTGTGACCCACTTAATGCATTGTAGAGACACAGATGATCACTGTGTTTGATTCTGTTTTTTATCTGAACATATAATATGCATACACATGAGGTCGTCGTTTGCACATCATCACCTGTTTGTTGTTTTTACAGTGACTCAGTAACTCTTTCTATTTCAAACACACACACTTTGAAAACGTCTTTTAATATTAAGCATTTTCAGGACTCAGATTGTCATTGTCTTGTTGTGTAGCGATACTAATGTCCCAAAACAAGCAATGATGAATAAATGTGCAGAATTACAGGGGACATACCGGATTATTCGGTAACACTTTATTTTGATGGTCCCTATTGCACATTTGCATTGCAACTACATGCCAATTACTTCTCATTTGAGAATAAGTAGACTTTCAGCTTAATATATGCTGACACTGCTCCTTCAACAGGCATTTAACTGACTATAAGAAACTTTGCAAGTACATGTTCACTTGTACTAACCCTAACCCCAACCTACAGTTACAGTCTACTTGTAATCTGTTGAGAATTAGTTGGCATGTACAGTAGATGCAATCCGTTCAACAAAATGCATTAGAGGGACCATTAAAATAAATGATGCCGATTATTCTTATCAATTTTGATGTTTATTTTGTCTTGATGTGTGTTTGCAAATAAAATTAGTACAAAAATGTATCAATTTGACCTTATAACAGGTAGAAATGTGTGACCGTAAACATTTTCAGGATAAAACTAGCAGTCAGAAAAGCATCTTACAACCACATTCAGAGGACACTGGGACTCTGTTCATTGTTCAAACACCTTATAAAATGAATTTTGCATTACAGGTCTATTGGGGTAAAAAAAAATGGATGTAGAATGGATGTAAAAATGGACATTTCTGCAAAGACTTACCTATACCAGCAGTTCTCTGCAGTAAAACAGCTACAACATTTGCTCATTTTCACACAATTTATAGTTGTGCTACAGAATATCGATTAATAATCTCACATCCTCACAATTCCTTCCTCAATATTATCACCTCAAAGAAAAATGTAGTCCATGGTTTGCAAACTTTAATGTATACCATATATCTCCACATTTGTTTTTGTTTTTTTTAATGATAAACCTAACTGGTACTGCACTCGTGTTGTCTTATCAAAGGAGCCCAAGTATGCTAAATCGTTGATAAATAAGCACGGTTGCTTCAGTAAATGTATTTTTTATTGAAATGTATTTTCTTTTTCTTTAACACTATGGGCTAGGTTACATTTACAGTTTAGTTACGCACAGGTTTAGAGTAGGTGATGTGTTATTATATAACTACTCTGGACATTTCACATTGAAATTACTGCAAAACATGCGAAAAGCAGAAAAATACATTCAAAAGCCTGGGTTATTTATATGTTCTTCTTTCCAAGCACCGAGCATAAGGGAAATAAGGGGTGCATTGGCCCTATTGCAATTGTTCCGTTTATTATTATTATTATTATTATTATTATTATTATTATTATTAATATTATTATTATTTTCTTGCATGAATCATGATTTTGAGGGTTTAAACATGCTCCAAAACTCACAAAACTTTGCACACACCCCAGGAGTGGCAAAAAGTTTGTTATACGTTTTAGAAGTGGGTGTGGCAAATGGCTTGGCAGCGCCACCTATGCACTTTTGACGGACTGGCCCTGAGCTATGATTAGCGCACACCACACGCATATCAAGTTACAGTTATAGCGCCACTTGCTGGCAACAGGAAATTACATGTTTTACAGTGAAACAAACTCCTCCCACAAATTTTATCAAATTGAATCCATGTTCCGTTAGTTTAATCCAAAGATGTTTGTGTTGCTAAATTGTGAAGATCTAGAGTTTTCGTCAAAGGGCGTGTTTTGCCATGGAGGAGGAAGTACTTATAACTAGGGCCAGACTGAATCTGAGGACTATTATGATATTTCTGCTGAGTATTTTGTTAAAAATCTACAGATTCATGCGGAATAATTTTGGGAGTCCCATAACTAAAACCTTAATATGTGAAATAAAAAGTAATTTTTTTTTTTACTTTTTATTTACTGTTTACAATGCAAATCCAGTTAGATACACTTTATTTGGTAACCAAAGCAATTCTTTCATATAAAATCTCTACTAAAAGACTATACTTTGTACTTTACAAACTGTATTGTAAAAAAATCATATGAATGTTTTCATATTAATCAATATTATTACTGATAATATTGAAAACTGAATAAATATACATTTACACACATTTACACCAGTAAATAAAATCAATGATGGGCAGGAAATCTGCCCTGTGGCCCTAATTATAACTCAGCCAAACAATATCCGATCGGCCTGAAAATTCACAGGTTCGATGAGATTCCTCTCTTGAAGACATCCACATGCCAATATTAAGTCACAGTCATAGCGCCACCTGTTGACAGAAGGAAGTTTGGCATAAATCTATGATTTTCTTAGGGTTTTTTTATATATCAGCTTAAATTATTATTGTCTACTGTTCTCTGTCATCATAAGGCCACCGGGCGCCGGTGAGCCTGTGCGCAAGGTCTCTTTCATCGCTGCTTGCAGCTTTTAATTGTTGTTGTTTTCCTGTTGTTGCCAGAATGTCATTTTCTACATATAATGTTTAAAGACATTACAGAAAAAATACTGAACAGACTTTTTTGATTCCATGACAAAAGGATGTTTTTGAGTGACGTAAGTAGAATGATGATATAATTAACTACTATTTTTTGTCTACTTTTGCATTTCTTATGGATTTATTTAACTTTTTTTTAAAAAATTCCGTTTCTTCTTCCTTTTAATTCCAAAAGCAAGCATCTTTGTTCTGCAACTGTAAAGCAGGAAAGGCCTGATTTTGCTCAGTGATTAATGGCTGTATCACTTGAGCTGTCAAAACTGCAGCAGTACGGCTCCACCAGCACTTCATTATTTCTAATTACTTCCAAATGAAATCCATTTACTGTGTATTCAGGGCTCTGCGTCAAGGATCCATTATGTATTTAATTTTGGAAAATTTTCTATAATCAATACAGACAATACAGACGCAGGAAGCATCCTTTAGGGAGACGGCTCGTGCACTAAGGGTTTTGATTGTGTATTTATTTGGTTTGCGCATCTGCGGTCGACCACGTTTGATCTTTCACATAAGATGGTTAAGTCGTGCCTTAAAGTGTTTTTAGCGGAGGGAAATGAATGACCTGCAGCTCCTGGGGTGAAGACAGTCAGATGCACAGCGTCTTCGGGTGAAGACCTTCCTCTGTCACAGCCGTATCACCATGGGAACAAGCTTAGAGGAATGAGAAAGAGAATCATCTAATCTCCCCGTTTCAGCTGTGCGATAAAGACGCGGCCGCAGTGCCGTCTGCAATGGGGAGGTGAAGACTGAGGGAAAGTGGCTGGCTGTGCTCAGAGTTAGTGTGCTTAACATTCAAGCTGAGTGTGAAGATTTGTGCTGTTTCTGTGCTGCAGTCCTCACTGAGTTACGTTCACTGTTTATCAGTCTGTGTCACCGAGGCTGGAAAAGGCTTCAGAACATCACAGCAGATATAATTCATAGTTCATCTGATTAAAAAAAGATGTCCTATAAAAAATAGGACATTTTTGTTGTTCATTTAGTTACAACCTGTTTTGGACAAATAATTGAAGAAAGGCAGATTTCATTTAAGTGATTAACTGAATAGGTTAATTAATGTATGTCTCTTTTTCTATTGTTACATTAATAACTCGAGCTCTTATTATGATATTTAATTGTTTAATTAACAACATTAACATTGCTGCAAAACAAATTACGTTACTTTAAGAGGTATAATAACGAAAATAATTGCATTATTGTACATAAATGCATAAACATATTTATTATTACTACAATATTATATAATTATTATAAAAAATTCTGGGTTCCACACAATTTCTTCATGTTGCCCCAACACAAATCGATTAAGTTAGATTCATTATTTTTACAAATTTAAGTGGATTGAACCAAAGTCCCTTTATTGTATTCTACAGTCTTTGACTGAACATGAAACAATTAAGTTGTCCAAAAATTCTCAATAATTGTGTTGATTAAGCTCTTTTTAAATAAGTAGTTTGAACAAGAAGCTAACATATTTGTTGTTTAAATGTATTCTTGCTTTACAACTATTGTCTTGTATGGGGGGTTTTGTTTGCTGAGAATGCTCTGTATACCTGTGGTTCCTTGTGTACTTGCCCATTAATATCAGCATTAATTTCCTTTTCCTTTGAGGTATACAAAGCTTGCATAATAGTATGCAGAGAATGTGCAGTTTATTTACTGGTAAAGTTGACAAAGTTATTTTTTTTTTCTGCAAATATGTACAGTTAAGAAGGCATTAGGTCATGTGGATCCACAGCAGCATTGGTGTCTGCTATATTGCTATGAGTTGTGTGGATTGTTGCACATTCTCATTTGTTTATATAAGGTATTCATTCATTCATTCATCCATTTTCTTCCGCTTTTCTGGGGCCGGGTCGCAGGGGCAGCAGTCTTAGGAGAGAACCCCATACTTCCCTTTCTCCAGACACTTTCTCCAGCTCCTCCGGGGGGATCCCGAGGCGTTCCCAGGCCAGCCGAGAGACATAGTCCCTCCAGCGTGTCCTGGGTCTTCCCCGAGGTCTCCTCCCGGTGGGACCTCCCTAGGTAGGCATCAAGGAGGCATCCGAAACAGATGCCCGTGCCACCTCAGCTGACTTCTCTCGATGTGGAGGAGCAGTGGCTCTACTCCGAGCTCCTCCCAGGTCACAGAGCTCCTCACCCTATCCCTAAGGGTGCGCCCTGCCACCCTGCTAAGGAAACTCATTTCGGCCGCTTGTATCCGAGATCTTGTTCTGCGGGGGGAGCCGTAAGGGGCCGGTGCATTGTGGAACGGGTGGTGGTTAAAGGTTAGGACCACGACAACCCGTTCGTCAGGCACAGAAACTGGCGTATATAAGGTATATAATTGGCAAAATGCAGTAATCAAACTGAAAATTTCCAGTGATTTTTCATACAGTAGCTCCATTTGTGTTACTCACACTTAAAACCTGGGTTTTACAATACATGTGCAAGCATGTGGGAAGAGTCTGCCACCACTATTCCTGACAATAGCCCAATATGTTGTTTCCTGTGGTCTCAGACCTCTGTTAAATGAATCAATAAAAAATTTGCAGACACAGCTCAGCATTGGTGTGTAGAATAAAAAAGCATTTGGATGTGCTACATCCACATGTCACTGCAATGTACCAGCATCATTTCTGCCACTTCACTGCAATTCACAAATCCTTGTGAGCTCAAAGATAGTAAACCGTTCATATGCTTTCCAGATTCTAGACAGGAATTGTAGGTCTCCTACAGTTTTTAAATGATTTGTATTTGGATATACTGTACTTTAGGATACAAAAAATATGGCACATAAACAAACTATTTCAGACTCAACAGTCATATTTCTAGTTGGTAGTTAGTAGTATGTAGTAATATAACTGAGTAATATGGTGAACATGAAAATGAATCACGTCATGAGCAGAATACTTTAGGGGCTGCTGAACTGGGTCACTAAAATCATTTAATTCCACAATGTTCTGTTAACAAATAATAATAATAATAAATAATAATAAATACGTTGTGAATTAGAAATAATATGTTTTCTAAAAGGAATTACTGAAGTAAATCAAAAGGGGAAAAAATATGTTGATGTTACTTGACTGATTGATTGATTTGTGTGGAACGATGTTGAACGATGATTATTTTTTTCTCAGTGTCCTTATTCTTCACAGCTAAGGAAAAAATCTATAAGAAGAAAAGGATTTAGTGCTTCTTTAAAGTCTGAAAATTGAAAATAACATTGAAAATGGAAATGACTTCGTATCCTTTGCTTTTGTTCTTATCACAAACAAGACATAGATTTGCCCTCGTTGCCTTTTTGACAAACCATTTCAGAGACTAAGCTATTTCCAAGAAGGAAATGCAATCATTTTATGGCAGCATCTACTCATTCACGATTCGTTCCAGCTCTGACAAATACCTCCGGAGTTATTAATATAGTCAGGGTCTCTGCTGATGAAATGTAAATCTCAGGCAAACGTGGAAGAAGCTGAATCAAATGAGACAAAGGTGTATTGGGGACTGCCTGAACCTTCTGTCGCTCAGAAATAAATGTGCTGTTTTAATGTGGGTCATCTTTGGGGCAGGAGGGGATTTCGATTAAAATTTATTTCGGAGAATACAATATAATGGTATGGGCAGGATGAGGAGAGTGGGAAGAGGAATCACACTAGACACAAAAGGATGAGCCGTCCACGGTAACGGTGGGATTATATGGAGATTAGCGCACTAGACGGGTCAGGAGACATTGTGATTGATGAGTTGTGGCAGGAAGTGACAAAAAGGTCACAAGAGAAAGTGAAAAAATAGAGATAAGTTTATTTACCGTTTATACATATAGTAGGACACAAATAACACTCAAAGACATGTTTGAAATTATTCTCCAATTGCTAGTTTTCAGTCCCATGAACAATGGACTATAATAGCAGCTTTTCCTGTAACCTCCATAGAATCGCAGCAGAAGCCAGTAAGAGCTATGAACATTTGGGTCACATGTCAACATATGTCACAAAATATAAATTTTGGGCACTTGCAATCTATATACAGCACCTTTCGTCGTATTTCAGTTATTAAAAAAACATCACGTCTCTGCCAGAGCTCCGATTCAGGGTTGTTTACATCAATCTTGTGGAGAATCTTGCAGTGATCCACTAATGGTGGATGCCATTGATCGCTATAGGTTTATTGGGTCATACCGTATATACTGTACACCTATTTACAGTAAACTATAAGTGCTCACACCACAAATAAGGAAGAAAATCAATACATGAAAATAAATGGAAATGTTATCTTGTGGCTGCTTGTTGATACCCTGTCACTTATGGATAAGCCTGTTCATTTATTCGATCCGCTCGCTCTGCATCTATGCACGGCTTCTCTAGTTCCATTGAATATTATGGAGTGACATTTTCAGCTTCTCAGACACACAAAGAGCGTTTATATAGATACCGTCCATTTTATTCTGAGGGTTTGTAGGATGTTTTTCATAAGATATTACAATAAAACTGTCTGCTTTTTGTGGTGATTTCATTCCACACAGCCTGCTGATTCACTAGTATCATTCAAACAACAACTAGAAGCCCATCTCTTCCATGATCACCAGAACTCCTTTGAACAAAACGTCTTCTCTTTCTTACGTCACAACACGACAACCCCAAAACATAATGCAATTCAGAGAGTGCCTCACACATGCTAGTGAGCTTGACCAACCACCTGTAGAAAACCCACTCTTTCATTTCTCTGACGCTTTAACTGACACTTGCACCAGTTTTGCACATTTGCACAAGACACGTTCCTACAATCACTTCATATCTCTAAAAAAAAAAAGTATGAAGTGTGCTACATGAAAGTGAGTGGGCTTGATAAACCACCTGTAGAAACACTCTTGTGTCTATTAAAAAAACACTCCCCTCTCCTTACTTTAGCACTTCTTTCTCTGAGCACTAACCTTTAATTAGCACTTCTTGTGTGTATTGGCTCTTGTTATTGAATCGCTGAATTCAATTCGATTCAATTCACCTTTATTTGTATAGCGCTTTTACAACATAGATTGTGCCAAAGCAGCTTCACATTGAAGGTTATAGTAAATTGAAACAATGTCAGTCCAGTTTTTAGTGTTAGAGTTCAGTTCAGTTCAGTGTGGTTTAATATTCACTACTGAGAGTCCAAACACTCAAGAGCAAGTCCATCGATGCACAGCCCTACAAGTCACGAACCATGCGAGGCAGTGGCGACAGCGGCGAGGAAAAAACTTTACCAATTGGCGAAAGTGAAGAATTAAAAAAAACCTAGAGAGAAACCATTTCTCCTATGGCCAGACGTCTTGTGCAGAGCTGCAGTCTAGGCGCCGGAGGCTGGAGAATTCGAGGCTCCTCTGTCCTTGGAGGGTCACAGGAATCAGTCTCATGCTGTCCACACCCCCATGTACCAAACAGCTGCTCAGGATACAGCGTGGTCCAGGATTATGGAATCTTGGGATTGTCTCGTCGCGGGTCTTGGATCACATCCGTGGCGCTGCATAGTCTCTGGGTGCCTTGGGATGGTGGAAATAGAGAATAAAGACAATAATTAGCGTAGCTGCTGTTCATAGTGTATATAAACAAGATGCGTGGAGCACATTCATGCATCATACCGCTATGTGATGTATTGAGTGTATGCTTTAACAAAAAGATTAATCTAGTTTTAAACTGCAAGAGTGTGTCTGAGCCTCGGACATTATGAGGAAGGCTGTTTCAGAGTTCAGGAGCCATAAATGAGAAGGCTCGACCCCCTTTACTTGACTTTGCTGTTCTAGATACTACCAGATGCCTCCTCAATTGTAAGTCGCATTGGACAAAGCATCTGCCAAAAGACTAAATGTAAAGGTAATTATTGGTGTATATTGTGTGCAACTGAATGTGTCCAAATACATGGCATTACACAAATTGCCATGACGTGCTGTAGATTCCCACTCTTTATAGGCCAGAGAATTTATATCAAAACAGAATGTGGACATTTACTGTCCTGGAGATGAGAAGATAAACATACTGAGAGAAAGTTGAGGGGAACGTTAGAGGAGTGTATACAGTATAGTGAAAACTGACTCGTTTTTCAGTACTTGCATCTATGAGTTTAATCCCTTTCCTTATGAGGACACCATTCTCTGACAATAGCGAATTTCGTGTCTTGAGTGCCACTATAAACAAAGCGACTGCAATCTGTTCTGGTTAAAATCAGTAAAGCATCAAGCCTCAGCAGTGCAGAAATACTCATCATAACAGCAGTCTCCCGCTCCCAAATTACTGGAACTAGCTAAGCCTGAACTCCTCGGAGACTAACCTCAGTGTTTGAAATGTAAACATCTAAGGGCTCGCTTGTTTATAGAGCTTTCAATTCTTAAAGGCTCATTTATCCTGGGATGCATCTGCAAAATCCGCTGAGGCTGTTGGTTTGTTTGACTGTCTGTGAATTGAAAGTGTGGAGGAGCAGAAAGGAGCTCCGACGGGCGTGAGTCTGGAGTTTGTGCTGAAGCTGGAGGTCTTTTTGAATGGAAAAGAATTTCATATTTCTTTGTTGATGCCTGTACCATCGTAGGGATTATTTGTGGGCTACAAGCATAATAGAAGATTACATTTTCGCATCTGTTGAGTTTTTGCAGCTGGTTAAAGATCACTGGTGCACTAAATGCGTAGACCATTTTTATAACTGTTTCGTGTGATCATATACATAGAGAGAGAGTTTTGCCACTGCTCACCTGTCAATTGATAATTATTAAACAAGGGTTTATATTTGCTGATTATAACTGCGGGAGGAGATGCCAAAAAATTGAAAGAGTTTTAAGTAAATGTGTCCTTTAAAATGATTTAAGTAACTTTTAGTGAAGGTATGATTTTTTTATTTATTCATTTTTGTACTAATCTGTATATAAAAGTATACATCATATATATCATAGGATTAATGTATATAAATATATTGGGTAACACTTTATAATAACTACACACTGAATCATTTATTAAGCATTAGCAAATATCTAATTCATTATTTGTTAAATATAACTCTACATTAATAAACTTTAGTAAGCAGTTTATAAATACAGCTACAAATGCTGTATTCTTTACTTATAAGCACATTTAAAATGTGCTTTATGATTGTTTTCATACTTTGTTATTGATTATTTTTCTTTACTCTATTAGATATTGCATTATTTACAAACTAGTTATTTAAGAATAGTTGGTGTTATTTTAAGATCATTCAGACAGCACAAGTAAATGATTAATAAACTATTCAAATTAACAATTATATACAGGTATCTTATTAATCAGGCATATACTAATAGTTAATTTGTATGTTAATAAAGGATTTATTAACTTAACTTCATGCAGTTTTGTGACCCAATCTAAAGTGAGGACTATTTACGCTTTATAAATCCATTATAAATGACAATTAAAGGCTCAGTTTTATTCTAAACAGGAAAAAAATAAAATAAAATAAATGACTTTATTCATTTCTAGTCATTTGAAGATACACAAATGAAACTACATCAAATAAAAATCTTTACAATTTTATGTAAATTAAACTTACTGTACATTTGTACTTCGCTAAATAACATTGAAATGTTGCATCATAATAAATTGTTAAATTGATATAGTTGTTTTTTTATCCAATTTTATTTATTGCTAATTGTATTTTGACACTCCTGTTATTCTGCAGTGTTTAAAGTTAAAGTCATTAATTTTTTAAAAAACATTTATTGTTCATTTGATACTGAGCCTGTCATTTATAATAGATTTATAAAGCATGAATAGTCCTCACTTCAGATTAGGTCACAAAACTGCATGAAGTTGAGTTAAGAAAGCATTTATTGACATACATAGGAACCATTACTATATGACTGATTAATAAAATACCTGTATATAAATGTTGATTTGAATAGTGTATTAATCGTTTACTAACTCATTCTGAATGAATCTAAAATCCACCCACTACATATCCAAATAGTTTGTAAATAATGCAATACTGAATTTAATAAAGAACAATTAATAAGTAATAAAGTGTAAAAATACAATTATTAAGCACATTATAAATGTCCTTATACAGTATGTCAAGAATACAGCATTTGTATCTGCATTTATAAACTGCTTACTAACGTCTATGAATGTAGAGTTAATGCTTAACAGATAATGAATTAACTATTTGCTAATAATAGATGATTAATCCCTAATAGATGATAGTGTTTAGTTATTACAGTGTTACTATATATTGTTAGTAAAATGATTTAAATTTTATTATTTTAATTAAAGTTTAGATTTAATTTATATTTAATGTTTCCTACATTTTTGAATGTGCACTACGTAAATGCTCTGATGTTTCAGCACAGATTTCAATTAAATATGGACCAACTGTTGATTTAGAAAGAAAAAAAGAGATAATTTTAAGACTTTTTAAATATTCAACCCGACAGTTGAGATTTGTCCCAAATTGATGTTGAGTTTAAGTATTTTTTCAAGCTATGTATTTTAAATGGTTAAGTACTTCTCACTCAGTCCTAATATGTAATTGTCCTCACTGACGTGTTATTGCTAAGAAGGAATATCCCTTGTGAAAATGCTTTCATTTGTTTTCACTTGCTTTTCATTTGTGCATTGCTGTTGGGTGTTAAAAGGTCCCATGTGGGCTCATGTTGTTAAAGGGCAACATCTAAATTTGGTTTAGGTCTCTGAGCAATGAGCATATTCCTCTGAGTTGCGAAATGACCTTTAACTTGATATAGAAAAACAGAAAAACGTGTTGTTGTTCTACTGAGGTGGAAAATCTCACGTCGTTCTCACTAAATCATTCATCGTCAATGGAGTTCATAAGATCCGCTTGAGGAAAAATAGCATTGCTCTTTTATAAATAGACAATCAGAACAAAGTGAATGAAATATAGCATTTCGATGTAAGAGATCATATTAAACGGGTTTTGTCATATTTTATGAAAAGCTCTCTGCGGTAGCCTTTAGCTCTTGTGGACCGGCAGCTTGCCTTGCGCTGCTGATTTGGATCTTTTCTAAAGATCAGCGGGCAAAACTGGAGTGAAAGATTGTGACTGTGGTGCCAGAGGGATTAGTGGAGCTCGGTGGCAAAGGCTGGCACACACAAAGCTGGAACGCCTCAGCTGCTCTCTGTGCCACCCTGCGGTGTCTGAGAGTTTAGATGGAGAGATGAGGTGCCAGACTCTAGCACATGCACTGCAGTAGGAGGCTCTGGGAGAATTTACTGGGCTGCTTAAAGGGGTCACTGCATGAGGATCCAAATACACCTTCATCTTTCGAGACAAAAGAGCTTGATGGATTCTCAGAACATGCAGAATATTTTTCACAATTCAAAGTCCATTTTATGAAGCGAAACTGTACAGCTTTATCTGAACTTCTACAGGTCTCACACCCATGAATACATCAACAACTGAGTAGGCCCATATGAAATTTGCGGACATTTTTTGTTATTTCTACACAGAATTTTGGTAAAAATCTGTGGATTTATGTGAAATGACTTTAGGAGTATCAAAACTAAAACCTTAATATATGAAATAAAAAGTAATAGCTTTTTAACTTGTATTTAATGTTTGCAATGCAAATCCAATTAGATCCACTTTATTTGGTAGACAAAGCAAGTCTCTCATATAATATATCTACTAAAACACACAAAAAATACTTTACAAACTATATTTTAAGTAAATCATATAAATATTTTATATTAGACAATAATAATACTGAAATGAAATTAAAATCTGAATAAATATGAATTTACACAATTAAATAAACAGAATCAATGATGGGCTAAAAATCTGCGGAATTCTGCAGACACAGATTCCATGTGGGCCTACTGATGGCTTATGTTTATTTCTGAGTTTATTTCTAAGCCATCTGATATGATGTTGAATATTTCTATTCAAAATGGCTTATAAATGAATATACCTCAGAATTGTTTTATCAAAAACAGGTTGATGTTGCGATGCATGCATTTGTTTTACCATAACATAATTTAGAAATGTGTTTATATGTCCCTCTGTCCTCAACGATCGTCTTTGCGTTCATCCAATGTTAAAAATAAAGGCCAAGCTCACTTCAAAGTGAAAATGTTGTCGTTATTTCCTCACCCTTCACATGTTTAAAGCGTATTTGACTTTCTTTCATTCTTTTGTTAAACCAAGAAAGAAGATGTTTTAAAGAAAGCTAACCACTTTGACTTGTATATTATTCGCTTCCCCTACTACAGAAGTCAATAGTTACAAGCTTTCTTCAAAATATCTTCTTTGGTGTTCAACAGAAGAAGAAAAAAATCTCATAAAGGTTTGAAACCACAAGTATGAATAAATAGTCTTTATTTTATTTGTTGAACATACCCTTTAATGTTTGCCTTTGGAAAAAAAATAATCCAACTTAAATGCTTTAATATTAAAAATAAATATTCTGAGCAGATGCTTTTTACAGTAAGGCCATGGAAGATTTATAACTAAGACTTTGTAACACACTTTAAGAGTGCTTGTAACACTTTTAAATAACTATGAAAAGAGTATGGACTACTTGAATACTCTCTGCTTCATTTAACTTACCATTAAGTAAAAATTGTCTATATTAATGCAATATGAATGTGTCTCTCTAATCTACAGTACTTGTGATGCGGTCTTAGTACCATATGTAAAGGTATAGGGCCAGATTTCAGTCTTTTTCTCTATCTATTAGATTAGATTAGATTCAACTTTATTGTCATTACACGTGTACAAGTACAAAGCAACGAAATGCAGTTTAGGTCTAACCAGAAGTGCAATAGCAGCAAGTGCAGATACCAGTATAAATTATAAGGTGCAGTTATAGAAAAACTATGGTGATGTTTACAGATGGATGTACTATGAACATTATATACAGGTTGCCTTAGTTATGAGCCCAGATTTACAATAAATGATTATACGTACAGGTTGATATTAATAATAAGTGTGCAGATAGATAAACAATTACAAATGTACATGTACAGTGGGTGTGTACAGTTCAAATAAATGAATCAGTGCAATGTAGGTTGCTTATTAATTATCAAAATTGCAGATAAACATAATTACAAATGTATATATACAAGTGGGTGTGTACCAAATCTATACTGCACATGTAAGATTTTTTTCTTTTTCCTTATTATTATTATTATTATTATTATTATTATTATTATTATTATTATTATTATTATTAATTTGAGAGTGTGGTTTAGGGAAGGTCATCCAGTGGTAAAGCACTCGTTGCTGCGGCCACTAATGTAGATGTTTATTTCAGCCTCAGTCCTGGTCAGATCCTCTCATTAAGGCCAGCTTCTTAGCTTGCAGAAAGTGACACTTTATTGACTGCCCATCGACCGCTTAGCTGCTGCAGATGGTTTTTCTGTCTCTTTCTCTCTGTCCCTTTGTGTTTTTCCCTCTTTCAGTCTTTCTTTATGCCTTTCATCCTTCATCTGTTTTCGAATGCTCTCCGTCTTCTCCATCTATCTTTCTCAATGCAACATAACGCAGACGTCATTTTGCACAACTCTAGTTTCTCATCACCCTCTACTCTTCATATCATGTCCTTCGCCTGCACTTCTCCTCCATTAAATATCTGAGAGCGGCTCCATGACGGGTGTTATTATGGGTGTCATCAGGGGCAGATCACATTTAGAGCTGGAGATCAGCAAGCTTGTTTCTTTGTGTGTGAATGTTAGAGGCTCTAAACCTCAGCGCACTTCTCGTTGGAGAATACTGGAGAGCTCTACAGCTGAAATAGTGCTGTGTGTCATTTTAATCTTTGAGAGTGGTATAAAAACGTCTTGTGTGTGTTTATTTTGCACAGTTGACCTTTATGCGGCATACAGTGACCCGGAGTGAAATTTATTCGTAGATCTTCTGTTGGGTCTTACGGCGCTCAATGGAAGACTTTGAGCGAGCAGCGCTTAATCTGGTCAAAGCTGGAAAAAATGAAGTTCTGAGCCCTAATTCCTCTCCTAATTCTTCTGCCCTAATCCCTGGAAGAAGGGCAGCCCGTTTCAGGCCTCCTTTTCTGAATTTCACACATTGGCTCTTACTCGTCTTGCCAATTTAAACCCTCATCTGGCTTTCAAAGAGCTCTCCAGAAGCTGTCAGCCAGTGGAAGAAAAGGGCCTCGGGAGTACTCCACAAAATTAGACACCTTCGCTCTGCGCCACCGTCGTCAGCGGATTGCTGTAATTACATGCGCAAATGGGTCACTGCAAGGTCTTCTATGCTGTCAGGTGTGGATACAGGAGGCAAAGTGCCAGAGGGGGTTTTATGACATGCTTTCCCCAATTTTCCCAAGACACTCAAAGAGCGTTATTTGTGTGAAGTAGGTTTTAATGGACCAAACAAGGTGAGGGCTCGGTTGATGACCACGTTAGGAGCGTCGAGAGCCTGGTGCTCTATTTATGGGACTGGTCTGCAGGTGAAATGTCAAAAAATACATCTTTTCAATATGTTTCAAGAGTTCGCCCTTAGATATGCTTAGCGTTCATAGCAGGTTTGGCATGCTGTCCCGGGAGAGAACCCTGAGCTCGGAGATATTTGAGCCCAAGGCTCCCGCCCAGTCAATAAGCATATAAGGGGATCCGAGATCAGATAGGTCTCGAAGGCTCCCCTTTTGAAAAGAGAGGAAAAAAAAGGAGGAGATGGGGTGGAAGGGGGGATTCTTCCAAAATGAAGATAGAGTGGTAGGGAAAAAACTGATCCATTTATAGTAAGCTTGGATCGCTCTGATTGGATTATTGCTGATTACAGATGATCAGCCAGGCGTGCTAATCATATCACGAGCTCCTCTCGAAATTAGTTTATGAAACTTCACTTAGCACATTACAATTTGGAGAATTTATTATTTATCACTGGAAATCACTGAAATAACTGAAAAATCACAACCGTTTAGCTTTATAGCTTACAGTTTGAAAAATCTAATTACAGCGGCCACTTACACACTGTAAAGTTTGAGGGGACACATTAAAATATGGAAAATGAAGCCACTAAATCATGGGTCTCAAACTGTACACGATACATTTATGCCTTATTTAGGTTCAAAAACAACACGAAATATAGCCCCCAGTCAGTGCAAACCTCTCATTTGTGTCTTTAATCTTCACCAGCACCTGTAATCTCTTGTTAGAAAGTAATTCCGCCATTCCAAGTTCATAATAGTCCAAAAGGTGATGATGTTAATAGTTAAACGCAGCCTATTCTTCATGTTTGCTGAAAAAATAATTTGCTCCTTTGTTTTTGCCAACTTCTCTCTTGTTTTTGCACACGTCAGTCTCGCTTTTGTTTGTTTCTGAAAGGATCGGGTTTCAAAAGCACGTCAATAATCAAGCGCATGTTGTTATCATCAGCTCAAGAAGTTTGTTATTTCAGCTATAGACGCGCACGCGAGCGCAAGTGAGAAAGCGTAACCGCTCACGCTTTATACGCGCTCGTAAAAAACTACGGGGCACAGGGGAGAATCTGCTCTTCTTCTAGGCTTTGTGGCTGTTCAAGAAGACAACAAGGTTTGTTTCAGCTCGTGTCGACCATGACTCATCATTATATGCATATACTATTTCAGTGTAATGTTTCGGCTGTGGATTAAACATAACGGGTTCTTTTTCATTCTGGCTTGTTGTGCGAGCAAATGACGTATCTCTGTAAACCAATAGCGTTCAGCTGTGCGTCTAGCTCCGCCTAAAAAAGTGGTACAGTACGCTTTGGTTCAGTACGCTTTTTGACAGTGGAAATGGCCATATAAGCATACCGAATCGTACCGTACCGTACCACTTAGTGTAAACGGACCATTAGAGACTAAGCAGGTGTGAGTTGGAGGTGGTTGGAGTTAAAGTCTGCAGAGCTGTGCCCCTCCAGTAATTGAGTTTGCCACCACTCCACTGATTGTTTTGTTTGGGTACAGAACACATCTTACTCTCAGGATTAACCACAACAACACAGTAAAGTTACCACAATAAGTAACCACAATAAAGGGTTTCCTTGTCCCTTCACCAAGAGTGCCATTAACAGTGCGTGTCTATCAAAGCACGTTTTCTACTGCAGAAATGAGAGCGCTGTTCTAAAAACAGCTGCGGGTGCTTCTCCAACTGCCAAAGCATTTAAAAACACAGAATGTAAAATGGACTCTCAGCATCTGGCTATGCAGCTGATGAAAGAAAAAAACTGCAAAAAATGCTCACTTCATGTTTCTGCATCCAATGCATGCTAACAGTGTTGGACATGTTACTGTAAAAATGTCATTTGTTGACTAGTTACTTCTCACAAATAGTAACTGGGATAGTAAATGCAATGAAAGTAACTGATTACCAGCGAAAAGTAACTGTTGTGTTGATGTGTACAACAAAAAACCTGGATGACAATATAAACATGATGAATAAAACGGACACAAAATTGAATTCAATATTAAAAGAAATTGTAGACTACTCTATACTATGTTGATGTGAGACAATGTCAGAGACACCTATCAAAATGTTATATTTTATTATAAATATGATCATTTCTGTGGATACAACAACTTATTATTTATTGCACAAACCACAACTGGCAAAAAAGTCTAAAAGCAAATTATGCTCCTTAAGAAGTGTAACAAAGATATTGTTGATTAAGCTATTTTCATATGTCAGAACACTATAAAACTAGTATTTGTTGGTTTGATATAGGGGCTCCCTCTCCTCCTTTGAAAGCGGAGCTTGCGTTATCACCTGTGTTCTTAGCCAATCATCATCAGGTATGGGGTTGTTCGACCCTCCAACACACACTTACACATCTATCATCATCAGTTATGTGCTCCACTGCCCATGAAACATGCACACACATCAAAACAGATCTGAGAAAGCCTACTCAGATCAAAACAATTACAACAAGTGATATTTATCAATTATCTAGCACAGCGTGGTATTATTAGTAATAGTAACCGAGGAACCTAATGTATTTGTTACATTACTCGTTATTTAAAAAGTAACTCCATTAGTAACAAGTTTATTAATAATTATGAACCAACATCACTACTTAATATATACTTTTTACACACACATACACTTATTTAACAACACACTTTACATGCCAATTTGCACATAACAGCTGCGCATGCAACCTTGTATATAGTAATATGCCTGTACATACACTTGTCAATTTGTATATTTGCATTTAACACTTACTTCAAATTTTTTAAATGGTTGTTGTTGTGGTTGTTCATTGAGTTTTAAGCAATCCAGTTTATGAAGTTCATCAATTAGGCAGGGTGACACGGTAGCTCAGTGGACAGCACTGTCGCCTCACAACCATGAAGGTCGCTGATTCGAGTCCCAGCTGGGTCAGTTGGCATTTCTGTATGAAGTTCGCATTCCCAGTGTTCACGTGGGTTTCCTCCGGGTGCTGCGGTTTCCCCCACAGTCCAAAGACATGCGCTACAGGTGAATTGGGTAAACTAAATTGGCCGTAGTGTATGCGTTGCATGTGAGAGTGTATGGGTGTTTCCCAGCACTGGGTTGCAGCTGGAAGGGCTTCTGCTGTGAAAAAAACATACGCTGCATAAGTTGCCGGTTCATTCCACTGTGGTGACCCCTGATTAATAAAAGAACTAAGCTGAAGGAAAATGAATGAATGAATAAATTAAGCAGGTGCAGGTAAGGGTACATTGATAAAAAAAAAAAAAAAATTGCAGTTTCTTTCAGCAAGATGTGGAAACCCTACTCAAGATGTAGGTCATTCCCTTTAATTTCTTGCACTGTGCACACAGAAGAGACAACTACTATCTTCATATCTACATGTATAGACTTAAGGATGTCATTAACTAAGTTAACATTAACTAGTTGTTTAGTTTGCTTACGCACTGGACTAAAAACTGCATAGGATTTTTTGGGAGTGGGTTGTCAATATGCACATAATTATGATTACTCATAAACATTTTAATGTGACCATGGGCCATAAATCTTAATTTTGGGAAATTGAGATGTATACATAACCTGTTATAAATAGAATTTCCATTGATTTATACTGTATGTTTTTGGAGAGCACAATATTTGGCCAAGCTACAATGATTTAAAAATGTGGAATCTGGGGGTTCAAAAATGAACTAAACTGAACTTCAACACTGAAAACTGGACTGACACTGTTTCAATTTTTTATAATGCATGTGAAGCTGCTTTGACACAATCTACATTGTTAAAGCGCTATACAAATAAAGAGAGAATTGAATTGAATTGAATTGAAAAAAATCTAAATACTGAGAAAATGGCCTTTAAAAGTGCCAAATGTAAGAGCTTAGCGATGCATATTAATAACCCAACATTTCATTTTGATATATTTACAGTAATAAATTTACAAAATATCTTCATTGAACATTATCTTTACTTTATTTTCTAATGATATTTGACATTACGATAAAAAACAATCATTTTGACTCATATAATGTTTGTTTTATTTTATTTGTTTACCAAAAATATCAAATGTATATCCATGCAACTTAGAACTGGTTGTGTTGTTCCAAAACAGCACCTAAAGTCAATAATTTCAAGTCGAAAAATCTCATGTTACTGCCGCACAAAGAGGAACAGCTCTTGATATTTTCTTGAGAAGGCAAGTGTTAAGACGCTTCTGTGGATCATACGAAATGCTTAAATGTCACATTCACCGCACACGAGCAGCATCATTAGCTTTCGGAGATCAGTGGAAATCCAAAGATCCTCTTTCAGGCTATCATCTTTCCACTGTAAGCATTATGCTTCCTACATTGTCTATTGATTCAAAGATGTAATGTGTCCTCTCCATCTGTAGAGATTCACTTGACCTTTGTGTCCCTCTAGAGCTCAGTGTGCTCTTGTGTGATGGCAGCTCTTCAGGGAGATATGAGATAGAGCCTGTTATTATAATGCACGTTGCTGTTTTTCATAGTAGACTGATACATTGCATTACAAACACATGCTAATCCTATCTTCAAAATGCAAAATAATATACAAGATAGAATTTGACCTTTTGGAGTCTAGTGAGAGCTCAACAAAGAGAGTCTAGTCACTGCTATCAAGCAAACACTTAACTGTGCTGTTCTAAACCCCTTTCATTTCATAAATGGTGTGTGTGCGGTGGGGGTTTGTATTAATCTGAGCTGCTTTTCATTAGATGACCCAGGAATTCAGGAATTATCATTCATCCATTCATTCATTGTGTACATTGTGATGAATACCACTCAAGCGAATCAAGTGGGATTCATTTTCATCTCATGTATGAAACGATACAATTTATCTAAGAGTGTTTTTTGCAAATGGGCTAAAACAAAACCATCTACAGTTGAGTGGACATCGCTAAACAATCATGTTTGTGAGCAAAGATCCTTTTTGTTACAAATGACTTAAATCCTTAACATTTTTTATACCACCTTTGGGGGTTTTTGACCATTGGCCAATTCATTTTACAAACTTTTAATTAAAAAATATTCTGAAAGCAAACTTTATTAATCTATAGAGATGACTTGTGACGCTTGTTATATTTCTACCCAAAATTAATTCATTTGTTCCCCTGCTTTAGTGAAATCATGGCCACAGCCACATACAAATTTCTTCCCGTGTTTATGGGTAGGTTAATAGTAGACCACATTCAAATAAAAACTTAAAAGATTTAGTTCAAACACATTCATTTACACAATATGAAAATCACAAATTTTTGATAATAATCGTCTTTGCTTTAATCATAAAAATGCTAAATAAATGTCTGCATTATCCACAAACAAAGGCATGAATAAGTACAGGTGCATTTTACCAACAAAGTGGCTTGACCAACTACTAGGGCAACATGTATAATGAGCCTGATCTCACGAGAAAACGTAAGCATTTTACGTTTTGCCAGTTTAGTGGCTAATTCGCACGTGAAGCAAAAATGTTTGATTTAAAAAAGGAGGCATGGCAA
This sequence comes from Danio albolineatus, assembly GCA_903798035.1. Taxonomy (NCBI): domain Eukaryota; kingdom Metazoa; phylum Chordata; class Actinopteri; order Cypriniformes; family Danionidae; genus Danio; species Danio albolineatus. Next base: position 9,557,925 of record CAIGQQ010032765.1, read on the forward strand.
ACAACTCCACCCCTAAACCCAACCGTCATTTGGTGATGAGCAAATCGTACTAAATTGTACGAATTAGATCGTACGAATTCATACGAATTAGCCACTAAATCAAAAGTTACGAATTGCCGTGAGATAGCGTTGGTATAATACAACATTTTCTAGTTATTTTCCTTAACCCATCAAAGTGAGGTTAAAAAAATATCACTTGAGATATTCTTTATTGTACAACAAGACAAAAGATATTTGATATCATTTATATTTATTTAGTCTCTTGGTGTTTTACAGTACATGATGTGATCTGGTTTCATATTCAGCTCATTCGACCCAGACTGGAATGCTACACTCATTCTTGCTATTTGTTGTGAAGGTCAGTTTCCATACACTGTGCAGGAGATGGGTGGCTTCATTCATCATCTGTCTGACAGCCCATGTTGTGCCCTAAATCCACCCCCACCTTTCTCCTTACTTTCTGCACAAATAGGTTTGTCCCATTAAGAGCTATTTTCCTGGACACTTACCATCTGTCTTCTCTTCATTTGAGCATCTCCTTTCTCACAGCAAAACCATTCCAATGCAATGTGCAACATTTAATGTAAAAAAAAAACAGACAAAAAAGCTAAAGTTAGGAAACATTCATTCTAAAAGAGGGACGCCACAGTGTTTCTGTGTGGAGTTTGCATGTTCTCCCCGTGATTGCGTGGGTTTCCTCCGAGCGCTCCGTTTTCCCCCACAAGTCCAAAGATATGCGGTACGGGTAAATTGGGTAAGCTAAATTGTCCATAGTGTATGTGTGTGAATGAGAATGTATGGATGTTTCCCAGAGATGGGTTGCGGCTGGAAGGGCATCCGCTGCGTAAAACAAATGCTGAATAAGTTGGCGGATCATTCTGCTGTGGCGACCCTAGATTAATAAAGGGACTAAGCCGAAAAGAAAATGAATGAATGAATGAATGAACAATTCTAAAAGAATTTGAACTTCTGTACCCATTATTTAGAAATGGTACATTAAAAAGGTCCCTGCCTTGTTTTCTGCAAACAGAACAACAGAGGTTTTCCTAAACATGCTCTTTTTGGTAGCAGTTGAAGCTGAAAACAGAGGGGGCTGGTGATCGACCCATGTTCCTGGTCAGGGAAATCAATTCTGAGGGTCTGTCTAAATAGGAGATGGAGATAAGTGTTACTGCCCCTTCCCTGCAGCACATCTCTCCTTTCCACACCCTTGGGTTCATGCAGAAACACCTCAGGTAGAAGCAGGAGCAGGCTTGGTCAGTTAGTCTGTGCTTGTAAAACTGTAGCCTATGTGTAGAAATGAAATGAATCAAAATTATACATAATGCTGGAAGAGTATCCATTTCTTTTACTATGTTTGCATCATTCATTTGTACTCTTCAGCATTCATTTCATTCTTATTGTGATTTTCTACCTTCCAGACAGACTCACAGTCTTTTTTTTTTTTAACCTGCTCTTTCTGCAGGTTACATCACTATACCAGCAGGTGTCGACAAGTAACGCTTGACAAGTCTTTGAATGTGTCCAAAATCACATACACTTTAGTGTTGAGAAGTAACTATCTTAAGCCCTCTAGAAATGTTCTTCGCTGAAAAAAAAATATGAATGTAATCTTCACTTGACCATGTTGTCATTATCATCTGCTACCAATGGCAGCAACATTGTCTTTTGTCTTTCAAATCTTCCTCTCTGCCCTCATGTGTCCATGTTTTTACACTCTTGAATTTGTCCAGAATAAGTTAAACGGGTACTTTTTGGCAACTCATTTACAAGAGTAGCTGTATGTCAAGCTGTATGTTTTTTACCCTGTTCAGTGCTGATATTATGAGCAGTTTCAACTGCCCATAAGATTCTCCACATGGTCCTGTCCCCTTATGAATTTGTCTTTCATGGATGACCAGCCTTTTAGGGGGACTTGAATGAATTACTAACATAATATAGATACAAAAGAATTCTAGAACTCACAGGTTTGAATCTCTTGCTGTTGTCTCATTGGCCTTCCTCTAGTCAACCTGCTGTTTTAGGAGTTCTGCCACTTTAGATTGACTCACCATCTTACCGGGTTGTTTAATAGCCTTGAATGACCTTCTGTTAGTCAACTCAATGCAAGACTGATACTTGTATCACTTATGGGGCATTCATACTGGATATGCGTTGCGTGCATAAATTGCTCTATTTGCATGTAATTAGATGCATGAATGTTTTGAGTTTATTTGCATCATTGGCACTCGAAATCATTCCAGTTTCATTGTAAAATGGCTGATATGGATTTTGCTGAGAGAGTATCTATGGTTAATGTGCTATGGAAGGCTGAAGAATGGCCTGAACTTGTTCAGTGCCATGTCTGGGTCAATCAGATTCTTCAGAGGTGCACCCAGCTTGTGATTTTCACCAACTCCTCCAAGAGCTAAAACTAGATGAGAAGAACAAGCTCCTGACTTGATGAGGCTCGCTCCTCTTTGGTTAACATCGAAATACAATTTTTTTCCCCAAAAAATGTCTGTTTCTTTTTTTTTTTTCAACATTTTATTTGCTAAATATATTAATAAAAATTTGTAATATTTTACATGTATTTTAAAGTTTATTTTTATTATATTATTTATAGGGTTAATTTAAGCTACGTTACAAAAATAACATGCTTGATTAAGCAGCTAATGAAATGGTCTGTAGTTTTATTTATCATATACATATGCATATCATGTGCATAGGCTAATGCATGTCAACATTGCACTGAGCATATGGCCTGGAGGCCTCTGAATATGATTGATAAAGCAGTCTGATTCAACCTTCTTCTCTTTTTGTTTTTGCTATTGGATTGGATTACAACACAAGTAAACCACCCCTTCTGCTCAGATCCGAATATTGTTTAGATAGAGCTCAGTCGAATCAATTAAAGTCTTTAAAGTTTTTTCAATCCAATTGAACCATCAATCTGATTACAGTCCGATTATATGGGTGCATGTAAACATAGCCATTGAAAATTGGATATTTAAGCTGGCAGGTAAATAAAGTTTGACAAATATTTACGGTAATTACTATCTAGTGCCAGATACGTTCTCAAAATTAGAATCCTCTGACTTACATCAGTGTTCTTTTGCAAATATCAAATTTTTTTAATACTGTACATTACAATGGAACTCTGAAATACGCTTAAAGTCAGCATGAAATTTAAGACTGCACTTTTTCCCAAATTGTGATGTGCATTCAATTGAAACATGTAGTCCAGTGCATGATTTCCGTAGTACTTTTTTTTTCTTTTCTGATACTTTCCTCACTTTATTCTCCTACCTTTCTATTCTCTACTCTGTCTTTGCAGTCTAAGTTTTAAAAATAGCACCTTATAATGGAGGGTCAGGATCCAAAGGGGAACGATGATCCTCAGAGGAGGAGACGTAATTTAAATTCCATGGCGTACAGGATTGCTTTTCCCCGTCCACTGATGAGGGCAGATATGCGATAGCGAAGGGCTTTAAGCTGCGGCTCCTGGGAAGCCTGTATCACCAGGGAGCAGGAGCGTCAAATCAGAAATCATCATGATGAAATGAGGGGCGAGGCTGAGGAAAGATCGGGGGGGATTTGAACTTCTCAGGAGAGCCAGAGACAAAGACAGAATCAGAATTATGCCTGTCTTCTGTCTCTCTATCTATTTATGAATGTGTGCATGTGAGAGATGGACTGTGATTGTATGCTCATTTTGGCCCAAGTTATGTTTGTGAGACTTGCAGTGGCTTATTCTGTCCTGTCTTTGTGTATCTAAGCAGGGAACGAGGGTTCGGCGGAGAACGGACAGAAGGAGACGTCCACCTGTGACATTTGCCAGTTCGGGGCAGAGTGTGACGTGGATGCAGAAGATGTTTGGTAAGCACAAAATTCTGGAATAACAAAAAGATTACTTCATGGGGAAATTCATCTTGTACTGTTAAGGGGACAGTTCATAAAAATAGTCTTTTGTTTTGAATAATTTTTTGTCATGATTCATTATTCCAATTCTGTATAATTTTATTTGTTCTCCGTGTTTTGACGAATGTTTTGATACTGGACTGTTTAAAACAATAAAAGTGACAAGAGGCTGCTAACCCTAAAAACTGAACAAAAATAAATAGAAACATTTCTATATTCTGTGCATTCTAGAACCACATTAACCCCTTCAGACCTTGCGTCCATTACAATGGACTTCTTTGGAACATAATTCAGGTCTGAAGGGGTTAAAAGTTGTTAAGAAGGCAAATTTAGATAACTTTTTGAAACATTGAGAAAATTATTTAAAATGGCAATTATTTTTTATATAAATATAAATATTAAAATGTTATATATTGCAATATATATATATATATATATATATATATTTAAAACATTTGAACTATAATTTATTCCAATTGCAAAGCTGAATTTCCAGCATCATTAGTCCATTGTTTTTATCCGTTATTAAATTTCTTATGATCATTTTTAAAATATTTATATTAGGAAGTTCACATAAACAGCCAAAAATGTACATTAAAAATATAATTAACAAATGTCATTATTAACATATTTACTGTCTCCTTTCATTAATTCAATGCAAGAGTGTTCTTTATACAGAATAAGAGTTACTTACATTTGTAAAAGGCATTGTGTAAACAGTAAATATTTCCATATCTCAATGTCGGGTTTCCTGTTGTTTTTTATTTGTATTATTTTGAAATAAAATATGGGATATTTGGGTGATATTAGGATTCATCCTATACATGAGCAAATCTCAGCTAATTGCAATAGAATCTTTGAGAACTTGTCCTTGATAAACAGGAAAGAAACAAGGCCAGTTGCTGATGAACAGCCTTTTAGCTCCAGCACTGAGAACTCATTAATATTCTATAAAAAATAAGTCATTTTGTGCTTCTAAAAACATCTTTATGCAGTTTTCAATAAGAAATGGTTTTCCGTTCTAGAGAATCTATCCGAGTTGTAAACATGTGAAAAAATCATGACTCACATGATATATTTAAAGTCCACCCGTGGATGTGCAGACGGAGGTTTTGGTTGCCCTGAGCGTCAGTGAGCAGCTCAAGCTGTCAGCAGGAGTGAAGGAGACTAGCCTTTAATCTTAATAGAAGAAGGCCTCTCTTCCTCCCTCCTGCCTGTCTCTCTCAGGACGTCTGAGGAGAATTACATGTCGGCCTTGGCAAAGACAGCCTGTAGATTCACTAAAGATTCTGCAAGCACTGGCTGGAGAGCTGGGCTGTTTAGAGGCATCAGAATGAAACAGGCCGGCCTCTCCGTCCTCTGAGATATCAGCACAATTTGAGGCATTTATGCCTGAGTCGTAGGGATGGTCCCACGACAGGCCCCTCACTTCAATACACTTGACTGCAGATGATTCACTCACCTCACTGTTCCTCTACAAAACACTCCACCTCTCTCCGCAGCCCTCCTTTTTTTAGTCTTGCTCTATTTTTCTGTCCTCCTACGTCATTTGAAAGGATTACTGATAAAATGAGATGAGAGATTATAAATAAAATCAACGCTATAAGCTGCATTAATAATGTGTCTGTGTGTTTGTGCAGTAACAAGGCGCTGTTGTTTTATTACAATAGTCTGCACGTGTGTTTAATACAGAGATTGAAAGGCTGTTAAACCGATTTCTTTATAGTTGTGTTAGTAAAATGCTACATTTTATAAGTTTACAAATGCTTTGCACATGCAAATATTGGATAATGTGTTTTAATTACACTAAACTAGTTTTAGTTATACTTTTTCATATTAATGGATTGTTTGTGATTTGCGTTTTTGCAATGCGTTCTGAGATTTTCTGCAATTCACTTAAGGTTGAATTTGGTTAGGATTTTACCATTGTATTCATGTTTGGTGTTTCCATGTTTTCAGTTGGAATCTGCAGTTGGAACCAGTCAAACATTAGAGCTTTAAAATAATAGTGCTGGTGTGTTTGGGGTGTGTTTGTAACAATTATTTTCTGTTTATTTTTTGTATGTTGTTCACAAAATAAATTATATCTGAGGTTTATTTATTATTAACTCTGATTTTCCATGAAGGGAATAGTAAAAACATTATTTAATATTTAGTAGATAGATTTAGGTATCATTAGCACAATTATCTTACATACAAGGGTTTATATTGTGTTATTTATTCATTCATTCATTTTCTTGTCGGCTTAGTCCCTTTATTAATTCGGGGTCGCCACAGTAGAATCAACCGCCAACTTATCCAGCATATTTTTACGCAGCGGATGCCCTTCCAGCTGCAACCCATCTCTGGGAAACATCCATACACACATTCACACTCATACACTATGGACAATTTAGCCTACCCAATTCACCTGTACCGCATGTCTTTGGACTGTGGGGGAAACCGGAGCACCCGGAGGAAACCCTTGCAACCTCGGGGAGAACATGCAAACTCCACACAAAAATGCCAACTGACCCAGCCGGGGCTCGAACCAGCGACCTTCTTGCTGTGAGGCGAACGTGCTACTCACTACGCCACCGTGGCACCCTGTGTTATTTATATATTACTTAATTAAGTGTTAATTATATAAAAGGGCTTTCAAATACTATAATCGATTTAATTTTGCAGGTCAATTTTTTCAGTTATTCTCCCTACCACGTGTGGAGTCACGTGACCCCACTCGGTTAAGGCTGAATTATACTTATTATGATTACTATGATTTATATATTATTATGATATATTATTATGATAAAAATGTTCTTACATGTCACAAAAATGTGTAGCACAAGCTTTGTGATTGGTCGGTTTGGTAGCGGTGACGATGGTGGGCAGCGCATAGAGCCGCGTTTTAAGGAGTGTGTTTTAATTTCAGTTGTTTAGCAGTGATGTTCAATGAATAATCATGGATTGTCGATTGTGTGTTTACTTCAATTATTTTAAAATCAAGTATGTCACCATACATTAAATAAAATGCCATTGTACAAAACTTGTCAGTGAACTATAAAGCTTAAAATAAATAAATAAAATCATCATTTATTAATTTGTTATCGAGTTAAAATGTTCCCAACCTTATTATATATTTACATTTAAAATCTAATGGATTTAACTTGTACAGTACTTATTTGTGGTTATTGCATATCGACAATAGTGCTGAATGTATTTTTTATGTATTTACTTATTTATTTGTTTACATATAATATAATGCATTAAAGAATTGCAGTGAGATGATTGTTGTGACAATACTAGAAAAACATATGCGAGTAACATTGAATAATGTTCTTAGACTACTTTTGTTATAGGAACATTTCACACTGACTTAACTAGATCAGATTTTACTGTAACCAAAATACCAGTAATAATCAGGAAAGAAAGAGTCCGTGCATTATATAACTTAATCTGTAAATAGCTCATAAACAAGCCCAATGTGTTTTATGTTTTCAGTTTTTTTAAAGATGGATGAATGGTATGGATGGATGGATGGATGGATGGATGGATGGATGGATGGATGGATGGATGGATGCATGGATGGATGGACGGATTGATGGGTGGATGGATGGTACGGATGGATGAAAGAACCAAGCTGCATGGATGGATGGTACGGATGGACGGACGGACGGACGAACGGACAGACGGATGGATAGATGGATGGATGGAAGGATGGATGGATGCATGGATAGATGGATGGATGGTACGAATGGATGGGTGGATGCATGGATGGATGGTACAGATGGATGGATGGGTGGTACGGATGGATGAAAGAAC
>CAIGQQ010032765.1:9579094-9603588 GCA_903798035.1 Danio albolineatus
GATAGATAGATAGATAGATAGATAGATAGATAGATAGATAGATAGATGGATCGATGGATGGATGGATGGATGGATGGATAGATTAAAACAGTTTGAAAAAGGATAGATAGATAGATAGATGGATGATGGATGGATGGATGGATGGATGGATGGATGGATGGATTGATGGATGGATTAAAACAGTTTAAAAAAGGATGAATAGATAGATAGATAGATAGATAGATGGATGGATGGATGGATGGATGGATGGATGGATGGATGGATGGATTAAAACAGTTTGAAAAAGGATGGATGGATGGATGGATGGATGGATGGATGGATGGATGGATGGATGGATGGATGGATGGATGGATGGATTAAAACAGTTTGAAAAAGGATAGATAGATAGATAGATAGATAGATAGATAGATAGATAGATAGATAGATAGATAGATAGATAGATAGATAGATAGATAGATAGATAGATAGATAGATAGATAGATAGATAGATAGATAGATAGATAGATAGATAGATAGATAGATAGATAGAATGAACCGCCAACTTATCCAGCATACGTTTTACACTGCGGATATATATATAATGCACCTACCAAATAATAAAAAGTATTTTTTACAAACACATTAAATAAAATAAACAAAATAAATAAATATAAAACATTATTTACAGACTGCGGTGAAATCGTATTTATCAATATGTACTGGCAAGGGCCAACAAATTGTACGTTTACAAGTTCTATATATTGATTAAGCTGTAGTGTGTGAGTGTGTTTATCTGTTGTATTCTCCATTCAAAGAAACAGCCAAAGCTCTTTTTTCATTCCCCGAAACATGATCTTTTTTAATAGCATAAGCTGAGTTTTTCCTTCCAGGCATTGTTTTGATTAGCAAAAGCACTGCGAGTCATATGTATGATAAGGATGTACTTTTGCTTCCTTCCTCCACAGGAAGTGCCCGCGGACCAACAGAATCAACCGACAGAAGCAGAACACAATGCACTACAACTCTGAAAACACCCTGCGCGCCTCCACCCGCCTCATCTGAGAGAGCAGAGAAACACGAGAAACAGCAGTGTGGAGGACAGGAAATAAAGAGGAAAAAAACTGTCTCTCCGTCCCCACAGAGACACTGCATCCCGCACAGGGTAGGAGATGGTGGAGGACGAGGGGATCTACACACGATGCCTTGCACCTGTGGCACAGGACACTAACAGAGAATTTTAGGACACCGTGATAGGACAAGTCCTGTTGTTTGGTTATGTATGGGTAATATTTCCAATAGTTAATTTGTTTGTCTTGATGGGGTCCTTTTTCTGTAATGTAAATAAATAATTTATATCAGAAAGCATGGTGTGTTTATTCTAATGCAGATGCCTTTTGAAGGATTGGAGGTCATTTCAGGGGATTCTAGTGGGAACAACAAGGCACTTTTAAACAGACGAATAACAAAATCACTCTCAACATTCAAGTTCATGTATTCATAAAGCACATTTGTAAACAGCCACAATACTGACTAAAGTGCTGTACATAAGAGATGTACATAAAATAAAGAGACACATTCTAAAATCATAAAAATAAACCAAGAGAAACGACTGAATACATTTAAAAATGAAGCACTAGAAAAGATTATTCAAATAATATTAAAAGGACAAGCCGAACAGGCAAGTTTTTAGGAGTGATGTAAAAATAGATAGTGATGGAGCCATTCTAATCTCAAGGGGCAAAGTGTTCCATTACCGCGGACCCGCCAAGTCCAAGATTTATTTATGTTCAAAGAGCCCAGTCTTCTATGCTACTCTTCAAATGTTTGTAAGGTTTTAGAGAAGTGCTTATAGATCTTAGATGCATTAAATTGATCAAAGAAAGTGACAGACATTTAATCAATTCTGCCTAATATTTTCTGTCAAAATTTATTTATTTCAGTAGTCTTATGCTACAAGTTATATACAATGAGGTTTTTTTTTTACATTATGTAAATAGTGGGACTCCCAGTTTTATTTTTTTTGGCTTAGTCTCTTTATTAATCTGGGGTCTCTACAGCGGAATGAACCGCCAACTTATCTAGCACATGTTTTACGCAGCGGATGACCTTCCAGCCGCAACCCATCTCTGGGAAACATCTAAACGCATTCATTCGCACACATAAACTATAATTTAGCCTACCCAATTCACCTATAGCGCATGTCTTTGGACTTGTGGGAGAAACCGGAGCATCCGGAGGAAACTCTTGCCAACACGGGGAGAACATAAAAACTCCACACAGGAATGCAAACTGACCCAGCCGAGGCTCAAACCAGCAACCTTCATGCTGTGAGGCGATTGTGCTACCCACTGCACCATCGTGAGGCCATAATAATAACAATAAAAACAATAATTATTGTTATTATTATTATTGTTATTAATGTTATTATTATTATTATTCCTATGGAATAAATACAAAAACTTTAAAAGTCAGTATCTGAAATACACTCCATTTTCCCAATGTGATAACATATAAAGCAGATCAGATATTTTTGAATAATTATTATTGATCACATGGCATCACTGTGGCACAGTGGGTAGCACGATCACCTCACAGTAAGAAGGTCACTGGTTTGAGCCCCAGCTGGCTCAGTTGGCATTTCTGTGTGGAGTTTGCATGTTCTCTGGGTGCTCTGGTTTCCCCCACAGTCCAAAGACAGGCAGTATAGATAAATTGAATAAGCTAAATTGGCTGTAGTGTATGTGTGTGCATGTGAGAGTGTATGGGTGTTTTCGAGTGTTGGGTTGTGGTTGGAAGGGCATCTGCTGCGTAAAAACATTTGCTGGAATATTTAGTGGTTCATTCCACTGTGGCAACCCCTGATTAATAAAGGGACTAAGCCAAAAAGAAGATGATTGAATGAATGATTATTGATCACAAAAAGATCAAATGCACATTAATGACTCTCTATAAACTCGCAACTACATATGATACTGTCATAAATATTAGCGGTAATCAGTAATAATGGGGAATATCAGTCAGTCATGTGATGATAAACTGTAGGGATGAGAATATCCAGACCTCTAAAGGTCATTTGGAGGACAGGACCCTTCAAGACAGAGAAATTCCGGACGTTCCTTGTCTACAGCAGTTGTTCCTCCTTCATCCTCAGACAAGTCCAGTGGAGTCCCAGCACTTCCTGTCCTGTCTGACCGTCTGTGTGCCACAGGGCTGAGAGACGTCTTTAATGATAATGGGCCGATATTTTGCTGTTTGCGTGCTCAGACGTGTGCTTGTGTTCTGCTTTTGTGAAGCAGTTCATATCCCGCAGACTAGGGAAGTTATCATTGCTCTAATAACACTGAGATGCAATCAATTATTTATGGTTTTATTATATAGTAAAAGTGTAGTGACTAGTTTTTATTTGCAATATCGATTCAGATGACACTATTTGTATAATTACAATTTCACAAAAAGAAATACCATGATTAAGAGGTAAGTGTAGCATATTTGATTTGTGGTATGGGTTAACTACAAACAACAGGTTATTTGCGCGTGTGTGTGTGTGATGATTATTTGTATTAAACACATTGTTCATATAGGGAACATTTTCATTACTAGTTCTAGTCAAACAGATACTAAAGGGCAAGAGACAGATACATACTAGACATATTTTACATTCTCAGCAACACAGAATCAATTGTCAGGTGAAGAAAGCACATACCTGATCCTTTCCAGCACCTTCAGCGCCTACATGTTCACTGTCAATACATTTTTTTTATACTTTTAAATAAATAATATTGTTTCAGTGTAACAGTGGGTAATACGATCACCTCACTGCAAGAAAGTCGCTGGTTCGAACCCCAGCTGGGTCAGTTGGCATTTCTGTGTGGAGTTTGCATGTTCTCCCCATCTTCTTGTGGGTTTCCTTGTCCAAAGTCCATAGACATGCTGTATAGGTGAATTGAATAAGCTTAATTGGCCATAGTGTATGTGTGCAAATGTGGGAGTGTATGGGTGTTTCCCATGCTGGAAGTGCATCCGCTGTGTTAAACATGCTGGATAAGTTGGCGGTTCATTCCACTGTGGCGACCCCTGATTAATAAAGGGACTAAGCCGAAAAGAAAATGAATGAATGAATGTATTGTTGTCTTATGCAAAAACATTTTGAAGCAGAACAATGTTCCTTGCAGTTCTGAGTGTTACTTTGGCATTTTCATTATTTTAAAGTGCCTTTTTAGTTGCTATTTGTTAAATTTTGATTTACTTTAAAAACCATTTACTTTTAAAATAATTCCTTTTGGCCATGATGATTGATCCATGAAGCACATTTTCATACCAACCTCTGGTTTGGAAGCTTGTTGCAGTCTTGAATATCTATAAAATAGACAAATAAACATTATGGTTGAATGGTGGAAAAGGCTTAGAGAAACACTGCCTTCAAGATCTGAGGGAAAATTGTCAAATTATCTCTCAAGATGTCTTTACCTTCTACCGTTTTATTTCCCGTCCGGTCAAAAGGTCTCAGAGGCGAGAGAAAGAGATCTGTCTGCCATCATTCAGCTAATGAAGGCTAAAGTCTTTTCCTTTCTCATTACTGGAATGCCAGCAGCGTCTTCTCTCGCCAGCCACGGAGAGATTTGCATTCACCTACAGTCAAATCGAAGAACCTTTTACTAGCAAAGCCATCCAAGTTTTAAACAAAGGCTGCAATTATATATAAAGCAGGCGTATCTTCAGTGTGCTCTGCAGTGACATGCCTTTGCATACTCTGGAATTTTGCCATAATGCTGAAACACAAATCATGCAACACTATGAGTGGCATCTCCATAACATGTCACGAACAATCTGAAACTAAAGAGAAAGACTGTACACGGAATCAGCAACAGGATATTTTATTTAGCTGACTGGAAACATTATTGGGATGTTTTACAGTATTATACTCAGCACAGCATCATTATGTGTCATTGTTGTAGAAGAAAAAAAAATCTAAACTCTTTTTAGAGAGCTAAACTACATGCAGGCTGCATCATTTGCTTGTTTAATGAAATTGGTGTATAAATATTGTAATTTATTTGTTAGTTTGATTGTTATTATTTTAAAGATTTAAAGATATTATTTTAAAGATTTATATATTTATTTATTTTAATTTTTTGTAGTGAGTACCTTTTACCTGCAGAGGTCAGACCTGCACGACGCAATGGCTGAATTTGGAACAGATTGATCTGAACACTTGTATGGCAGTGTTCTTTCTCCTCAGTGTTCTTCTGCATACAATATTCCACAAAACGGTCAGTCCCATCTCTTCTTTGTTGTTTTACTGAAATTTTTTATTTATTTATTTTTTTGGAAAGGCTGACCTATCCCTTTAAGGATAATATAATGTGTTTTGGAGTATTTCTGTGTTTGTCTCACGTGGATGTGTGGCCCTGTGGGTAACTTTTTTCATTGTTTCCATAATCTGAGGGCATGACAGGAGAATCCACACACCACGCCAAACTACAACAGAGGAAACATTAGCAGTGTTTTCATTGAGCATGCGTGTGCGCGCATGCGGGCTGTCTGGGACTGGAAAAGCGAACTAATGGCCTCGTAATCTCAAGAAATGAACGGATGTGGAAGATTGTTTTTATTCTATGATAGATTCTTGACATTGTAATACCAGTCTCTTATAGATATCTAAGTTATGCGTGTTATTCTTCCTGTCCACATTGATTGTCATTATCCACAAAATGACCTGGTCGAGAGAATAATGTGGCGTGTTTATCTTTGATTGGAGCTTCACGCCAGATTTCAGGTGAGCCTTTTATTTCACAATGTTTACTTTCATGGTCACGGATCTATGAATGAGTAAATGTCTTTACTACTCGCTCTTTATTCAGATTAATAAACATTATTATGTACTTGTTAACAGTTTATCCTCTTTATTTATACTAATGTACTTGTGATCTATAGTGCTATGCTGCTTCAAATAGTTTTAGTGTGATACATTTATCTAAAATAGTTAGTTTTATTATGATGAGGTTTTACTTTTATATATATTTTTTATTATTTTTTTTTTTAGTTTACCAATAAATATCACCGATATATTCAAGGTCTAAGCTGTTTGTTACCAAGACAATATTTTTGACAAGACCCTGCTACTTTTCCAGTTTTAATATATGCAAAGGAGCAGTGTGAACTTTCTTCAGAATATATTAAGTCTTGTTCCACAGAAGAAGAAAAGTCATAAAGGTTTAGAATGCCACAAGGGTGAGAAAATAATGACAGTGTTTTCCTTGTTGGATGATCTATTCTTAAATACATAGTGTGTGTGTGTCTGGCATAGTGCCACGTCCACAGATGAGCCGTTCACTGTTCAAACAATGGTTTCCATATTTTCCCAAGTGACATTTCCTTTTTCTCCCAAACAGCTGAGATGAAACTCCAGCAGAGACTCGTGAATAAATGAAGAGACGTTCAGGTGCGTGTGCACAAGCCCACATTCCTTCACACAAGCACTGCTGTGGCTTATGTCACTCAAATACACCTCCTGATAACATTTCATCCACATCACAAACAATCCAAATCATGAATGATCTGCTAATTTAGAGTGATCCAGCAACACTGCATTGAGTGAAAATGCAGAAACGCAGTGGTACACTTTCACACTGACAGTCTTTACTCACATTACTGTGATGGGCTGGTCTGTAACTGCCAGAGCAACAGGCTCCTCCCCTGGGTGTGTGGGGAGTTTTTAAGTGGAGTGTTGGGAATGTTGTTTTTAGAGAGGCGCAGAAGGCAGGAGAGTGTCTGTGAGAGTCAATCCAACAACTGCATTTCAAAGCACCAGCATTGACTCCAGGATGGGTGAAGACTCCTCTCACGCCGAGCGAAGCACCACTTCCGTAACCAGGGAGGAGAGCAGCCCAACGCCACCGGCTCTGGATGCTCAGGATGCTCAGGATATTCAGGATCTCCTCGTTCCCAGCTTCAGCCCTGGCTCTGCGCCCTCTTCCCCTGCCCCAACCCTCACCCGCCTGGGCTCCAAGTCCCCGACCAGCCCCACAGCCCCGAGCAGCCAGGTCAGTGCCATCACGGTGGTGGCACTGCTGGACAAGCTGGTGGCGATGATCGAGACGGTGCAAGACAACCAGCGGAGGATGGAGAAAAAGCAGGCTGAGCTGGAGGGGGCGGTGCGGGTGGTGCAGGGCGACGTGTGCCGGCTCACCAAGGGCCACATGTCCACTGCCAACAGTGTAGCCAAGCTGCTAGAGCGCTCGCGCAAGACCGGCAACAACGTGAAGGAGGTGAAGGAGCGCCTGGACAAGCAGAGCAGCCAGGTGAAGCGTCTAGAGGCCAACCACACCCATCTGCTCAAGAGGAACCACTTCAAAGTGCTTATCTTCCAGGTGAGATGACGCTTCAGAGCTTTGGAGAGAACAAAAATCTAAACCAGTCAAAGATAAGACATCCCATTACATATAGTAGTCAGCAATTGAAGTGGATCAAGAAAGTTTTTGAAAATTGTCCAAAACATAGGTGATGATCCATTTCAAATGTTGACTACTGAAAACCGAAAGCATAAGTTGCTATAATGTTTTAACGAACTCTTGTGAATATAAAATAATGAAATACTGGTAAAAAAAAAGAAAGATTTATCATCATTCTGCGTTATATTTATTGTAAAAAATTAATGGAAAACACAGGCTGACCTACACTTATTAAAATAGATAAAAGAATGTGATCATAATAAATATTATTAAATTTTAAATTATACAAATCTTATTGCTGATAAATGGGCAAAAACTAGTGGCTTGAAGCATATTGGCAAATTATAAAGATTTAAAATATCATTTAGTTTTTTAGGGGCTGCACTATGTTTCTTTATTTAATATGCCATCAGATGGTTCTCATCCTAAATATGCCTTGATACTTTTGATACAGTGAAGGTGTCTTTTGTAAATATTAGTTTGACAGTCAATCTGTTGTGTCAGAATTACATGTTTTGTATAAATTGTAAGTTGAAAAAAATATGCATGTGGAGATTTTTAGACTACAGGATGATATTTGAAAATGAATAAGTTTCCGAAGGCTTAAAAACACTATGAGAGTTTAATATGCAATTAATATACCATAAAATGATTTAATATAATCTGCTGTAGCACACAATAATAACAATAAAAACAACTAGGATGTTTCTTAAGCACTATTAGATTTATTTCTGAAGGATCATGTGACTGATGACTGGAGTAATCGTGCTGAAAATGCAACTTTACAATCACTGGATCAGTTACATGTTAAAATATCCAAAAAGAAAGCATTTATTTTAAAACTACACATTTGATCATAATTTTTCCTCAAATAAAAGCAGGCTTAAATATTTTTTTAATTAAATGTATAATTTGTTTTATATATAGTTATAATTACTTACAGTAACTTTGTTAAACTTTACATGCATGTTTTGCATTTATATCCTTCTTTTTAGTTTGGGAAATGTTAGATTTGTCTGATGTTTGACAGGACACGTGTGCAGTTTGTGGTTGATCCTGAATGAAACTGAACAGCATGGGAATTCTTCCTGTGACTGCAGCTGGCGTGAAATGTTTGAAGTGTGTGCAGATTACAGAGCATTGGCATTTGTGTGTGTGTATATTGTTTATGTATGCAGGCAAACGTGGAAGTTTCAATAGCTAATATTGAGGTCCCTACTAATGCCCCACATTTTTCACCATTGCTTACCATGAAGCTCAAAGATCAGGTCACCTTGTTTACAATGGGCTCATTTGATTAAAAGCCTCTCCTTACAAATAACTGTAAAACAAACTGAGATTGCAAAGTCAAGTCTTCTAGCTAAACCAGCCTTGCGACCTGTGCTTTAGTTTGCTCTAATCTTCAGTGAGGTGTTTTTTATGTTAAGGTTATACAATTTTACACACCCAGGAAGTGCTATTATACTTTATGTATTCTGGTTGGTCATTGTGAAGGGTGCGTCCTGTTGGTTTAAGCAACTGCATCAGGCTCAAGCTTTCAGAAGAGTATTCTTATCTTATTGCCCTGGAGCAAACCGCATGCAGCTTTAACACGCTGGGACAGTGATCTTTAACTTGTAGAAGCAGGTAGAGGCATTCGTCTGGGGTGTTGGAGTTCTGCTTTTCAAAATGATTCCTGCGAATCAGCTTTCCTGAGGCTGATGTTATTCAATAGCAGAATGAGCTAAATGTCAAAAGCAAGTGTTTGAAACTCAGTAGAAAGGATGAAAACAGACTTCTATTCAGCTCTTTTGAGTCATATGTCCTCCATCACGTCAGCACCTGATCATTCCTGAAGGAATTAACTGGCATGAAATGTCTCAACTGTAGTCGTTTCCCATACGTTGATGACTTTCTCAAATTTACTCACCCTCGGGCCATCCAAGATGTAGGTGAGCTTTTTTCATCTGCAGGACACTAAAGAAGATAAACCGTGGTCCTTTTTGATTATTGAAATGCAAGTCAATGATAACAGGCAAAATAGAATTATTACTTGTGGCTCCTGATAATTAATTGAAGATTCATGGGTTAGCACTGTCAGCAGCAAGAAGGTCGCTGGTTTGAGTCTCGGCTGGTTCAGTTGGCATTTCTGTGTGGAGTTTGCATGTTCTCCTGGTGTTTGCATGGGTTTTCTCTGGGTGCTCCCCCACAGTCCAAAGACATGCGGTACATATGAATTGATTAAACTAAATTGGCCATAGTGAATGGGTATGAATGAGTATGAATGGGTGTTTCTCAATATTGGGTTGCAGTTGGAAGGGCATCCGCTGCGTAAAACATATGTTGGAGAAGTTCATTCCACCATGGTGACGCCTGATTAATAAAGGGACTGAGCTGAAGGAAAATGAATGAATGAACACAGCCTTGGCAGTCTGTCAGAATGTGTGTTCACAACAGATCTCACAGCATAACATAGTCGCGATTTGTATGCATGGTTGCAGCATTTAGGATGAGCACAGTTATGATATTGATCGGCAAAAGAACATACTTGTGGGGTTTTTTTTTTTGGTTTTTTTTTTGCACAAGCCTATCATTTCACTAAATAAGATATGAAAAATCATCGAGAGCCATGGGTATTATTTAGTTTTGTCTGTATATGTTTTTGATGGATGTGGTGTTTGATTCTCAAAGATGTTGACACGTTTTTGCAGTTTTGTTATGAAGGTATGCCCATGCTTTATAAAGCAGAGTAGATTCTGAATGGCTGTTGTTGCTGTGTGTGTATACAGTTGAAATCAAAATCATTATGATATGATATGGTATAATAACCTTATCACGGTTTCGCGGTATCACGGTATTGTGTTTACTGCTCGAAAATATATTCTTTTTTTCGGGTAATAAACAAAACCTTTTTCCCCTTTGAACACAATATATTTTATTTTGAGGGCATATATTAAATATTTTGGGGCAGTAAACATGTCAGGCTAAATAATTAAAGTGAATCATTGACTTCTGCAGTCTTCAAAAACACAGATGTCTTAACTATTTACACATAAAAAACAAACAAATAAAAAAATCTTGCTCATACCTTAGGAACAGTATAGCAAAAAATTTTGGCGGTATGAAATCCTTGACTTTTCCATACCGTGGTATACCTTGAAAACGGTTATCGTCCCATGCCTATTAAGTGTCTTGCAAAATAAAAATAAAAATATTATACACTACCACAATGGTAAAGGCAAAAAAAGTTAGTTATTATAAATGAGTTTTAAAAACTAGTAATAAAAATAAAAATATGTTGAAACTATTTTTAAAAGATTAAAAATTTCACAGAAGGGCTAATAACTTTGACTTCAACTGTATATATAGTATGTGTTATCGTCATAAAAGTCATCTTCATTGGTTTAAATGGGCCTTTAGATTCATCTTATGCCTAAAAAAGTCAGAATGATGAACTTTAGAAAGACTCCAAGGGAAGACAGCAACTTTTGGGGAAATTGCTTTTAATAAAGTCTTTTTAATAAGAGCACTCTATCAGTGTTGAGAGAGTTGATTATCTGGGCGATGACTCTTGACTAATCCTGCTGTCAGGGAGGAAGGCCATGGGGCTGAACCGTGCGACTAATGGCTGATCCCAAGTCTTAAGCGTTCCCTTTGAGATCGCTAGCAGCAGGTGATTTTCTAAAGTGATAATCAGCCTGTTAAAACTCTTTGGCGTGAGTGCAGGCTTGAAGAAAGTTTGCTGGAGGAGATTGTAATAACTACTTTGGGAATGTGTCGTAAGATGAAAAGACTCACAGAATAGGAAAGAGATTACATAATGTATGTTAAAATACTTATTTTAAATTGTAAGAGTTTATAATCATTGACTGCTTTTACAGCATTTTTGATCAAATAAATGCAGTCTTGTGAAAAGTCTACTTTCAAAAACATTTTTTAAAAAGTCTTACAGACCACAAAGTATAGGGCATATTTGCATATGTTTGCAATTCAGTGTGCATTCACACACTTACGTTGAGTTTCCATGCTTCATGGGACCGTTCCATTACTTTTATACTTTGAAAATGTAAAAGTGCAAAATGTTTTCTGTGAGGGCTCTAGTTGCATCATAGAATGTACCAGTTTAATTTGGCTGATTTTTATGATTTATAAGTAAAATATTTAAAAAGTCTGTATAATTTGTAATAAATCAGTAATAATCAGTATAAAAAATGTACTATCTTGGGTCACACTTTATTTTGATGGTCTGTTAAGTTGAATTGTATCTACATCCCAACTAATTCTCATTAGACTATAAGTAGACTGTTAGGTTGGGGTTACGGTTAGTGTGTTCACATGTACTTCACAAGTTCACAAGTATCTTATAGTCAGTTAAATGTCTGTTGAAGGAGCAGTATCAGCAGATATTAAGCAGATAGTCTACTAATACTCAAACGGACCATCAAAATAAAGTGTTACCCTATCTTGTAGGAACTTTTTGGCCCATTAATGAAAAAATTAAATATTGCCTAAACCAAATTTGGAAGCAAGTTAATAAATAAATAAATCAAAAATAATGTTAAACTTTGTTTCCTTTTTATTAGCTCATGTTACCAGTTTGGTGTTTTAGTTCTGATAAAATATTTTGGCCAAAACACACCTTCCCATGTGGTAAAGCGCCTCAAAGAGTATCAAAAAACACGATAGGTATGTACTTTCACTTATTATGAAACACAGACACATGTTTAGCTGCAGGTGATCTTTCACATTTGTTCCTCGTCTGTACAGTATGTGACAATGGTCTTGCTAACAACTTATTTTGACGGCCTCTTTTCTCTTGAAAACTGTATAACCATGTTAAATTTGTAACTAGAGGTCATCTAGGAAGGAACATTAGGAGAATCTCTGCTAACACTTTATTCTGATGCTCCAGCTATATCGTCTTCGGAATATATGTAACTTATCCTATTAAGCCTAGGAGTCTTCTTATGTTTAAACAACACTCTAATGAGAGCCAGTTGATGGGGAACCCTCAAAACAATGTGCAAGCGTGTTCATCAGTTCACTGGCTCCTTTGAGTCAACACACTTGTCTGTGTTCTCTCTTAATTCACGGACGGTGATGTGCATGTCCATGCACCATAGGCCAGTAAAACAATAGTGCATTGTTCTGTGCAGTGGACACCCCTTTGACACTCCATTGAAAGTAAACATGGAATGCAAACATGAGGGAGAGCGTCACAAAACCATTTGCTCTTTGAAGTTTGCTTTGGAAGAGCACCATTGCTCTTGCGTTGTGCTTTTTGCTTGTTATGTTTTATTTTTTGGCATCTAACAATGTTCACCCAGCCTGTGTGGTAATTATAAACTTTCTGTGCACCGTGCAAAGGCATTTAGAAATGGGGAGGTGTGGTTTGAACACACAAGGGCCCTCAGAGTGAGGGAAACGCAGTAAACACTGAGTTTGGCACTGAAAATGTATGTGTGTGTGTGGGAGAAAGACAGTCTGGTCAACTGCCTCGTTTCCCTTAACAAGCACTAATGATCTGCAGTAATTACTGCCCATTTAGACCTGTGTTTGTTTGTATTTAATGCATCGCTGCTCTTTCTGTGTTCTCAGGAATACATCAGTGTTGATTCTTGAAAAATGTGCTTGTACGTGCTGAGGCCCTCCACTGCAGCAACTTCAGCCTTTGTGTGTTATGGGTTGCCAGTGCTTGTGAAAAGATCATTAAACGTGTTTCGCCGCAACAACTGCTTATGCTGTTTTTGCTCATCTGAAGGCTTCTTATTAATGCATGTTTTCCATGACGTCCGGCATACAAATCTCTTTCTATACTTATAAGGGATAACATGCGCTGTAAACGTCTTCACCAAGGCCTGCGAAGTTTGGCATGCTGCGTGACTGATGGCAAACATGAGGCCTTTATGGATGGTCATAAAGCATATTTTATTGCTTTCATGTTTTTGAAGGAAGGAAAGTTTTGGCTGAGGTGTTTCTGCAGTGGGCGTTCACGAAAATATCTGACAACTGTCATTTTTTACACCTTTGTAGTCGTTCCGATTCCCCTCATTAGTTCGCCGTCTGAAATCTTGTTGAATGTTGTTCGAGTTTATTTTGGCCAGGAGGTGCCAAGGAACGCCTTCATCAGGATGATGTAAGTCTGCTGAGATCCAAACAATGCCACGTACGGTTGACCAGTCAGTCCATCGCCGTTTGTTTAATTGTGCATTGTGTAATTTCACATAACATGCATGTTTAATCTTCAGAACTAGGATCTTAAATGAAGGATAAAACATATATGTCTGTGTGTAAATGCGAATTGTGGGAAAGTGAGTGTCTTTTGGGGTGGGAGAAGGAAAACAAACCGATAGCGAGTATTTACAGGCCCTCCCCTTACGACAAAGAGCTTTTTATAGCGAGTGAGCAGATTCGGATGAACAAAACACATTCTGTCTGATAATTTTGCACAATAACACTGGGTTATACAACAAAACACATTCTTTCACCAATCAAAGTTTTATTTCCTTAAAGATTTGTATCCATTTGGTGCAGTGCATGTGCACAGTTCATTCTGTTTAACAACAAAGGGCATTCATCTGAGTTTGTGTTGATTTGATCTCATCATTGATTATATTCTGGAACTCTCTGAGAGAAATTGCTAATTGGAGTCGCTGCATGTTGCAGATTTGTTCAGGCTGGTTCAGTCTAATAATATGCTGGTTCAAATTCAGAAGTTTCAATATTTTATCAATTGTGAATGTTTTTAAGCTCAGGTTGGATTACATCTGTGTTTGTTCTGTATTAGGCTGCCTTTCCTTTTGATGTATGTGCTGTTCCCTGAGCTCCACCCTTAACCAACAAAGAAAGAAAAAGAAAGAAAGAAAGAAAGAAAGATAGAAAGAAAGAAAGAAAGAAAGAAAGAGAGAAAGAAAGAAAGAAAGAAAGAAAGAAAGAAAGAAAGAAAGAAAGAAAGAAAGAAAGAAAGAAAGAAAGAAAGAAAGAAAGAAAGAAAGAAAACTATGTAAAAACAAAGCTAACAGCTTCAAGGCCAGTCAAGAGATTGCAATGTGGGAGGAAGCAGCAGAACAGATATAGTGGACTGGAAGAGAACAATGGAAAACAAACTGATGTATGAGAGAGAGAGAGAGAGAGAGAGAGAGAGAGAGAGAGAGAGAGACTTCTCTGCTCAGACATGTTTCATCTCTCAGTGCTGGATTCTGGTTTGGCAACTTGACTCCTCCCTGTATCTCGGCACTACAGAAACATACAGCACGCACATGCAACTGATTGTCTATTACTATGTTCTAGAATACTCCATCCTGATTGGTCAGTTGCTGTGTTCTGCCGTCAAATATTTTGTATAATGACAGATATTTGACTGTTTCCCTGGCAACTTTCTACTGTAACTAGTTGAATGCCTGTCATATTACTCAGCGGCTAACGTTCACCCTGCAAACACATAGTCAGAGTTTACTGTTATTCCTTATTCTGTTTAAATTTACAAGAACTATAAAGCATCTACTGTGCCTTACTTGTTTTTACAAGGCTGTAACCACCATCAAAACTGTAAAACTCACTTAAACAGTGCTGTTTATAGCTTTTAGGCTTTAACTGTGATTGTCAATGTCATAATGATTGAGTTGGCCAATCAAATTAAAGTATGAAGGATTTATACCTTACACAACAAGTGCAAATTAGGGTAAAATAGAGTGAGATCAAATTAAAGTAGCAAGAAATATACTGCAATAACAGTAATAACCAGCTATGCTGTGAATCGCTTTGGATAAAAGCCTCTGCTAATGATTTTTCCCTCTCAATTTTCACAATTTTAGTATCACATATACTTATAAGCCGGGCCTAATGTTTAGAGAGTTAAACTAGGGGTCTAAAGATCACAGGTTTGAGTCTTTAGAACTGGCAAGGATTGTCAATGAGGAGAGTGCATATCCAGCATTCTCTTTCACCCTCACCCATGGCTCAGGTGATTCCCTTAAGCAAGGCACCGAACCATCAAATGCTTCCCGGGCAGCCCACTGCTCCAGCTGTGCGTTCACAGGTGTGAATCGCTTCGGATAAAAGCATCCGCTAAATGTAAACGAATAATACAAATAGTAGAAATGTGTAAATTTTTGGGCGATATATAATCTCCCATTCAGGATACATTTGTTCTTGTTATGCTGCTGAAGTGCCTCCTTGCCGTGATCCCTACTGCACCCAGCTTAATATTGTTTGCAAAGGATCAATATTAAGTGCACTATGACTCATCTTGCACTACAAAGATTTTTGTCCAGTCAAATGTTGATTGAGAATGCCCCCAGAATTATAAATGCCACCTGCAACAAACTGGTTCACTGCTTTATTTAATTAAAGCTTACTGACTAGTTTTTAGATAGACGAGCCCTTTGATGTGCTCCGCTCAAACTTATCATTTAAATAAGAAATCTGTCAAGGCTGAGGTGGAGTGAGATCTGAAAAATCAAGCCCTGTGAAGATGAAATCATCCAGACACACTCATTCTGCAGGTGCTATTGGACTCACTCAAATAAATACAGTCTAATTGGAAAAATGATACTGGAGGGAGCATGACTAATCTTGCGATTAATTCAAGTGGCCAGACAGAGACAATGAAGCTTTTTTTAATATCAACCTGAGAGAGAGATGCAATCAGCCTCTTTTTAAGACAGCCCACTTCTCATCATCTCAGTCAATAAGTCAGAATTTGTTTACATTTAAAAGAAGCAAATATGCTTCAGTTTTGCTGGCCAGTAAAGTTCTGCAGTCAATCCACAGATGGCCCTTTAAGTATCCCTTTCCCATAGTTTTCACCACAGTGCCGCAGATCGGAGGCTTTGATAGCACATTTCTTTGCCCGGCATCTCACTGAACTGTGTGTTCAAGCCAGCTGGCTGTCGCTTTCCACTTATTCTCTCCATCTAGAACGAAGCCAAAGATTCCCTGAACTTCTTCCACACACCATAAACAGGTAACGGATGAGCGAGCACATTTTTGTCCGATGCGTTCATGGCCATGTTTATTTATTTATTTATTTATTTATTTTTACCAGCAAAAGATCCTGCAAAGGCTGATGGTGCATGACGTGGAATTAGATGTGTGATTCTTCTTCAGCTACTCGTAAACATGTTACATAATTGGTTTGAACAGGATTAAATAGTTAGACATCCATTACCAACAAGCAAAAAGTGCAGATGGTGTAGACATCTTCTGAGTCAGATTTGCATGTTAACTGACAGCTGCAGAGTCATTTTGGATAACGTTACACATAATACAAAGACATTGTACTGCCTTCATTTTATTTAGACTGTTCTGCTACAATTTAGACACAATAAAATAAGGTATACACTCCCCAACATAACACACCCCTTAAATGAATGCCTTAAGTAATGCATAATGCTTAGTTTTTAGTTAATTAAATTATTTCAAATTTAAATGTGTTATCTATGCTAATGACACCAATTTTAATGAATAAAATTGTTTAAATGCATCAAAATATATTGAATATATTCACTGAGAAATGGATAACACTATTCATTTTCATAAGGGGATGTACTCATGTATGCAGTGCACTGTATACCCACATTTGCTTATTAGCCTACAGTATATTTAACATATAGTAGTCTATAGGATAAAACTTTTTCCCCAAAAGAACTTAGCTGAGACATGACACTGTTGTCATTGGTACTTTTTTGCAGAATTTGTCTTGTTTTTTTTTATTTTATTTTAGGTCTGCATTGATTAAACTGCTCTCTGATATCTACATAGTAGGTAAGAGAAGAGTCAAAAGTCAAGAAACGGTCATGTTAGGAGCAAGTGAGCCATAGGCAGAGTGCTCCTCTATTACTGCTTCAGTCATCTGTTGTTCATAAAATACAGGCTAAATTACAATTATATCCGACAAATGAGACCAACAGAGATGTATTTAGAGTTGTGTTTTGTTGGTTTAATGTGTATGAAAAGACAGGCAGTAAATAATATCAACATCTGCAAAAAACAGATTATTCCAAGATTTATTGGAATAATTCACTCAAGAAAAATCACAGTAAGAGCTGAGTGATATAACACAACGCATAAGGGATTAAGCTCAGTATAGTGAATTTCATAATAAACTGTACATTTTTAATTAACAAAAGATAAATCTGAACAGATCTTGGGTCCTATCATACACCCGGTGCAATAAGGCGCAAGACATGTATGTGAAGATTTTTGTTGCTATTTTCAGACTAGCGCAACACTAATTTTCATGTTTTGTGCCACGTTGTTTAAATAGCAAATCCATATACCCCACTTTGAGGACTCATGAGTATGCTGGTCTAAAAAGAAAGAGTATTAAGGTGCATTGTTGGTGTGTTGCTATTTTGAGGCAACTAAAATAGTCAGTGCCATTGACCAAATAAAAGCCGGTCTAAAGTCCAGCGCAGAGCATGTTAGTTGTGCCTATGCAGGTCCAAATGTTTACACATTGCTTAATACACAGCAATACACAGCAATAATATAATATAAATAATATATTTTCTACATAAATATATAAACCACTGCCTCTATCCCTTCTTCATGCATCCATGCCTTTTTTTCAGTTCATTCATGACAATTTGCATTTGTATAATGTAATTATTATTAGCAGTATTATTTATTATATGCATATTTATATTTGTAATAATAAAAACAAGTTTAGATTTGTCCACTAGTCGGGTTTTGACGTATGTGTCACAATATGGGGCATAAGAATAGGATGTGTGTTTGGATATAACTCATTTTGTTATTATTGTTAATTTATTAATTTGCTGGAAATTAGAACTGAATTTAGAAATAGTTAAAAAAAAATTATTGAGCTTAACAAAAAATTAAATATGTTGTCTAACAGATGTCTTCAGTGGAGTGCATACAACACCGATTCCTTGCCCCTGAAAGTAAAGGAGTAAAAGTAAAAAGAAAGTAAAGAGGCCGAACGAAGGAGGCTCCTCCTTTATCCTCGCGCTGCAGATGGTCTGTTTAACTATTTTCTTGCTAGTGATGCATTCAGTGTTTTCACTTACAAAATCTGCCATGTAAATAGCAAATGCATCATGGCGTAAAGCAACTGACTCTTAAAGGGAATGTGATTGGTTAAATGCACGTTATGCTCAAAACACACCCATAACTCATTAAGAGAATAAGCACAACCCTCTTAGACCAAGCCCCAGGGTGCAGAGCATATTTTCCCATCATTAAAATAACAAAAGTATATCCGGAAATGCCCTTAATGCTTTTGCGCCATGCGCTATCGACTTTGCGTCAAGATCGTTAAAATAGAGCGGATAGTTAAAATAGATTTTTAAAATAAGAGTCCCACATACGTAGTATGTTTAATACAAGCTTAGATAAACTTAAAAAATAAGGTGGGAGGGGGAGTGCTTAGGGAGGTTGGGGGGAATCATTGTAGATATAATCTCATTAGAAAACATTCTAATATTAATATTAATGACTTGTGTTTGTTCCGGTTGGTCTGTTTTTCCCCAAGCCTGTATATTCAGAGTGTGTTTGAGACCCATGGTATGTAATTTATATGTACTGAACTCCTAATTAAACGATGCCTGGGTATATCCAGATCTATGACACCTTTAAATTTGTGAAGCTGTTTTGAAACATTCTATAGCAACGTGTGCTATAAAAAACAGGTGACTTGACTGTGTGACTGTCTTTGAGAGACACTTAATATCTGTTCATGTCTGTCTCAAAAAGCACTTTCCCTGCTACCATCCACCACTGAGACATCCTTCTTTTGTGTGCATTTTTTAAATAGTCTCATTCTCTAATATTTGTCTTTCCTTTTGTTTCTATGCTTTCTGCTGCCTAAGCAATGTCTGTTCATGTCCTATATGAGCCCCATATACACACACACACACACACACACACACACATACACCAGTCTCTCTCATCTCTTTCGATGTTTCCACTCCAAAAAGTCCGGAGGCCTCCAGCGGGGTGCATTAATTATCCAGGCTCCCATTACAGACTAGAGCAGGGGTATCAGCATGTGACACAATGTTTTCAAAAGTTCTCCCTCTCTCTTTTTTTCAGCCGCCTTCTCTTTCTCTTCCTCTGAGCTTCACAAGCCATTGTGTATTTAGATAAAGGTCAAAATCTGAATGGCAAATGTCTTGATTAATCACCGCGTTACAGCGCTGAGAAACAAACCATAAGAAAGGTGGATAAAGAAGGATGAAAAAGACTCAAACGGCTCCAGCTAAGATAAACGAAGAGTGCCGTGTACAAAATGGAGACTCCTTTTCTTTTTATGTCAACACAGAAATGTAGATTCTGCACCTTATACATGTTAGTATTATTAAATGTTTAAAGACATTTTTGCTGTTGAGACTCTTTTAATAAAGCCATCAAGCTGAGTTCAAAGTGAAGTTTCCCAGGTTCATGGAGATATGCTTCATGTATACACTTATGACAAGACTCCGAGGTACAAACTAATTATATCTAGATATTATTATATTACTAATTATTTGTGTAAATAATCACACAATAATTTGTGATGAATCAACACATTTAGATCACAAATATCATCACTGATATATAATGTGTAGTTTCTTGATGATATAAAATATTGACGGCTGAAAACAAGATGTCAAATGAGTTTCACTCTATTATTAATTATGAAATAGAATACAGTTGTAGAGGACGCATAACAAATTAAAAGCTGATACTTTTATAGCACTAACTGAACCAGCCAACTCCCAGCTCTGGTTTCCATGTGCCTCTTGAACCTGAGGGGTGTTACTCTGTATTTGTGAATTATCAAGAAACAGGTTAGCCCAGAGTTAACACTGGTTTTGACTAGGTTACTGCCCTGAGGGTTAAACTGGGTTTTCAGAGGTAAAATGTTAACCAAGATGAGCACAAGTACCATACATTTAGACTACTTGTATCACTACTTTTAGCATTGTTATAATACATGTCAAATTATATTAAATGCACTTTTGGAACAGGTTATTGGCATATTTGTCAGAATGTCTTTGGGTTTTTATTGAATGTATAATGTGTGAGCTCTTTCACTGGAATTTGTAAACCAAGGCATGAGGTTCAGGTTGTCTTTTGCATTATGAGGTTGTTCCATATTATGTTGTGCATTACTTCAGTAGATGTCAAATGTCTCTCAGCTCTCAACAGAGTTAAGAAGGAAGAGGATCATTGAGGTTCTTGTATTTTTTTTTTTTTTTTTTGCATTTTTGTAAAGTTTTGCATGCCGTATACAACTGTTGTCAATATAATCCCAGCTGACAATGATCCAGATGAATAACACAAGTAAAATGTGAGTGTTATGCATACCAGTCTAGTTGCTAGCGATGACACTATGTAAAGAAAAACTACAGCCTGTTGTTTTAGCTGTCAAAATGAAACGTACATGCACACGATTGACATGAGTTTTTGCACAAGTTTGTATTATCAGATTACCACTTCCCATCATGCTATGTTAGCATTCTGAAAGGCAGAGCACATAAAAAAAAAGCACTTTTAGCAAGATTATATTGTTAGCAAATGTTTCACACTGGTAAACAAAGGGGGTTATCTTTATGGTGAAGAGTGTTGAATGTGTTTGTTAGACCTGCTAAGAAAGAACTTCAGCTCTTTTGATAAAAACAACTGCGGGAGGGCCAAGAATGTTACCGCTATTATATTCTGGCTGTCAAGAACTAACATCGTATGTATAAAGAAAAGTTATATTTAGCCTGCTATTATGAAAACATTTATTCATTGAGTTATGATGAAAGCATATTTTCCATTATTACTAAACCGTTTTATTTAGTGAGGTCTACTTATACTCAACAATTCCCAACTTGAACATGCAGTTTCAAACTGAAATAGTGCATTGGATACAATAACAAATCTGTCATTAAACTGTTTAGAGCTTGGACAGATATACTGTGCTCTCTCTGAATTACTGGGAGTGTGCTTAGTGCCCTTAGGAGGGAGCAGGTGAGCGTGCAAAAGCTTCATTCGTGCTGCTAATCCGCCCTTCCCTGAGGGTCATATCTTCAATTTGCTCCTTAAGCGTGAAGCATAACCCCTGTAAAGCTCTGCAGGCATGTGTGTGTGTCGGTGGTCTGCGTGTGAGAAAGGAGAGTGGTTGACAAGCGTGCTGCACTGTCTGTGTGTCAGAGAGAGATCTGAATGAATGGAACATATTACGCGATTTGCCTTTGCATTATCTATCAATTTTTGTGTTAATGGAAACATGTATAATACAGTTATAACGGCCAAATATAGCCAAAAACATAATCATAAAAATGACAGACATTCAAAATAGGAATGGAATTAGACTATTTCATTTTATACATGTTAGATTCTTTTTTCTATTGGAATTTGGCGGGAATTTGGCAGAAACTTCAACCTTTTGCCATCTTTATTTTGGAGTAACTCCAAGACAGTGCCTCCACATGCCTTGTGCTTAGCTAGCTCTGCAACAAACAGGTTTTTCATCAGATTGCACAACATAAGTTAAAAAAACAGCAAAGCAATCTGACTCATCCCTTTGTTTTGTTTATTTGTACAAAAATATTAATGTAGACCTGAAAACAATTCTTTGCAGTTCAGTACGGTGCAGATTCCCAGGGTTTGATTCCCATGTATATAATGCATCTATAACCTCTATATGGAGTAAATGACTTGTGAGAATATTGACTTTGTAACAGAAGTGTAGTTTTCCTATTATTCCTATTTCCTACAGGCTTTCCATGTTTTCACAATTACTTATTTGTCTTCTAAGTAAAGCATCTCTGATCCAAAAACAAGCAAAGAAGCAGAAGAAACAAGTGACTATTAAACATAGCACCAATACAAGACTATCAAACATAGCACCATATAAATCAAAATGCCTAATGTTGCCAGTATAAATGGAAACCCCATTTGTCGCTGACAACTCCTCAGCTTTTTGTTAAAAACAAACATTTAAGTGTTACATCCCTCCCCCAGAAATACTTGTATATACTGTATCTTCAGATATTCACAAAAAAATCTGTGGGGTGTATAACGTTTTTGGTAACCACATTGTCTTTTTTTCCAATTTTAGGAGGACAATGAAATCCCTGCCACTCTGCTCACTAAAGATGGCCTGGCCTCCACCTCTCAGGATGAAATCGGTCCATCCGCGCCAACTCCGCTCACTGATTTAAACTCTGAATGCGAGGGCCTGCAGACCATCAGCCTCTCCTCCGATGATAATGAGGAGGAAAAAGGAGCAACAAGCCCTGTGGCAGAGGGGGGCAGTGACTCCATGGTAGATCTGCATGAAGACTTCCCAGGCTTGTCAAGTGAACGTCTAGAGCCTTCTCGCGCTAACAAGTTCAAGCGCTCCAGTCTGAAGAAGGTGGATAGTCTGAAGAAGGCCTTCTCGAGAAGCAGCATTGAGAAGAAGATCAACAAGTTTGTGCCCCAAGAACAGCTCGAGAAGATCAAGAAAAGCTTCACCCCCCACCACCCGAAGAGCGCCTCATCCAAGAGCTCGTCCTTCCATGTCGCTCCTATGACCTTCAACGTCAAGAAAGTCCGAGATGGAGACCCTGAATCCTCCCAGCAGCTCAAGAGCACACCCAGGAGTCTCAGCGCAGTGGAAGTTCCCAATATTGGAGGACCTGATGGTGAGCTGCCTGTGGCTGAGTTACACTCCCCAAATGAGAAAACAAATGGAGAAGAGCATCACCTTCCCTCTACACCAGGCAGCGCAGATGGAGAGGTGTTCATTTCGCATGAGGGCGGAGATCTGGAGAATGGTCCATCCGCAGCTCTGGCTGAAGAGGAGGTGGATAAAGAAGATGATGACACTGATGAGAACGATGAAAATGGGAAGGAGGAGGTGGAGGAGAAAGAGTCAGAACCTGCTAAAGAAGCGCCTGCATCTCTGCCGTCGACTGAAGCTGCTGTTGAGGTCCACACTTAAATATAGCTGATTCTAGCCCTCTGACTTCAATCTACATTTGAGACTTTGAGAAGCATAGTTACTCCCTCGTGCCACTGGTATCTTGTCCCCAAGCTTGTTTAATGCTAGCATGTCTGCTGAAATAACATACCGCCCTGAATTAACCTGAAAATGTAATGTAACTGTAACCCATTGTATTAAAATCAGAAATTAAGCATGTTCTTGTAGGAGGAATTTCCATTTAGATTCCATTCCAAGTAGAATCTGTACAAAGGCCCAGAGAATGGTACAGCAGTTCAGACCACTGTAACCACAATGATACACCAAAATAGCTATATTTTCCTGTGGGAGCCTGTGAATACCATGAAATTGAACTGAAATGCCTGAACTCTCTCTCCTATCTCTTTTTTTCTGTCTTTGTGTAGGAGAGGCAATGTGTGTGCCAATCTCCCAATTATGCTGGAGTCCAGACTCTATTCTGCCAATGTACATAAGATTTAGTATTAACTCGCTTACAATAAAATACTATGAGAGTATTATGCCTTTTGGAAATGATGTCTGATTTTTCAGTAATAGTAATATGATGCAAATAGTATAGAGTAGACCATTTACACCTGGTAAGATGTGTCATTGTTCATTGATACAATGCTAAGCACTGGGTTTAACTTTGTTTCAGTTTAATTTACACCAATCTTGGGTTTTAGATAACACAAAGGCAGCTCGACCTTAATACTTTTTGTTGCCATGGTATTAGTGAGCAGCTGAGCTACCTTTGTGGTATCTAAAATCCCTGGATTCATGGTACAGGCCCCGGGTCTAAACTGGGTCTGAAACATTTTGAGCTTGTCAACATTTGACCACTTTTAGATGGTCTAAAAAGCAATAGACCAAGTTGCATATATACTGTTGACACAAATGTGCTCATCTGGAATAATATGTTTGGTTTTAAAGTGAAAAATGCAAAAAGAACACATAATAGCAGAGTTTGATGTATTTTTCAGCTACCAAACACACATGAGAAATGCTTATGTCTGTATGGTTTTTCCTTTTGTATTCATACAATAACAGAAAAGGCATGTACACCTCCCCAAGCATTCATACTGTAGATCCTTCTCTAAAGCAGAGATGCCCAACTAGGGCCCGTGGGCCAAAGTTGGCCATGGTGACCTTTGATTTGGCCCACC
>CAIGQQ010032765.1:9603988-9642890 GCA_903798035.1 Danio albolineatus
TATATAAATAATACCAGCACACTTGTTTTTAATATATATAAAACCGACAACTACAAAGGCAAGCGATCAAATGTTGAAAGTAGTTTTATTTTAAACTTTTATGAAAATATTTTGTAGCAGTCCAGCATCTATGTTTGAATATGTATCTAAATCAGGTCTGATAGTGGTAGGAAGTGTTTACAAAATTTCTGGGGAAAAGCCAGCACAACTGACTGCCATCTCCATGGCAACCTTGCCAGCTGCCAACAACTCTCCAATTACTGCTCTAGTGCATGGTGAGGGCACACAAACACACAGCCTAATAACTACAAGTGTACAGGGAAGCAGATGTATCTTTGTGTTGTCAAACATTCTGTACTGCTGATGTAATAACCTCACATTCTCCTTGACTTATAAGATGATTCAGCAATGAAATAAGTTCTCAGACCTCTATACATCAAATTTTGTTGCAGGAAAAAACTTTTAAACTATACTAAAAGTTTTCCCACTCTGGATAGTCACATCTATCACGTTAAACAGCACAAACACGCACACACAGCAGGTGAGGAAGGAGCATTCCTGAGGTTGATGGATGGCTTCTCTGAGCTCGATTTTCCACTGACTGGAAGAAGAAGAGGTGGGAAAGGATTGATTGTTTTCATGGGTTAGCTGAGGTATGGGGAACCCGCATATGTACAGGTGTGCTGTCCTGCCCGCAGGCCTTCATGGCTTCCCTGGACAGTCCCATGCTGGTGTGGCGACACACTTATGCAGCAAAGCATTATAAAACAACTTCAGGAACTTAGCTTGAGCGTGGCGCAGTTTGTTTACAACAATGAACGGCGTTATCCAGAAACATGTGTAATTCCTAAACGATGATGTGCTAATTAAAGGAGTTTTTGCTGCCTATAAAATCCTGTTGTTCTTCTTTTGTGTGGAATATGCGAGTAAAGATGAATTGCTCTTTTTGACAGAAAACTTCACGGTTTCTTTTCAACATCAACCACATGTGGGTTTGGGAAGCTCTCTGAAATCTCTGGCTCTCAGGTAGAGGAGTCAGGTTACACGTGCGTATTGTTGAAGGATTTTATTGCAGTACCGAGTAAAAATTTACAATAACAGTGTGAAACATTTTCAAGAGAATCTGATTTTTATATGGATAATAAGAATACGCCTCAAAATTTGCTTTCATGTAAATAAAATGTAGGCTAAGGGTTTTGAACCGAATGTAGTGGAGAATAGGTTCAATTTATCATACTTCTAATCATTGCCAAATATGTTTGATTGCAGGAGTATCGTTTTTCAAAAGGTCATTAAGATTATTTAAAATAGTCGCTGAAAAACACAGGCAAAATGTATTTGTTAATACTAATAGGTAGTTTATACATTTTTAGCATTTTGTTAGATGGTGCCTCCACCGTGTGGCCAAATGTCGTATGTCAGTTTATTTTTTCATTTCTTTGTCATATAATAATTATCTAAAAAACAAGATTAAATCGTTTTTCGTATTTATATGGATTAATTGCATTTGCGCTTGAATTGTATTATCCTCATTAAGTTCATCTGAAAACCGTGCTAACGAGTGTTGTTTTTTTTGTAAGTTAATACAAAGGTACACTTGTGTTTTGTTGTATTTAAGTGATTAAAGAATTAAAGAAACAACTAGAATGCTTATAGCACTTAGGTCTGTTATATACAGAAATGTATCTATATACAGTTTTTGCAACATTGAAAAATGGCGTCACGGTGGCCGAGAGGTTAAGGCGTTGGACTCGAAATCCAATGGGGTTTCCCCGCACAGGTTCGAATCCTGTTCGTGACGAATTTCCTTTTCGCATTTGTGAGCCCTAAACCGCTATAAAATTACTATCGCTGATCTGCTATAAACCCAACATTTAACAATACACGGATATAAGCTACAACGAGCTGAAATAGTGATCAATCCTTCCTGTCTATATGTCCTGTTTTCACATGTTGACTCATAAAGCAGATCGTTAATTGGAGAAAGCGTTAAGTACATGATATGTACTTGTCTATATAGCCTTTAAAAACATTTTAGATGTTTTTTTTTATCTGAAGGCAAAGCTTTTAAACGACTTTTATTGATATACATCTGGGTTCATACAGGCTAGCCCCGAAAATACAGCAAAATGTGGAACATATGTTTAATTGCCAGCGCTCTATCGGATTACTATGGAGGGTGATGATGCAACTCAAATACCTTTGGAAATATTTGTGAACGTGTAATCAAATCATATTACACAACGTCGACAAGCATACAAGGAAATGGAGTGTGGTTATTTCCTATCCATGTGGACACATTCTTCCCCTCGGCCAATCAGAATGAGCTCAATGTAACAAGAACGCGGTAGAAACCATTATTTCAGTTCATAAAGCGTTAGTTCCCGTGTAATACTGACGATATTGTTTGACAAAGGGTGAATTGTTTACACAGTCTGTTCAAGCATACTTGCGTTTATTAGACTGGATTGTTTGCATTTAGCTGCAACAGCGCATCTCTGAACACCCCCACGGAACAGTGCGATGGCACATTCGGGAGAATTTAAAGAACCGAACACACACTGGCACAGATCAGACGCTTTGTTAGTGAGGGAGAGACGGATAGCACTGTGAAATAGAGTTCCCCTCTTTTGCGACATTTATTTTATTTTTGTTTGTTCGTAGGATTGCTGTGCTTCACACATAGAATACATGCTACATCAACTTCAAAGGCCAATAGGAAGTTCCGAACTGCTCATAAAAGTTAGGCAGCTACATTTAACTCGGCTGACATCCGTTTTAAATTTATACAAGTCTCGTCGATTTAGCCTTAAATGTGGAGTAGACACGTAATGAATGATTTTCGAGAAGAAGATGAAATGAAGAGATGCGAGTTTAGTAGTTTGACCAGCAGTGTGTCTTCACTGACACCGTTTTAAACGCAACCCGCACAATAACCGGCTTCTCAATGTAAAGCTTCAATTTTAACTGCTGTTTGCTCATTTCACGTCGTGTATTGATTGTGTAGGCTAACCAAAAGATCATAACGTTACAAATTCATCTGGATGCTAGACATTTTAATCAGTGACATACTTGGAGCGAAGTCTTGAGTTAGTTTTAAGGTTAAGGGCCGGATGAACTCTAAAATGTCCTTCGGCAAAACGAACCAAGTGTTTTTTTATACGAATGACTAGCTTTATTCGTTGAGGAGGAAATATTTCCAATTTTTACGTTAATTCCTTTAACGTTAGCTCGATGGTCAAGTAACGAAAACAAACTGCCTCTGATGTTAAGCTAGGAACACTTCGGCCTTTCTTAAAGGATCTCACAAACCAAATTGATTTGCCAAGAAAAGTTTATTTAGCTAACAAACAACCCACTCAAAACATCGATTCAGTTTTAGATCGAGAAATCCTCTCGCACCGCTGTGGTTTCGCTAGCCGGTGTGCTAGCGTCCGCCTCAGCTCTCAGAAATGTCGAATATCTCCAACGAAGCTGTGATCTTGATTAAAGATGTAAAACCCGGATCGAAAAACCTTAATATCGTCTTTATAGTTTTGGAGATCGGTAAGTGGAGATCTGCTGCTGTGTCCCTCACGACCGTGCGTTAGCACGAGCTCAGCTAATTTCTTACAGCTAACATTCAGGAGTAACATATCTAACATTGCGCTCTTCTCCTGTGTTGCTTTGTGCTCCGCGTAGCTTTGATTTTCACACATCAGCTGCCAAGTAACGCAGTTGTGTCTTTTGTGTTTTAGTTGTTTTGTAACGCTTTAGATTTGACACCGAACTTTGCTGTGCACGCGCAGGTCGGGTGACGAAGACAAAGGATGGGCACGAGGTGCGCTCGTGTAGAGTGGCGGACAAGAGCGGCAGCATCGCCATCTCTGTGTGGGATGAGCTGGGCAGCCTCATCCAGCCCGGGGACATCATCCGCCTCACGAGAGGGTACGATTCGCCTCTTTACGCTCTTGCTTTTACTTAGACCTTACTGGGCTGTCAGTTGATTGGCAACGTGATTGGTCCACTGGTCTTCCTGTAAGACGTCACCATTATCAAATATATGAATGTGCAAAGAATTTTCTTATTTGGCTTCATATTTTGTATCTAGGTATGCTTCAATCTGGAAAGGGTGCCTTACACTGTATACTGGACGAGGAGGAGACTTACAGAAAATAGGAGAGTGAGTATTAAATACAGCCCTTCAAGAATATGACATTTTCATTTTATTTCTCAGCATTGGAAAATAACTGTCTACTTGGCACTTGAACAAATTGTAATTCACCCTTTGTCAGTGATATAATCTACAGAGTGCATTAGTGACTGACAAGTACTGGCTTATAGCATTAAATGAAAACCCTTAATCTCTATAGTTCTACATGGCATTGAGTGTGACAAACCATATAAATAATTGCCTGAATCTGGAAAAAAAACATATGTAATGTTTATTGCAGTGCATATTAACAAAAATACATTTGAAAGCATGGGCATACTCCATACAGTGTTTCAGGTGACAGCTGAATATCTGCTTTGGCACATTTTGCAATAATGCAGCACTGATTTATGGTAATGCAGGGTTTTCTTTATGAACTGTACTATAAACGCTAATGTAAGTCTGGAAGTCTCAATTTTATTTCCAGGCCTGGAAAAATATATGTAATTCTTTAACAAAGAGCTGTCATGAGTGCCACTTTGCTTTTGCTATTAAAATTTACTCAAATACTTTTTTGACTGACAATTGCTCTTAGTGGGATTTCAATTAAGGTTTGACAATATTAATCATAAGGCATGTTCCAGGAGACAATGGTGCCAGCAACACTAATGCCATGATTTAGATTTTCAAAGGGACTACATGAACTGACAACATGTGCACCTTTAAAAGATTCTGCTAAATACATGATTGTAAAAAAGAGACATTCAGAGGCATGTTTTTATGTTGTTCAAAGAAGCCCTCATTGTGTAATGTCTTTCACAGATTCTGTATGGTGTATTCTGAGGTTCCAAATTTCAGTGAGCCTAATCCTGAGCTGCTAGCACAAGCTAACCAACAGAACAAGACGGTGAGCCTAGTGTTCCTGTTTATGCAAAATTGCATTTCTTCAATGTGCAGAATCATCTGAATGCCTAAGTTTGCTTCAGTTAGATAGTGGAAAACATTAAAGTGAGGTAGTGTGTAAAACAAGCTTTAGCATTTGTTTAGAACCACTAACTCTGAATGTAACTAGCAAGAATTTGGTTTCACTTCTGCTGCACATGCAAATACAGAGTTATATTTTAAGCTGTGAACAACATGGACTTTGCTTGGTTTATTATTAAAGACCATGACGTGTGCCTTTCATCCTCTTGACAGGGTAAAGAACAGCGTGGAAATTCTCCACCAAATCAAAATGCAGGTACTCCTGCGCAGACAGGTGAGTAAACATGGCTAATGCTTAGCACAGTCTATCCTACTAAGGTAACAGATGCTAATTCTGTAGCGCTAACATAATGGTTTTAAATCTGGAGCGGTTAAATCTCAGGAGTGATTGAACTCCAGTGCCTGTTTTATTTTTATTTAATTTTTTTTGCTGTTAGCATAATGCAAGTTATTTCTAATAAGTGTGTACTAAATGACACCAAAAAAGGCCCTGATTTACCCACAACAAAGTTTTACTTGAGGGTAAATGGGTAGAACTTTTTGTTTTCCCTTAAATCCCTTTCCCATCTACACATGATTTCATTCCATAACTAAAAGCATAACTAATGTATCAATGCCATAGTCCAATGGTAGTTCCAAGGTGATTATCAGTGGGAGTAAACATCTCTGTAACGTTCACTTTTCCAAATTGTAAAACTGCCAATTTAATTCAGGAATGATTGTTACGTTTTTGTTTGTTTCAGGTTAAGTGAAATCCCGGCTTTTTTTATTTATTTTTATTTTTTTATTTTTTTATTTTATTCCTTCTCCTCTACTGGTAGCTCTGTACAATTCGTTTTTCACTAAAATGTTTAAATTGTGTTTCAATCAGGTAATGGAACTGTGCCAGTGTTTTCCAATAACAATGCTGCACCTGTGCCACGGGATCCCAACTTTGGCACTTCAGGAAGACCAAATGGGCGTGTTACCGGCAACGGACCACCCCCAGTAACTGCAGGGGGACCCCCTGCTCCACCAAAACCCACAGTCACCATTAGCAATGGCAGGGACCCAAGAAGGGCTTCAAAGAGATGAGACTTCAAAACCACTTCCATGTTCCCACTCCTTTCCTAAAATTAATCCACAAACCATCCTTACAGAACACAAAACGATACTGCCAAAAGATACGAGGTTTAATGCTACTGTTTTGCCACATGTGCTTTTGTCATTTGCATAGTATGATTATTTGTTTCACAAGTTTAGATTTCAACTTGTTCCAGTTAAGGGTTGGCCTTTTTTGCCATTTGAGTGCCGATTCAGTGGCCCACCACTTCTTCCCTTTCCCTAAATGTGTTAAACTATACACCCTACTTGAACACTCGATGCACTTTCTTCTCTTAATTTATCATGAATGCATTGCCATGCGATTCAGGAATGATTAACTGCTGTTGGAAATTGGGGAATGATCTTCAAAGTGACTGATGACTACATCTTCCCTTTACTCCTTGGCCAAAAAAAAAGAAAATGACCAGAAGTGACCGCGTGAAAGGAAAGGTGATGGTTTGATCGAACTATTAGAAATATTTAATTAAGAATAAATCAAGAACAAAATATTGGGAAACTGATCCCTGTGGTGGTGGTTGCAATTGTTTTACTCGACCTTTTCAGTGCCGTTTACAACGATTAAGACTTTCTATAGTGCATTGGGACTACACTAAAATAATCTGCACACTCTTATACTGGAACACCACCATGTATGATTTGTAACTTAGATATTTATTTGCTTATCTATGAAATAGATAATTTGGAGAGAACTTGACCCATACTGTTAAAGATGTATTTCTTTAGGTCCAGTAGTGCAGATTATGCATCTAGCCAAAGTGTTATTTTTCTTGCTTTCCTGTTAACATGAGTTTTGTTTGTAAATATTTGCACATTTTATAGTGTGTTGCCCCACTTTGTGTTCACACTTGAAAATGATATGCATATGAATTATAGTTTGTCAAGACAAGTTCAGGTTTTTAAAAACATAATAATTAAATGTGTATTAAAAATGCCCC
This sequence comes from Danio albolineatus, assembly GCA_903798035.1. Taxonomy (NCBI): domain Eukaryota; kingdom Metazoa; phylum Chordata; class Actinopteri; order Cypriniformes; family Danionidae; genus Danio; species Danio albolineatus. The sequence continues at coordinate 9,611,144 of CAIGQQ010032765.1, forward strand.
ACCTGACGATGACCGTTAAAGGTTAAGGACACGCCCTAGTTACACCCACACAGGTCATCTGAAGATGTTGTGGCCTTTATAAGATCCTTTTCGTTTTGCACTTGAGCAAACATGGATCATTATACCAGGTAAAGTATGTTACTGGGGGTTGCAATTAATTAGCCAAAATCAGTTGAACACCTTGCATATTTATTGTACTATACAATTAAGTTTGAAGATTATTGCTTTTAATTCAGATATTTTTGCCCAGTTCATGTATTTGCGATTAGTTTGCTTACACACAGTAGCTGCAAATGATATTTAGCCAGGGAAAATGTCAGGAAAAGAATTTTTGTAGTTGCGTTTCTATGATGAATGTTTTCATGTTTCTGTGCATATGAAACCTGTTTAATCTTAAAGAACATTCACATCAGTGCGTTATCAATTTGATCTCTTTTTACAAGCTTTCCAATTTGTGGCATAATATAAGAGAGTTTGTCATTCTATGTAAAATATCCTAAAACCGTATCTAGGTTACAGCAACCTAATGTCTGTTCAGAAACATTATGGTAGTGTTGCAGCATTTTAAAGCGTCTGCTTTGTATTTTTGTACATTGTGTAAGGATAGTATGATTGGGGGGTTCGTGTTTATAGCTATGGCTGTTTTAGTCCCATCAAGGTGGCATTTTAAAAGAATTGATGTGACACAAGTGAAGTTTAAATAACAAAAACAAAAAAATCTTACATTTGATGCAATAAGTTTTATTTAATTGTGCCGTCTTTATGAATAAGGCTTCTTCTGTTTGACAGTATTGTCAAGTATCTATAAAATGGAAGCATAAATATAAGCTCGGTAACCCCTTTAGCTCAATCAAGCTTAGGCTTGTATTGAATGTTTCCAAAACCTGTTCTATTAGAATGTTTATTCCACGTAAAATATCAAGGAAGTAAATCTCAGCAGATTGCGAAATTAGTTTTCTTATTGCTGTCTGTACTTGCATGCCAAAATACTCATTGCATTTTAGTAATCGTGAGTAATTTAAGGGATAGTTCACCCAAAAATGTAATTCTGCCATTATTAACTCATTCATTACTTAGCCCTTTAAAATGTTTAAGCCATACTAGAAGATAACTCTCTCATTGTCAAGCAGCAATGGCCTAATTAGATTTTGTATAATTATATAGAGCTACAGTACAAGTACAACATTGTCTTCACATTAGTGATGAACCCAAATTACAGGATTAGAACATTTATGTTATTAAAACACAGCAATTAAACATATCCCAAGTATAATTACATATTACCACTTCACATTTAAGACACTCAGTATTGAGTATAGCCATCCTATTTTGGTCCAATTGCTATTGTTTTCATTGTTTATGAGAAAATTATATTTGAATATCTAATGTTTTAATCTTTATCATAATAACATGCATGGTTTCTGTTCATTTTAAATTTTAGGTCAAATTTTAAATGAATACTATCATTTACTTGCCCTTGTGGTGTTAAGCATTTTGTGGAACACAAAAGATTGGAATTGCAGTCTATACAGTCGAATGTGAAGGCAATTGTATGCAAAAGCAGTATTTGGTACCAGTATTCTTTAATATATCTTTTTTTTTGTCTTCCACAGAAAGTCATAGAGGTCTGGGAGGACACATGGGTGAGAAAATGATGATGTCATTCATTTAAAAGCTCCAAAAACGCTTGATTAACAATAATAATTGATCTCAGAAATATTTTTCTATCAGCTTAAGTCAATATTGATGTTGGCTCAACCAGTGCTGTTGTTTTGCACATTATCAGTGTTTTATTTTGTTTGTTTGTTCACATGTGCACACGCCGCAGCTCTTTCCAGAACTCTCCAATGCCATTACAGATGGCTCCTTCTGCCAGTCTCCGGCACTCGCACGGGGTAAAGCCCACCAGTGCTGTACCCTTGATAGTCACTCCATGGTGTTTAACCAGTTCTGCTACTCGTGAAGTGATTAGTGAGGCTGGAGCATGGCAGAAGGTTTGCCCTCCAATGCTAAAGTTTGGCCACTGCTCCTCACCATGAGATGAAGAAGATGGAGGACTACCATGAACACTCTCCACATTGCAGGCAATCTCCACAGCATCTTCATGTGGCAGGGCCATGACCTGAACTCCAGGGATGCCACCAGGACTGGATTCACGGATTGCTGAAGCCACACTACGGCCCAGGGCCAGATCCTGGGTATCAATGGTTACATTACAGTTCATGACGTAGGGACTCGCTCCAACACCTGCAGAACAAACAGTCGTATTTATTTCAGATTTATTTATTAAACTTTTTAAAGGAATAGTTCACACAAGAATGAAAACACTACCAACATTTACTAGCTTTCCCTCGGTTTCAAACCTATAAGATATTATATTACACCCCAAACACAAATTAACTTTTTAACTTTTATTTGCATTGATTTTCAAATGAAAGTTCCCAGGTTTTATTCAAAGATATACAATTTGTGTTTTGAAAAAAATAGTAAATTATGTTTCCATTTTTAGGTAAAGTATTCTCTTAACAAACAATTATCTTTTCTGCAGGTGTGGTTTTTAAGTATCTTGAACCAAAAACATAAACTGTAAATACTTAGAAAAAAGAAAAAACAATGATGCACTGAATCAAATAAAATTTTTTAGGACAACATAAAACTTAATTGGAACTATATACAATGTACAATATATAAAATTATATAAAATAATTGTAGTCCAATCACTTTTTATCAATTCAATCATATCATGAAAATGATCATCATTCAACATTTACATTATGCTGACTGTTGAAATAAAAGCATAAAGTTTACTATGATCCATGAAAAATTTATAACTTTCTTTGAGAAAACGTATAGGATTTTTTATTCCAAAAACCACCTTCCATGCTCCTGTTATGTGCTTTGAGGCAAAACCTGTCTTAATGTTTTGTATCTTCTATATTTTTGAATTGCAGATAACCTTGCAGATAAAAATAACCTGTAATGCCGTATCTCGTTGTGGGCTGAGAACCAATGTCTGGCTTGATGTTTGACACATTCAAGACCTTTCTAAACCAGCCGATCTCCTTCCTCCTCTGAGCCAGACCTCGATGCTGAGGAGAATCTGCCCAGCCAAACAAAAAGGCACTGGCACCTGCTACTCGTTCTGTCAGAGCCAAGGCCAATGCTAAACAGAAAAGAAAACAGCGACTGGGGGTAAATATAGACAATGGCAAAATCACTTGATATCATTTTGATTTAAAAGGCCAAAATCTAAATTCTTAAAATAATATTCATGTAATCATTAATAAAGAATTACATTAATATGTTAAATCAATAAAAAATGTTAATAAGTTTACCACAAAATATCTTAAAGGGGACATTTAAAAGTTGAGATATACATAATTCCAGCAGTTTATTAACAGTGTAGCTGACCCAGAAATAAATATTCCATAATTTACTTCCATTTGACTCCAGTGGGTTCTAGTTATAGTAATTTTGTTGTTTTAATTTTTTCCCACTTCATATTAAATAGATATAAGATTACACTGTAATCACTTCAGTAGTCTGCAAACTGTTGATTCAGAGAACACAGTTTTTGAGCGCCTACATGTCCGCTTACCCTGGGCTTCTTCTCCACAATCCTGTAGTCCAACCTCCTCCCCCAATGGATAGAGAGGCACCAGATCCACTGCGCCCATGCATGGGTGGATGCCCTCATGGACATCCATGTCAATCAGAGAACATGCACGCTCACAAGCAGACAATACAGCCTCCCCTAAAACCACCAACAACAGTGAAGAATTGCCTCTTTTGTAGAATTGCCCTAACTTAAACAATTGTTCTCAGCTAATATTAAAAATGACTGAAAGAATGAGCAAGCAACTCACTTATAAGCTCAATGTTTGCAACAATAGTGATGACAGAGCGGTTGTAGTCAGAATCATTGAAGATGTTCAGCACTGTGACACCTTTACGCTTTTCTCCTTATGAATGATGGAGCCAGACCATTTGACACAAGAACAAGACAAAAGAGATCTGATTTCTCAAATTGATGAATTATCGAAAAAGTACTAAAAGTAAGTGTAATGGTCTCAAAACAGAAATATGGTCTCACCCTGTGTGTCAGTGATGGCCGATCTGGCCACTGTCTCCACTAAGTCTTTTCTTCGGGCTTCGGAGATGTTTAAAAGACATGCAACAAGGCGTCGACCAAGAGCTGAGTAGGACATCCTTTAAAAAAAACAAACATTTACACCTCCCAGGCCCTGTGATACAAAACCAGACACTCAGCCAACTCAGGGATTCCTAGAATGAAAAATAGAGAGCTTACTTTCTTACACAATGTATAAAATGTTAAAAACTGTTAAAATAAATTAGCCATTAACATTTAAGGGTTGAAGAGCTGTGCAAGTTGATAAACATAACATATTGATTAGTTCAAAGTTCCTCATACTCGCAGGTAAAACAATGAAATACTCAAGATAAATGAATATTTTTTTAACAAACTGCTGACTTGTTAACACACACACACAAAACAAACATTATACTTGCTTGTCATACACTAGTCTCCAGAAGTAGCACACGCTCACAGCTGTTTCCGCTAGCGACGTTCGATTACTGAACGAATCGTTCTTTTGAATCGATTCTTTTAAACGAATCTACTGGACTATTTCACAAAACCATTCCGAAGGAAGGCTTTCCCATTTTCCCCCTAAACATAACAAAGTCATACATTTAAATGCAAATCAAGCAAAATATTCCATCGAATTCATCACATCGTATAAGTGAAGTATTTTTATAATTAGAGTTTTGTATTTTTTTCTTTGACAACAACTGGTTTAAAATAACCGACCGAGTCAAGATAGCAATCACCAGTTTCAAAACCTTTGAAGTTTAAAAGAAAAAAATGTTTGGGACTTTGGATTGAACATGGCTCTGTCGCATTAATCGCTATAATGTTCTACCTGTGCAGTCAATCCAAGTATGTTTTGAACCAGCGCTGACGCTGTTCACGAATGTGACTCCGCGCATGCGCATAAAAGACGCTCCCGTAAACTGCCTCTTGGCGGCGTCTAATATAAACAATATACGTACATCTGTCCATATTTCATTAACCCGAGTCTTTTAGGTTTTTACTTTATTCTGTAAGATCAACCGCTGAATACCTGAACGCAGGACAGTAGTTTGGATCATGTGGCGCTATTTTTTGCTCTGGTTTTGCTGTGATGGCTTCGAAAATGCTGCAGGTCGTGCTGTCGCCACATAATCTCGGTGTTTATGGGAAGTATCCGATCAGTTGTGGCGTGTTTATCGCTAACCGCTTTAGCGAGGAAAATGACCGCCGCAACGGGGCTGAGCGTCCCCGGGACATCTGCTGCGCCCGGGCTGCTCCGCCTCACTTCAGTCCCCGGTTACGATCAAAACCGCGTCAATGATGTTCTGCTCTTAAGACCCGCCACGCAAACCCAGAGACGATGCGACAATGAAACCCAGAACCTGCAAGATGGGAATGACCACGTCGTGTTCTTTCCCGGTGACATTCAGGTCGGTGCATGTTATAATAATCATCTACCTCATCTGACTAAAGCCATTTGATACACTTACGAGTGGACTGGATATCTATATTTAGTTTTTCATTACTGACGATAAAAAAACAGGCCCAGGCATGCCGAGAAACTCTGTTTAATACTTAACATTACACAGAGATGTCAGTGTCACATATGGTGTCTGTGTATTTCTGAAGAGTGATCCTCAGATCGCCATGTTTACATTCACACCGTTTACACTTGTCACTCCGTTTTTGGTAGCACTTAATATGTGTAAAAATATATGCAAGATAAATAATGGTCTATTATTTGATGTTAATATATTCACTAATGGGTATAAACAAGTGTGTACAGCGTTTTAAAATCATTATTGTAAATGAACTAATGCACTATTAAAATACAAGGTTGGTGTTGTTAACATTAATTCATGCACTGAGAGTTAACATAAACTAACCATGGACAACTTTTTTCTATTTTTTTCTATTTTATCATCAGCACAAAATAAATGCTCATGACACACTTATAATATTCTTGAATGATCCATGTTAATGGAAAGCCTGGAATATCACAGAAATTAAAAAAACTATTTAACAGCTCATGGAGTTTGCTAACAAAATAAAGGTGTTTTTCTAGTTATGTGCCACTGTAAAATTCATTCACAAGCTCTTTTATGAATGCAATCACACTTTTATAAAGCTAAATAGAAACCCTGATTTTTAAATACAGTTGAAAGCAAAATTATTAGCCCTCCTGTCAAATTTGAGTACTTCTCCAAATATTTCCCAAATAGGCATGGGCTGGTATAAGTTTCTGACAGTATGATAACCTTGGATAAAAATATCACGGTTTGATATTGATATTTGATATTGTGATTACTGCTCTTGAGAAACATTATAAATATTTTGGAACAGTAAACATGTCAGGCTAAATAATGAAAGTGAATCATTGACTTCTGCTGTCTTGATTCGTTTCAAAAACACAGATGTCTTTACAATTTAAAGCTGCGTCTTTAGATATCTTTTTAGCTGGAGATATTGTTGTTTAGATATTATATTGTTGTTGGAGATATTATTTTCTGCTATACCCTTCCTATGGTATGTGTACGATTTTTTTTTATTTACTTTTTTTGTTTGTTTTTTGGTGTAAATCGTAAAGAAATTAGTGTTTTTAAAAACAATTGAAGACAGCAGAAGTCAATGATTCACTTGAATTATTTAGCCTGACATGTTTACTGCCCCAAAATATTTTAAATGTTCCTCAAAATAAAATATATTGTGTTCAAAGGGAAAAAAGTTTTTTTTTTTTTTACTCAGACGTTTAAAAAGAATATATTTTAGAGCAGTAATTACAATACCGTCATACCGTGAAACTGATATTTTTATCCAAGGTTTTCATACCGTCAGAATCGTATACCGGCCCATGCCTAGTCCCGTGCCTATTCCCAAGCACTGTTTAATGGACCAAGAGGATTTTCACAGTATTTTCTATGATAGATTTTCGTCTAGAGCAAGTCTTATTTTGTTTAGTTTGTCTAAATTTTTTTTGAAAAAAGCAGTTTTTAATGTTTTAATTTTTTTTATGGTCAATAAATATTATCTCCTTAAATATGTTTGTCTACAGTTGTCTACAGAGCAAACCACTGTTGTCCAATGACTTGCCTAATTAACTTAACTTGCCTAGTTAACATAACCTGATCATGTCTTTAATTGCACTTCAAGCCAAATGCTAGTATCTTGCAAAATAACAAGAAAAATATGATGAACTCTCATTACGGCAAAGACAAAAGACGTTCAACCAGTTACAGTAATTGTTGAAACATGTTAAAATCTCTCCGTTACACAGCACTTGGAAAATGTGTGAAAAAGAAGGACAATTTCACAGGAGTAATCGTTTTGCCTTCAACTGTATTTAACATTTGTTTTCTGTCCCTCGTGCCTCTTCATCCCCTTTTCAAATGCATCATTCCGTTCTCATTCAGAACTTCCAGCAGGAAATGGCCCTCCAGCCTGATGCGGCCCCGTGGCAGTGCTGGAGCCTGGAGCGTGTCGGCCTCACCCTGGCCCACCGCTTCCCCGGCTGCCACATCTGGGTCATCCGTGCGTCTCGAATGTACCTACACAAGTTCAGCTGCTATCAGAACTTTGTAGAGAGCAACCTATTCGGCGCACCAGAACATTCTGCAGACTATGGAGCCATTCGCCACCTGAGGTCGCTGCTGGGACACAGCATGCAGCGGGCAGGTCTGCCAAATCCTTTACCCCCGCTTAGTGGCACATCCACCCCTGGCCCTCTTCCTGCCGGTTTCTCCCTGACCATAGTGGGCTTCAGTAAAGGATGTGTTGTCCTCAATCAGATAGTGTATGAGCTTGCCGGAGCCCGAGCTGACCCAGAACTCAAGCTGTTTTTAGACAGGGTGTCTGCTCTGTACTGGCTGGACGGTGGACACCCTGGCGGCAGCGAGACCTGGGTGACCGATAAGTGTGCTTTGGGAGAGCTGGCGTCCAGCGGGGTGGCTGTTCATGCTCATGTTACTCCATATGAGGTCCGAGACCCGATGAGAGCATGGGTCGGGCGAGAACACCGGCACTTCATCAAGACTCTGGAGGATCTGGGCGCCTGTGTGAGCCACAAACTGCACTTTGAGAATGAGCCGGCATCCATTGACAATCACTTCCGGGTCATTCAGGAGTTCTGAGTCTTCTCAGATGATGCTTCAGCTATAGTCTTAACACGGCGATGGCTTTCTGCTGCACTAATATTTCATTTAGTAGACAGTTTTGGTGTCTGCTACGCATTATTTTATGAAAACACAACAATTGAAGCTTCAGGGGATAGAAAAATGAAAATACTTACCCACATGTTGTTTCAAGATATTGATTCATCCTAGAAACACAAATGAAGATGTTTGATCTTCTGTGAAAAACCCAAAACTCCGGATCAAAAATGTTCTAAAAGTACTGTAAAATGAATCCATATAACTGTGGATTGTTCAACTGATGCACTTAAGTTTAACATTTTAGTGATTGTATGGTCTAAGAGTTCATCACCTGGACTTTCTATAGAGATCTTGGGGGAAAAAAAAAAAAAAAAAAAGCAAAATACCTGTCTTGCGATGAGATATGATTGTTTTATATCGTAAACAGGAGAATGACCAAACCTGTAGAAGACTGAACAAACCTTACTGTTTTTTGCTTGTTGCATATCTACACGGGCTCCGTCTGATATACTAGGATGGTTGTTTTACATTGTTAGTTTTGAATGTGCATATGCTAAGTGCAACCATTACCTCGTCATGTTAAGGGCTCTCTTATCCTGCTACTTAGAAATTAATCTTAAAGTGCTTAATATTAATATAGTTGATTCGTTTTTATGTTGTTTATGAAGCATGGCTTTTCAAGTATGCGTATCCTTAAATGTGTATGGATACTCTTGAATGCAAAACATTTCCTATACTGACCTTGGTAGTCATGCTAACTAGCAAAGGCCTGTAGTCTTATATATATATATAGAGAGAGAGAGAGAGAGAGAGAGAAAGACTTGTATCCTTTCATTACATTGGCTGATTATTACAAATATGTTCAGTGTTTGTGTTCTGTCGGTATTTCTTTCATTTGATCAAACAATCAAAGAATCTTCCGTTGAGATTAATTATATAGAACGTTTTTATTTCGAAAATAAAATATCACATTTGACCATAATTTATTCATTTACACAGCGTTTAGTTCTGTGGCCAAAACGAATCTCTAGACGATACTCTAGGTGGCGCTCTTTGTATGGATTATGCTTTATGACTGAATCACATAGAAATGAATACGTGGATTTTGTAATATCCTGTAATGTGCTGAAAGTGCTTCCTACTTCATAGTCATTCCATGCTGATGTAATTCAATAAAAATGTTGGAATGTATAGTCAGTGATCTGAGTAAATGACTAGTCCGTCACCCAAAAATGACAAATTCTGCCCTAATTTACTCACCCTGGTTTAAACCCTGAGTTTCTTTTGACAGATGGTACCCATTGACTACATATGTTTTTTTTCCTACCATGAAATGTGTGCCTACAACCAACATTCTTCAGATCTACTTCTGTGTTCAAGAGAAGAAGCTCAAAAAGGTTTAAAAGCACATGTGGTTGAACAAAGTGAGGTTATTTTCAAGTGATCTAAGCTGAATGAAAACGAGATCATGAAAAGGGGAGAACACCGGCCCTAATCCTGTCATTTCATTAATTATTAATATGATTTTCAGTAACCTTTATTTTCACTTTCCTTTAATTCAGTGAAAGGCAGATTGCTCTTATTTATCAGTCATAGACGTTTGAAGAGAGAAATGAGGCAGACGATACATTAAGAATTTAAGTCTGACAGTTGTCAGAACCGGTATTTTATTATTATTATTTTAATAAATCAATTCCATTACATAGTCTTATTTAAAACCAAAATTGGAAAAGTCTAAGGGTCAAAAAAAAAATCAACAACATACAATTTCTATATTAAGGGTACGTCCTTAACAACAGCAGACTCTCTAATAAAGGCTTTATTAAAATCCATTTAAATAAGCGGCGCATCATTTACTCCAGTACATATAACTCAAAATACACAGTTTTCATCTTGAAACGAATCATACTATATCAGTTGTCACTAATCTTGCCTAAAACCAAAAAAAAAAAATCAAGCATGTTTATCCTTAAATGCCTTTAAAAATGTTGTCGCAGGCCTTCTGCAAATACCACAGTGACTGTTTAGAAAGGCACTTCAAAGCCCGTTCTCTGTTGAATTCCAGCTTCAAATACCTCATGGCCCTTAAAAGTAATTGTGGCCGTTTCCCAAGCAAGAAATAAATTCAAGTTTTCCTTTAAGATGACGGAATACAGTGAGCACACGACCGTGACAAGAGCCTCTCGTCTTAGGAGACAATAGCCCTATTATGATTGCAGACTGGTGACATCTCTGGGAAAGAGCAGACAAACACACGATCTCTTCACACCTCTTTACGCAGAAAACAATAACCGAAGGCCTCGAGCTCCACCACTTCTGCAATACTAACATTTCCAGTTCTAACAGCCATCAACAATATATCACAGGAAGAAACCCATTCGCATTGATTCATTGCTCTTCTGCACACTTTCAGACATGCAGATTTCTGCCTTCGTTCCTGCATTCACACCCTATACTTTCGTCATAACCAAACATACTTCACTATCTGAGCGTCACTTCATTTCAACAATAACAGCCAACATCGACTACCCATCTTTTCAAGCCCTACATATTCCAAGACCATAAATATATCTTTAAAACCTTTCGCAATCCCACTGAATATATGCGTCTCTATAACCAAAAGCAAACAAATAATTTACTTTAAATAAACCAGGCCACTGGCTTTAAAAGAACACCAGAGTATCAATTAAAAGATTTTAGTTCACCCTAAAACAAAACATCCTTACATTTTTCTGAATGTTTTGTTCATTAAAAATCTATTCACACAGGAATGGAACAACTTCAGGGTGAACTATCCCTTTAATATTAATAATGCACCCACATACGGTTTAGCACTGGTATTACACAAGATCAAGTGAGGCTGTGCGGCTCAAGCGTAGAGGAAAAACAAACGCGCACGAAGGCACTGGAGAAATATAAACTGGTAAACTGTGCAGTTACAGCTAACCCTGAGAACAAGGCTCGGAATGAACGAGTATTGAAACCTGCATCAGTCAATAGCATTAGCTTAAAAACAATTGTACAAAAAGACAACAAAAGAAAACCCTGAGCTACCTCAGATTGGTGCATAGACAAAAAAAAAAGTCATTTTAACTGCATGAATATCATAGAACATCACAGGCTCGGAGATATTAGGCGCCTGCTGTGTGTCAATGCTAGAACGTTGCTTAATAACAGTTTATTACACAACACATTGACAGTAAAAAAGGAAATATTTAAAACAAGATTTTAAAAGTCAACAGATACATTTGATTTAATAAATCTAACACCGTTACAAATATTTTCTGATATTTTAGTCACGCAAACACAAACGGTGTAAGTGCTTTCCTGCATTTCTTTAAGTGACCAATACAAACGCATATTTGTGTAATCCAGGGTGTGTTGTGTGTTGAGTCACGTCGTTACAGAGCCCACTCATGCGTCAATGCCACAAGAAAGATGATGATGCGAGACAAAAGCACACCCAAGCACAGAGGGCATTCCTGTAGCCGAGCTAGGTGTCTAATCAGAAATGCAGAACTCCCTCTTACACTGAGACACATTAAACCAACACTCACATCCTCCTTTAAAGCAGAATTAAAGGGTTGGATCACCCCAAAATTGTAAGTCAGCTATTTACTCACCCTGTTGTTTCAAACCATAAACACTAATAAAGATATTCTGAAGGACTGCAGAGATTTCAGTTCTTCCACTATGCAGCCAAAACCTGCCATTTCAAAACCCTTCACCAAAGATGTTAAAAAAAAGCCAATCAAAGTCTTCTGAAGAGATGACAGATAATGGGTGAACCAATCTGATTTAAGATGATAAGCGAAATGCTTGACTGATGTGTGAGTACCAATAATGATCACTCTTGATCGTCATGCCGGGGTTTCAACAGTAACCAATGAAGTTTGTTCTGATCTGATTAACAATATCTGTATGTGATTGAAAACAAAAAACTCTTTATAATAAAGTGAGCGTGTCTCTTGAGTAGACTTGGAAAAAAAAACATTCAATTCATAGAAAAAAAGCTATAAAATAAGTGTTTTTGGAGTTTTAGGTGAAGAGTTTTGAGCAACAGACTCTGTAAGATTTCATTAAAAATGAAAACTTCCTATGGATTTGAAATAACAACAACATGGTGAGTAAAAGAAGCCAGAATCTGAATTCTGTGGTGAAGTGACCCTTTAAAACCCCTGCCACTCTTGAGCACTCCTACTTGTGCTTAAGTGCAGTAATAGAATCAGGGCTAAGAGCTGCAGGAAATAAAATCACTACTGAATATCAATTAAAATAGACAATGTGTTCAAATGAATAATTTAAAATCCAAACATGACATGAAAAAAAGCTCATCTTGAAACAGGACAGCAACATAGATATTTAGATTCTCACTATTATGATATTACACCAGATTTTGCCCTTTTTTGAAATGCTCATCTTTGGTCAACCAAAGGACGGTGAAAACAGCTTTAGGACAGAAGCATGTTTGCTGGTGCTGTGTGGGCCAATACTTGAGCCAGCAAAAAAAGGGGCCACAAATGTGACATTATGTTATATAGTGCAAGGGCGTTTCCCTTCAGGATCAGCATAAGTTGTCACCGTCGCCCGTGGCTGACATGTCCTCCTCGAAACGAAACCTCTTGGCGTGCGGCGAGTCCTGAATGTTCTCCTTGTCTTCAGGGTCTTCAGGTGGAGCAGACCACTTCCCACCAAAACTCCTTTCCCGAGGAGTGCGTGGGGTCATGGGGACCGGATCGGAACCTGGATACTGAAGCCACAGCCAGGGATGGGTCATGCAATCGGCTGCACTGGGACGGTCTCTGATAAAGCAGGGAAGAATTCATATCAAGGCTTCTGATAAGTGAAAAGTAATCTGAAACTTAACTATTGTCAACAATCCAAAGTACATCGACTTGCTTAATGCGTCATCTAAACTCGCACCAAAGCTTTTTGCTTCCATTTTTACCAAACAGACTTCATCTATTCTCAGTTACTTTGATGCTTAAATAATTTTTTCACCTGTCTGAGTGTCAAAATAAATGAATAGAAAATGAAAGCTGGACTTTGTACTTGATAACCAATAGTTATATGGGAATGTAAAAAGTCAATACTGTGCCATAAAAAGCATGATCTTTGGACGTTTGTTCATTTGTAAGCCTACGACTTCCTATCTAAAACTGTGTAATGCATAATAAAACTGTAAGACCCAGATTAATCACTGCTCTGGAGGTGGTAAAGAACTTTCCATAGCACTTATGACTTGAATATGTATCTAGAAGCAGTAGCGCGTGTCATTTTACACAGTACTACAGCGATAGAGCTCGGCAGAAAAGCTTCACTTCCTCTAACTGTCTGAAATGAGAGTCGTTCAGATTCAAGGACAGACTCACTCTGGCGCTTTGACCAGCAGTTTCCGGATGAAGTCGACAGCCAGTTCAGAGACCCTTGAGAAGGTCTCTCTGCTATATTCCACGTTCACCTGGGAAACGTTCAGGAAGGTCTCTTGTTTGTCCTCGCCAGCGAAGGGAGACTCTCCTGTCACCAGCATATAAGTGATCACACCCACACTCCTGATGGCAAGAGATATGAGATCAGTTTAGAAAAACAAATCCCAGACACAAAAACAACGACACAAAACATGGAATGCCATTTCCTTAGTTCTTAGTTCAGTAAGAAATGTTACACAAGACTTCCATTTAAAATGAAGTTGTTCTGAACTTTCTATTCATTAAAGAATGCTGAAAAATATTCGATTTAAATAAAAGATTAAGAATTAAAAAATGTAAACCAAAACAATCCATCCGAAAATGTTGGACTGCTCATAAAGCAAACCTAAATCACCCAAGAAAAGCACACAATGGCAGTGTTTTGATATTTTAAGATTACTAAAACATGAAGCACACATATCATGGATTACAAATATCTCTGGATAGTTGCTTTGCTAAACTAAATTTCTCCAGACAGAAATTCCCTAATAGATGAGAGCTTAGAGATGAATGATATAAATTAATTCATATTTTGTGCCATATTTTTGTCAATCTTTTCCTGGGCAAGTCAAAATGATAGGCTAATGTAATAGACTCTCATGAACGTACAGCTTGATGCAAAGACCAATGGTAAAGGTCAAGACTTGTAATAATACATACAACTTTGGTTTTGGCTTATTTTTCCTATTCTCCCAGAGCATGCTGTTTACTAATCACTTCCTTAATATGGACCTGTGTGGGCAGGACCTCTTTATATTTCTCCATTGTGGTCCAATAAAGAAGAGCAAAGAACATTAGAACAACACCAGAGTGAGCAAATGAGGAGTTTTGATTGTTGCATAAACTATCCTTTTAGAGAATATGATTGACAACTTCCAGAATTCTCGGAAATTCTGACTACCGAATTTCCCTGAACCTAGTAAAACATTATCAAGCAAAGAAACTTCCACAAGCTTTTATCATTTCATTCATATCCGTGACATTTGCAGCTGGGAAACCTGTTTATTGGAACACCTGATGATAAAGACCGAGACTCACCAGAGGTCTGTTGCTGTGGTGATTGGTTCATAGTTCAGAATTTCAGGAGCTGGAAATACGACCGAAACAATTTGTTTTTACTAAAAACATCACTTTCCCTTAGCATAAACTGTTGACCATGTAAATAGAAATCTGTGTGGATTTGAAAAAGCTGAATAAACTTACCTACATACTCAGGGGTTCCCAGAATCTCCCTGAGCTCCCCAGCAGAACCCAACCTGCGGGCCAATCCAAAATCCACTATCTTTATATCTCCCAATGGGCTCAGACTCGTCAAGAGAATATTCTGGGGCTGCAGGAATAAAAAAAATTAAAAAAACATTGTTTCAGTAAATTCAAATTAGATGGAAGCTAACTACAGCAGCTGGTTTAGTCCAAAAAAAGTATAACAATTTTTGTGTATTTAGGTCAGTTCCCGTTCTCACCACAAACAAACCACTCCAGGGTTTGTTTGAAAGCATACTGAGAGGTCCTCTTTGAGCAGGTCTCAGAACACTTGTTGGTCCACTTTTGGTGCGCACCAGAGTACTATTTTCACTTTTACACCAGCCCAAATGAACCGCACCATAAGGACAAACAAACTCTGGTACGTTTTAACTGAACTAAATGAGGCAGGTGTGAAAGCGCCCTTAAAGGGATAGTTCACGCAAAACTGAAAATTGTGTCACCATTTACTTAACTTTCATTTCTTCCAAATATGTATTTTTATTGAACACAGAAAAAAGATATTTTGAAAAAATTTGGTAAACTGTAACCACTGACTTCCATGGAATTTGTCTTTCCAACTACGGAAGTCTATGGCTTTTGTGTTCAACAGAAAAGGGAAACTAATAAAGGTTTAAAACCACTTAAGGATGAGTAAATTTACTCACCCTTACTTTTGGGTGAACTATCCCTTCAAGCTTAGAATGTGTTTAATGGTGTTAAAAGCAGCCATGAGTCTGACCTTCAGGTCCAGGTGGACCACGCTGCTCTGGTGCAGTAGGTGAATGCCCTCAAGCATCTGTCTGATCAGACGAGTGATCTGACCTTCAGGCAGCAGCTCATCTGACACACAATGGTTAAATATCTCACCACCCGCCGCACTGGTAAACAAACGCAGTCAGAGTTATTTTTAAAGACCTCAACAATCATCCAATCAACAATAATGTATCTTATCATTAATAAGCGCTCACTATTCCAGCATGAGAACCAGGTCATGATCAGTCTCATATACAGCGTTCAGGTTCACCACCCGAGGGTTGTTCTTTGCTGCCTCTAAAACAGCAATCTCGTGAATGACATCTGCTCTGCAGTCGCGACCTCGTCGACGCTTCTTGATGAACTTCGCAGCAAAGACTTTACCCGTGGTCTTTTCCACACAACGTTTTACCACTGCAAACTTCCCCCTGAGGGAGAAGAACAGAGAACACGAAGGTTGAGGAGTAAAATCAAGACAGAAATTGACATGTGGGACTATCTGAGCAATAAACAAAGTAAAGTACCTAAAGTTTTATTATCTTATTTCAAAACTCACGATGGACTGAAAGAGGACATTATGTGCACACATTCAGTGGCACCTGTAGCAGTTCTCTCTCACCACAGTTATTAACTGAGTCAAACCCTTCATTAGATGTTCTCACAGTTTAATATCAGGTTAGATGACTGATGTGGGCCAGTCTTTACTAGAGAAACTGCAATTATGGTCACAGAATGAACAGGTGAGACATTAGGCTACAAGCATGTACTCAGAAGCAATCCCATAATTCCTAGGACCAAACGGTGGCTCTTCTGCTGCCGTGTTCATCTTTATAAACAATTATGTTCAAATACCGACTGCATCATCAAAAATCTGACATCATTGCAATATTAGTGTTTTTCTGCTAAATATGATGCAGCCTTCCCAGATGGCTTTAATAGCCATTTGGAAAGAATTCATTCATTTAGATTGATTTAGCAAAGGAGTGAAACATGCATAAAAAAATTAACAAATTGCAAGCATAGATTAATATACTAGAGCAAAGAGTTCATGAAATAGACAGTGCTTTATGGTTTTCTGGGGAGTCAAGCAGTATTCTGGTACAGATGTTAAATATTAAAATGTAAAATAAGACTGCACAGTATAAATCACAGATGCTCAAACGTTTTCATATGAAGGGCCAAAAATCAAATATCATAGAGAACCTTGAGCCAATAAATATACCAAACTATTTTACATTTTAAAGTTGCCATGGGTAATTTATTTCATAATATTTAAAAATAAATAGAAAATATCACTTTGAATCGTATTAACTAATGCAGTATAGCTTTTAAATGATAACTTGTTGCAATCAAAACATAAACAATCATTTATAACACAGTATATACACTAGTCAAGCAGAATCCTTGATTTGCTCAACAAATTCTCTGCATTGTTTTCTATCCCTCAGCTGACAGTATGTACATTTTACACTAAGCTACAGCATTTAAACTGAAACAGTTAATTTCAGTCGTCTTTTTTGTAGCTTAACAATAAAACAAACTAATAAAAGGTTACATTTAATTTGAAATGACAATCTCTAAACCATCCACATAATTCCCCCCTCTTCTCAGATGGGATGGCGGGCCAAATCTAGGGTTACCACGGGCCAACTTTGGCCTGCGGGCCCTAGTTTGAGCATGTCTGGTATAAATAATTAAATTAAATCTTTCCTTATTAAAGTCAGTAGAGGTAACATTTCTTGTGTCTGAATGCTTTAAACTCTTTTTGAAATGCTTACACGGTCACATGCCTTAAAACACATGCAGATGATAAAGATATACTCTTATTATCATGGTTAAACTCTGCAGTGACTTCACAAATCACACACACACACATTCTGAAATGTGGCTCCTGGTCAACTAGAACTCCGACTCAACACAATATGTTGGGGTAAGGCTGGAATGATATATTGTGCATCCCTTAAACAGCCATACTGTACTGTATTCTGCATCCTTGATGTCTTGGAACCAAGTCAGAGTAGACAGCCAAATTTCAAATAGTAATAATAAATTGTCCAGTATATTTTAATTTGCAATTTATTTCTGTGATGACAAAACTGGCATATCCAGCAGCCATTACTCCAGTTATCAGGGTAGTTTGGTCCTTCAGAAATCATTCTAATGATGATTCTACAGTTGGGCTGCTTAATATTTGTTGTAGAAACCACAAGACTATTTTAAAGTGTTTATAAAATGTAATTTTTTTTACTGTCATTACAAAACCAATCCTTATAAATATAAATATGTATACGCTTTATATAATATTTGAATATGTATATCCATATTTCTTCATTCATTCATTTTCTTGTTGGCTTAATCCCTTTATTAATCCCGGGTCGCCACAGCGGAATCAACCGCCAACTTATCCAGCATTTGTTTTACGCAGCAGATGCCCTTCCAGCCACAACCCATCTCTGGGAAACATCCATACATTCTCATTCACACACATACACTACGGACAATTTAGCCTACCCAACCTGTACCGCATATCTTTGGACTTGTGGGGGAAACCGGAGCACCCGGAGGAAACCCACGCAACCATGGGGAGAACACAGAAATGCTAACTGACTCAGCCGAGCCTCGAACCAGCGACCTTCTTACTGTGAGGCGAACATGCTACTCACTACGCCACCGTAGCGCCCATCCGTATTTATATGGAAATAAAAGAATGAATATTCATAGTTGATATTCTTTTATGAAATACTTTTAAAAAATACTTTTGAAGATTTTGTTATTCATTTGTTTTATTATCATAATCATTTTAATGTTACGCTTTAAGATATTTTCTTCAGGTCAGAATAAAACTGAACAAAACAAAACTGCCTCATTAGAGGAAATACGCAAGTTAATCTTCCAGAAAAGCAGAATTCAACTCAAATTTTCACATTTCTTTGTGCAGAAATCTTCACACTGACAAGATAAAACTGTAAGCGAACTTGTGAAATGATTTCCTGTAAAACAACACAGCTAGTACCACAAAAACAACCCGAATATGGCTATATGCAAATGGTGTGAGAGAGAAAGAGGAAGAGACCAATGTCACTTCCTTTTTTTTCAGTATTCACAGTACAATCAACAACCAAGCACAAAACTGGGTCTGGTTCCCACATGGGTTTCCTTCCTGCAAGCTCCAAAGCCTTGCTGTAGAGCAATGACACACACGTATTAGTCACAGTTCAGTGAGCAAGGCCTTTCCAATCCTGAATAGCTACGCTGGACAGACTTTACACAGCAAACAACTTCAGCCATGCTCACACTTTTACTCTAAATCAACCAGGGACACATCTATTTAGTTCATATGTTTGCATATGATTTGGGACCACAATACTAACCTCAACTGGTAATAATCACCCAGGCCAGCTATTTACAAGTCAAGGATGAAAATAGTTTTTACAGATTAAAACTGTAATAAAGCCTATAATTAAGTTTAAAAATAGTTTTCTGTTTATTTATTTTTTTTTATCTTGGAGCAAAAAAATAAATAATCGAGCTATTCCAGCGTTATGGATATGACGTTTGCAGTAAAAACTCAAAACATAAATTCACATAGAAGGTATACGTTTACATTATATTGAAACAACTGTTTATTTCCAAAACTACTAACCACAGAGTTATGGGATCAAAAAAATATCCATCTGCAAACATTTTTTATATTTTAAATGAGGAAAATAAACATGCGTTTTGGGTGTGACAAAAAAAGTGTGAGTTTGCAACATACTTTGTATAAATTTTGTGAATTAAACTGAACAACCCAATAGAAATAATGCTAATCAAAAGGATAAGAGTTGTTTTTATTAACAAAAATCGTTGATTTTATTTTATTTGAAATTATACATTTATGAGGGAAAAGCTTTGTTATGGAGGTGAAACTTTTCCGTTGTCAAATATAATAGTTTGAAAAATTAACAGAGACATTTTTGAGCATTTTTAAAGTACTGTAAAATACTAGCTTACACATAAAATGTAGAAATGGTTTCTCTATTTTGGTGAAAACCTAATTTTTTTTCCATGGCAAGGTTGACATTTGCATGGGATTGTTTAACCACTATTATAACTTTTACCATGATTTACTGCAGACACCCAGAAAGAAAATGTTGTTCAGTGTAAAAAGCGTTTATGTACAGAAAAATATTGTTTCGGCGTATTTAAAACAAGTTTAATTTATTTTTTATATTATAAGACTTCATATTTAAAGATCACAGTGCAGGACTGAAATCATATATTACCTGTATGAGCAAGATGCATTTTTAATATAAATTAAAAAAAATAAAAATCACGTTTGTCAGTTATATGTAATTGGCTCATACACAATGAGATTACAGCATGAAAATTTATACATATGTTTTTATCACCAAGAATGGCTTAAATTATTCATAAATGACAGTTTTGTCAAAACGTTATTCTAATCTTTAAGTTAATCAACATCTTAAAATGATTACTCAAGGATCATGGTGTAACCATGTAGAGTGGAGTAATACTAAATCTTTGTAATCAAAGGAACTGGTGCAACTAAAAATATAAACCATAAATAGGTATTTCCCTAAAGACATTTCAAAAAGAGACATGTAGTTTGTTGATATATCTGATAACACTTCTTTATCGGAGAACTTCATGATATACGAACAGAATTGCATTGAGTACAACATACATATTACTGATCATCAGTTCTGCAATATCAACATACACTATAACATTACAGCATCAAACGAAAACAGGCTTCAGCCATGAGACTGAGAGTATTTTACACACCTGCCCAGTTCGTTGCTCATGTCAAACAGTGCGTCGAGAGGATCCGTGTGGATGTGAGAGTGAATTTCTGACAGCAGAGCCGAGGATCCACTGCGACTGTCCAGCCTCCTCCGGGCCATCGCCACCAGTGTCCAGTCAAGTGTGCAGACTGTTGTTATCACTTAACCAGCACTGCTCATGTTCGGAGGCACCACCAGGAAGAAGTAAAAAAACACCCACTACCACCGGCCTCCTGGCGGTGCTCACGCCGTTAAAGAAAAAAAAATAGCTTCCGAAAGAAAGTGTTTAGTTTGCGGTTGTGCAGCAAACGTTGACAACAAATCTATTCGCTTCCCTGCTGTGAGTTTAGTTGGGTTTGGACACCGTAAGTTAACAGATGCTAAGAGCCTCTAGCTAGCGCAGATTAGCTCACGTAACGCTAGCCCTCGACGATACCGCTAAAAGTTCTTGATTAAACTCTGTTCTTTACTAAAACGAAAATGTGGGGTAATTCGCCTCATTCTGTTCAAAATACACTCCAACCGACCGACAGACAGAGAGACAGTTCCTTACACGCAGGACCAAATCACGACATAAAGTTTAGAGCGGACACCCTCTTCCTCTTCTCAAGGGAACAACAGCTGTAACGTTAGTTCAGCTGACAAACTGTCCAATGAACTCTGGATGAAGTTGAGCGACGAGTAAACACACTCGGCGGCTGATTCATTCGGAGGTAACGTTAAAGTCGCTTTTGGACTCCTGGATTCGGTTTGCCTCTTGTCCGCCGGTTCTTCAGTTTCAAATTCTGCTCTGATGCCAGTGAGGGCAGCGAGGCATTACGTCACCACCCTCGTCATCGTCGTTTAGAAATCGCCCATTGTACCACCAGACAGATAGATAGATAGATAGATAGATAGATAGACAGACAGACAGACAGACAGACAGACAGACAGACAGACAGACAGACAGATAGATAGATAGATAGATAGATAGATAGAAATAATGTGACTTATAATTGTTTAACATAGGGCATTCCCCATAACATCAGTCATTCATTTGGTTTAGTACGGATTTATTATTCTTTTAACAGATGTGTTCTCATTGTTTGCTAATCAGTTTTTCAGTGAAATGTAAAGGAGCAGAATCTTCATATCCGCAGCTTTAAGGTTTTGGTATTCTTTCATAAAGACAACTGAAGTAGAAACAGGACTTTGGACGATGACAAGTGCAGTTTGATTAGCCTGACAGAAAGATAAAATGATTCCAGCTACAATTTTCCTCAAGTCTTATGACGGGAAAATTACCCGTGCCTAAATGACACTAGACCAACACAATAAAAGAGACCAGAATAGCACTCGAATTCCTGGTACATTCAGTGGAAAATATAATTTAAACACAGGACAAGACGGACATACATATATTACAGCTATTTACACAGATGGACACATCATGAAACACATGCAGGTACACATTTTCACCAACTGTTTTCAAGGGATGACTCTTTCTTCAGCATCATTTCACATGACCACCAGAGATCAATACATTTCAGTAACAGAGCACATGAATTATGAAAAGTATGGAAGTGACACTTTGTTATTTATTAATTCTTTTATTTTTGTTACTAATCCCACATCCCACCCCTGATTAACAGCAACTCCTCATGCAAATTAAGCTAACCTGGACTCGTGTTGTTCACTAATTCCAGCATGCAATATCAAGCTATGACACAACGCCATCTAAGGGTCAAGCTCAGATACTGCTTCTTTGACCCTGCATGCAGTATTTTATCCATAGATCAGTTACATAGAGAAAGGAGCTGTTTTAAGACAAATCCATAATCCTAGGATTTCCGTGCTTTGGCCAGATCAGCATTTGTGTGGTGTGAAAGCGTTGTTTTGTGTGTCGCATGTTTCATGTCTTGTGGAAGGAAAATACATGTCTGTAAACAAGGGGTGCGACTTGTCACCCAACAATGAGAAACTTTACATCCGTTATTTGAGAGATTAGCTCTGACACATGGTGACTGTTCCACTATTACACCATTTCCAAAACACTTCATACCACTTGTGCAAGGGTGTTACAGTTCTTGTCATATATTATCCTTTTCACTGACTGATTTTTCAATCAGATTTACTGGTTTCACCAACTTCAGCCCTGATTTTAAGTTTCTCCATCTGACTGCACACATAACCATGATATTATACCCAACTCTGCGTTTTAATAAAGATGATATCAAGGCCACGGTTTGTGTCTAACGCCACAGTTTAGAATAAAAGGTCTCCTTATGATTAACCCTAACAACAAATCTACTTTCCTGAAAAACACATATCTGTTGCACACATTGCACATGGTGATCAGTGTTTATACATTCATAGTTTTATGAAGAGATTGTTCATCTAAAAATACAATTTTGCTATACATTTGCTCACCCTCAGGCCATCCAAAGTGTAGGTGACTAATTTTTCCTTTGCTGAAACTGACGCATGGTGTTTCATCACTGCAAGTGAATGATACTTTGCGAATGAAAGAAAAAAAAAAACAGCTTAAAAACGAATGCCTGTTTCTAGTAATGACACTTTGGCTCACACTTTATTTTGATGGTCCGTTAGTTGAATTAAGTTACATTGCATCTGCATGCGGGGCGCCACGGTGGCGTAGTGAGTAGCACGTTCGCCTTACAGCAAGAAGGTCGCTGGTTCGATCCCCGGTTGGGTCAGTTGGCATTTCTGTGTGGAGTTTGCATGTTCTCCCCGTGGTTGCGTGGGTTTCCTCCGGGTGCTCCGGTTTCCCCCACAGTCCAAAGACATGCGGTACAGGTGAATTGGGTAAGCTAAATTGTCCATAGTGTATGTGTGTGAATGAGAATGTATGGATGTGTTTCCCAGAGATGGGTTGTGGCTGGAAGGGCATCCGCTGCGTAAAACAAATGCTGGATAAGTTGGCGGTTCATTCCGCTGTGGCGACCCCGGATTAATAAAGGGACTAAGCCGAAAAGAAAATGAATGAATGAATGCATCTGCATGCCAACTAATTCTCATTAGATTATAAGTAGAGTGTACAGTTGGGGTTAGAGTTAGTGTAAGTTGACATGTACTAGCAAAGTTTCTTATAGTCAGTTAAATGTCTGTTGAATGTCAGTATCAACAAATATTAAGCAGACAGTCTGCTAATACTCAAATGGACCATCAAAATAAAGTGTTACCACACTTATGAAGCAAAACAAGCAGTCTGTGCAGGAAACTGACCACTATTTACAGCAGTATAATTTTTAATCCACAGCCTCGGCAAACAGACCTGAGTGCGTTCACGATTCATATAATGACTGCAGACATAAACTCACACATGAGCTGTTTGGGTTGTGTATTGTGTTCATCAAAATAGTACTAACTTGTGCTTATCCTGAAGGCTGCAGCCTACATTCAAAAGTAATATTATGTCCAAGTGTCTCGGATAGCTAACCTTGACATTTCATATATCATTATACAACAAGCTGTGTTTAGTTCAGTTTCTTGCACAAATTGTTTTGTTATATAAGGCCTTGGTGTATTTTCAGGAGCCGCAAGCATTAATTCTGTTTCTGCAGTATGTTTTTTATTTATTTCTCTCTTTTTTTTGGGATTCTCAAAGTGGCAACAGCCATTTACTTGGATGTTATGAATCCCAGAGGGTCGTCATTTCAGCTAAAACATTTTCTGCTGAAAAAAATAAGTCACTTGCACGTCAAATGACCCAAGGATAAATAAATTAACAGCAAATGTTCATTTTTGGGGCGAACGATCCCTGTAAGTAACATTTGTGGGTTGCATAAAGGTTTGAGAGGTGAATTAAAAATGTGTGTATTTTACAAAGTACTGGTGTTTGTTAGTTAATCAGTGTTGTCCAACCGAAGTGAATTACTACATTTACAGTCCTCTGGAACAGTCTGGTGATAAATGTCTTGCTCAAGGGCACAAGAGGTGATAGAGGAACCATCTAGTTCATTTGAACCTAGGACGTTCAGGTTGCTATTCTACAACCACTACGTTTGGTGCAAGAATCTCTCTAAGAGAGTGTGCATGCTCTTTTATGTGTTCATTCTCTTTTAAGATCGAAAAATTAGTCAACTAATGTTTTCAGAGCTGCAGGCAAGATCAACATCATTCAGACACAGAATCACACCCAGCAAAACCAAGAAAACCACAAAGCTTTCTTGACTGACAATGACATTATATCTCTATGACAGAGAGTTATTATTTGTTGAGATGTTTGTTCCTTCAAAGCATGTTTGTATCTGGCTTTAAGATGCATTTTGGTTGATCTTATCACAAACAGACAGGAGATGATAATCCATCCCATTTGTCCTATTTCAAGCGCTATCCTGATTGTTTTAGGGGTCTGTGAACAAGTGCACATATACCTACGCATCTTAGTGTAGAAGTGATTAAAGGAAGACAAGCAATTTAAAAAATATATATCTGGCTTAGACCTATATTTATCGTTGTTCATATTTGATCAGATCAACAAAACTGCATCTTAACACCAGGTATAAACAAAACCATAGAGACCATATCTCCATAACTAGACCATAGACTTTAAAAAGACCATACATCTCCACATCCTTCCAGTGTAGAAAAGTGAAGCCAAAACGTGCGTCATTTGGAGATTGTGCAGTAGTGCTCATGAGCTGAAGCCACACAATTAAAATTTCCACTCAAATTCTTGCTGATCGAATTTAAAAAGTCCTATTTTATAGCATCAAATAACTCAAAATGGAGACTTGAACATATATCAATGTGATATAAACTACTTAAATTGGTGGATACCATCTTTGGGAAAAAATGATTTGAAACGTAGTTGAATAGTGTCAAATCAAAAGACATGCAGTATACATGAATTGGATACACTAAATTGGCCATAGTGTGTAACTGGGCGTGTGGGTGTTTCCTAGGATTGGGGGTTGTACTTGCGCCAGAAGGGTAAAACATATGCCAAAGTAACTATTTTTTTATTCTGCTGTGGCGACCCCTGAGAAAAATGGAATAAGCTGAAGGAAGGTGAGTGAATGAGTGAGGTAAATAGATTTATTTAAGTTTCAATGACTTATACAGCTGCCTGGCTCCAGAAAATCTTTTGACTAGACTTTTTTCAGGAACTGTGAGGCACACATAGACCAGGGGAAGGCAAGATCAGTCAAGGATCGCCACAGTCCTACATCAATGTAATAAGAACTTCCTGAAATTATGGAAAGCATACTTGCAAAGTGCAGTTGTTTGTTTTTTCATTTGGTTAAAATCTCCTGATTTTATAATGAAAGGCTGAGGTTTATGATCTGTACAACATCCATGCCCTGTTTACACTAATGTATTTTTGTTTTAAAACGCATAAGTTTTACTATGGTTACACCATCTGTCCACACTACGCCGGAGTTTTCAAGCCCTGAAAACGGAGCATTTTGAAAACGCTGGAGAGGCCGTTTTGATTCTAAAACGCTGCTGTTCCGTCTCAGTGTGGATGGGGGAAAACGGTCACATCTGAAAATGGAGGCGTGGCTGCTGAGATTCGCTACTTGATTGGGGCTTTTGGGTCATTGCGTATCCTTCCCTTATTCGTCAAGCCCCTATCACATGACTATAACACCACCGGACATGACTCCCAGTCGACATTTTCTATAGCCATGGATGTTTTATATTCATTTGTTACTTTAAGTAACAACTCGACCTCGTCGTCTGTCCACAAAAAGACCTCTCTTGCTTTCTTTGCCATGGCGTTCATCGTTCAACCAGCGTTTGTTGACTAACTATAACCAAATGGCGAGCGAGACACGTGCTTCCTGTCTATACTTGAACGCGCATGCCCAGAGTTCGCGAATGGTCACGTGATATACGTTTTTGGTGGAGTAGTGTGGACGGAGATATGTTCAGAAACGCTAATGTAGACACGGATCGTTTTCATGCTAAAACACTGTTTTAAAACTAAAATGCACTAGTGTAAACGGGGCCCCAGTCACCAGGGGGCGAACATAATGTTTTGGCTTCACTTTCCAGGACACATGAGGCACACTGAGTCCAATGCAAAGACCAAACCCAAGTGATCAAGACTCTGACTCTGACTTCTGTGAAAGTCTGTTCGTGTGAAGAATGGAATGCAGTTTTCACAGCAGCCTGTCGAGTCCATACGGTATAGAACAAGAGTTGGCACTCGCTCAGTGAGTCAGTAGATGGCATATATTTCAGTGCCATAGACTCTGATAAAATGATTATGTAAGTGTCTGGTGACAAAGGCTGTAATAAAGAGTGAGGAATGATAATTAAGCCTGCACGCCGGGTCAGGTTTGAGGAACTAAAGAAAAAATAAATGAATAGCACTTTTGCTGTGATGGGAGCTCATTCCAGACCAAAGGTGCTGGTTTCCTCCACAGCCGTGAGCATCTTCTCATAGAGCATGGAGAACGACGGGTAGGGAGGGAGATCCAGCCGGTTAAAGCAGGTATGAGCCCTACACGAACATATAAAGAAACACGACATTAGCTGATTGATTATCAGTGCTGGATAAGATGTAAAGCCCACTGTAAACTCCTAATGTGAGACATACCGTGGGAGGGAGGTCACTTTGCCCCATTTCTCCACACAGAATCGGCGTGGACCATTACTGCCCCGCAGAGAGGCAAAGCCCTCATAGGGAATGCTGGAAGTTCCTGTAACAAACTGAAGGAAGACAGAGGCCCGTTTTACACTGCCAGTTAAATGTGACCCAATTACAATTTTTTGCTCATATGTGACACAGATCAGATCTGTTCTATGACTGTGTAAACAAAAAAAACGCATTTATTCGGATATTCAGTAATCGGTTTCAGGTCTCCTTCATATGTGGAAATGAATCAGATACTCGGATATGTGACAATGCGACTATCATGTAAACAGGCAGATGGGATTTATTGAGGCATTCTGCCCAGTACCTCATTAATCTTGCGACAATGTGGTACTTCTACGTAGACAATAACGTAGAAGGAAGAGTGTGTGTAGACGCCGACACATAAAACAACAACAGCAACAGAGGAAACATGGAGGAGGTAAGTGGTCAGTGGTCAATGGCAGAAGTTACCTGCCGTCTGGCACTGTGGGAAGATTAGTCAGTGGGGGACACCATATATAAACAATAGGCGCAAGCTGCGATGACAGCCCTTTCCCTCCTCCACCTTAAAATCATTTTAAAGTTGGGTGAACTTTGCATATTTCGCAGAGCTAAAAGCAAGACAATTTCTTCCATCATGGCTAGTGTGGCACAGATGCTAGAATCCGCCTTTACGCATGCGCAACATTGTAAATTGTATGGCAAGTGTAAACGTATGAATGGGATATGGGCAGGGCCAAACGGAATCTGCCGACATTTTTTGCTATTTCTGCGGAGTATTTTGTTGAAAATCTGCGGATTTATGCAGAATGATTTTAGGAGTATCATAACTACAAATTTTATATATGAAATAAAAAGTAACACCTTTTTAACTTTTATTTAATGTTTACAATTCAAATCCAATTAGATCCACTTTATTTGGTAAACAAAGCAAGTCTCTCATATAAAATCTCTTCTAAAAGACAGAAAATATTACTTTACAAACTCCAGTACTTTGCAAACCATATGAATATTGTCATATTAATCAATATTTTTAATGAAATTAATTTGAAAACTGAATAAATATAATTGTACATACATTTACACCAGTAAATAAACAGAATCAATGATGGGCTGAAATTCTGCGGAAATCTGCGGAATTCTGCGCGTGCAGATTCCGTGTGGCCCTAGATATGGGTCACAATTAAAAGAACGTGTCAACAGATCCGATATAGGCAATAAATCAGAATTGGGCATCAAGACTTGATAGTGTAAGAAGGGCCAGAGACATGTGTTGACTTGGCTAATTTGATCTATCCAGAGAAGAGCTTTGGAATGAGTCAGGGCTGGGGGATTTGGCCTAAAATCAAAATCTCAATTTATTGAACATTTTAACTCGATTATGATTAATGAACGATTATTTTATTTTATTTTATTTTATTTTTTTTTTGCCCTCACAGTTCACTGACAGGGTTTGTACAGTAAATATACTCACATTTAACAAGTGAGAGATTTTTGAATGAAGGGTGCATTACTTGATTTTAAAACAATTGAAGGAAACACACACTATTGACTATCTACGATTATTTATTGAACATCAACGCTGAACAACTGAAATTAAAACACACATTGCCAAAAGCCAACGGTCACTTTTTTCTTATTAAAAGTGAAAATAACTTGCACTTTTGCAAACAAAATAAATTATTTTCAATGTTTTCAAAAGTATAAAATAAGCAGGATCTCTCCTAAATAAAATAACTCTTGTATATCCCATAAATAATATTTTAAACAGTGCATTTCTTGAATCTTCTGTAAACAAATAATTTAATGTAAATAATCATTTTAGTGCAATGGACAATATGCTGTCTCAAGGCATTTCTATCACAGTTCCCAATCATCGCCAATGTAGTGCAAATGTGTGACGTGTAGTTATATTTTTCGAGAGGTTTGTGGGTATGCGATCACGCGAAGGCTGCGCTGGACCATACCCGTGTGTTCGACGCAGAAGTAAAAATCAGCCAAAACCGAGAAATGTCACTTGACTCCATACGCATTAGGGAAAGTAATTAAAAGAATCTGGATAAATTTGATCGATTGTAGGATCTGAATGTCGACTTCGATTACTTTTCGAATAATCGGCCAGCACTAGAATGAATAGTGTTCGTTTAAATAGTATAAGCTCACTCTGTGAAGCTAAATCTTTGATCTAACATGACGTACAAATTTTAATTAGCTTTAACTTCATTTAAAGTTTCTTTTTTTTTTCAAGTTTTACTCTCAGAAAGCTGTGACAGTTTGATCAAAATCACACACACTTCTGTATTTGTGGTTTATGAGGACATAAGTACAGTATATAGGCATAATGTATTTTATCTAGTAAAAACTGCTTATTATATGTCCCTCCCCCACTACTACCCCTGAACTCAAGCTTCACAAAATTTGAATGTATGTATCCAGTGTGTATTTTAAGAATTGACATGTCCTCATAAACCACCCTAATAAAGTAATTTAGTCAGTATTAAAATGTTTGTCCTTGTAAACCAGTACAATTAAAGCCTTTACTGTCACTTTTGATGAATTAAACATACTCTTTCAGATTTTTAAAACAAATCTTACTGAGCCCATACCCCAGATGAGATATAAGTGTACCTGAAGGAGTCGTAGTCTCTGTTCATTGTTGAATCTCTCCACAGCAGCCCAGAACCATCGAATCACTATGTGGTTGTCGTGATAACCTTCATGGACAGTGTTAATGAATATTTTTAGACATTCAGTGACATTTCAGTGAAAAACACCTGGATCAGCTTCAGTAATACCTCCTCTGTATTCTGTGTTGTTTCTCCAGTCGGACAGGTCAATCTCTGCTGTTCCAGCAATGACCAGCTCCAGCTCTCGGGCATCAAACACTGAGACAAGCCGCACGTCCACCACCTGCACAGGCACATGTTCTCAGATCAACATCCCGTTATTAGTTATTATTGTAACTATGATTAGTTATTGTGATTATTAGTCAATAATATTCACAGATTCAGACTTCACCTCATAAAATCCTCGCACGAGACTCTCTGTCTGCTGAGCCACACCTCTCTCAATCCTCCACTTCACCATGCGCTCAATGTACTCTTTCTTGTTCTTGTCTGACACAGCGATGCCAGATCCACCCGGCTTTAGCTCACGTTCTGTTATCTGACATAAAAAAACAACTCGTTTTCAATCTTTGTTTTTATAAAACCTCAATGAACATGAGTAAATAGACTTTACATTTACTTATTATTTTTTGTGTAAGCATGAGTATGGCCGTTTGTAAGTGTAACACAGTATGTCTGGTTTAACCCTGTTATTCCAGGTATATTTTGCTGTATAATAGTTGTACTTAATTTGCTGCATGAAACTGCAAACTGGTAAATCTTACTCTATTATTTTTATTCATTCCTTCATTTTCTTATCTGGGGTCGCCACAGCGGAATGAACCGCCAACTTATCCAGCATATGTTTTACACAGCGGATGCCCTTTCAGCTGCAACCCATTTCAAGAGTTCACACTTAGATAATGCTCGACTATGATAGCAGGTTTGGCATGCTGTCCCGGGAGAGAACCCTAAGCTCGGAGATAGATGAGCCCAAGGTTCCCGCCCGGTCAATGAGCATTAGGAGGGATACGAGATCAGGTGTTTCTCGAGTGCCCCCCTTGTACTATATCTAATTTGTGGTTCTGATGTGTTAAGTGCTTGTGACTTGTTACAATTTGTTTATGTGCATGTTTTTAGATTGTGGGAGGAAACCGGAGAACCCGGGGAAAACCCACGCAAACACGGGGAGAACATGCAAACTCCACGCAGGGAGTGCCAGCTGGCTCGATAAAAACCTAAGCCTGTGGCCCCCTTACTGCGAGGCAGCGGCGCTACCTGCTGAGCCACCGTGTTGCCCGATCATGGAAAGACAGAGAAGTGGGGGATGGGTGAGGGGGGGTTTCCGGAAACGAAGATGTGGAATGAAGTTTAGGCAGGATATATATAGTAAGTTTAGGATGATCTGATAGGCTAGCTAATGATTAGCAATGGGAATCAGCTGAAGTCAATCATTTCACGTGCTCCTCTCGAAATTAGTTTGTGAAACTTCACTCCTGGTAAACATTAATACACACTCATTCACACTCATACACTATGGGCAATTTAGCTTAACAATTCACCTACAGTGCTTGTCTTTGGACTTGTTGGGAAAACCGGAGCACCCAGAGGAAACCCAAGTAAACCGAGTTTGGTGACCCCCGGTTTATAATAATAAGATGCTCCATTTCGACAAAGATCTTTTAATTGTTATAATGCTGATTTTTTATGTATAAATATAAATCCAAGTTATAAATATCAATCTAAAAAACTTGAGGAGAGGAAGTATTCTGCTTAAGTTTTATTTGAAATCTTATGTTTTGTTGGGTTTAGTTTTTTCAGATAGTGATTAGCGTGAACCATGAGTTTGCAGTCTCCAACAGATTGAGATTGCAGTCACAAACACTGCAGAATAGGAAAACTGAAATAAAGCAGAATAACCTGACTAAATATGTTTAAAGATATGTTACTACACCAAATTTTAAAAAGAAGACAAAATTGTCACTATAAAGAATTTATTATCCAGTATATGATTTATTTAGCTTGTTTGTTTGTTTTTTTGTGATAGCAATTCATTTT
>CAIGQQ010032765.1:9652981-9702887 GCA_903798035.1 Danio albolineatus
TTTTTTTTTTTTACAAAAAAACAAAACAAAACAAAAGAACTCTTCTCTCATTAAGAACATCAAATTGCAAATACAGCACAGTTTGTGTGCCACAATTATTGGCACCCCAATTTAACACACACACACACATACACATAAGTTTTTATTGCATATTCTCATAATACTTTACATTTTTATTACACAACTCACCAAGGCCCAACTCAATCATTGGGCAATTCATCACTATGAATAAGACAAAAACATTTGTTAAAGGGCCATGATACCCTCCTCTTTCAGGTCAAGTCTACCTCAGAAATGTTTCAAAAAATGCTCCAAGATGGCTGTGGAGCGCTGCAAGCAGAGGAAGGAGTGGGCGTGGCCAGCAGAGCAGGGGGGAAAAGAGTGGAGCAAACAACTGTTGTCAGTTGGCTCACAAAATGAGACACAAACCGTGAGGAGACCCATGATTTTATAGTTTACAAAGTTAATTTTATAAACAGTAATTTAATGCCCTGCTACATATGTTATTCATAATTTCATTTACACATGACCACAATTTGTTATATCATTATAAAGATAATCGTGTATGATTGAGGAGGACTTCTCTCCTCCTCAATCCCCGAGTCTGAACGCAGACACAGTGGATTGCAGTGCAGCAGGTCTCTTGCCCTGTCTATTCCAACCAATAGCCCTGCCGGTAATCTGGAGGATTTAAAACATGTGTGAACACAGCAGCACGGATATAGGCGATGTGTCTGAATGGTAAACTCAACTGATGAAAGACAAAATCCACCATTCTCCAATTCTCGCACAGCTGTCCAGACAAAAATGCTTGCTGCAAGCCAACGGCTTTGCTGTATTGGCCCTGACAGCATTGCGAGAAAAAAAAAAACATGCACCATGATCCCGTGGATCATGGAAACAAACACATACGACCCGAGATGTGCGCGGTCTGCCTTGCCTTAGGAAAGCACATGCTCTCATTGATAATTAAGAAGCAGGGTCTTCTCATAGGATAAGAAAACTCAGCTATGAATAATAATGAGAAACTGACGTGTCATCACTCCACTAGCAGATTCGCGCTTTGAATATTTTAAAGTCGGAAGATGAAATTAGCTGACAAAAGCTCCAAACTATCCAGTTTTCCCCACAATTAAAGCTGACAGGAGCTAACAGTGTCTTAACTGATGCTCAACACACACATCTGTTAAAATGTCAAACAAAGTACTCCATGGTGTCTTGAACTGTTTCTTGTTTCTGTCGTACACCACGCCCACCAAAAGAGTACCCTTGGTACCCTTTTAGCAGTAGAAATGCAAGCCTGATAAAAGTGACCCGTACCGACTCGTACTGTACTGTACTGTACTGTCCCACTCAGTGGAAACGGGCCATTAGATTCACAACACGGGAAGTGGCTTTAAGAAAAAGCAAAAACACTGAAAATGCCAGTTTCCACCATCATCAGGGCAGTAATTATAAAATTCGACTCAAATGGAAGTGTTATGAATAAGCCTGGTAAAAAATCTTCAGGATACACAGCTCAAAATCTCAAAAACTACAAAAGGGTTTGAAAGGGTTTTAAGAAAAAGAGAACATGCAAACTCCACACAGAAATGCCAACTGACACAGCCGAGGCTCGAACCAGCAAAATTTTTGCTGTGAGGCGATTGTGCTACCCACTGCGCCACCGTGAGGCTCTAAACTTAAACATACTCAGTTTTTTTTTTGTTGTTGTTAAAATGTGGAGCAAAAGTTTGGAAGATTAAACAACATACACATTTTTACTAAACTCTTTGCTTTACAAGCCTCTTTGTTTATGTTTACCAGAGGTGCCAGTATTACTGGAGGCCACTTTAAACAACACTGAAGCACATGCAGACGGACAGAAACACATACACACACTCACTGGGAGGTAAGGGCTCGTCCACACGCTGGTATCGGTGGATGTCTTGTCTTACAGATGGCAGAGAATGAACACGCTGATCTCCGTTTATCTGAGGGACGCCTGCAAAACATTTACATACGATACATCAGGGTGTATTTCTATCTCCTATTTGATTCACACATAATTGATTGTGTGAATACCTAATTCTGACTCTGTCTCCGTAACAAAGGTCTCAGAGTCGACAGATTCCCCATCACCGGATGGTATCAACTCCTCATCTTCATCCTCCTGTGACACTCCCGCTGTGGCCTCCAGACTCCATCTTCTAGACATGGTGTCCTCGGTCACATCTTCACATTCCTCTTCCTCATTGGCGGGGGGCTCTGGTTTTAGAGCATCTCTCTCCAGCTCATTAGTTAGATGTGTTTCTTCAGCAGTCTCTGCAACCTCGTGAGTGGTAGGTGGATCATCTGAGAGATCTTCTCCCCCCGGGTCAATGGCTGCCTCTGCCCCCTGCTCTGCCTCCTGTGAAGACCAAGTTCACAGAGAAAGATTACTATTTATTTATCTGTCTGTCTGTGTCTGTCTGTCTGTCTATCTATCTATCTATCTATTTGTCACTGTCTGTCTGTTCTATTTAAATGACTTTTAATTTCAGATTTTTGACATATTAAGTAAATTAAAAACATAAAAACCACGTGATGCTGCCAAAACATTATATGAGATATTTTTTACTTTTCATGAGAAAGCAAGCTCCTTATAGGAATGTTAAGGTAAAATGATACAGTTTTTCTCAGTCGCTTTGGTGCATTTCTCACAACACTATTTACATTTGCACAACAGTCAATCCATTTCTCAAAACAATTAGTTCAAACTGCAAAACCTAGTTGATAACCTGCAAAAGCGTGTCACTTGTTCAAAATGGATAGCTCATTCCTTAAAAGTATTCATGTCAATGAAAGTGTCACTGTCATCAAGATGAAAAGTCCTGTTACCATTGTTAATGGACAAGATAGTCAAATGTATTTGTCCTGTTTTCATTATGTCCAATGCAAAAAAGTTTATACTATTTCCACAGCCATTTGAAAACTACAGTAAAGTTCGACATGACTGCCTTTAGTCAGGTATCTGAGTACAAGACGCTGAATATGCATGTTTCACATTTGTACTGCATATTCTCTTTGCAATTCTTATTTATTCACATCATTGTGCAAATGAAGAAATACACCCTTATTTACAAAAAACATAATCTCCCTTAGGGTAGAGCTGTGCACAACTGTAAACAATATTGCGGTACTGTACATATGGAAACTGAACCTACAACATATATAGGTCTGTAAATCATTCATGAAATTGTTTAATTTAGAAGACATATTCAGGAAAAATAAACATTAACATTTTTTTCTAGTTCAACATTATTGTATGTAATGACTCAAGTAATGAAATGAGTTCTAGTTTTATATGGGACGACTACTCAGCATTCACAAGTTTAGTTAATTTTGACTCACATGACATAAGCAAATGATAATGTTATTAAAAAACAGAGAGTTGTATGAAAGCCATTGATGGATGTCCAAAAGCATTTGCTATTTGTTGGAAGGAATGAGGAACTGCTACTGTGATGAGCACAAATGACTAACAGTTTTGAGAAATGCATTAATTGTTATGCAAATGTAAATATTGTAGTGAGAAATGCACCAAAGCGACTGAGAAAAACTAATTATTATTATCAGAAAAATATTTTATTTTTAACTAAATTGTAACACATTAGTCATTAGTCTAAAAATAAACATGAACACAAAGAGTACATTTTCAGGATGAATTTCTTTAAATTAGTTTTATTTTAAAAAGAAACTCAGATTATTTTAGTTAGCTGCTAACATTTCTCATTTTGGTATGTAATAATTGTACATGTATGCTGTAATTTAATTATATTTTAAGTGTTTCAGTTATTACAATACTATGATTTGGAATAATTCAATAATACTCAACTACATCTGTAAAAGACTTGTAAAAAGACTGTAAAAGAATGTTACCACTAGATTGATTGAGCATTATCAGTGGCTATCAGCTGATAGATATGGGCCAGTAGAGGTCTTCTGCGCCCACTGGTAGGCTCAGAAGGCTGTTATCATCCATCCACATGGTTAATCAGCTATAGATTATATACGGCTGCAGCCAGAAGTTAACGAGAATTATTTATACTATTTATTAAATTCGCCCATTAATTATATTTTATGAATGTCTAACTCTACCCCAACCCTAAACCCAACCGTCACAGTAATGTAAAAACAGATCTGGATCTGGAGTCTTCTCTATTAGCATAGCTGATTAACCATTTGGATGGATGATAACAGCCTTCTGAACCTACCAGCAGGCACAGAAGCCCCCTCCTAGCCTATATCTTTCAGCTAATAACCACTAGTAATGCCCATTAAATGAAGTGCTAACATTTAAAGCAGGTGGCATTTGCCGAAGGCTGTGAAATACTTTGAAAAAGTGCCTTGAATTGAACACTTTCCCTTCAGTAAATCTGCTTCTGACCTGAGATGCTGATGCTGGCCCTGGGCAGCAGTCAGATGCCATCGAGGAGATATCAACTTCGGTTGCCAGCTCTTCACTGGGCGCCAGGCCCTCTTCCTCCTCCTCCTCTACCTCCACCTCCTGCCCCTGTTCCTCCTGCCTCTCCATCAGACTGGCGGTTTCCACCTCGGGTGCGACTGAACTGGACACGACCTTTGGCTCAGAAGGCACCTCTGCTCCTGCATTCAGAGTCTCTACTTCAGACTCCAGCCCAGCCTCTTCTTGAGGTTCCTCTACGCTTCCATCAAGCACGGCTATTGTAACTGCTGCTATTGGGGGTGTTTGATAAGACCTTGGAATGCCATTAAATGTTGACAACGTCGCCTCTGTAGCAGCAGATCTGTCCTCATCTTCATCTGAGTCGATGTGCAGCATGGCACTGAGTCGCGTATGTGTGGGAAAGCTGGAGCGGAGTTTTGGAGAAGCTGCTCCTAGAGGTCTGTCACCCGGGCCCTTAGGAGCTTCAATGGCATCAAGCTGCTCGCTGAAAGAGCCCTGGAGCAGGTCTGGAGAAGAAGGGGCCTCGTCGTCTAGGGTGCCACCATAGATCTCTGTGTCGGGGGAGGGAATGCTGCTCCCGTCCCCATTTCTATTAGACCCCAGGGAACCTGTTGGGGAAGGGCCTGCTGATGAGATGGGTAGAGGATGAGGCAGCTCTTCATCATCTGAAGGGGTTCCAGGAGCTCCATTGAGGGCTGCTGCCCCCAGAATTGTCTCAGGGGACACGTCTGTGAGAGGTGAAGTGAGTTAATTTAAAATTAATGGAAAACAATGGTTTTTAGCACCATTAACTAAGCACACAAGTGTATGTGATCTTACCATCTGGGCCCATAGATGTGACGTCCACTTTAAAGTGCATTTGACCACTCACATGATCCGTTGGTAAACGACGACATAGGGAGAAGTTGAGTGACTGGTTCCTGTAGCCATTAAAACACACATAACACTGTTCAATCACTTGGGGTTTCTAAGAATCTTTTTTTTTTTTTTTTTTACTAAATATTCATCTTATGTTGACCAAGTCTGTAAAAAAAAAAATCTGTAATTTTACGGTTAATTAAAAAACATAAAATAACGGCCGTTAAATTACAGAGCTTTAC
The DNA here is from genome assembly GCA_903798035.1 of Danio albolineatus. NCBI lineage: Eukaryota > Metazoa > Chordata > Actinopteri > Cypriniformes > Danionidae > Danio > Danio albolineatus. The sequence continues at coordinate 9,658,529 of CAIGQQ010032765.1, forward strand.
CGTAAAATAACGGATATTAAATTACAGATATTTACCAGAAATTAGAACGTAAGAAAATTTTGGTCATTTAATATCCGTTATTTTACGGTAAATTTCTGTAAATTAACAGCCGTTATCTAACTTTTTTTTCTGCCACCCCAGCTGCCGGATATTAACCGTAAAATTACAGGTTTATTTTTACTGTGTATTTAAAAAAAGAATGCATTGATAAATTTGGGAAAAATAGTTAAAAATTTAGCAAAACGTAAATGTTTTAATACTTTTCAGCCTTTTTTTGATGCTAAAGAAACATTTCTTAATATCATTGTTGAAACCGATGAGCTACTGAATAGTTTTGTGGCAATTGCAAAGCAATGCGATAGAGATAATACATCTTAAATATCAGATATCTTTCATAATTTCATTGTTTTTATATTTACTTTAATCAGTTTTATCCAGTCTTGCAGAATAATATGAATAATTCCTTCAAAAAAAAAGCTTGCTAACCTGTAACTTCTTAAGGGTAGTATATTACTGATCTTCTAATATCTGTGTTTATGTTCCATAAAGAGATGAATCAGGAAAGAAGGATAAGGATCATGTCTGTTTGCATAAATCACACATTGTTTTGCGTCACGCTCACCCCGTCGCATGTCTCTCCAGCAGCAGCTGCACAGGAATGTTCAGCTGACCCAAGAAGCGTTTAATAATGGGTCGACTTTTAGCAAACTTGTCTTTAACCTCGATCACTAAGACGTCTGTCATAAGAGCCACAAAAGTATGCTTCTGCAAGGAGAAATAATGAGAGGATTGAAAAACAGAAACATCTTTTTGTCCCATCAGATGTTCAGTTGATTTGAATGATCTGAATCAAAGAGTAAGTGTATGCCGTGAGTGTCATTATGTGTGTGTCACCTCTCCATGCCAAACAGGATTAGTGGTGTTAGTTGTAATGCCGGATCGCCTCTCTTGGCCATGATGGGAAAAGGTCGGAAAGCAGCTTCTTTTGCCTGGATGAATGCTCATCTTCAAATAAGGGTCTGGGTTAAAAAACATCCCCTTCTTCAGCCCAACAGCCCGGATATCTAAAACAAACAACAATCTAGTAAAGAAAACAGCTCAAATAAATCGGTGGAGTGGGATAACATTAGTATAAGTCATTGAGAGTTATTTGAAGAGCATAAATCATTTTTATCTCCTGCACGTGTATAAATTACCTGATAGAGTAAAGCTAACCAGTTTTCGACTACTGTCTGAAGCTTGTTGTCCTTCTCCTAGACCGTCAACCTAGAACAAATATTTTTATAAGTGGCAATATATATGTATACACACATTGTTCTAGACCAGGGGTGTCCAAACTTGGTGCTGGAGGGCCGGTCTCCTGCTGAGTTTAGCTCCAACTTGCTTCAACGCACCTGCCTGAAGTTTCTAGTATAACCAATAAGTGCTTCATTAGCTGGTTCAAGTGTGTTTGATCAGGGTTGGCGCTAAACTCTCCAAGACACCGGCCCTCCAGGACTGAGTTTGGACACCCCTGTTCTAGACTATTTGGCACCATTTTGCAAATGAATAATAACAGTAAGTAGGCTAATGTAGGTTGTTAAAACTAGTTTAACAAAACTAGTAGGTATAAGTGTCAGGTCCTATGTTCCATGTTTGTATGTTTTTGTCACATGACCTTCCCCATGTGCTGCTTTGTTCTAGTTCCCGCCTTTTCTTATTGTCCATTATTTCCACCTGTGTCTCACCCCTGTTAGTCATTAGTTCCATCATATCCCTTGTATTTAAGTCCTTGTGTTTGGTTTAGTCCCTTGTCTAGTATTCTAAATGATGTCTGTCTACACCCCATGTCGTTTCAGAGTCTCCTGTGTTTCCTATGTTTTTCAAGTGAGTGTTTATAAATAAATCTACGTGTTTGATAAATCCTTTGCCTTCCTGTGAGCCCAGGCGTGACAATATGGTTTGTTAAAAGCTATGTTTTTCTTTCTTTCTTGCAAGTTTTAGTTCATTAAAAAGCTAGTCGATTATTACACCTCAGATCAATATTTTGTGTCTAACTGTTTCGTTTTGTGGCAAGTAGCCATGTAAAAATTGGGATAATGTACATTCAGCAGCTTGTTTTCACAGAGCAAAGCCCTTCAGGCTTATTGAACAGCCCTCTGCTTCACACTGATAAACATGTCTGGCTTTATTCTGCAATAACTAGCTGGATTAACCCTATATTAAAACAATGTGACATATTCCTTAATAATTTGTGTTGCATTTTGTTCAGTTTTCCAAAGAAATACACAGTTTTTCAATCTTTCTTTTTAAGATGTACCTTTTACAGTATCTATGTGTGTTTCATTAGAGCTGTAACTCTGCAGACAGGTAGGAGTCCAGAACCAGAACAGATCTCGGTCATACTTTATTTTGACGGCCCATTTGTTGAATTTAAGTTACATTGCCTCTACATGCCAACTAATTCTCATTAGATTATAAGTAGACTGTTAGGTTGGGGTTAGGGTTAGTGTAAGTTGACACAAACTTGTAAAGTTTCTTATAGTCAGTTAAATGTCTGTTGAAGGACTATTAAATGTCAGTATCAACAGATATTAAGCAGACAGTCTACTAATACTCAAATTGATTATCAAAATAAAGTGTTACCAAGATCTTCTATGTGAAAACATCCATCCAATGATATGACAAATCACCAGCACCTACATAATGTAAGGCCGCAGCCAAATATCCATTTAACACTTAGCACCCTATCATTGTTGCATCGTAGTAAATGCATACAATAAGAGAATAATTTGTCAAACGAGTCTGAACTTTGAATTAGTGACATAATCAATGACCTGAACATTTTGAACATTAATGTGCTGTCTGTTATGCTAATTTCTATATTAATGTAAATACCAGACATTTCTATAGCAATCTCATGAATGCATCAGAAATGTTGGTAACACTTATTTTAGTGTCATTGTTACACTTATTTACTTACTACTGTAATAACAATAAGCTATGCATAATTACATGTAACTAAAACTCATAACCCTAACCATATAGTAAGTGAAGGCAGTTCATTTATGTTACTCAGTAGTTAAACTCTGTGTACTTTAACTCACAAACACACCTTAAAATACAGTGTGCCAAAGTGTTTAAGTACCTGCTTTATAATGAGTATTTGATTGGCCTAACAACTGGTTTCCACAAAACTGGATTGTGCAGTCAAGCACTTAAGCACACGGTGTGTTTTTGTGAGCTGTGAGGCTGTCTGTTGAGACAAGAGTAATGTCTGCGGTGGACACACACACGCGCACACACACAAAGAGAGAGAGAGACTGACCGAGGCTCTGGGGTTCTTGACTGTGATGCAGGGAGTCGTGGCTCTCAATGCTCCACTTACTCCATGGTAGTATTTAAAGCAGATCCTTGTCTCAGCTAGAAGAGAGAACCAGATAAGTGTCAGCATTACTCATCTGCTCAGCATATCCGTAGAGTCAGCACTATATTGAATATAACATAAAAAATAAGCTTTTCTAGATTCTTCAGTTTTCAGGATGAAACTTAGTGCCAAGATTATAAAATAACTGAATGTTATAGCATAAGTCAGTATCTCTACTGTTCTCCAACCTTCGGCTCCATTAAATATTTTATAACATGAAGCTGGAGGGCTGCAGAGTCACTCACATTCAAAAAAGTATGGTCCGACCTCCAATCTCCAGACGATCTGACCACACTGTGTGCCGTTTACCCCACGGTTCTTACAGTCCCACACGTTTGACGGACAGGTTTCATCTAAAAAAAAAAAAAGCACATTGCGTTAACACTGTAAGAAATCTGTGAAATGTACTGTACAGTAAAAAACAGCAACTGTTGTTGCCAGTACTTTACTGTAAAAACAGCAACACTTTAAAATGGTGGAAAACCTTTTATAAGAGGAGGCAAATAAAAAACTATTCCACCACAAGTACCCGAACTGAAGTAAGTACTGTCCAATATAAAGTACACAGAGTCATACAGAACATCAACATAGCAACATGTGAAACTGAAATGATGCAATGGTGTATGTGCACACAAACTTTTTTAATTCAGTCAGTCAGCCAGCACCAGGGCTTGTGGTGAATTGTCATCACATACAAAATCGCCACGTTTACAATCTGATTTCTTTAAAAATCTTCACTGCCTGGCTGAGATATGATATAAAGTGGGTATCATGCCAAACAAAAAGCACTGCATTAAATTATATTTGCCAGCACCATGTCTTTAAATGGAATTTCTGCGCTCACATGCGGCTAATGACTGCACATGCGTTTAAACAATCTTTCGTCTCTTTTTACGCTTTAACATCCAAATGGATACTTGCGTCTATTTATCTGAATGTATTGTAATTAAATAACAATATCGATGCTGTAAAAAGAACCTTATGAAAGTGAAAACTGTCATAAAAAAGATCTAACTAAAAGTTTGTCATTGGCTGAAAAACACTAGCTGTGCAAACAGCCCATTAACATTAATTACACAACATAAAACCCAAATGTACATTCTGATGTTTCTTTGTCAGAAAACTTTTATGTAAATAAACTATAAAATTGCTTGCTTTTTTTTACTTCCAAAACTGCACATTTACAAATATTTACTCTATAATGTAATTTTTTCCCCATCATTTAGATTATGTAAACAAGTTTATGCTATAACACTGTTTAAGTCTTTTTATCATATATAAACAGAAATATAGATACAACTTAAAGTATATTCCCAAAGAATAGAGTCCCAGCCACAATTATAATAATTACGGCACAGAAAATATTGTTTGGTAATTAATTTTAAAGTTTTACCACTTTGGTAGTGAATCTGAGCACAGGAATTATGTTGAAAAGACTCAATAAGCAGAGCAGTGCCACAAACCAATGACAACTTTTACTATAAATAACAAATCTGCAGTGGCTCTGTAAACGACATCGCACAGCATTAGTCATCTACTAATGAACAAATGTGGGCCAGATTACATTAAAGCTATTACTGAATGTCTGCTTAGTCGTCAAAACTTGGAGCCGCTAGAGAGATAAGACCCTTGCACAGGTACAGAAGTTCTGCTGGCCTTCAAGGCAGTGGTTAGTGGCTTTGTGCCCAGATGTATCGCTTTGCTCCAGGCTCATATTTTTACATGACAGGGAGAATTGTGATCTTACTGTTTAAGGAGGAGGACTGAAGGGCACAGAGGATGAAGGCATCTTCCAGTAAACATGTCTAACAGCATGTCTGGAACAGTCATGCTGTTTTTAATTTAAATATCGACCCTTACTGTATTATGTCTCTGTTGTATAGCCTGTACTTGTGTGAGGAATTTCTAAACTTTGTATGACACCAATTTTATGTTGCTGCCTTCTGATGATGAATGGCTTTGTTGTATTCCACTTGTAAAAGTTGCTTGCTTTGGATTAACGAGCCCTATATTATAGTGTGTGTGTGTGTGTGTGTGTGTGTGTGTGTGTACATACATACATACATACATACATACATACATATATATATATATATATACATACATACATACATATATACATACATACATACATACATACATACATACATACATATATACACACACACACACACACACACATATATATAGAAATTAAAAAAAATAGAGAAAATTAATAGACTAAAAAAATAAGAAATTAACCACCTATTTATCAGAAGGTATTTTGGTCAGAAGGTATTTATACAGTATTATATTGGTTAAAACAAAGAGTTTATATATTTTTTAATTTTTATCAAATATTTTTAAATATACATTAAGTAGGATTGTTTTTTTTTCTCCAAACAAATGTTTTCCTTTGTAAAGCTGAAAATTTCTGGACTCTTCTTAAGTTAAAACATTGGTATTCTGTTGTCTTAAATGAAAGCCTGAATACGCTAAAAATATTTTGTGTGAATTAAAAAAAAATTATTTTAGTCATTTGATGTTGTAAATGACAGCATATTTATTTCATTTTTAAAAGGCATGTCACCAGTAGTTTGCCAAATAACGACTAAAAATAGTTTTACTCAAATATCATTTATATATTATTTATAACAACTGATTTACAAGCTTATCAAGATGTAAAAAAATTCAATGTCACACCCTCACAAGTCCAGAGACATGCGCTGTAGGTAAATTGCTAAAACTGTCCACAGTGTATGGGCGTGAATGAGAGTGTATGAGTGTTTCCCAGTGATAGGTTGCAGCTGGAAGGGCATCCGCTGCGTAAAACATATGCTGTAAAAGTTGGCGGTTCATTCCGCTGTGGCAATCCCTGATTAATAAAGGGACTAAGCCGAAAAGAAAATTAATGAATGAATGAATGATGAACTACATCGTTTGTTTAACAGTACCAACTCTCTTACCTATGTGGTAAAGGCCGATCCAGTCAGTGGCGTCCACCTCCTCCTTGATGTCCCATGAGATGACGAGGTTCTGTCCGCGGCCCAGTGTAAACTCTAGAGTCGAGGCTGTGAGTGAGGATCGCCCTTGAGAACTGACCAGGTCTGTGTCGCTGTTGGCTCTGGGCAGTCCTACTCCCGCCTGCTCAGCTCCACCGCGCTCCGCCAGGCTCCGCAGGTTCTCCGGGCTGAGCGTGTGCCGCACATTCGGGCTCCGTCTTCGACCTGCAGACTCCCGTGTGGCCAGGTGATCCCGCCCCTGAGGCGCCATTCCAGACGCCGGGCCGGAGCGGGGCCTGGACGGGAGGACTGCTGTGGCGAGAGATGGGCGAATGGTGGCAGCGGTGTGGGGGCGACTCTACGGAATAATGACTGGCTTTGAGGAAAAAGCCAGAACGGCGGAGAAGCCTGACTTGAATCCTGGATCAGACCTGGACTCGACTCTAACTGCACACACAGGTGAAGGAGCAGACAGGAACTCTTCTGGCCTATCGTCTGAAAGAGCACTTGGCTATGATAATGGCTATTGACCTTAACGATTTGAGAATAAGGTATTTAATTAATCTTTAATGAGTCTAAAAGAGCTCAGTTTTTATCCCATTGATTGGTCACTGGGTTCCAGCTAGCAAATATAATCCTTCTTGGCTCCTAATTGAAGATCGTCAACAAAATCTGTCTATGATCAATGAAGAAGACAAATGTTCAAATATGTCTGCTCTACCAGTCTTCAGAATGATAAATAAGTGTACAGAGTATAGGAAAAGGTGATGATAAGGAATATGAAAATGGGGAGGGGGCCGGGGATTGGATGGGAGAGAAAGGCAAAAGTTAGCTATGAGAAAGTCATTCTTACATAGATTGTTTTAAACAGTCATCATGTTTGTGAGTACACATACTTGATTCATTGTGAGATAACATCACCAAAAAGAATGATAAATTGAGGTGAGTCAGATGTTTTCCTGATCAGCTTTAACCAATTCAGTGACTCATTCCCACAGCCATTTTATATTTAGAGACTACACTGTTCAAAAATATAATTTTCTGCCGTTTTCTTCAGCACTAATTCATTTAAATTGTTTAACTTCATAGTTTTTTGTGTTGCAGGTTTAGTCGTTTTGTAATGTAACGTGTATTTATATAGTGCATTTATCATGTATGGCCATGCACTCAAAACGCTCCATAATCCTCTCCACACCACCACCATTGTACAGCATCTACTTAAATGATGTGTTGGCAAGCACAGGACAACGGTGCCAGTGCACTCAAACACAGCAGGTATTGATGGAAGGTTTTATTACTTTAACTTACAATTAACATTAATAATTACAAAATTCAAACCAAGTAAAAATATCAAAAGTAAAAACAGCAACCAAGACAAATTCATGTGTGTTTGGAACAGCTCACTAAAAAATTAGATGAACGTCTTTGAACTTATTTTTGAAGTGAACTGTATATTTGTATGTGAATAAACTAGGCATGGGCTGGTATAAGATTCTGACATTATGATTGGACAAAAATTTCACGGTTTTACGGTATTAATTATAAATATATTATTTTTAAATGTCTGGGTAAAAAAAAAAACTTTTTCCCTATTTTGAAAACAAAATATTTTATTTTGAGAAACATTTATAATATTTCAGAACCATAAATAATAATAATAATAATAATAATTCAAATGAATCATTGACTTCTGCTGTCTTCGATAGTTTCACAAACACAGATTTGTTTATAATTTGGCATTTTTGGATATGTTTTCTGCTGGAAATACTGTTGTCCTTAAAAACGTAAATAAAAAAATCATACTCATACTTCAGGAACGGTATCTCAGAAAATTTTGACAGTTTTAAAACTTTTACTTTTCCAAACCGGAGTATACCTTGACAACGGTTATCGTCCCATGCCTTACGTAAACTAATAGTTGTTGTGGATATTTCAATTCAAAACATTTCACACACTTTACACATACATACAAATTCAATAACTCATATTCACCTTCATATTCACATTGCACTGCATCGGACGGGTGTGTGTTTCTGATTCACTAAAAAGAATTGGTTTATAAGAATTTTTTCACTGTCAATGAAAAACGTCCCTGGTCTCAGAGTAGTTTTGTGTGCAACTTTTTGCCCAAAAAGCTGTTTCAATCCATCACATTGCTCTGAGGTTAAAAAGACACCAAATAAAAACCTCTTAAAAAGAGATGTAAAGGGAAATTGAAGTTTATTACTTTTACAAAAGCTAAGGAGCTGTTTATTTATTTTCTTCCAGCACCTTAAGAAAATTATGATGACAGAGGATCCATTAAACTCTGCTACAAAATAAATCATATATTTGTGCTGCTGGTTATACAAACCACAGTTAAGCTCCATATCACACCAACTATTTCCAGACTCACTAACACCTAATTTAAACTTACTGTATTCATTCGCCAAATCTGACCACACATTTAACCCCACTCCAGTTATTGATATGGATCTGTTCTGTATGTGCAATTTGGCTGTTTGCAATAATAAGTGTCACATTGCAGAATGACAAGCAGTGTATTGCATGTCTGAAAATGCCTGAGTGAGCGTGCACGTGTGTATGAGTGCGTTACAGGAGGTGATGTCAGCACAGAGGGTTTCTGCTGTGTTTGCATGCGGATGACACCTGATCTTACAGTCCATTAAATAGTAAATGAGGTCTGTTCACCTATGCATAAATGCAGTGTTTGCTATCGCTACAGGAACCCCTCTGTAGACTAGCGGAGGTTACTGCAGTCTTAGCTTCTTGACATAACGGGCACCTTGGGGAGCTGGCACAGAGCATGGCACAGCATTACACTTCCACTCTATATAACAAACACATTCAGAAAGCACACACACGCAACTGCACATGACTCTCCAGTTTTCTACCAACAGACTTTTTTTGTCTCATATCTTGCCAAATTTAAGGTGTCATACGTAACCAATTTAAAATCTGCTACTTTCCCAATTAAAGTCCCAATTAAAACCAAATAACTACAACATATTTACAAACAAATCTTTACAAACATTCAAAGAATATCACTAAGTTGTATTTATTACCATGTTCTTCCTTCCAAAACATTAAATTCAATTCACCTTTATTTCTATAGCGCTTTTACAATGTAGATTGTGTCAAAGCAGCTTCACATAGAAGATTATAGTAAATTGAAACTGTGTCAGTCCAGTTTTCAGATTTGAAGTTCAGTTTAGCTCAGTTTAGTGTGGTTTAATATTCACTACTGAAAGTCCAAACACTGAAGAGCAAATCCTAATTCTAGACATGATGATGACATCATGAACTACCACTGTTCTGCACTGTAAATAAAATCCTGGTTGCCTTAATTATTTAAGCTGAATCAAATTAACCTGATGAGTCCACTGAACTAATATTATGTTAAACTGACTTAAAACGGCTTGCATAACTTATAAATTAAGTTAGAAGATGATTAACTTAGTTGAATAAGTTACAATGAATTAAAAACATACGCTGTCATACTTGTGCATATCATTTTTAAAGTGTGCTACCTGAATACGTTTCAATAATATCTGAATATGTTATCCTTTTCATCCATCTAAAACAGCTTTGACACAATCTGCATGGCATAAAGCTCTATATGAATACTTGTCTTTTGACTATGAGGGTTTCCTCATAACCTCTGCCTCATCAGACAGGCAGACAACCCCTCTGCCCACTACTTCGCCTCACATCTCACCCATCTCCCTGCTAAACGAAAATGTGATGCAGCATTATGAATACAGAATGAGTACTGCAGCATCACTAATAAGCATATCAAAATCAGTTTGCAAATTATGCAGCAACTTTCAGCCAGTCTACGTTTCAGGGCTCTCTGTTTCTGTTTTTATTCATTTATTTGTACACTGTTTCTCCGTGCACTTTCTGAGATTGTTGAGCTATGAACTTCCACTTCTGCAGCACGTATACGTACAACAAACTTTAGCAAATGGGTAGCCTATGCCTATATAATTTGCCTGAATTATGGAGTTTAAAAACCTGACTTAATCAAGTGTTCAGTGTTTGTGCTAGTATGCAAATTAGCATATATTTAAATATAACATTTTAGAAAACTTGTGATTGGCTACTGAATAATGCTTGAAATTCTCAATGCTGTCCTGCAACTGGGAAGTTATGGTGATTTATATTAGCATGTTAAGCCTATTCATCTGCAATGTCTTCCGCAAGCAGATTAATCGACACGTTATTTATAGAATCGTTTATTTGGCGAAAATAATAAGCTCGTTTAAAAATAGACTAAATGAATAAATGATGCGTAATATATTTTTTATTACTCAGCAGAAGTGTGTATTACGTCATATGAGCTCGAGCCCCTCTCTCTCTCTCTCTGCTACTGGGCGCGATCCAGCAGATTCATCACACGAAGGTTTATTTTAATGTGCAGGTGAAGCCCAGCGCGCGCACACACACACTTCACAGAGCGTGACCGCGCTTCTCACGACACGCATGCAGCGCTATCGCATAACGCAGGGAATTCCCTTCGTCATGTATTCATACATCATGATGTGCGGACGATCAGCAGTGCTGCATTAACGCAACCTCTCATGTGTGTTACTAAAGCTCTGAGTCAGCCCCGCTAATATCCTGCACCTAAAAAAGTGCGTTTCCCAAAGTCAACCTGAAAATGCGGTAATTGACTGAAATAAAACTGCTGAATCATAAACATGTTTTGTGTTAAAACATCGCACACATGCTGCATGCATCAAAACAGTACATTGTGTAACCGCGTACCTGCGCATCAACGTGATGTGTTCATGGAATCGCCAACAAAATCCGCGGCGCAGAGACGATTAACGCGCGTTAATAATGCCGTTTTTATCGCTCTTTCCTCAGCAGCGGTCCATTCAGGGCCTCTTCGTCCGTGGCTGAAATCACGACTGAGAGAACAGTCCTCTTCTGCACAGGTTGACAGATGAGCTATGCGAACATCCTGGATGTTTGATGCCGCTGAATACCTGATCAGATCTGAAACACCGCTCGGGATTCAAGCAGAAAACGGCGATCGGTTTCCCTGTGGACGTGACCACCCGGCTGGGTCCGTCTTCATGTCAGTCCCCGCAGCGCATGCAGGCAGCGGTGCTTATAAAGCGGTTATAAGCGCTGGAGGGAGTGTGAGGGTGGCGACTGATGGGGAAAACATCTGTCCTGCACACGAACAGCTCTTTCACTGAGAGAGAGAGAGAACAGCCTGAAGCCTACAAACGACTTCACATCACATCTGTGTGGGTCGATAATGCAGACATACACGGGAGGAGAACACTGTTTGTTTAGTAGTGTTACTTTGGTTTAACAAGGCTGGGTTCTCTCAACCCAAATTCCTATAAAACATGGACAAACCTCAACGCCACGTTAAAGCGTTTAATTATTTGTTTGCCCCGGTTTTATCCCAGCGGATGGCTTTTTATTCATATCTTATCCAAATTTGTTTTGAAACAGAAACATTATTTAGCCCTAGGTGAGACTAGTTTCTTACACTGTCTCAAAACATCAGTTTTCCCACATTTTGTCTCACAAATTGCTGTACTCTATACATAATCCTAATAAAAGATTGATGTCTAGACCAGTGGTTCTCAAACTTTATTTACCAAGTACCACCTCAGAAAAAATTGGCTCTCCAAGTACCACCATAATGACCGCTAATAAAATACAGTAGCACTGTAGGCCTGCCGCCTGATTAAGCAGCTACAGAAACGTGGAAGATTAATTCTTATTATTATGAATAGGCCTACTTATTATTGTCAACCCCTTTTAACATTCTAAATAGTTCGAACACTGTATTGTGCTTAAAGGTAAAACAAATAAATAAAACGTCAACATTTAAATCAAAAAGTTAATTAAAAATGGCACTGTTCCTCAAAAGTCAAAAGAAAACTAAATAGTATTATCACTATAAGGTATTATAAAGTAGCCTATTCGTCAAGTTCCTTGGACCTCATAAATATAGGCTATATGTCATCATAATCATATATAAACTCTTTTTATATGTTGCATGTATGTATACAGATGTCTCTAATTCAAAACGTCTCTTTTACCGCCGTTCTTAATGCCGCCTCTGCGGTATTTACGTAACTTATATTAACTTATTTGTCTTTAAAATCTAAACATTAACTTGTATTTTAAATATATGAACTGGATTTACATATTTAAATTAGAAATGAGATCTGCTTACTGCGTGATAGAGTAGGCTTTGTGTGTCAGAAAAGCAAGTGATTAAACTATCCCTGTCAACATTGGGATATATAAATGCGAGATACACCCCCAACAACCATTAAATATGGGGAGGAAATTTGCTTCAAATGATAGAATGCATAACAAACATTGGAAAATTGAAAATAAAATAAAAGGTTTAGCCTATTAAAATCAAACGCATCAAAGGGTTAAAAGTGTGTTTCTTTTTTTTTTTAACTTTATTTATTCAGAGATTCCTCCACATACCACTAGAATGAAGCCTGCGTACCACTAGTGGTACACGTACCACAGTTTGAGAACCACTGGTCTAGACTTCCACAGGATATTTTAACACAATATGACACTAAAACCACAACCCTTCATTTAAATACTTCCTACTAACTGTTGTCTTTTTCTTTTAAAGCTGCATCAGGCATCATATAATTCTGTACAATAGGCTATTAACTGGGTTAGCACTGCACAGTAACTGTAAAATATGAACAATAGCTTACTTTTCAGAATTTAATGCTTCAGTATAGGCCACCCTGCATGAGCACAATTTTACAGCAGTGCTGCTTGTGAAAGCATTCAACACAGTTTAAAAAAAAAAAAAATTGTACATAAGGAACTTTAAAAGTGTTATGTAAAACGTGTTGAAAGCCATGAATCAAATCAGCCAGCTAGGAATCACGGTAAACTTTAGACTGAGTATTTGAACATTGAACAAAAAGACACCGGAACATTTTGTTATATGCAATTTTCTATTGTAGCTTTACATTTTATTATTACAATATTTCTATAATTGCTGCTTCTGTTATGCTTTCCTTGTTGTTCTATCTATAATTGTATGATTAAGTGGTTTCAAGGATACTTTTTTCATGAGTATCAAGTTTTTTAATGTGAAGCCATCGTTGAATTAAAGATGAAACTTATGATAAAAATCAATTTTTGTACGCTGTTTGGACAGAACTGTGCAGGTATAGCGTGTCCACAGCCAAATCGGAGTGATAGAAATGTAACAAATCTTTTTTTAATTTCCTGATGTTAAAATAGGATCCAAATCCCTCCCATTTTGAGGCCGACCACAAAGTGAGGTAGGAGTGCGGTTTCCCCACCCCACCAAATTGATTGACAGCAGCGTATTAACAAGTCTCCATAGAAACATTAACAAGACGAGACGTACGCAAAGCAACTGGGATTAAAATATCTGTTCAGCACGCAGTGATCATCAATCATCATCATCAAATGTGATCAAGATTTGAGTTTTACAAGTTTTTAAAAGTTTTTTTTATCACCACAGCCGCGTGTCAGTACAAATATAAAAGACGCTGCTTCAATCCCAGTTTGTAAACGTTAAATCAAGTTTATTTTGTGCATCAACATAACGAATATCCATACAGCAGTGTATATTAACCTGTATCCTGTCACATTTGTGGTGCAAAAACAGTGCAAAGTTAAACGTTTAAACTTTGTAACGACATTAAGTGAGACTCATCAACTTATTAACTCCACAACAAATACATCAAATAATCATTGGGAAAGCGCTTACTGTATTTCTCACAAACTCTATGTGAGATCTGCTTCCTTCATGTCTGTCACTGTGCTGTTTTTCTGACGCAGTCGAGGCAGAGATGAGGCACACTCTAAAAGGCACAGGTTCAACAAAATCATACTTGAAACTTCTTCAAAAGGTTCATCGGTTTTGTTAAAGATCAATTTCCTTGATCATTTTTCTTTATTAGGATTGTAAAAGTATGGAAAAATATGCTTATGGATTCACATGAAAATATAAATAAAACTACTTTTTTTGTTTTTTCAACAATTGTTACAAGAATATCATGGTCATTGTTTGAAACTGCTAGGCTAAAAAAGTAGAGATATTAAAAAATGACATAAATTGAAAAACATCAAAAAGAACACAACTGTAACTTTTTATATTAAAGGTAAAAAGAGGTTAAAGGTGTTTACATTGTTACACACCGAGCGAAAACCAGGAAATATGTTCTGTCAGGGTTGAAGATGAAAGAAGTAATTTCCATCCCATTGTGGGAGAATCTTGTGTGTGATGTGACCGTACGTGACTAACAGCCTGCGCTATAGTCTGAGGACAGCATTTGTATTCATATGGTGTGGTCTCTTCTGAACGCTCGTAGACTGGATATCACTTCAGACAAGTGTGTTCGCTTTCATTCTGTCCTGAGAGTAAGTACCGCCGATTATAAATGAGCTCTATGGGCCAAATGATTCATGGATTAATGAATGGAGCTGGGTGGACTGTTGTGTGAAGCAATTTTAACAGTGCATCAGATATTAGAAGACACTGTTTTGACTTCAGAGCTTTCTGTCTTCTCAAATGAGAAAAAATAAAAGCGTCTCGGTCTAAACCCAGTCAAATGGTGTTTGGCAGCTGCAGCGGCCAAATCTCAGCAGGACTGACAGCCATCTGTTAGGCTGACGTAAAAATGCTAAATATTATTAAATGTGACTAATTAGCCGGAATTACACAGACAGTATGTTTGAAGGATTGTATCTAGGCATTGCATACGCTGCACTTATATTAAAGCGACAGCGCAGCCCAAAATTAACATTTTTAAAAGAATATTCTGGGTGAGGTTTGCGGCTCAAGCTAATACAGTGCTCAGCATAATAGGATACATTCAATTTCTCAGTGAATAAAGGCAAAGGATTTTGGTGCATTTAAACAAAACAGAAATATTAAATATATATATATATATATATATTTATTAAGATAATATTTCAGTCACCAAACATTTAGAAATTGAAAGCTAATGCAATTAAATTTAAGCAAAATATTGCAAAAAAAATAAAATAAATAAATAAATAATTACAACCTACAAAATGTCAACTAAAGTTTTCATTTTTTTGCTTCTCTTGATGTTTCCTCTTTTTAAAATTTGTATTTAATATTTTTCTATAACACATAAATTTGGGTGTACTAGTTTTTGGACCGTTATCATACATAGTAAAAAAAAAAAAATCCATAATTTTACGGTTTATTAAAAACGTAAAATAACGGCCGTTAAATTATAGAAACTTACCATAAAATAACGGACATTAAATTACTGAAATTTCCATGAATTGAAATTTCTGGTAAATTTCTGTAATTTAATATCCATTATTTTACAGTAAATTTTAGTAATTTAATATCTGTTATTTTCCAATCAATTTCTGTAATTTAACGGACGTTTTTTTACGTTTTTTTTTTTTGGAAACCCGCAGCTGCTAGAAATTGACCGGAAAAATTACGGATTTTTTTACAGTGCAAATTGTTTTGTTAGATTAGCTCTACATTTGGCTTCAGTACTAACTAATCTAATGTAAATGCACAAATATAATATTGTGTAGCCTTCTATTAAAAATATGAATTTAAAAGATATATTTGTGAGGGGCGTACTTGTATGCTGAGTAAATAAAACATGAAATACCTTTAAAATTAATATAAAAGCAGTAAAGTAAAAGCAAAATATAAAAATTTACAGTAAATAAATAATTATGAAGTTAAAATAAAAGGGAAAAAATTAGACTTAAAGAAAAAAGAAAATCCACTTAATCTATATTAAAAGCAGAAATCTCAAAACAATTTAATAAGAAAAAAAGCAATGTAATACCCTACAAAACTGAATGAATTAATAGAATAAGAAAAAAAATACATAAAAACAAAAGTAAATGACTTTAAATGAGCAAAACAGACAAGCAGTCAGAAAGATTCAATAAACTTGAGAACAAATTCTCGGTAAACAATTTTATTGGAACTGTAGTGCTGAAAAATTGCACATATATATTTTTTCTTTTGATAAAACAGCATGTTAAGATATATGAACACTAGAAGCCACCGACTCCACAACACATCATTTAACCTGAGAATTTTCAGTTTGTCAAAATCACCAAATACAAAGCTTAGAGAGATCCTTGTAAGCAGGAGCACAACATCTCTGAACACTTTCTAGCATTTCTGAATATTAAAGAAGAAAAAAAGCTAAGCATGACCTTCCCAAATTTGAAGAAAACAATGATCACAACCAATCACAGAGACGCTGCTGTTTGACCAAACAAATACAAGCCAATCATGATTAACCAATCCGACTGCCGATAGGAGTGCTAAAAGAAGCACTTCTTTAAAAGATAAAGACAAATGTTCATCAACACTCTTACAGTTTAGTCATTACTGCACATGAGTGAAATACGTTCATTACAAAAGCACCACAAACCAAGCAAAACGGCACTACAAACACACTTGTATCAACTTCTACAACTTTAGTAAACATTGTATAATATTATACGTTTTGAGTGAGCAATTTACAGTAAAACTGCTGATTAATGCTTTTAATCTGAAAGTATTACAAATGTAAATAACCATTACTGAGCTTTCAAATGACACACGTATATCAACTTCTTACAATACAGATTTATACCTCTCTATCATATATAACAGACAAGTCACTGTAATGAGTGAGTCACTGCAACTATATCATTAAAGCACAACAGCATCGGGTTCATGAGGCAGTGAGCTGCATTCAATATATACACTCATTTCACAAAAGGTCAAAACAGTCACAGCTAATCTTGAAGCAAAGGTTTGTGTCTTTCACAAAGAATACGAGTCAGGAATGTGCAGGTTTGTAGGCTTTTGTTCCCTTCGATCACACTGATCAAGGTCGAAAATGTTTCGACTGAGGTTTTCAGTTCCAGATCCCTTCATTTTTTTAAACCATTTTTAATACATCGGTTTACTTCATATACATGTAGCTTAAAACAAATACAGTGCATCCGGAAAGTATTCACAGTGCTTCACTTTTTCCACATTTTTTATGTTACAGGCTTATTCCAAAATGGACTAAATTCATTTATTTCCTCAAAATTCTGCACACAATACCCCATAATGACAATGTGAAAACAGATTTTGAAATGGTTGCAAATTTATTAAAATTAAAAAACCTGAAAAATCACATGTAAATAAGTATTTACAGCCTTTGCCGTGAAGCTGCAAACCTGCTTCAGAGTGCTCTTGATGTTTCATCTACCAGCAGAACAATGACCCAAAGCACACAGCAAAAATCTCAATGGAGTGGCTTCACAACAACTCGGTGAATGTCGAGTGGCCCAGCCAGAGTCCAGCGATCTGAAGATGGATGTAAACGGTCACTTCCCATCCAACACGAGAGGAATGGGCAAGAATTCCCAGACAGGTATGCCTGTGGCATCATATAAAAAAAAAAAACTCAAGGCCGTGATTGCTAGGTGCATCAACAAAATATTGAGTAAAGGCTGTGAATACTTATCTACATGTGATTTTTCAGGTTTTTTATATTTAAAAAAAATTGCAACAATTTTGTGTGTAGAATTTTGAGGAAATAAATGAATTTAATCCATTTTGGAATAAGGCAGTAGCATAAAAAATGTGAAAAATTAAAGCACTATGAATACTTTCCAGATGCACTGTACATAACATCATTTGTCATGAATGGAAGCTTGTTTCCATCACAGAATTTAAAAAAATCTCTTTGACAGTTTTATCTGTACATAATTTCAAGTTGTTTTCTAAGAAATATTATATTTTGTCCTAGAAATCAGCTTATACCTCACAATTCTGTGATTAAAAAGTCAAAACTCTGAGATAAAGACTGTTAATTCTCAATTTCTTATATACAAAAAATAAATAAATAAAAATCAGACATTCCTTACAAATCCAGCCCAAATCTCATTATCGCAATTCTGAGTTGATATTTCACAGTTCTAATATTTTTTTCTCAGAAATGAACTGTGAATTCAAAATTAAGAAGTCAAGAATGAAGTCTGAATTTGAGTCAACACGATTATTATTATTATTTATTTTTGGAAATTATTTATTTATGGAAACAAGCTTCCGTGGTTGTCAAACACTACCATACAAAACTTGGCATCACTAAATTAAAAAAAAAAAAAAGACCTCTCTTATTTTTTTAATTGAATTCCTCAACTTAATTTTAGCCAAACTCAAACCAACGTCAAACTTTTGAATGGTAGTGCATTTATCAAACCACATTCCTGTAGGTTTTAGATTATGAATATTTAATTGCTACAGAGGAGCCATTTTCAATTAGAACAACAGTCTCTATTAAACGAAGCAAGTTGTTTGTTAAACGTCTCACAGCAGAAGCCGCATTAGCATCATTACAAACATTGCTGTCATTGCTGTAACCGAGTTCAAGAGTTGCCGTTAGTGGAGTTTGGCTTCATTGCGGACGCTGACTGAACTCATTACGCCACCAGGACAAATCTGGCCCAAAATGAGCACTTCTAGCTTCGAGACATAAAATCAGATCCTGGCCTCAAAATATTGTGGCACATCACAGTGAACACCAATGAAAACAATCGGTCACAATCATATTTGATAGAAAAAAAGGCAGCCTTTCAGACTTTCAGCACAAACAAAACAGCTTAATTTTAGCATGAGGCAGAGCAATATTGCAACACACCATTAAAAAACAACTCACATCAAAGCTCACTGCAAAATGCATTACACGCACACACATTCACTCACTCATGTACATTCACAGTGCATGAAGACACAGTTCTGTGTCCTATGAGTTTTTTTCCCCCTTTTTGGTCAAGTACCTCCTTTGAGAGAAAGACAACTGATTTCAATTTCAGATTACTTGGATGGACTGACAAACATCCTCAACATCATTCTCAATCACATGAAGGTTATAGTGCCCCTATTATGCTTTGCCGGATATTATCTGTCATGCAATATGTAATGCAGCTTTAAGTGAATTTAAAGCATCTGCAGTAAACAAAGTGCTCAGGAAATGGAATTATTGGCTCACAAAATAAAGAATTGATTCTGAATCGATTCCTCAAATGATCCATCAGTAACTCCAGCCTGACTTCATGAACAATTATATTTAGGTTTATGACAAATTTGCATAAAGACAGCCTGGGGTCTTCATTGGCAGCAACTGAACAACATCTACGTTGACTCTTAGACCTGCTAGTTAGCTGCAGCCTGGAGTTTAGTCTTGCGCTGTAGACACGTTTGCATTGAAAACGCAAATCCACATAGCCTGCAAAGGACAAAGGTTCGCTTTTGAATTCACACCGTAAAACCAACGCCATTGCTACCCTTCTTTCCACTGTGTTTACATGTGCTGTGAAAAAAATTCAAAGCTGAAATTCAAATACAGTTATGGATGTTTGGTTTTCTGACACAATATAAATGATAAACCAATCAGGTCACAACAGACTGGTCATTCTGACCAATCAGAGCAGATAAAGAAGGTTTAAAAAAAAAAAAATCCTTGAACCGTTTTGGAAAGTGATGTTGCTATGCAGGTTACGAGAAAAATCAAGTGTTTTCTGATGTTTGATGGAAGTAAACCTTTTGTAGGAGAATTAGAAACTAAATTAAGAGCCTTTAAAGTACCCCTATTATGGATATTTGAACGTTATCTTTCATCAAGTGTTAAACAGAATCCTACAAAGTTTCAATCTGAAAGGGCATTATGTATAAAAGTTATTGGGTCTCATGCACTAATAATTGCATCAGTCATTCACAAAAATTTTCACCTAAATGCTGGCTCACACCGTGCGATTTTTTTTTTTTAGAATCCTGAACGACTGTAACATGTCAGACGAACATGGCTGCCATGTCACACTGTAAGCTCTCAGCCATCATATTGTCAGACTGAACGACAATGAAGACGCACCGAACACGGAAAAAAACTCCCCTGGAGTTTGATGTCACCCACCCGCGACACTTTCGCTCTCCCATGTTCTGAAATGATTCCTCACAGCAAACATAAACAATCTGTAGCGGCAATTTTGCACACAGCACGCCTCAATAATAAAACCAGGAAGAAAAAAAAACTGTTTTGACACTTCTCCAGGGTCATTTGTATTGTCGCATGGATTGAGTCATCAGATTCAGCTCCTACTGGTTCTTGGAAGGACGCTCAAATCTTCTGACACTGCCAGAAATTCATCAGTGGGAAAATCTGATCGCAATGGGCATTAAGCAGCTGTCCGTGAACGTCAAACCAACGATCAAAGACCACAGATTTTAGCCTAGGATTTCTGGAATCTTAGGATTTTCCAAATTTGTCTCAGATGACAAAATTTTTGCTGAAATCTCAGTGTGAGCGGGGCTTATTTCACAAAATATGCGTATGTACATTAGTTTGTTCTTAAACTCGTTCTTCTGTTAGGGAATTTGAAGTGTATGGTTCTGTTCTAAATTAGCGTTCACATGCATGAGGTTAGCAATTTGCATAATACACACCACAACAAGCTCTATATAAGGACTTTCCGCAAAGTGGCTCTTGTCCAGATTAAGCAAATAAGGTAGAAATAAATTCATATTATCAAACATTAAAAGATTTTTTTCAACTTTGCATGTACATCCCCTTGTTGTTGGGTCCTAGCAAAACATGAGCCTCATAATTCATAATAGGGGTACTTCAAGAAAAATAATAAGGGCGCTTTAAACTGCAACGAGCGATCAGAGAAGTAGGGGGATATTACAAGAAAGGCACCACTCTCTCGTGTTTAGAGATGACAGAATAAATGAAGCTTTCAGCTATGGGATCTTGAATAAACTTTCAACCATCACGAGCGGATCAAATAAAGGAGCAGATGGACAGTGTGAGATGAACCATCAACAGCATCATCACACAATACAATTAATAAAAACAAAAGCTGTAGAGACAGCAACAATCTCATGGCTACTGTGACTGTGGCAGTGATTCTAACAATTTGTCTCAGGTTATAAGACTGCACTATAACCTCAAATATAACAGTGACGCATTTTAAACATCACAAATTGTGCACATTGATGCTGATATAAAATCATATTGCTTGTCGGTCTCGTTTTGTGAGCGCAGCTCGTGAAACTCACAATAACACCACCAGAAGGAATGTCACGTGACTTGCCGAACAGCTTCGGCTCATGCTAAAGGGGGTGTTAGTAGAAAATGATCTAACAGAGAACTATTTCAGCACCTACAGGCATTACATGTGCATTCAAAGCTAAATGCTTTAAGGCAGGAATGACAGATTGAAGATAAACAGGCCGAGAGATTCAGTCAAGCTCGCATACAGACATGAGAATCTGCAAAATCTAACGATTAAACTGCTTCCACATTCTTAAAGTCGACATGAAAATGCATTCGGTAATTTGTGGCTGGTTTGATGTTAAATGATGTATGATATGAAACTAAATTGTAATTATATTCATCCGCTGAAAATGATCCAGTGATGTGGACCGTAATTAACAGTATGATTTCCAACAAATTAACTTATATATATATAATATTACAGCATTATTGCATAATGTTGTTTTAATTGGTTCAGAATGAAGGCAAACGAAGAAAGGAATTGATTTTTGAATACATTTACTAGAGTACTGTGAATTTGAGGCACAATCCTCAATAAACTGATCTGAATCAATACATAAAATGATTCAGAGTGAACACAATGTAGATGTTCTCAGTAATCCATTTCTCTAGATTTCTTTTTTTTCAATTAGTATCATAGTATCTAGGGTACCTTTTTTAATTTCTCATACAAAATTTATAATAATTATTTGTTTGCCTGATAATACATTAATTTATATAACATTACTTAATTGATACTAAAAAAAAAATAAAGAGACGGCTCACCCAAAAATGAACCAATCCTCAAGTGGCTCCAAATCCTTTTGATTTCTGTTAAATATAAACGTAGTTTTAACCAACAGCGCATGACATTCATAGTAGAAGAAGAAGGAAAAAAAAAAAAAAAGAAAAAAAAGATATATTTGAAAGTCACTGACAAATGGTTTGCAACATCTTTCAAAATAAAAGAAACCCAAACGGGTTTGTAACAAGTGAACGAAGACAGGTATTTCATTTCTGGTTGAACTATCGCTTTAAAAAAAAAAAAGAATTTACCTATGCTTCATAAGAATTTAGGCATCATAAGATTATAATGCACAGTATGAAAAATATGATAAAATGTAAAAAAAATAAATAAGTGAAAACAAAACATTTAAATATCCTATAATTCTGAATATGGGGGAATTTATATAATTCATAAAAATTATATAAATATATATTGAATCCATTTTAGTTACGATTTCATGTTGACTTTAAGGAAATATTACAGCAGACAGATACATTCTCCCATCAGCAGACTTCACACACACACACACGCACGCACGCACGCACGCACGCACGCACGCACGCACACAAAAGTACAACACTGTTTTCCCAGACACAGATTAAACAGACTTCAAGCCGATGCTTAAAATGTGTCTAAGAAACCATGTGAACAAGAGGTATTGCTCATAAATCCACACATACTGACTGTTAGCAAATGTACTACCCTGTCAAGAAGCTACAAATGACGACATACGACAAGTCACACAATCCTGATGTGCTGCTCCACTGACGTCCATGGGATCGCACAGAACTTACACACTGGGTTATAAGGCTGTTTTGGTCTAATCTGGTCTGGATTTCTACTCAGCCCGAGTCCTGCTCTAATCCCAAAGCAGACTCGCGTTTAAAGTTTGCTGGGAGGTCAAAAGTAGCAAGAACAGACCAAAAGGCTCAGAGCTGCTGACAGGAAATGTGTGACTCGGTAAATGTGCAGTGGACAGAAAGCCAGCAGCCCCACACACAGCGGCAGCAGCAGACGAAGAGTCACATTCAGCATCAGTTTACTGCAACAAAAGGGTACAGACACACATTCATGTTAAAACATGTATCAACATATCAAACATGTAGCATGTTTCATTAGCATTACTAACAGTTTAGAGTGCATATGATTTTTAAAGAAAATTACTACAAAAAATATTTAGAAGTGAACATTAAAGGTGCAGTAGGTGATTGCCAATTTTTTGTTGCGCTGGTTGAAAGTCTCTTCACATTCCAATAGTACTGATTAAAAGTAAATGATCTAAATGTGTTTATTCGGATTTTTATATTCTGGGTGAGCCATAAGACTGAGAGTGTTGGCCGACCTCTCCCATAATTCCGATAAGTAGCTCAAACTGTCAGCAAATGCAGATTTGAGCTACTGCCCACCTCTGTTCAAGCAGATCCGCCGTTTGTGCATACAGGTGCTGCGCGTTCTCTTAGACAGGCAATGTTGTGTTTTAAAACTATTTTAGTCACGCAAAGCTGATGTTGATGTTGTCATTACAAATGGGTTATATATGCACAGAAGTGTTGTGCAGCAACATCTTCCGGAGATAGATTGATGTGACTATTTTCAGTTTCATAAGGTCCTTTTACTGCATCGATAAAGTCTATTTTATTTAGTTTAACAACAAAGCATCAGTAAATAGTGCTATTCCGCCTAGCCTGCTTTACTGAGCTGAAGTTGTTTTTATATTCACATTGGTTCATTTTTGAACCATGACGATCTGTGATCTGTAACATTGAAAACTGGAGTAATCCTGTTGTCAGAACTGAATTTTCAGCATGAATAAATACATTCTTAAGATGTTTGAACATAGAAAAGATCCAGATATATAAAATAGATGCATTTAAAAAATATAGCTGCAAGCAGCATTTATCTAGGCCAGGCAGCCCAACAGCCACACCATAAGCAAGCACGGCAACAAGCTACAGAGCAACAGAGCAACAGGAAAATTCTGTAACATTTTGGGAGCATGTCTCAGCCAAATTTGGTGGAAATTGGGCTAACGATATATAGAGAGTTCAAAACAACAGATTTTCAAACTAATTCAAGATAGTGCTTGGCCCCTTGTATAGAGACAAACATTTGAAAGTATACCTATATATTCACTATTTACAGCTCCTGTTTGAAAAATAAGATAATTTTTCAAAATTTCCCAAACAAAATCTGTGATTTGTTACTTGTCTTTAATGTAATTTAATTGACAAATGACCACTGACAAACTTGAAATGTAAATATAAACAAATTTAGATTTTGAAGGCTAAAAAAATATTCCTAAAGAAATTGGGACAGTGGCAAAAGAAAAGGTCATAAAATATCAAAATGAAAACATTTTGAAAGTCACAGAATAAAAAGGTAAACCATTAATATGTGAGGGTTTTATGCTTGAGAATAAATGAACATCTCAGTGTCTGGACATTATATTCTCAGTCACAAAGACCAAAAAACAGTATCAGATATGCAGGCATATATTAGGAGGATAGTACACAGACAAACTACAATCAAGATGACTTAGTTCATGGGATGTCTAGGGGTTAATACAGACTTAACAGTGGACACTGGAAATCTTTTATTTGTATTTTTGTCAATAAAAATTAAGAAAAAGAATGCAAACATTCATGATTTTAGTGTATTTTACATGAAAGAGAACTAGGGTTGTGTGTGTGTGTGATGATTTTGATGTATTACAAAACAGCAAAAATATTTAGAGATGGCACTCCTTAATAAAGAAATGAACATGGCTTGTTTAGAGAGAAACGCACACAAACCTGCGGAGGAGCGAGTTCGTGTTGCAGTTGATAAGCAGCACAGAGCTGATGAGCAGGGGCACAGTGTGAGGCCAGCAGGGGTCTGGATCCAAATGAACCCAATATCTGTACAAGACAGCAAAATACAAACACTCTTAGAGGACTTTGACTGCAGAGTCTATGAGTGAAGAGGCAGACAACTTCTAGGACGTTAATACTTTAAGAAAACCAAATGCATTTCAAAAGCCTCTGTTACCTGAGATTGTGCTTCCAGTGGATGAGGGACGGGGCGCAGAGCATCATGGTCAGAGTCAGCACTGTGGACAGACTCAAGTGGAGCTGCAGATCATCTCTGACATCTTGAAGTGCTGATTCGGACAGTAAAGCACTGCCGTTACACTCTTTACCATTACTATGATGATCACTGCCGTTAAAACCATTCTCTGTGTTGTGTGAAGCTTTCTGGGGTGCCTGGTTGTACAGAAACAAACATCCCAAAGATACAGGACATGCAAAATGAGTCAACTACATACAAAATCAAAAATGACATAAAAAGACATTTATACCAGGTTCAACATGTGGCTCAGTGATCTCTCCGTCATTTGTAACCTAAGCACCTGGAAAAAGAACGAGGAAAATCACCATTAAATAATGTGCACTTTCAAAATAGAAATGTTTTAGCAGACTATATAGACATCAGCATCTGACATTTTTGGAGGGGATGGGTCACAAAAAAAATGGCAACTTGAGTCATCATTCACCTGTCCTGATCTTGTGTAACGCTCTGCCCTTCTATTTCAGACCACAAAGGAAGAATGTTAAAAAAAAGTTTTTTGTTTTTTTTGCGCACTCATCCATATAGTGGCAGTCAAAAATGAACAGCTTTATAATTTATACGTGTATTAACTATTTCTTTATAACTTTGATTTAATTTGAACCGCAAAACCATTAATAGGCTTTGCTAAGGGTTGAGCTTCACATTGAATTTTATTAGTGTTAGTGTAGTAAGTGTAGGAGAACATGCTAATGTATGATCCTGCTACTCTCAACAGAAGCTACAGCCACATGTGCATTTTTAGAGATAAACTCTGTAATAATATTATACTTATTATAATATTACAGAGACATAATAATAATAATAATAATAATAATAATACAGAGATATTACTAATAATATTATTATATTAATATTATTTAACTTTAAATTCAGGGGCTTTCCAATAACCTTGCAAACAAGGACTTTGTGTGAGGATACGTTTCAAGTAAGAGCAAAATCACATTGTGTTTCTTTATAAGATGCATTAATTTGTTACAGTCTTTATGTGTCAAACAAAACTACACAATTAAGCAGTTGCAGCATTTCTATATAAGAGGTTTCTGATATTCTATTTATTGTATTTCCGTTTCGCATAAAACTGAAGAATATTTGGTAGATTCTATACTGC
Organism: Danio albolineatus; assembly: GCA_903798035.1. NCBI lineage: Eukaryota > Metazoa > Chordata > Actinopteri > Cypriniformes > Danionidae > Danio > Danio albolineatus. Next base: position 9,684,996 of record CAIGQQ010032765.1, read on the forward strand.
ATCTGAAAATTATCTGAAATTAACTTTTGCTAGGACTTTATTAAAAAGAGCTTAGGCTCATATAACCAGAGGTTTTAAGGTATAATATAAATAAGCTGCTAAGTTTTTCTTGCCCTTTGGGTTTACATTTTCGAAGCAATTCAACATTTCATTATTAAAGATACTTGGCCAACAGATCATCACAAATCACAAGAGTAGCTCATGCAGGAAACATTATTTTTAAAAAATAATTCCAGGGTCTTAAATTTTTTTCAAATTCACTTAAGTATTTAAAAAAAAATGTTGGACCACTCTTGATATTACATGTGCAGTATTACCATATCAGATGTTGGTGGCACCATAGAATTTAGTCACATTGATGCCTACAGTACTCCTAATAAAATGTAAGCCTGGAGCCCTGCTTATTTAGGTGATATATAACATTTTGGTTATTTTTTTTTCATACATTCCTGAAAGACTTCTATATGAACATATGTACATGAATATATATGATGCATGATAGAACCATTCTGTTATACATATTTTGATTTTTTTTTTTTATCTTAACGTTGGCTGTTATTCACTGCTATTATGTGGATTAGGACATTTCTATATTAACTCTGAAAAAGAAAAAGGTACATAGCATTATAACAACATCAATGTGTGCAAATTAAAACTGCTATTTTTTTTTGCAAAAACATGTAGCACAGCTGTGTATGTAGTAGGTCTTGAGATGTCTTGTATGTGGGACAGATCAGATGCCTCACCCTGTAGAGATGGAGAAGACAACAGAGCATCAGAGCCAGAGCTCCACAGGTCACGCTGCCCAGCACTCCCAGACACACCATCAAGACAATCTGAGCGTGGAGACCAAAAGTACCACAGTCTCGCGACACTGAAGGTCTGAAAAGAAACACAGGATCACACACATAAACTTGTACATTTTTGAAAGTTAAAAAAAAAAAGGCTTTAGTCACATGATCAATCAGAAATCATTCAAATATGTGGATTTGGGGCTCAGAATCATTTCCTACTTTTAAATCACTGTTGAAAATGGTTCTAGTTTGTTTATTTTTTACCAAATCAGCCATTAAAGCCATTTCATAGCATGATCAACATAGATAAAACATATTACATAATAACTTCTATAACTTTATATTTCAATAAGAGTTCATACTGAATAAACAAATAAAAATGACACTAAAAACATTAGATGTGATTTTTTAGTTAAATGTTTGATATATATGTTAAATTCTTTATGAGGATACCTTTTTAAAAACATCTAAAGTGCTCAGAGTATAAAGACCTTGAGTCTAGATGTCTTCGAAATTTCACATTAATAAAATATGCTTCTGAAAAGGGTTCTAATAACTGGTGTGCATAGTTATTAAACAGAACTGTAAAACAGCATGAAATAACATCTCAAACATATACATGCACATAAAAAGTAAACAAGCTCCAACTATAATGCTATTATTAACATGATTTTTACCTGTGTAGTGGAGCAACAATAAAGGACAGGAAGCAGACAGACATTCGGAGGACTGTGCTGCCCCAGAATGCAATGGTTGCACCGAACACACACAGCAGTGGAGACACGAGACGAGGCCATTCCTGCACAGAAGCTTTTTCATGCAACAGGTCCTCCACTGTGGCTAGAGGAAGAGCATCCACCCCAGGGAGACCCACAGATGTCCAGGCTTCCTGAAACCAGCTTTGCCTGTAGTAGAAAGAAAATCAAGTTAAATGATTAAACATTCATTTAAATGGTCAAAATTAGCGCTGTGATGTCTGACAAGACTGTCAACATTTACTGCAAATGAGAAACAGCATTTTAACATGGCACACAGACACTTTCAGAAGAGGACAAGAACGGACACTTACAAAGCACCAAATGACTGTTTTTGTTGTTAGTAAAATCGGTGTTAGATAAGAATATTGATCTATAGTTTAGAACATCAACATTTTACAATATAGTTCTATTAATCTACTTACTAAGATGTACCAACAATGAACAATACATTTATTACAGTATTTGTTTATATTTGTTAATGTTAGTAAATTAATATAAAGTTAATGATGATTGTTAGTTCTTTACTCAAAGTGAATTAAATGTCAACAAGCACCACTTTGGATTTCAATAACACATTAGTAAATGTTGAACTATGATTGATAAATGCTGAGTTCATGTTAGTAAATACATACACTAATGAAACATCTATAAATATTGGACTAAAGTGCCTGCTAAATAAATAAATGTAAATATAAAACAAATCATTTAAATTATTAGTAGTATTGTAATAATTAATATTATTATTAAATACTTTACAGTTCAATAGTAATGGAGTTGATATTATAGATAACGATTAATATTATGATAAGGGTTATTGATATTGATTTTTATAAATACTATTGCTGTTGCTACTACCACTAATAATATTATTAATATTAATATTATTGCGCTGTATGCTTTTACAGTGCTCAGCATAATTGAGTACAGCCCATTCTGAAAATGAATCTTTTTCTCCATTTCTCAGTGAATATAGGAGATGTATTTTGGTGCATTTAAACAAAACAGATTTATTAAACAGATTTTTTTATTACAGCAACATTTTAGTCACCAAACATTTAGAAATTGAAAGAATGCAATTAAATTCATGCAAAATATTAACAAAAAAAATTTTTCTTGATTTTTCCTCTTTTTTTAAAATTTGTATTTAATGTTTTTCTATAACATAAATTTGGGTGTACTAGTTTTTGGTACTAGTTTTAGTTATCGTAAGTTATTTTGTTAGATTAGTATCAGATTTGGCTTCAGTACTGACTAATCTAATGTATATGCACAAATATAATATTGTATAGCTTCCTATTTAAAAACCTTAATTTAAAATATAGATTTGAGGAAAAAGAGAATTGTGAGGGGTGTACTATATAAGCTGAGCACTGTAATTTAATAACGGAAATACAGCGCTATTGCTAAATAAACAGAATATTGAGGTTTACTCATTTTTATATTGCCAACTGTGGTAAAATATTAGACCCTTGAGACGCTGATGTCAGGACTCACCGGAGCAGCAGCATCAGCAAGAGGACCGGCAGCTCCAGTTTGTGGATCTCTAAGGATTTACTCATGGCCTCTTGCATTTCAACAGGACGTCCTGACTTTCGGACAGAGCTAAGCTGAACTCTGATCATCAGGAGAAGTGCTAAAGCGGAGTAGACGGGCAGTAGTGGACCACAGAAACGCAGAATCTAGAGAACAACAACAACTCCATTTGAATATGAGACTAAGTCTGGAGTTTGAAAGCATAACAGATGAAATTGCTCACAGTTCTATGCTCACCTGCCCGAGCACTTTAGGAAATGAAGTCCGAATCGACACCTGTAGACAGAGAGAACAAAGATCATTTCAATCTTGCATTTTTCTTTAAAGAAGCAGAAGCTGTGAATTAAATACCTTGTACTGGCAGTTGGGGGCAGTGTGGAGCTGAAGCAGGGCACTGGAGGTGTTGTCTGGACGACTGCTGTGAAGCATGCTGTAGATCTCAGAGACCGAAGGAGTACTTCAATAGGGGGGGAAAAGACATATTCACGAGCATAAATAAGCATAAATAGCATAAATAAGGGCTGCAGAGAGACAGAGACAGCTGGCTAATTAAAATAAGTTTACTCTAAATTTAAATTCTGTCATCATTAACTCATTCTCCACTTTTTCAAATCTGTTTGAAAAAACAAAAAAAAAAGGTAATTTGAAGAATGTTGGAAACCTGTGTAAATCGACTTACATTCTATTTGTTTTTCCTACATTGGAAGCTGAAGGCTACTGCTTTCCCACATTCTTCAAAATATCTTCTTTTCAACTTAAAAATAATTGGAACCATTTAAAGGAATATGAAAGGTGGGTACATTTTATTTTTTAGGTGAACTACCACTTTAATCTCTTTATACTGTACCTCGTCATAGCAAAGGAATCTTCACGAAACCAAGGAACCTTCATTCTGTAGACGCTGGGCAGTCTGTCTGTATACACAAAACATACATGTGAGCCTTTTAGATCACCATGCTGGATACCTGACAGATGGTGCAGTTACCTTTAGTGGTTTTGCAGTGACTCATGATTGTTATTTTGAACGCCTGATAAACCTGAAAGAAACAAACTTCAATTCACATTCATTATGCTTTGGGTTATAAGTCTTGGCTTAACTAGGGTGCAGTCGGCGATGGCTGATAAGGTTTCATATGGACAATCATACAAGTACAGAGAAGAATGCATATTGAAAAACAGCAACATGATCTTACGGAGTATTATGGCATTTGTATCACTTCAAAAGACACTATAAAAGGTTATATAAAAAACTTAACAAAAATAAATAAATAACTACTCTTGAGAAGTTGAACCGAATAGAAAATGTGAACCGAACAGCAGAGACTGCTGTGAATTGTCACCTGATGAAAGTCTTGCAGCTGTAGTGTATGAAGCAGCCCAGATGAGTTAATGCTGACATCACTGACGGTCAGACCTGTGGACAGTCACAATTATACAGGCTTATTTATGTCAAAAACTCATAAGGTTAAACAAGGTAACAGCGGTCACTTAGGAGATAGTTCACCCAAAACAAAAACTGGTTTCAAACATTTTAGTTTACTTTTTCTGATGAATACAAAAGATGATATTTTGAAGAACATTCACAGCTGCAGGTTTTCAAAACATCTTTTGTGTTCAAAGACTGAATGTCAAACAGGTTGTGTGAATATATGGCAAAAGTTTCTTTTTTGGGTGAACTCTTACTTTAAAGGTGGAAATATGCATTTTTTAATCTCCCAAAAGAATCTTAAAGTTTATTCACTGTTAAACCCTGAAAGTGAAAACACCATTAAAACAATAAGAGCAGTGCATTTTTAGTGCATCGCTTTCCAGCTTTTTGAGTTTGACGGTATGTGGACGGTGTGGGATCATGACTGATGAAAAAGCGTTCAGATTCACTTAGACGCCCAAAAGAAAAACTGTAAACTTGCCAAAATATGCAGTGATATACTGATGTGCTTCTACAAGACAAATCTGATGGATTGTTTGGGCTTCATACACTAGCTATTTACTGTGAAGCCACATTCATTCATTCATTCATTTTCTTTTTGGCTCAGTCCCTTTATTAATCCGGGGTCGCCACAGTGGAATGAACCACCAACTTATCCGGCATTTGTTTTACGCAGCGGATGCCCTTCCAGCTGCAACCCATCTCTGGGAAACACCCATACACACTCATTCGCACTCATACACTACGAACAATTTAGCCTACCCAATTCACCTGTACCACATGTCTTTGGACTGTGGGGGAAACCGGAGCACTCGGAGGAAACCCACGCAACCACGGGGAGAACATGCAAACTCCACACAGAAATGCCATCTGACCCAGGCCGGGGCTCGAACCAGCGACCTTCTTGATGTGAGGCGAACGTGCTACTCACGAAGCCACAAATATAAAATAAAAAATATTTTAAAGATAATAACAATGACAATAGTCTAAAAGGAGTTTAGTGAATGTAAAATGTTTACAAATGTTGGCTGAAACTCACCAAAAGACAGCAAATGAGGCACCTGCACTGACACAGTCAAGCTCTCCTCTCTCTGCAGCTCACACTCCACGACAAACTACAATCAGATCATCCAGCATTCAGAAAGCACAGTAAGCTCATCTTACTATTTGTTTTTCCTTACAAGAATCATCTGATGCAATTTGTAAAAAGGAATGTATGCTACTATGACAGGACAGGTAATACAAGTTTCCATTATCAAAATGATAGCTAATTAGATGGTAAATTAACCTGTGCTCCACTTGGGTTAGAGGCATCAATGATGAGATGAGAGACGGACAGAAGTTCACTGATTTTCACTGCCACAGTCTAGAAAAAAAAAAAACCCACCAACTTAAAAAAGGGATTATGTATAAAAAAATCTTATTTTAAATGCAGAAATAAGAGGTTTCAAAGTGTGTTTTGAACTTGACTGACTTTGTAGGCTGGAAGAAGCTCTGTGTCAGATGACAGATCTACTGCTTGAACACTGGGAAATTGGAGGAAAGGAAAGAGAGACAGAGAGAGCTTTACAAATTTACATTATGAACAACAGTCACGAATTACATCATTAGCTATGTTTCCATCCAAAAACGCTAATTAACATTATGTGCAAAACTGGAATATCGCATTAAAAGACGTGCGAATAAAGCAGCGTTTCCAGAGTCAAAGAGAACAAAATCGTCACTTTCTGTTTAACTGACGCCAAATATCAACAGTAAAAACGGAATTTGCTGTGGTAGGAGAAGCTGCGTGAATCTTTTCTTCATGTAATAAATGACTTGTGCCTCAGAAGGTAATCCTGACACGCAATGAGTTTGAAGCGTTTGAAGGTGTCAGACGCAGAGCAGACGCTTTTGATTCTAGAGGTAATTAATAATATAATAACACTAATACTGAAAAGGTTCCGATGTTTTAGAATGACCAAAACAACATTTCAGATGTTTTACAGTGTGCTCAGCCTGCTGGTTTGTCCATTCACACACATCACATGATCTCTTATAACAAAATCACAGACTTTTTTTCATGCGCATACTGGAATTTGTTCAGTAAAAGTGTTTCCATCGTAGTTTATGCTTTTTTTTTTAATCGAATAAAAAGTTTATCCTACCCAGTCATGCATATGTTTATGCAAATTTTCAAAATTTATGCACATCTTGGTGTTTCCATCAACTAAATTTTTATGTGCAAATCCAAAATGTGCATAAAATAGGTGAATGGAAACATAGCTATTGATCTGCATGTGTGAGCTAAACTATAGTAGGTTTGTTAAAACTTTGTGCCAAGTCTGCAAGAGACAGGCAATCAAATACTTCATTTGAATACTTCGCTTAAATTTTTTAAAAATACATTTTAAAGAGGTATTAATGCTAGAGCGCACCAAGAAAAACAAAAAATTGCAGACCAATTACATAAGGAAATGTTAATTTTATATAAAAAAAAATCTTTTTTTGTGTGTAGATATTTTGTACTTTATCCATTTACTAAAACATTTAACTACAAAAAATAAAACACAACTACTTCATAATTTGGCTTATGAAAAATTACATACAATTTTTTTTTTTTAACAAAATTCTGGCTTAAATTTAGTATAAAAGGTTTCTGGATATTGGTTAATATTGAAGCAATAACACTGCCAAGTGTGGTTAGAAAAAAATAGCTTGGATTTATAGTTTTAAAAAAAATTAGGCACATGTTCATTTTTAGGTTAAAACTCACAAATTGAAGATATACATTGACTAGTTGTATATTTTAGCATTCTAAAATAAATACATAATACAGCGTTTAGTATTTTTGCTGTTGTTGTCCAATATATTTTTTATGTTGTTTGCTTTTGCAAAACAGCCAATTTCAATGTGTTCAAAAAAGCCCCAAGCAATACACAAGCCTTTGAGCGACACACACAATCAATGTTGATTTTGTAGTTTAGTATTATTCCTTTATTTATTTATTTATGAATGTTTTTCTGATTTATGCCAGTTTTTTTGCCAATTTCTATAAAAATGTTTTCTGTTGCAGTCATACTGTATGTGTGTGTGCGCACAAGAGATAAAATTTTTGTTCCAATTTTCATTTGTTGTTTAGACCCAGGCCTTTGCAGAAATGTAAAACATCCAGAAATGTAAAAAAAAAAGAAGAAATGAAAAAAAAAAGTTGATTTTTTTCTATTTTTTTTTCTTTCTTTTTTTTTTAAAGAGTTGGACCCCGTTGCTTGATTAAGGGATAATGTAGTAATTTTTACTCACCACATGGAGCCACTCATCTGTGTGCAGCCATACAGCCAGCTGGTCATTTCCTGTTAAACATGAACGGACATGAAACTGAATATGAACATGTACAGCTCTTGAAAACTGCCATGTGAATATCCAATTAGTGTAAGCCACTAGGGAAAACTGACTGGGACGGAAAAAAAAAACACAACTGTATTTTTGTACAACATATACAAGTAAGAAAAGCAGAATTCCAAATGCTTAACAATAAACCAACTCTTAACACATTATGTAACTAGACTATTTTTAAGTGTGATGATGTTGGTTTTTCTCACCATATTATTACTGCGACAGTAGAAATGACTGTAGGCCTTCCTTCGACTGGAGAGGGCAAACAGAAAGTACTTAACTTGAGCTTCCTGTCAAAAGATGGAGGATGGTTTTACAGAAATGCAATGTTTAGAGAAATGGTGCTAGCATAATTTTGCCTCGGATGATGAAACATATGTTACCTTAGGGGCACTGTAGAACAGACGCAGCGTATTGACCTCCTTCCATGCCTCAGGAGGAGCTGGGAGGATGGAGAAATAGATTCAGATTAAAATAGCGGAAGGAGAGGACTCAGATATTATCGTCCAGTAGTGTGAAAGCAGACGAGCCTATAAATATACAGTACATGTGCCTACAAACAGAGACCTGAGAAAGTCACAGAAGCATCCTGCACTTCTCCAGGCGGCAGCACAGGGTGTCTAAAGAAGTGATAGTTCAGCACTGACAGTCGCTCCATAGGACTTTCTGTGAACTATAGAGAAAGAGAAGTCAGTAAAAGCACCTTAAACACAGACTCTAACACTGCATTATGAGTCTGACAAAACACACCTGCCCAGTTTCAGGCTCAATGAGGTCAAAGAATGATCGTACTGTGGCCAGAACCAGCTCCTTGCACCTTTAAGCATGAAGGATTTGAAAATACAAAGATAAAAATGAAGAATCTCTGTAGTTTACTAGCAAAATCAGCAGTCATATGTTTTTGATGCACGACCCACTTTCATACAACCATCTTGGCATACAAAAACATACCAAACAATGGAAATGTGATCTGTGGAAAGCCAGGTTCGGGGAACTGCAGTCGCCTAAAACCAATTTACAAATCACTGACGTGAGGATATTGTATAAAAAATTTTAAAAAATCAGGTTTCCTTCAAATGTTCCAGATGGAAATATTTATCAGAAGATAATAATAAAAAATAATAATAAAATAAATAAATAAATAAATAAAAAGAGATGGCTAGCAAACCTACCACAACTGAAATCTTGTTGAAGTCATCAATGGGGCAGGACAGCGCTGTCAACCCAGAGCGCACCTGAAAGTCCAGGTTACCTCCACCCACTGAGAGAACGGTTACATTTCGAAGGTTCTCTGCTCTTTTGTCCCAGCCCTGCCTGACTGTAGAGTAAAACTCTGCCACAGACAAAACAATGCAGCTGTAAGCTTTGTATAAATGACATCTTCTGAATATGCCACAGTTGACCTTTAAACCTAAGATTTTAAAATAAAAGTGGTTCATGTTGCAATCATCAAGTCTTCAGTACCATATGTAGGGCTGGGCGATTTGGCCTAAAATCAAAATCTCAATTAATTGAACAATTTAAATGGATTACAAGTAATAAACGATTAGTTATTTATTTTTTTAATTTTTTGCCCTCACAGTTTACTGACAAAATTAAAACTCACATTGCCTAAAACCAACATTTTAACCAAAGCTGTGCTGGACCATACCCTTTCATTCGACACAGAAGTATAAATCAGCCTTAACTGAGCTGAAAAATTAGATGGATTATAGGTTCTGAATAGGGCTGTGCAATATGGACAAAATAATCATATTGCAATTTTTTAAACTAATATTGCAATTTTACTTGCGATTTTGGCAACTGTTTTTGCTTTTTCAAACATTCTACACATTCTAAATGTATTCAGTGCAAAAGAAGTGCAGAACAAAACATTTCACAATGAAATAACATAGTATTCGATTTAATGAATAAAACTGCAGTAAAATTGTCTTTAAAACAGACAACATAAAATAAATTAGGATTAACTAACCTCAACTCTAGTTAAAAACATACTGGACACAGTAGCACTAACTGCTTGATAAATAAAACTGTAATAAATTGCCTTAAAAACAGACTACATGAAATAATAAAGATTAACTAACCTCAATTCCAGTCATAACAATAAATAAAAACTAATGTAAATCAAAACCACCCATTCGGTTCTACCACTCAACTTCGTTGTGCGTGGAGTGAGCCCTTATTGGTTAACATCTTTCTCCCGCTTAGCTTAGCTGTAATTGCCCGGTGTGCTGCGTCAGCTCTGATTGGTTAACATATTGAAATCATGCACACAAGAACGTGAACAAAAATCAAAACAAGTTAATAGATAAAATTGCAGCCTTACGCGATTTAGAAATTGCATGCGCTCAAATCGCGATTTTTTTGCGATTGGGATTAATTGCACAGCCCTAGTTCTGAATGTCAATTTCGTTTCCTTTTCGATTAATCGCCCAGCCCTAGCCAAATGATCCTTCTGAATGCGTTCTAATACGCTGACTTGCAGTTGTGCTGGTAACAGGGTTCATACACATTTTTACTTCTAAAATTCCATGGATTCTCCAAGATTTTTCCAAGACTTTTTAAATTTTCATGACCTAATGTTTCCAGCAATGTCTACATATGCGTGGTAAAAGAAAACAATGCATGTTCAACTTTATTACAGAAAATCGTAAAACATACAGCAATCTATTTAGGTTCAATTGATATTTATAGCTATGTAAAATTGATTTAGATAATGCTTACACCACACTAATAACGTGAGAATATGTGATTGACTAAGGACAGAAAATAAGTAAATAACCTATATTCAAGGATACAGATATCTGTTTTCCATGACTTTTCTAAAACTTTGTGTTTTTTTTCTGTTTTTCTGTTAAAACAATGGTTTTAATAGCTAATTTCTAGTAACTCATTTCTTTTGTCTTTCCATGGTGGTAGTGCATACTATTTTTCTACTTATTTTGCAAGATACTACTCAGCTTAAAGTGCAATTTAAATGCTTAACTAGGTCAATTATGTTACTAGGCATTTTATTGAATAGCAGTGACTTGTTCTGTAGAAAACAAACAAAAAATACATTATTTATTAAGGACATTATAGTCTTAATAAAATTTACCTTAAAATTGTCTTTAAAAAATGTAATCCTTTTTTTTCAGCCAAACTAAAATAAATAAGACTTTCCCAAAAGGAAAAATATTGGGAAAACTATGAAAATTTCCTTGGTCTGCTAAACATCATGTAGGAAATATTTAAAAGAAGAATAAACATTTTGACTTCATATATGGGTAATAATTTTGACTTTGACTAAATATTATCTCATTATTAGTAATTTAAAATGTTTTTGTAACTAATGTCTACTGTCACTTTTGATAAATAAAAGTAAGCCCTTTCTAAACAAACAACCTTAACCTTGCTAACCTCTTGAATAGTTGTGTAAAAACATCCAAACAAACTGCACTCGCATATGTGAGTGTGTGTCTGTATGATTTCTTCCTACCCAGAATGTAGGGGTCCAGAGACAGGACAGGTGCCTGATGGGGCGAGGCCTGGGTGATGATGAGGCTGACCAACCGTGGGTTAAAGCGTGCCAGTGTGAACAATGCTCTTGCCACCACTCCACCCATGGAATGACCCACCAAAACGACACTTGTGGGGGGGTCTGGAAGGTCCTGCAGCCAAGATAATTCAGTTAAAACACCATTTGTTTAAATGTAAATAATCTAGCAATAGTTACAAGCTTCAAACACTCAAACATAGAACACGCTACATGATTTCTGAGCACATAAAAAAGCAAGCATCATAAACTTGCCAACTTTGTGAATAGATCAGAGAAAAACTGGGCATCATACACTAATTCACAGAGGATCCGACACTATTAGACTTTCATAAATATGGCACAGAAAAATCACTCAGAAACATTTGCTTTGTTGCTAAAAGCAGAACGACATACAAAGCATTCCATTTTCTAAATCCAGCACAAAATATCAAACATGCTTGATTTCAGACTGGATATTAGCTTTAAAGAGCACTTAGAAGCTCAAACATGTCTGTGCATCAGATATATCTTCAGACTGGATATTAGCTTTAAATAGCACTTTAAAGCTCAAAAATGTTGTTGAGCACTGAGTGAAAACTGGGGTGAATGTCCCAGCAACAGTTGTGTAGTAGTATATGCCAGCCTAAAAGAAATATTTTGTGTGATATTGATTCAATATTGTAGGTGACTATGCAAATGGAAAAGAACGGGAAGTAAAAGAAAGGGAAAGCACAGGGAAAAAAGAGGACATAAAATGAAGGAGAAGAAGGGAAAAGGACAAAAGTCAATGATTCCCTCTGACCTTGTAAAGGCGCAAGATGGCTTTAATGCTTTCATGCAGAAATTGAGTCTGTCTACGCAAACTGCCCCCGTACAGGGCAACCAGTTCCTCGTTGAAGTCAATAGTGAAGACGTTCAAATGGATCTGTCTGTCAAGGTTCTCAGCCTTCCTCAATGCCACTGAACCCAGAGAACGAGCTGAAAGAGAGTAAAACTAAATCTCAGGGTTCCAATAATATCTAAACATTTCATCAACAAATCAGTGGGAGGATCAAGACTGACCACACAAACTGGTTTTGTGTTCTTTGTGTAAACAAGTCCAAGCTGGTCATGTCACACCTGTGTGAATGTGTAAGAGTGCTAAATGAAGTATTAAAGAAAACGGCTCAGAAACTCACCTTGCTTGTAGCTGCCTGCGTTCCCGGGCAAGAAGAGCACAGGCGCTCCGGTCAGCTTAAGTCCTCTGGTCTCCTGAGCATAAGCACCCTCTCCATACAGATACAGGCCGTATGAGGGGTACTGGCGGGCGACGCGCCTCGGGAGCTGCACGCGCTGCAAACACACACACAAACACACAGAGACAGGTGTTTGTATTCACACACAGAAAACAATGCAAGGCAACAAGCAATATTCAAACATATGGACAAAGTTGTGAGGAAGGCTTTAAACCATGCCATCTTTGACACTTTTAGATGTTCCAGATATTTTCTTCTTTTTTATTGGATTGGTATGATAGTTACTGTGAAAAACACACACTTGACTGATCTTCAGGGTCAGAAATGACAGAAAAATGGGAAAGCAGAAAAAAAAAACACATTTTTCTACACTAAAAAACTTTTATCCTAACAGTTGGATTAGATTAAATCATATAAGCACATTGTGTAGAATTTAACGGTTAACATTGTCAATAGCATTGGCTAAAAACACAAAGATAAAAGAACAAAGGAACAAATATTTTTGGGACAAAATATACTACATCTAGGAATACAAATCAATACTTTTTTTCAATTATTTTTAATCTGTATTTCGACAAAAAAGGGTTGGTGTATAAGGAAGAGATTTTGTATAAAGACTAATGTTTATTGTTGCCATTACAACAGGTAGATTGACAGGTATGAGGAACTGATGCTGGCCTGCCAATGAACTGCGCCCAATACAAAGAAATGTGCATTTTGTTAGTCGCAAACTAAACGTGAGAAGAAAACAACAGCGATGGAGACTGTTTGCGCTGATACTCACACGAAATTCTGGGTACTCGAACATGTATGTCATGCTGCATCGGTTCTCCTCAAAACCAAACAATAATTCTCGCAAACCCACGAGCAGAAGCCCAAGAGCAGAGGCAAAAAAACGCGTATACAACGAGTCTCATGTCTCCAGAAATTGAGCTTGATTTTATTTACAGACTCATTGTAAATGCGTCTCCGCTTTCCTCGTTGCACACCCAACACTCTCTGCCTGTTCAAACCTTCAGGACCCTCGTATGGACCTGTCACGCTCACGCAGTTCTTGTGATGACGTCACGACGCAGACAGAGGACTGAGCCAATCGAGAAGGAAGACAGGTTTGTGATCCGACCAATCAAAGTTTACAGTGGGAGGGCAAACGAACGCAAACAGTGGGATCATCGTGCATTTATTACCTTCTACCTAACCGCAAAAAACGTAAATCGGAGGCAAAAGTCGAAGACCATTACGTCATCTTCAGTTTAAAGTGAAGCAGGTACAATGCATTTGCAGTACTTCTTTCTGGAGTCTGCTTTCATCTCTCCAAAAATACTGATAGTAAAATAATATTTGGCTTTAAATTCCACTATTCATTTATTTTTTTTATTTGCAATATTCTGCCAGACTAATTAAATTTTATACTTACAAATGAGGATATTTTAACAAATAAAACTACAACAAATTTGTATTAAAAACAACTTAAAACAGGTTCAAATTAAAACATACATGCAAAATAGTGTAAACTTCTAATAGTCACATCAATGGCACATCAATACATGTAGAAGCTGTAGGAGAGCACGTTTTCATCCTTTGTGCAATGAAGCACAAGACAAGCATTGCTGAAGACCTGTACACAATGACCTCCAGCAGGTTATATGTCTTTCACCAAACAATAAAAAATACTTTATGACAGTGGTCTGAGGGCCTGACATCCTCTAAGACAATTCCTGGCACAGTGGAGTTTGATTGGCATTTGCCATTATACATTAGAATTGGCAGCTCCGTCATTGGCATTCTGTGCTTTTCATAGATGAGAGCAGGCTTACCCTGAGCACGTGTGGCAGACATGAAAGGGTCAGTAGAATGTTATACTGCCTGTAACACTGTTTAGCATGACCTATTTAGCTGTGGGTCAGTGATGGCCTAGAGACAATGGCACACTGACAACCATATATGATATCCTTGGACCCATTGTCAGACTCTATATTGGTGCAGTGCTCCTGCAGAGTTCCTCCTGGTGACTGACATATATACTGTACATGTGGCGAGAGTATGCACTATACAGGCAGTTCCTGGAGGATGAAGGAATTAATATGCCCCATACTCGCATTAATTAAATATATTATAACATCTCAGGGACATTGTTTTGGTCTCAGAGGAAAAACCCCAAGACACAATCTGTCAGCATGCCCTTACATTATGTTGTCATGCATGCATACAAACACGTTACGTGAGGGCCATGATACAAACTATTATTTTGAGTTGCTCCCAAGCAAATTCAGCAAGAATAAACTAGCCTGCTGCATTATCTTTCCATTTTGATTTTGTTTGAATGCAGCTGTCTGTAGGTAATCATTTTATTTTTCATCTAAAAATGTGAAACACATGAGCCAGTCCATGCCACAGATATCCAGCATGATTTCATTCCCCAATTGCAGTTTGATGTGTTTTTAATGCGTTCTTTTGATTTTCTGGAGAAGCACATCTTTTGGTCATGTTTGTAAAGTTTATCCAAACATAGGTTGTCATCATTTCAACTCATACTTACAACCAGTAGTGGAAAGAGAACTGAAAAATCACTCAAGTAAAAGCCAAAAATGTGCAAGCAGAGTAAACTCATCTGTTGTAAACATTTCTCAAACACCAAATAAAAAGTAGCCCTTTAAAAAAATCACCCCAAGAGCAGTGAGTATTACGCTTTGAAAAGCTGATGCCTTTACATGCAATTTGTGCATGTTTGAAAACATAACATTCTGGACTGCATTTAGTGATTGTTTAAGGCAGGGATGTCCAAACTCGGTCCTGGAGGGTTGGTCTCCTGAAAAGTTTACCTCTAACCCTAATCAAACACAACTGAACCATGCTAATCAAGCTCTTACTACATATACTAGAAACTTTCTGGCAGGTGTGTTCAAGCACGTTGAAGATAAATTCTCCAGGACACCAGCCCTCCAGGACCGAGTTTGGACACCCCTGGTTTAAGGCCATTTGGGCAGTCTAAACAGTCTCTGGGTCATTGCATATAAAGATTTTGGACATCTTCTTGGACACACAAGTGCCCATGTCATGAGGTTGTTCAGAAGGATCCAATTTAGTTTTTTTGTGCGATTTGATTGGAAAGGAGTCTGATTTTTCTTCTCAGCCAATCCCAATAAACAAGAAAAGACATTGCAATTAGGGATGCAATTTGAATGAAAATAGCATGAGTAAAAGTACCAATACAGCACTAAAACTACTTAGTAAATTACAATTCCTGAGAAAAACTAAACAATTACAGTAACTTGAGTATTAGTACTTTACTTTACACCAATGCTTACAACAAATGCAAGAATTTCTGTGGCTCTCAGAGCAGCTCTGGAAATGTCCACATATGTGGTCATAGACACTCTGCAGCTTTTTACTTACACTTATAATTTCCAGATCATCATATGATCAAGTTTGCAGTACTGTTTTTGATTTATTTGTTTAAAAATGGCATTATACAGTAGATACCGCTCATGAGTGGTCCATATGTCCATATGCATTTCCCAAAATGTTCTACAATTGTTTTGAGATCCCCTTATTAAAAACAGTTAAACCAATGAAACTTACAAAAATGACAACACCTAATATTCTGCAATAAGCGAGTTGCGATACACTGAAGCACACAAAACATCACGGTTTATAACCTTCTATTTTCCATAAAGACCATACAGAGATGACAATATCCCAGCATTATTACTCCAGCAAGAGTTAGAGAATCATGCCTGCGCTTTTTGACATGTTGAAAAAATACAAGAAAAAAACGACAAAAATTATCTCAGAATTATATATGCTCAGTCAATAAGTTTTAAGTGCTCTATTTTTGTGATGATCCAATCTGGAGCCACACCTTCAGTAAACTCCCTTTGGAACCTAAAAAAAGAAAGGAAAACACAGACATGAATACTATACTGAGGTTTACTGCCATTAGAACACAATAGTGATATTTATGGACATTAACTAAAGGGTATTGGAAGTTTCTCTTATTCGTAATCATTTATAGGCAAGTTAAACTAGAATAAAATCAGAACTAGACTCAGACACAGTGAAAATGAGTGATCACAAAATACTTACTCATAATTGGCTGTAAGCAGTCTCTTGGTCTCATTTTGCTGTTCTCTCTCCTCACCAGTTGCATCCTGGAAAACCTTCGCTCCATCCACACTTTCGTCAGGAAGGCTGGCGCTTGTCAAGTAGCAGAAGCGCATTAAAATACTCACAAATTTCCTCTCTGAAAGATTTAAAAAGCACAGTATTTGATTTTATTTTTTTGTTTAAAAAATGATTTAGCTTGGCTGTCACAAGAACCTTTTCGGTTAAAAGTATTAATTTAAACGCCCACAAACATGCCATTATTACTACTGTTAAATATATTACCTGGGCAAATATTGCGTGGTATGAATACTGCGTGGTCTCACCGCTATCATCGTAGTAAATGCCCACGTCTCCTGCTGTCATGTACATGATCTCATCCGGCTCGGCGGACAGCGCTCTCTGGTGGCTCAAAGGCAAATGAGCGCATTTCCCCTCGAGTTTGTTTATTAGCTATGGGGAAGAATGTCGGATTAATGACTTACTTTAACCTCAAATAACTTTGATATAAACATAAAACGATGTTCAGTATTTTCATGTACTTACATCTTTAGCTACTAACCCTTCAAGAGCTTCAAACTGACACTGAGAGAGCAATCTTGAAACGTGCGAGAAAGCCTGCATACAATGAGAAGTTTAAATACGGATCATTCACATAAAATGGGACTTTTCTGTTAATTTCTCACCCTTAGGCCACCCAAGATGCTTGATTTTTTTTCCCTCAGTAGAACAATTAAGATATTTAAGCTGAAACTTTGGGTTTTGGAGATTCATAAAATTATTCTCAAAAGCTACAAGTATTACTGGAACTGGGATATTGGTTTTGCTGTATTTTATAAATCGTTTGTTACTGTCTTTGTTAGATGTTATAGATTACATGTTTTTTATTATAACTATTATTACTTTTTTATCTGTAATAACATTTTTAACTGAATACTGGCATTGGCACATACAGTATAAAACTAAAATAATACCAATGGCTCTTGATGTTATATCAAGGTCTTATAAAGCAAAATGATTGGTATGTGCAAGAAAACGTTATGACCTTTATGACCTTTAATCCACAACAGTCGTGTTCGCAGCAGTCTGGACTAGTGTCACACAATCATGCATATGAGAGTGGAAACTTACACTTGAGCAGATGCTG
>CAIGQQ010032765.1:9703287-9729090 GCA_903798035.1 Danio albolineatus
AAAAATAGTAAGGGTGAATAAAATTCTGTTTATATTCCAAGAACTACATTGTTTTTTCCCTTATGTTTTATATGGCTTACAGACTTAAAACTAGACTCATTCAACTAATGTTAAATGTCCTCTCTCACTCATACACATAAATATAAACAAATAAATAAATATCATCAATTTGCATCCAAAGCCATCATAGAACGAGAACTGCCATGTCTGACAATTAGGCATGGGACGATAACCGTTTTCAAGCTATATCGCAGTATGTAAAAGTCAAGGTCTTCAGAACCACCAAAATTTTCTGCTATACCGTTCCTGAGGTGTAAGATTTTTATTTACATTTTTTTGGTTTTGTTTTTTTTAGGTGTAAATTGTAAAGGCATCTGTGTTTTTGAAACAAATGAAGACAGCAGAAGTCATGATTCATTGTAATTATTTAGCCTGACATGTTTACTGCCCAAAATATTTTAAATGCTTCTCAAAAAAAATATTTTGTGTTCATGGGGGGGGGGAAAGGGTTTCGTTTTTTAGCCAGACATTTAAAAAGAATATATTTTAGAGCAGTAAACACGATACCGTCATACCGTGATATTTTTATCCAAGGTTATCATACCGTCAGAATCTTATAACGGCCCATGCCTACTGACAACATGAAGAGTTCAGGTGCAAAAACCTCTTATTGCCATCTTGAATGTATTTTTCTAAAATTAGCATTTTTCTCCTGTGTGTGGGTTCAGTCATTTCATTTTTATGGCAAACAACACATTCTTTTCATTGAACATAAACATATGAGACTGAGAATTTTCAGATAGCACACTGCATCTGAGCTCTTCATATAGTTTCAACCAGACTCGCTCTTTTCTGGCTCACCTGTTTGGCTCCTTCCATGAACTCCTCGATGCTAAACTCTTTGTCAAAGTAAGCTTGAATAAGAAAGAAGTAGATGCGGTTTCGGAACCAGATGATGGGGTTGGGGACCCCTAACACCACAACTTTTAGGTTCTGCTTATGTCTCTCCGGCTCAGAGCTGTAGCGACGGACATCACACACAGCAGAAGCCGCGGGTGTGAGTCGTCTGGACTGATTCACTAAATATGACTTTGATGTAAAGTACCGAATCAGGACGGAAACGGGCCTGTTACAGATTCTCAGTAAGGGCAGCGCCATCTTTCTCCCATCATCCCCAGTGGCCCAGCTGTTAGAAAAGACCGAGTGACAACAAAGCCAGATGATAGTAGTTCCACCTCTGCAGATAACAGATTTAAACACAATGTTTGCAATTTTCAGTATAAAAAAACACACGTAAATTTTAGATTTTATGTATTGTTTGAGAATAAAAATAGGATAAAGACAAAAAATAGAGATCCCCAGCTGGTACGCGTATTGTTCATTTAAGTCGGTTCATTTAAACCAATTATTTGAATCAGTTCTCAAAACTGGTCTGGCCGAAATGGTCTCGCGAAATCCCCGAGTCGCCTGATTCACTCAACTGTTTAAACACCCTTATTAAAATAATAAACATAATTGTAAATCTATTGAAAATTTCGGGAGACATTTCAGAGAGTGAAGCAAACTGTTCAAAAGAGTCGACTCGCTATGAGTTAGTTTCCTGTAACTAGAAAGGAAGGCGTAAGGGTACAGATGGCAGTGAATGGAGAGTGAACTATACTGGTAAACATGGACTGTCAGGAAAAGCTGGAGGTGCCCGTCTACACCGACGTTGACAAGGAGACTTTTTTGAGGGACATTTATCCACAGGTAACTCCTGTAATGTGTAATAACTACAATTTATTACAGTGTTATATGTAAATGAATCACACGTGTATCGTTCAGCGCAGACCTGCAGTTCTGAAGCGCGTGCCCATCGGGCCATGTGTGCGCGCGTGGACGGTGAGTTTTCTGGCAGAAAACGGAGGAGACCGCGAGGTCAAAGTGCATGTGTCCCCGGAGCCCAGGATGGACTTTCTGCACAAGAACTTTGTGTACAGGTGTGTGATTGAGCATGAATCTTGAACACGAGTCCAACACAAAATAAACGTGTTTTGTATTGCAGGACACTACCATTTGAAAAGTTCATTAAGAGAGCTGCAGAGGCAAAGCACCCAGAATTCTTCATTAGCGAGGTCAGTTAATAAGGCTTTTCTAAGGGTTTTCTTCGAACTTTGTTTCTATTTTAGTCTAGTTAGATGCCACAGACTCCAAACGTTGTGTGAGGGGCCCATCCTACATTGCAAAAGGCATCTATGGTTTATTTTATATAGACCCAATTTCTGCTGTGAAGATTAATATTAGGACTGGGTCTTAAATATTTCACAGATATTACATTTCTTTAGTTAAAAATAAAAAAAAACTTCAAATTTTAGTCAGGCCTTTTATTGTGGTCATATAATCGATGCGCTGAACTGTTATGTTAATAAACTATAAATGATTTTATTGTAATTTAGTGTTTCATCGTGACCATTTAATATAGGCATTGATGTAGTGAATCGACTAATCATTGTTTATGGGTGATTAACAAGGATCTTGTTTCCACCAGGATGAAAGTTATTATTTGCGTTCACTTGGAGAAGATGTTCGCAAGGTAGTCAGAAGTACTTTTGAATGAATATCCAGCTGTTAAGACTGTAAATTTTGTTTTGAATATTGGAAAAAATATCAGATTATTTTGACATTACTGTATCCATGTCTTTCCTCATGAAGGAGCCCGCTGATTTAGGAAAGCAGTTCCCCGAGCTGGCGGAGGACTTTCATATACCCCAGTTCTTTGAGCCGGAGCAGTTTTTCTCCAGCGTCTTTCGTATCAGTTCCCCTGGACTGCAGCTGTGGACACACTATGATGTGAGTTTTCCATGCCAAAACTGGTGACAAACTAATTTCATGCTGATAATATGAAAGTATATGTTAGTATAGATCTTTTTTTATATTAAGTACCAATATATTTCAGCTAACCCTACTTTGCTCTTGTAGGTAATGGACAACCTTCTAGCCCAGGTTACAGGAAGAAAGCGTGTTGTTCTCTACAGCCCTGAAGATGCACTCCATCTCTACCTCACAGGTGACCCTCAGCACTTCTCAAAGTGTGTGCAGGTTATAGAAAATACTTTTATATATACCTTACGGGTGCCTGGATGAAACAGTAATTGAGATGTTTTTAGGGGACAAGTCTGAAGTTTTGGACATTGACAGTCCTGATCTGCAGCTTTATCCAGAGTTTGTGAAGGCACTTCGCTATGAGTGTATCCTAGAGCCTGGAGACCTGCTCTTCATTCCAGGTGCTCTCTTCTTGAACCGGACTTAATAGTTTTACAGTGAACATTTTTTCTATTGTGAACCAAACATCTAATTGCTCTTAAATGTCCTTAAGAAGTGATGAACTGCTTTTTTCCCCAGCTCTTTGGTTTCACAATACTCTGGCTCTTCAGTTTGGAGTCGGTGTCAATGTGTTCTGGAGGCATCTGCCATCTGAGAGTTACGATAAAAAAGACCCATATGGAAACAAAGACCCAGTGGCAGCCACTCGAGCTCTGCAGTCACTGGAGAGGACTCTAGGCATCCTGGATGAACTGCCTCCTGATTATCGGGATTTCTATGCTCGTCGAATGGTTCTGCGCATTCAAAGCAGAGCCTATATTAGGAAACCGATAAATGCAGCACAGGAAAATGCAGACACAACATAGTACTTGTACTACACTGAAGGAGCTGTGTGATTCATAAGTGATAATAAATGATTACTCTCCCACACACAATCATGCCGTCCAACCATGGATCACTTGGGATATTTTACAAGATTTTAGAAAACAATTATTAATTTACATAATACAAAAAAGTTGAGTTTTCACCATGTATTTTAGGTGGCACAAGGTGACTAACTAACCTGTGACCGTTTCAGTCTTAATGAGGCTACTGTTAATGATGAAACTACCAATCGTCATGTTTCAATTTAAATGCTTCATTTTACCTCTCAGCAAAAAAAGGAGAAAAGAAAAAGGAGAAAAGAGAAAAAAAGCTCTCCTTATTGGTAGAACTGTTTTAACCTTAAGAAATATATTCTTTTAAAATTGCTCCTACAGTGTAAAAAAATGCTGGATTTTACAGTCGATTTGTGTTGTAACAACATGAAACAAGTTAACTTTTTAGTTTTTACAAATTTAAGTAAACTGAACAGAAAACAATTAAGTTGCCCCTCAAAAACTCAAGAATTGTGTTGTTTCAACTCAATTCAAATAAGTAGAATAAACAAACAACAAACATCTTTTTTTTTGAGTGTATAAACTGATCTTTCACTTATTATGACACTGCCATGGTTATTGCACCATTAATAATCACAAAATAAACATTTATCAGTGTTATTTGCTTACTAAGATTAT
This sequence comes from Danio albolineatus, assembly GCA_903798035.1. NCBI lineage: Eukaryota > Metazoa > Chordata > Actinopteri > Cypriniformes > Danionidae > Danio > Danio albolineatus. The sequence goes on from CAIGQQ010032765.1 coordinate 9,707,646, forward strand.
TTTTTATTATTGTTTTTGCTTACAGGAGCAAGTGCATGCTATTGAAGCTGTTGATGCTATCTGCTGAAGTAGATCATGCTGTTTCAGCTTGGCTTAAACAGATGACACAGCCTATACCATTCTGGTTTAAAATTTTGTATATTCATTCATTTTCTTTTTTCGCTTAGTCCCTTTATTAATCCAGGGTCGCCACAGCAGAATGATCCGCCAACTTATCCAGCATATTTTTACGGGGCGAATGCCCTTCCAGCCACAACCCATCTCTGGGAAACATCCACACATTCTCATTCACACTCATACACTACGGTCAATTTAGCTTACCCAATTCACCTGTACCGCATGTCTTTGGACTGTGGGGGAAACCGGAGCACCTGGAGGAAACCCACGCAACCACGGGGAGAACATGCAAACTCCACACAGAAATGCCAACTGACCCAGCCGAGGCTCGAACCAGCGACCTTCTTGCTGTGAGGCGAACGTGCTACCCACTAGGCCACCGTGGCGCCCAAATTTTGTATAAATTGGTAAAATTAAATTAGATCTACATGTGCAGCTAAAAGAATTGTCACCATTGCCATACAATTGATAACCAGTAAAACTGTGCTAATGTTGTTCTTGTTGGCAATTCAGATACTGTAGCTCTGTTTTACATCAGTAATGTAACAGTTTTGTGTGTCTTTCTTGAAATATATTTTTAGTTTCTTATCCATTAAAGCGCAAAGTTAAATTTATAATCACAACAGAAGCAAATTTACAGCTTCCCCCGTTTATTAAATTATAGTTTAAACTGAGCTATATCTAAAATTCAGAAATCCTTGTTAATAGTGACACCTTTGGTCAACTTTTGGCCCTGTACAAACATGGCTGGGGGCTCCATGTTGCACACCAATATTGTAAATTCTGCAAAGAAAGATTTGCAAACAAATAATTTACTATTATTATCTTTTAGGAGAAAAAATAATAATATGTCAGAACTTCAAAGACATGGGGTAAAAAAATGTACTTGCTAAGACTTTCGATGAATTATTTGTGCAAAATTATGATGTATACCTTGGAGTATACGTTTATAAAACTTTTCCATATTACCTACCCATGAAGGTAGCTCAACTCAACTGCACTTTATTAACTTGGCAAGAAAGAGTAATTAAAGTTGAGCTGCCTTCATGTTACAGAAAACCCAAGATTTGTGCAAACTAAACTAAAAGCCAGCTAATGCAGCTCCACTGTAAAAGGCCCTGGAGCTTATTTTACATTGACAAACAAAGCTTAAAGCCAGCAACAATATCAAAAGCGACCGCTCAGCTTGTAGATCCTCAAACTGCTTCCTGATTTCTATGGTCCTGCAAAGTGGTTCGATTGTCAGCAACAATAAAATGCTCAAAATCAATATATATCATCATTCGTTTATCTTCCTGGATGTAGGAACAGCATGTAAAGAAGACTACTAAAGACAAATAATTAGAGGGGAAAACATTTATATAAATAGAAAGCGCACAGATGGCAAAAGCCAGCTGTACGACCTCAACATTATTCCACAAACTTTGGCTTTGGATCCACAAGGAGGAAGATCTAGTTGACTCAACTAGTGTTTGTGAGTGAAGCACATGAAAGCATCACACACGCACAATCACACATACTTCTCAGTCTTGTCTTAGTGAAGCAACACGTCTCCTGGTAAGATTACGTTACATTTATGTGCTACAACAGAAACGTTTTTCCATTTACATTTTGAAGTTTTGACAACAGACAGTTTTATCAAAACAAAACAAGCCCCTTTCATAAGGATCAGTGAAAATGACTAAAAATCATATTAGTGCCAGGCCAAAAGTTGGCTATGTCATGCCCTCGCACATACATTCTTCTACAGAGCTGAAAATACAGTCAAGAATGAACATGTTTTTAAGAATTTCCATAGTTTAGATCATAAGAACTTTATCTTTTGAAACATGTTTTAACGGTTTTTGTTTCCAGGCCCCCAAAACCATCTAAAAACTTGTCCGCATTGTGTAAATTTCCCAAGACCTAAAACACACCAGAGAAAAGGAACACCCAGACTTCCCTGAGCCTGATTGCATAACAGATCCTCAAATCTTTCTCCAAATACTCTCAGGCATCCTTGTATGTTGGGCTTGAATAAAATCTTTCACTGAAACATTCAATTAAGAGAACTGACATCCTAACTTTTGAAACTACAGTGTTTGAGCTTTTAAATGAGGCACGCAAAGAGTCCTTCTGCACCATTCAGAAAGTCTTGATTGGGTTCTAAAACTCAACCTAAGTGGATAAGCAGGAGGAAATGGCACGGTTGCGGGATGTGATGTATCAGGGATCTCATGGACGTGTTTATTGTTTCACTAACTCATAAGGTGCAGATTGATGATGAGCAGAGAGCTCTTTTGGAGGCTGCCCAACGGAGTTCTAGAGACGAGAACTCCTGATGAACTCTGGAGATTATGGGACATATCTAAAACCATTAGGGAGTTGTTGCAGTTCCTCGGCCAGTCTTTATCTTCTCCAGCCTTTTGGAGAGGTGGCTGTTACTGGACTCCAACTCTTCAATCTTATCGAGTGCAGATCGTAACTGCCATGTAAAAAATAAATCCATTAATTGTGTTATAATGTCAGATGTTGTCAGTTACTTTGACTATATCAGAAATATGTGACTAATGTACCTCTCGCTGCAGTTTGCGTTTTTCAGCTTTGAGCTCATCCTCCACCTTCTCTGCATTTTCAGATGCAGCTTTGTACCGGGTCACCTGACCCTCCAGCCTTGTGACCTAAATGGGTTCATTTAAAATCACGTACCGTAAGATGTCGTTTCACTTTTTAAAAAGGGTAAAGATTTTCAAAATGCATTAAAATAACTCACGTTCTGTTCAAGAGCTGTGATTTCTTGCTCTGACTTGACAAGCTTAAATTTGAGGTCATTGACTTGCCTGATGGCATCCCCTGAAATGAAGAACAGTTATACATTTCGCAACAACACACACGCACACCCACATACCAGCCACTTTATTAGGTAAGCCTTACTAGTACCGGGTGCTAGTACTGCATGATGGATGCAACAGGAATGGGCAGAGATATTCAAGTGACTTTGACAAGTGACTAATTGTTTCAAGAAAACTGGATCAGAGTGTCTGTTAAGCAGCAAAGTTTTTTGTGTAGCTCCCAGTTAGCAAGGGTGGGAATTGTCCAATAGCGGTCTGAGCAGAGTCAAAAAGGCAATGTGGTGTTAGACACCAAAGGTTAATCATTTCATAAACATCAAAGGCATCTGATCCAGGCAAACAACCATTGAACGCAGCTAAAATGAGCATGTTGGTGTTGGGCATGTCAGTGGACTTTGGAGCAGTGGAAGAAAGTGGTGTAGTCAGATGAGTCTAGCTTTCTTTTACATCATATGCGTCATGACACACATGATCAACCAATGACGACTTCATCCCGCAACGCACAAAACCTGTCACTAATATCTTGAAGGTGTTGCGCTGGAGAACCAACAGCATATTAGACATTTTTGGCCTATTGGCATAATTGCTGTTTCTAGCCAACAGAATGCCAACACGACATCGTAAAGAAACCAAGAAACTTTTCCCAAACTTTGCACTGAGAAAAGTAGAAGGCAGTTCCTTACTCTGTAGATCCATGATGTTGGAATCAGCACCATTCTCCAGCACATCTCCATCCGGGCTGGATGCGTCCTCTGTGCCATTCTTTGGTTTCTTCTGCTCTAGTTGACCTTTTAATCTCTTTACCTGAAACAAACAATCAACATTCCTGTGAGTGCACAAGGTAAGTACAAGTCAGTGTAAACCAAGTAACTATCAGAAACACACCTGCTCTATCAAGTTTTCTCTTTCGTCAACCAGTTTTCGCAAGCGAATTTCTGGAAAGGAAGAAAAAAGTTAAATGATCTAGTGGGATGGCATGTTACGGTATCACACAGTATAATATGGTATAGCATAATTTACACTAGCATAGTATAAGAGAAAACTATTTTCTTTCAGATTTTTAGAAAAACAATTCATATGGCCACAAAAATGCAACCACTTTTGCGTACATTTATACTTACATTCATGTAGAGCTACAACTTTAATAAAATATATGTAATAGTCTTCTGCAATAATAAAACATTAAATTGTGGTTACGAAAAAAAACTTCCAAGGTTAGACAGGAAAAACTTTCACATACCAGGGGTGGGAGGAGCCAAATGCATGGAGTGGGAGGAGTCAGGGCATGCAAGAGTGAGGCTATCCTATGCTGGGATGTGAAGGATGAGTATGGACAACATGCACTTGAGCAACCTGAGAGGTTTCAGCCTCATGCAATCAAATCTCTGTTAACAGTTTGTAAATTCACTGTTTCTCAGTCATTTTCAGTTTACTTTAAGATTTGACTAAAAAAAAATAGTGATATTGTTTATATACTGTATGTGACTAAATATCCTATTTATATAATAAAAACTAAATTCAAAATATATTTTTAAATTATGACTAAATAATCTTCTAAGCAATGGTTAATCAAATTATTGATTCTTAAACAGTTTCCCATTTAGGATCAATTTAACAGGTAATTAAGCATGCACTACAGCTGGTCACAATGTTCACAACACAAAATATCTTATTTGATTCCAAGCATTTCACCTAACAAATAAACTGGAAAAACAAAGTGTAACCACAAAGCTCCAGTCAAGTTCTTATAAGGTTGGCACACAATAACATTTTTATTTATCCTATTACGAACAACATTCCCCTTTAAAAGGGGAACAACACCCTTTAAAACAACATTCAAAAGGTCCTTTGCAGAAGGAAACAATGCAATTAGGAAGTGTTAAACATCACTGCAGCGTAAACAGAAAGGTGGGAATTTACAAAACAGAAAAGAAAAAAAAAAATCACATTATTTTGAGAAAATGTTTATTCGTTACTTTGTAAAATTTCAAAATAAATATGACACTTTACACCCATTACAACCAACATTTAATGTGATTTAGTTAGAGGTTTGAGTTTGAGTGCATTCAATTTTTTTATTAGCTGTAAAACATTCATATATAAAACATGTTTGATGAAACTGCAATGATGACCGGTAATTGGACTTGACTGTAAAATAACTTTGGTTTCCAAGGGTTCTCAAAAGCAATGGTCTATGCATTTCATTAAGACCTATAACAAGTGCAATACATAGAATGGAAGACGCTGAGAAAAGACTCAATGATCGGTTTGTGTATTAGGACATTTTACAATCTTCTTTCCCCTTGCCCTTCCCCTTCCCTTTTGCACTTTTTTTAGATTCTCTACTTTCATCTTCCTTGTAGTTCCCAGTGATTTCCTTCTCTAATTTTGGATCTCCTGAAAAAGCCTGTTTTTTGTGGGGAATTGAACTACTGATCTCCTGGCCTACTTCTCTTTTCTCCTTCTCTGAGATTGGATTAACTCTTTCATTGACTGGCACATCTACTGATGCCTTCTGATGCTCCTCAAGAGTGTCTTCTTTATTTCCAGGTGTATCGTGCTGCTGATCGACAGGACTGACGTCACGATTGATCAGGCTTTGCTCTGTTAAACATCCTTCAACATCTCTTGGTTGTAGGTTTTCTGTGTCATGTCCATCATCTCTCTGCTCATTTGGCTTTAATTCCTGTTCTGCAAGTTGTAGATGTTCATTTCCTCGAGTAAGATCCTCATCAATGACATTGCTTTGGTTTTCTTGATTGCCTTCCTGGACATTTTGTTTTAAAAGCGTAGCTTCCTCTTTTGGTTGATCTAGAGATTTTTTCAGAGGGCCATCTGATGATGCTTCAAGATCTGTTTCATCAAAATCAAATGATTCTCCTTCATCTTCCTCATCTGCATCTTCTTGCCTGAGCACTAGACCAACCACATCTGACTCTATCAAAAGGTCATTTTCATCTTTAGGCAGTTGCCCATCAGGTGTAACCTGACCTTGGACTGATATCTCTTCCTCAACTTTTTCAACCTTGGAATTTTGTTCAGAAGGTTCTGCTGACTCCTGATTTTCTTCATTGGCAGACAGATTATCCTCTTGTATAACCTGAACTTGGGTTTCATTGAAAGGAATATTATCAACTTCGCTTCTAGCAAACACTTCTTCTTTAGGTGCTTCAAGGTTTTCTTCATCTAGTTCACCTCTTTTCTTTTCCTTGTCCACTTCTGACTCAATTCTGTCTTGAAGTTGACAGTCCATTGGCAGATCAACAGGTTGTTCCTGCATCATTAGTTCAGCCTTGTTTTCTACATTCTCCATCACTTGGAAATCGGATTGAGCAGAGTCATCTTGATCTTCAGGGTCACTGTTCCTATCAATACCGATATTTTGGGGACTTGGCTCTTCTTCATATTCCAGATCAACTTTCTCTTCCTTGGCATCCACCAACAATTTCTCATTGTTTTCAGATTTGCTGATGAACTCAACTGAAGGTTCATGGGGTGAAGCCTCCATTTCTGAAGACTTAAGCTCACTGCAGAACACTGCAGGTTCTAGGGAAGCATTTGCTGAATCCTCAGCATGCTCCTCAATTTTAGCTACAGGGTCAGAGATAATTTTGTTGGATGGATCATCTGCGGTGTTTGTGATACTATCGTTAGACATTTCATCTGCAGTGTTGGCGATGATATCATTCGACAGATCATCTGAGGTGTTGGTGATAATATTGTTTGACCGATCATCTGAGGTGTTGGTGATAATATTGTTTAACAGATCTTCTGCAGTATCAGAGATAATATTGTTTGACCGATCATCTGCAGTATCAGAGATAATATTGTTTGACTGATCATCTGCAGTATCAGAGACAGTATTGTTTAACAGATCTTCTGCAGTATCAGAGATAATATTGTTTGACAGATCATCTGCAGTATCAGAGATAATATTGTTTGACTGATCATCTGCAGTATCAGAGACAGTATTGTTTAACAGATCTTCTGCAGTATCAGAGATAATATTGTTTGACAGATCTTCTGCAGGATCAGAGATAATATTGTTTGACTGATCATTTGCAGTATCAGAGACAGTATTGTTTAACAGATCATCTGCAGTGATACTGTTGTTTGATGGACCATCTGTGGTATTGGAGATAATATTGTTGGATGGGTCTTCTGAAAGGATGTCATTGCTAGATTCAGAGCAATCAAAATTTGAGATGGTTTTAGAAACTTCTACTGAATCAACTTCATCTGCAACTAACTGAACGCTGTCTTGAACATCATCCATATTCGTATTTGTGGCTGCTACTTCCATACAATCCAGTTCTTTGGTTGTTATATCACTACATGAACTGGCTGGAAGATCTACATTCATTGTCGTTTCAGAAACATCATTCCCTAAAGGTTCCTTATTGGTTCCTTCCAGAACACTTTCCACTTTTTGGTTTGAAATATCCTCATTCATAACCTCCATTGCTGTGCCACTCTCCTGCTTGTCACTTTGTTTTTGCTTTTGCTTGCTTTTCTTCTTCTTTTTCTTCTTTTTATTTGAAGCACCGGTAACTTGGGTTTTAGGAGGTTCCTCCATTTGAGATGACTCCACAGGCTCCTCTTTGCATTTTTCATCAAGTACTGCCTCACCAGGTTTATCAGTTTCATCATGCATTATATTAGAGACAGAATCTAAAGGAGCTTCCTCTTTGATTTCCTGACTTGAGTTGACGCATTTGCTTTCTTGTTGCTCCGTCTCCAAATGTTCATCCGTACAAACTTTGCTTTCCAAATCCACAGCATTATCTCTTGAATCTTCCAGTTCATGTTCCTCAGATTTAACTTCCTTGGGTCTTGTAGCAGTGAGTTGTTCTTCACCAACAGAACTTAAAGGTTCTTCAGGTGTATTTTCATGATGCACTACACCCTGATTCACAGGATCCCCAAGGACACCTTTCTCATTTGCCTCTAACGATGTGCTAGTAGAACTGAACGGGGCATGTGAAGACTGCTGATTTCCTTGCACCTCATCATCCAAATATTTTTGTTCCTGGTCTTTATGCTTCAACTGATGCATGCCTGGGAGATGATTGAGGTGTCAGTAGAAGACAATGACTATCTTGCAAATGTTTAGAGTGAGAAGTAAAAGAAATAATAGCGCAGAGAAAAAGAAGACTCGAAGGCAAAGTTCCTAAATCGGTCCAAATCCAGTGTACTGAAGCATGACCCAAAGCAGAAAACCCCACAGTTTAGAAAGTCAAGAAATGGGAGGAAAAAAAATGAACAACAAAAAAGAGGAAGTATTCCTTCTTTTGATTTTAAATCAAGTCTTATGAAAAATTTGCAGCATTAAAAAAAAAAACAAAAAAAAGTGCCTAAAAAGACATGATCTACTGTAGCATTTACTTTCATTACATTCTGTCAAACAGCCATATATATATATATAAAGTAGAAACAGAAGCAAATGTGGGAGATGTTAATATGGCAGTGCAATTGTAGCAGGCTCATGGAAATGATTTTGTTAGACTTTAAGAGCGTACTTGCACTATGCTATCCGAACCGTGCCCCGGCCCGTTTCCCGGATCGTTAGAGAAATGCAAGCGCTCTGAATCAGACTCAGGCACGGTTCACTTGGCCGGCCCTGGCCCTGTTGGAAGAGGTGTGCCTGAGCATGGTACACTTGGGCTTTGGCGAAGTATGCTTGTAGTGTAAGTGCAAAGCGCACCTGAGCCCGAAACTGAAGAGGAGACGTGACTTTTGGGGACTGTTTCATATGAATTTATTAATCATTCTTACTGTTTAATGAAGGCAAACCGTCGTAGACTATTAAAGTCGCAAACCCCTCACTGCACGACAGCTGCACCTTCAGCAAACCTCCTAATTCCTGCAGCATGAGGACTTTATAATTGTTTACGAGTGTCAAAAGTGGCTAATCTGTTCGGCGAAATATTTGACTGTGTGTCACTGCATATCAAACCACTAAAATGATATAAGGATATAAAGAAATGTCCACTGTGCTGAGCGAGAGCGCTTCTTTAAAAACTGAACAGCGGATCATCAATGACGTAAGCGTGCTCAGGCCTGAATGTAATGTGATTGTGGGCCATCGGGGTAGACGGGAGGGGGGACAAGTGTGCTTCGGGAACTGTACATAGTGTGAGTACGCCCTAAGACCTCATGCTCCACAAAGTTGCAAAGATGAAGAAATGTTAGCATGCAATTGATGACATTAAGAAATGTGGCTTACCTAGTACACTCCTTCCCTCTCGAATTTCAGCTGATGCTGTTTGAGAATTCGGATCAGCATTTCCAACTTCATCCCCAGTTTCTCCATTGGTGGCTAAATCAGGTCCAAGGACAATGCCATGTTTCTGGACAGAAAACAAATGTATTAATCGTGTGCTTGGTTAAAGATAAATGTAGACACACTGAGCTTTTTGTTGATGCACCAATATGATTCTGGTCATTCATACAGAGGCAGAGTGTTAATAAATAGTCTGTAGTCAGATTTATATTACATTCTGAATCTTAGTACGTTTAGATTAGTATTTTTAGATTAGCTGAATAGTATCAAGACAAGACAGTCGATCTCGGAAAATGTCAAAATCAAATAACATGGATCTTGTTTTGTTCTTTTAGGAAATGTTGTCGAGAAAACAATTCCAGTTTTCACCACACATATCAATACCTTCAACACATCTTTGAGCTGAACAACCTCATCTCTAAGCTCATCCCGCTCATTTCGAATGGCATCAGAGAACTCCTTCTGCCGCTCTAATGCCTGAACAGCAGCAGAAGGTTTTGGCCAAGATGCAGCAAGGAGGTGAAACAGAAGGTGAAAGCAATGAAAAAAGATCAGGTCTGCAGATGATAAGAACAGCTTGACAAAGAACAGACAGGAATAGCAGAAAACAGCTAATCTACAACTGCAGGTATGTGTTGAAAGCTGAAATTATAATTCTCTTAAAGTGTATGTAGACAGATTTTTTAAGAGTTGGGTACTGAGGGATCATACCCCAATTTTTTTATTCTTCCACTCAATAGTTTCCTGGAGGTCAGAAATCTCCCTAACAAAGCCATCTTGCTTGAGCCGTAATTGACGGATATCCTAGAGCAAAATATTATGCATGGAAAAACACCAAATATGAAGAAAGTAGAAACATTGTTAAGGCAGATGAGGAAAAGCAAAGCATTTGAAAGAGACAAAAGTTTAAAAAGGCAGAGACATAAATGCAACAGTACTCACAGTGAGTAGTTCTTCACTCTGTTTCAGCGTCTCCTTCAGTTCACTGAACTGAAACTGCAGTATACTATAAGCATGCTTCTCTCGTTCAAGGTCCTACAAAAGTTAAACACAACTTTATATTAAAGTTTCTTCATGTTAAATTTAAGACTTTTTAAAAAGTGCAAAATAAAAGTTTGGAAGTTTCTGTTAATGCATAGTTTTTTGTCGTTGTTGAGCAGTTCACATTGACTACTTGTTCATCACAAGACAAGTAATGTGTGCTAACAAAGTAAACGGTGAGAATTTTGATCTGATTTGGACTTGTGTGTACACCGCATGTTCACTTCTATTAAACAATAAAAAAATATACAAATATACAAATTATATTTAAAAATGATCAAAAACTAGTGTTGGGTCGATAGACGATGCCATCGCTGATGGCCGATAGACATCACAATGCTGAGCCGACATCGCCGATCCTCCGCCCTGCCCCCATCGCAAACCCGCTCACGAAAAATACACACTTGGGCCCTGTTTAAACTAATACATCTTAGTTTTAAAATGGCATTTTAGAATGAAAATAATCCACACTGATGTTTCATCCAGCATTTCTGAACAGCCCTCCGTTCACACTACGCACATCACTTGACCACACAGCCACACACAGTCATGTGCTCATCAGAGCTCAAAACAGCAGTGCATGTCAGACAGTTCATCAAGGATGTACCGCTGGATTGCATCTCACTCTAGTTGTTAAATGTGATATTTATTTAATCTTGTCTCTATCTAACGACTCTTCATTCTTTTGAATCGATCAGGTAATGTCACAGCATCAGTACACTGCTTCAATCTTTCGCTTTCATGCTTGTACTTAGTCATTTTAGTGTAAACCTCAGATACTGTTGGTTGGTTTGTGGTGGTTGTGCACCTTTTTTACCAACCAAGTTTACAACGACACAGATCACTCTGCCTATTCATGCCAGAGTCTCGTGGAAAAAGTGATTGACAGGTGGTAATTTTTATGTAACTTATCTTTATTTATTTATGATTTGGTTATGGCTAAAACAAAGACCATGTGGGTCAGGTAGTTGAAACGGTAGGCTACAAATAATTCATTTGTTATGAATTAATTGTTCTTAATTAATTCACTGCTTCCTATGACGATGATGCCATCGTCCATTGCAATGTTTTATATTAGACATTGCCCAACCCTATCAAAAACCATAAAAATATCCATTAAATTATATTTATATAGCTGTTTAATTTCTTATTCACCAATACATTACAACAAACCAACTTACTATAGAGCACACTGACTGTACAGACCTTAGTCTTTTCATCAAGCTCACGGCGTGTTTCAAAGAGCATCTCCTCCAGTTCCATTAAAGAGTCTTTTAAAGTGTCCACTTCATACATCATGTTGGTCTTCTCATTGTCTAGCTGTGCATTGGACACCATGGCCTTCCGGTACTTCTCCTCCACCTCCAATAGGGAATCCTTCAGAAAGTTGAACACCATATTAAAACCATCCACACCACAAACACAAATTGCAATACTCAATATACCAACAACAAACTATTTTAGACAACCTTACAATGCATCGGTTAACAATGTGTAACAGTATGTTTTAGAGAATAAGTCAAAGATTGAAGCAAGGCAGAGAAACCAGAATGTAAGATTCTAAACATGCAAGATTAGAGTCAGATAAGAGCCAGAGCCTGCTAAACTATAATCTCATCATGCTCCGTTCAGCCATTTGCTGTTTAAAATGCACAAATGTGTGTTGTCGTTCAGGTTCTAGCTCGGCATTTGACTGCCGCTGCTTCTACCAGACGTGTACCTTCAGCTCTTTAAGGTTCTGCATGTGCTTTGCCTCCACATCATGAATCTGATCCTTAAGCTCATGGATCTCCTGAATGAAAAGCATGAAGAGTGAGGATGAGGAGGAAGCACAGAGACTGCAGTAGAGAAAGAGTAATGGAAGAATAAAGAAAGCCATTTTCAGATGAATGACTGTGCAAGCGGGAGAAAATAACAGTGAAGCAGATAATAGGAGGTGCTCAGTCCTGCGCCTGTAAGTAATACAATTGTTGGTTAGCTAGTCCAAGCATGTCTGATTAGAAATGAGGCAGGTCTCAACAGGACAGAGCAACATAATTGCTTTGAAGAAGGTAAGTGATAAAAAAAGAGCCATTAATTCTTATTATAATGAATTATACAGCATACAAGTAAATATAAAACTGCTTCTTTAGTTATAAAAATTACTATCTGATGAAAGCTGCATTATTGTACATATTATACGTTGTAACTATTATACATAGCTGCATAATAGTTACATAATAGAACTTTTATTTATTATATGCATGCTACATTTATTTGAAAGGTTGCCAAATTGACATTTTAAATAGATTTGAGACAATAAAAAAGAACAAATCACAGAACAGTAAACATTTATTTTAACATGTATTTAAAAATTTGAATGTGTGCTTGTGAAAATGCAAAACAGCTAAATATTTCTTATCGCATCACATTCAGTTATGGATAATGTGAACTGCTTAACTGATTCATTCAAAATGTTCATTTTGAATCAGTGATTTTCTTATTCTGTGTCAAACTTCCAGTAGTTTGCATCACTGTTTTAAATGGCAGTTTAACCTGGTCGACATGCAGTCTATAGAACTTGTAGTCTATAGAATATCTAAATATAAATCTCCTTCAAGTCTGTGGCTTGTCCAGAGTAAACAGTGAAACATATGAGAAAATCGTGGAATAATACCATGTGATTGTATAAACTTCCTGACAAGATTTTCCCTGGCACCAGAAAGAGATCAAAACACACCTTGATTTCCCGTATGGAGGCTTCTGTGTCAGCAGAGACTGATGTATCTCCACTCCCTCTCCGTGAGGACGTCCCACCCAGAGAAGTGAGAGTGGCGCCGGATATAGTTGATGCTCGTGAGGAGCCCTAAAAATACAGGTCATAAGCCCTTAAGCGAAAACATGCTAAAATGGTGAAATATTTACATGACAGAAAGAAAAATCACAAACCTTTTCTAAGTAGTCACGCTCTAACCTGTCATCAGCCTGTAAATAAACAAGATGAGACAAAGTCAATGAAGGTTTTGTAGCTGTGAAGGAATCTAGCGGAGTTAAAAAAATTCACTAAATGTTATTCGTGCCGTCCAGTAAAGATATGCTGTCAACACAAGCAGTTAGTAAAATCATTTATTTACTAGATGAACAAAATCTGTTATGTTGACATTCAAAACACAAAGAAAATATATGGTTAACAACACTGATCAAAACGCAACCAGCAAGCAATTCTCTCATAATCCGTGACCTTGGAATTATAAAGTTCTGATATGCTGGTTAAAAATAAGTAATTCACATATCCGTATTCTGTGACTAATTTACGTTAAGGAATTTCTCTCTCTTTTTTTAAAGTTGTGTATATTTTGGCACTTTTAATTTTGAAAGCAGAAATGTTTCATCTGCAATGTTTAATTCTAGCTTGGTTCAACAAGGTTCTATTTGTGAGCCCATCAGCACTTTGAATCCACACAAAACAAGAGCCAATCAGGATAATCCCAGAGGCCAATCTAAAAGTTATTCAGTCCATGTATAAGTTCATGCAACTGGGACAACAAGAATTTTACTGTAATGGGCCTGAAAAAATGCAAATAATGTGGTTTTCATATAAGAATTTGAACCAAAATCTACATTTGGATGATCTGCAATTTCAATTGCAAAATATTTGTCTCTTAATGAGCTGATATATAGTATTTTAAAGAAAAAGTGAAACAAAATGAATAACATAAAAAGTTGATAAACGTGGTTGTTGCATAATTGAAATAAATTAATTTCAAATGTAAATATTTTGGCTTATGTGGATGGCCTTGCATGCTTAACAAGAAATACACTTTCAAAAAAGTGAAAAAATAATAATAAATGTAATTTTGTAATACATGCTGACCCGATGTTACACTTTAAAGGACTTAAAATAAAAAAAAGATGTACCAAATATAACTTTAAAATGACACTTATATATAAACTTATAAATTATAACGGTGTTCCTTAAAAAGTACTGCTTCGGTAATGTTTTCAACCTCTCAACCTTAAGAACCTTATAACTCAAAGCAAAAAGCGATTTGTTTTTATTTATAAAAAGTTTCTGTCTGCTTTTGAACAGTTCCAGAAGTCCTCACAAAATGGAGAGAATTTTGATAATGTACATTTAGAATGCATATCGACTGTCAATGATTATCAATGAGATTAGTTAGGGAGAGCAAAAACTTTAAAGCTCAATATCTTAAAGCTGCTCAAAACAAATAAACTTTCTAATTCCAGGGTGGTGAATTTGAAAGTTGTAACAAAAACTTAATATAAACAACTGTATATTTCCATCAAACAAGGGCACGTCCATGGTAGTTGTCTTCACATGAAATCAATTATCTGAAAAAGACCACCGACTACATCACATGCAGACATCAAATCAATCCAGCGTGCTACATTTCAAACCAGGACATCAACCACAACGTATAACACGAAGCCCAAGGTTTGACTTTCATACCAAGGACAGCCTTCCGTTAACATTTGGCAAGTCAGGGATGACGATGTTGTCAGGGTCTCTAGAGAGGCCACTGATACTGGCTGTGCTGCGCTTAAAACTAGCCACTGAACTGCTGCAGTCCTCCTGAAACCCACCAGATGGCGACAGTTAACATCAATGATAGAGGAATTTCAGCTATTTATGAAGTCTCAACTGTCCAAGTTTAACAGTTGGCTTTTTGCTTGCACCCAACAAAGGAATGCACACAAACACACACATCACCTTAGATGTCCTTTCATTCATCAATAATTCTAAATGTTTTACCCACAAACACGGAAGATAAATGCATGACTCAATTGAAAACATCTACAAACAATGAAAGCGCACTAAAATTATGGTCATTAAAAGCAAAAGTCCCATGAATTGGACACATGCAGCTGTAACTGAATGGTTCACTGTGAGAAAATAACTGATTTTGTTGGTCCATGATCCTCTGGGTAATCGAGAAGGAGGTGCTCACCACTGGGCTTCCACACGCAGAGTTTGCCCTGGATGAAGTCCTAGAGCTGGAGCCCAGGAATCCACTGTATTCAGACGACTACAGGAACATACACACACAAATACCATCAGAGCGTAAAGAATCAGAGAGAGAAGATAAGGGAGCAGCAGAGGCCTCATTCATAGGGAGATTCAACCAACTCTGAATTGATTTACCCTGAGATGGGAAACTCTGTCTTGTTAGGTTTCAGTAAAGCTTATTTGAGTTAGTTCATTTAACTCAGTGTTAATTAGGGCTGTGCAATATGGACAAAATAATCATATTGCGATTTGTGGAATGAATATTGAATATTTGGAATAAGCCTCAATTCCAGTCAGAACAATAAATAAAAACTAACGTAAATCAAAAACACCTATTCGGTTCTCCCACTCAACTTGTGCGCGGAGTGAGCTCTGATTGGTTAACATATTTCTCCTGCTTGGCTTAGCTGTAATTTCCCGGTGTGCTTTGTCAGCTCTGATTGGTTACATATTAAAATAATGCACACAAAAACGTATTCCAAATAAAAATCTAAATAAATCGATAGATAAAATTGCAGCCTTGCGCGATATAGAAATTGCATGTGCTTAAATCGCAATTTTTTTTTTCCGATTGTGATTAATTGCACAGCCCTAGTGTTAAGAACATGCACCATGACTATAAAAAAATAAAATAATGGTCATTGGATCTCCAATTTGATGATTCACACTCATCAACGGTAACCAAAAAATAAGTCAGCATGATTTTCCCTAGTAGAACTGCATCCATACAGTGACAATATTAATGTTATAAAATAATAATTCCGTGGAAAAAGTAGAAAGAAGTCATTTGTGAAGATTGCTATATATAGTTTTCACGTAACCTTTCTGTTTTATATAAAGACAAAAATCAATGGAGGTCTGACGCAGTCAAATCACATCCGCAACCACTTATCAATCAGTCAATTAATCAATCAATCACTTCTACCACTAGCACAAATGAAGACATGAATTACTTTTGGGAATGCTTTGTACAGAACCATCTAGGCATGGAACATGATTAACATGGAAGGTTTTAAAACTGTCAATTTCCTGCAATACCGTTTCTAAGATATGTGTACGTTTTTTTTTTATTATTGACTTTTTTTTTAGGAAAACATTATCTCTAGCAGAAAAGATATTCAAAGATGTTTTAAATTGTAATTTTAAAAAAAATCTGTTTTTGAAACTAATGAAGACAGCAGAAGTCAATGATTCATTTGAATTATTTAGCATGACATGTTTACTGCTCCAAAATATTTCAAATGTTGCTTAATATAAAATATATTGTGCTTAAAAGGGAAAAAAAGTTTTTTTACCCAAACATTTAAAATATATATATATTTTAGAGCAGTATTTACAATACCGTGATACTGTGAAACCGTGGTTTTCATCCAAGGTTATCTACCATTAGAATCTTATACCGGCCCATGCCTACTAGGTTCCATCTAAATGTACTTTAAAAATGCTTATGATTATTAGACAATGTGCACTTATTCATTTGCGAGACTTTAGTTTTGAGTGTTTTTGAAACTCTGAACATGAAGAGAGCAACATTGAGATCAGGGTTTTGATCCACAGCAGAATTATGCTTGAACTAATAAAAATGTAGACATTTAGTAATGCACATTTACTCATAGAAATGTATCTGCTAAATGAAAAAAATAGATGAGAACCTGTCATAATGGAGTCTGTGCAGATCTTAATAAAAAGAACATTGCTGGTTAGTTTTTATGTATTATTTGCAACTCATCAGAGTGTCAAAAACAGTGTATGTTTTTGATCCTTGAACAGCATCAACATAAATTAATTTACAAAACACTCGCACTTGTTAAAGGTTATGAAACTAAATTGCCAGAGACAGGCTTTAAATGTCATGCACACTCAAGTTCAGCCCTGTCATTCTTACAGCACGAGCGCTGGAGCGCCGAGAGCCGCTGTAGAGACTATCTTCATAAATAGAGCCCTGATGATGGACACAACAGAAACAACATTAATATCACACATCGAGGTCTAACCCATAACCACGCTCTGCAAGCGAGCATGCACACAAACACTCTCCACAGTCTCACTTCTCCTTTAGTGCATCAGTACAGCTGCCTTTCATCACATTCATGACTCCATTACATCTGATACCTCTCCGTCTGGAAAGGAAGTATCTATGACAAGCTATTAAAGATGAAGTGTGTCTTTTTTCTAAATATGCATGTATGAATATTTGTTAAATAGTTTAGTATGAGAGTGTGTGGGTGTTTTCCTTCACAAAATACTTTTAATTTTAACGTTTAAGAAAAAGGCACTGCTGCTTATGAGATATTACTTAACTATATATAAAGAGTTCAGATGCAAAAATCTCTAGGTGCCATCTGAAATGTTCAAAAATCAACATTTTTCTCAGCCTCCTTTGTTTATGACCAGTTATTTCACAGTAAAGGTCATAAAAGTGAAAATATGGGAGTCTGAGAAAAATAGTCATTTTCAAAGAAAATAATATATAACATTTCAGTTATTATTATATTATTTTCATACATTTTTGTCTTTTAAAACTTCAATTATAAGAGTTTTTGTTGCATTTTAACAGACTTAACCATGCAGGCATGTTTCTGTTTGTTGTGAAAAAGAGTGATGTCACTAAAACAATTATGATCACAGAGAATCAAATCTGGAACAATCACACACTTCATCTTTACAGTCTGAGTGCGAGTCAAGTTAAGCACAAGTAATTATTACAGTCCATGGGTGTTGGTGCGGGCTGTGGGTTTGAGATCTAGTAAGACTAGATGAGCCACTGTGGATGAGAAAGTGAAAGTATCTAAACGTGTACAGAGTGGCACACATGATTGTACAGGAAGTGCTGTGGGGCACAAGGTAAAATAGGGAGAAGCCAAACCCTGTGCTTCCTGCTGCGCAGCAAAGACAGCTAAACAGACAGGAGAGACGAACATTTTAATTCAAATGCATACCAGATATATACAGAGGGTGGCAATGACAAAAGAAGTCCAACTGATTTGAAAGCTGGACAGAGACTGAGTGAGATGGAGTGAGACAATGAAGATGACAGACCTGGTAGCCATTGTAGGAAGGAACTTGATGTTTAGAGGAGTAACTACTGCTGCTGTACAGCTCTGAAGAATAGTAGGCACTCTAAAATAATGGGAAATAATGTGGAAGAATGAACGGTGATAAACTGATGGAGAGCGGCGTATGAGAAATGTGAGTGATGGAGAGTTATGGAGAAAAAAGATTTACCACACAACAACACAATGCAAAGGTGGCATGCCAGATGAAGTCATATATTACTCTAAATGGGTCAACTCAAAATGTTGACCCAGGACAACGTAAACTATGGTTAATGTAGTAATTATTGTATTTTATGATTAAGGGTTTATACATTTGACCCTCTTTAAACAGTCTGCCTGTCTTAGCAATGGGACCATAACCGTTTTCAAGGTATAGTAAGGTTTTAAAATAGAAAATTTAAGAATTTTTTTTTGTAGTTTTTCAGGACAACAGTATCTCCAGCAAAAAAGATCTCGAAAGATGCTGTTGTAAATTGTAATAAAATCAGTGTTTTTGAAACTAATCAAGACAGCAGAAGTCAATAATTCACTTGAATTATTTAGCCTGACATGTTTACTGCTCCAAAATATTTTTAAATGTTTCACAAAATAAAATATTGTTTGTTCAAAGGGGAAAACGTTTTTGTTATTTACCCAGACATTTAAAAAGAATATATTTTAGAGCAGTAATCACAATACCGTCAAACCGTGGTATTTTTATCCAAGGTTATCATACCGTCAGAATCTTATACCGGCCCATGTCTAGCCTGTCTAATGCTGAATTTTGTGCTAATGATTAAATGTGATGATAAAAAAAAAGAAAGAAATAAAATTACATTTGTGTAATTGTGTGACAATAATATTTTACAATGTTAATATTTCTCTTTATATAAGATCCACAATACGATTTATGATATGATGCAATACATGACATAATATGTTAAAATATTTGATACGATATATGTGACATGCTATGCTATGAAACATGGTACAATATGTTACGATATGACAAGATAAGGTGTGATGATATGACATGTTATGATATATGATCCATATATATTGCAATTTAATTAAATAACCAATATAAGATAAGTAATCAATTATGACAGGCCTAGATTGTGCAATTTGGCAATCTATTGGAGAAGGTTGCTGTAAACCTCTTTTTGTGATGACCTTAGGTTTAAAAAAAGAGAGAAGATTAACCTAGGGCAAAATTTTAAATGCAAAACCAATTACAATCTGCTAGCATGCATAATGTGTTACAATCACACCTGAACCTAGACATGCTGTACCTGTTATTTTAAAAGAAGCTTAAAGCACAAGCAACAAACTTGAAAAAAAAGAAAAAAGTTATTTTGTGTTACTTGAAAAAGCGATGTCAAAAATGTCACAAAATCTCAACCGATGATTTATTAGTGTAAATAAATGCATATTTTAAAAACTAAATATATATATATATATATAAAACAATCTAAATAATAAATTAATAAAGTGAAATGAAAACTGAAGTGAAAATGAAAACTACACTATAAATGACCAGCAGTAACTCAAAAGGAACACTAAATACTAAACACACACCCATCATGCTTTCTAACAGACATTGAAAATCATCCACTGTTATATATATTTTCATGTTAATCACAAAGTCACGGTTAGAGGATGAGGAGATAAGAGAGATGCAGGACTGAGACCCACCGACTGCAGATCAAGCCTAGAGGAGCGAGACCTTTTGCTCTCATCACTTAGTCTGGAGCTCTGAGCACAAAGTACACAAGTTTACAGCCAGAAAATAAAACCAATCAACCACATCACACCACTGTTAGTCACACTGCTGCATCATGATCACTGTGTATCTCTGAATAAAACAGCACAGCCTCCTGGATGTTATTATAGTTGAGCTAGTAAACACTCAAACCCCATCATCACACAGTTATTTAAGCCACTAACCCGACTAGACAATGTGCTGAGATCATCATCATAGCCATTGCTCTGCAGGAAAAACAACACTTCATGATTAATATGCAAATTCCTTACAGAACACGCAAGTTTAGTGCACAAGTGATGTGAACATACGGTTTTAGAAGAATGTTTCTTCTTTTTCTTGGACTTCTTATGAGAGTAAGAAGAGGACGCCTGAGAAAGCCGGACAAGAATTTAAGTTTAAAACCTCAGAAATGACAATAGCTCAATTCTTCATGTTTTGTGTATATAGTGGCATGCAGATATAGATGTGTCTGTTTAAACCCAGACAACAGATCACCCTTCATTTGTTGAAACACTTCAAAACACCACGAAAGGACCACTGGGTATTAGCTATACTTGGTTGCAACACACCACAGTGCAAAAACACAAAGTCCTGTGAACTCAGTTATGTGTTCATCTCACAACAGGAACCTGAAATAATGACAATCATGCCTGAAGAAACATTTCCCACACTCAAATTCTTACCGCGCCGTAAGCACCCGTCGCATCCAAATCCAACTGCCCAGACAAACAAAACTTCCATCAGTATAAAGAACAGTTCGTATTGTTTGACCATCACCAAAACATTCACACACACCAAAGCCAAACTCTGAACCAATGCACAGAAGAAGAACTATACAGTCGCACTGATACTGACCCGTACGTTGCTCCTACTCCCCACTGACATCCGTTCTTCATCGTCTGACACCTAAATGAATAGAGAAAAGGTCATATCAGATAGAGCAATACAGTTAAGACTTAAACTATTACATATTCACCACTGTGCACATCTGCACCAAATTAATATGTACAATGAGTC
Source organism: Danio albolineatus (assembly GCA_903798035.1). Classification (NCBI taxonomy): domain Eukaryota; kingdom Metazoa; phylum Chordata; class Actinopteri; order Cypriniformes; family Danionidae; genus Danio; species Danio albolineatus. The sequence continues at coordinate 9,728,743 of CAIGQQ010032765.1, forward strand.
CCAAAATATAAGTCCGACATCTCCATGTAACTGAGTTTGGGGAAAAAAAAAAAAAAAAAAAAAAAAAAAAAAAAAAAAAGAAAAAAAGGGGGGAAAAAGGTTTTGGAAAAAAAAAAAAAAAAAAAAAAAAAATTCAAAGCAAGGACGAACTTGGTGTGAAATGGTTTGCTTGAAAAGTGTTGATAAAAGGTTGAGCAGAACAGACAGAGAAATGATAAGAGATACAAACCGAAGCATGTCTCCGTGAGACACGTGTATATCTCTCACTGTCTTCCTGAGGAGAGGAGAAGAGAAGAGAAGAGAAGAGAAGAGAAGAGAAGAGAAGAGAAGAGAAGAGAAGAGAAGAGA
>CAIGQQ010032765.1:9729100-9759577 GCA_903798035.1 Danio albolineatus
GAAGAGAAGAGAAGAGAAGAGAAGAGAAGAGAAGAGAAGAGAAGAGATCTTAGTTGGCAACAGAGACAGACACATAACAAACAGCAAGCAAGGTTGAGCAAATGCATGCAAAAAATAGCATGCAAATATGTATTGACTGATGCAAGAGCAAACAGTTAAACCATAAACTCTAAACACAACGCTATTGAACCGGAAGTAACAGAGTATTTGTGTATTTGAGGTTTCAGTGTGACAAATTTAGCCATCAAAACCCTCTGCGCTTACTGTAAAAAATGAATATTGTATTTAAAAAAATGAATACTTCTATTCAGCAAAGATTCATTAAATTGATCCAAAGTGTAAGAAATTTCTGTTGTAAAAATAATTTCCCCCCTTAAATAAATGTTGTTTTCACCTTTTCATACATCAAAGAATGAAGCTGCACATCATAGATTTCAACACTGAAAGATGAGAAATTATATCTGAGCATATTCAGATTATTTTTGAAGGTTTGGGACATGACTAGACTAATAATGCTGAGTTTTCCATTGTCCTTTTCATCTTTTTTTTTTAATTCACCTTTTTAAAGTTTAAAGTTTTTTTAATCAAATAAGTGCCATGGAGACTCCAAATCTTGAATAATATAAATGACAAATAATAGTGTACTAAAAACATAAAAAGCTTATTTTACTGACAAAGTAGCAGTAGGTGATCTGCCAAAATGCTAACCGGTTAGCATAATATCTTTGAAACACAGTCCCTCCCCTGCCATCCAAGCCATGCCTCCTGAAACATAAACAGGCACCTTAACTACTAGATCATGTCCTTTGCCAGGTAGAAAACTTTACAGTACTTTATAATACTACAATTCTGACCGTAAAACTGTATTATATCTAGCACATTTTCAGTTGTGTAGCAAGCAAAACTTGCATGCAAGAATCGCTGGTCTCACTCACTCACGTGCTGTCCTAAAACGATTACTGTATGCTTGGTGGTTGGCTGACGGGGTACAGTAATAACACTTATTACACACTTACATGCTATTTTAGACTGAAAATTCAAAGTAGCATGGTAAACATTATAGGGAGCGCGTTACCGGTGGTCATTGTTCAGAAATGCACTGAATATAAAACCAAATTCACCTCAGTAAAGCAGGCTAGGCGGAAAAGCGCCATTTACTTATGTTTTGTTGCTAAACTAGATAAGAATCTACATTATCGATTCTGTAAAAGGCACTTTATGTAATTGAAGATGTGCAGTTGTACAAATCTACATATGCTGACAGAGAGTTTGGGCTACTTATCAGAATTATGGGAATTGTTGGCCTGACAAATTAATTGAATGAACATTTTTTAGTTTTATGCCTTCCCATAATATAAAAATACATATAAATACATTTAGATGATTTAATCATTACTATCGGACTGAGGAGACTTTCAACCAGCACAACTAAAATGTTTCTGAAGACAATCACCTACTGCACCTTTAACCTAGTTTAGATGTTGAGACATGCAAACATGTGCTGATATGCAACATCTTAATTCTCCAGATTATTAACAGATAAAAAAATGAATGTCTCTCAGGGCATGATGTAAAAGGCACATGCTAATAAAAACAGCAGCTTGGAACATGCACAAAATCCTAACTGTGAATGTACCATCCACTGCTCAATGTCCCCCCATTTGTTGTCCAGGTTATCCAGGCCATAGTATTTCTGAAAAGAAGAAAATGCAGCAGAAACCAGGAGAGAGAACAGATATATAAGAGAGGTTCAGGTAACAAGAAGGAGAAAGGGTTAAATAAGCAGCAACAACAGCAGAAAAATGAATGAAACATTGTACAGTAGACCTACAGGATCAGTTATCTTACCTTCTGCACCTGATAAATCTACATCACAGGGGGCCAGCAAAAGAGAAGCAGAGGAAAGAGAAATGTGGAAAAAGAAGAGATATTGATTATTTGCCATGGCAGAGAAGTTACTAAGTGTGTACACAAAGACAGATGAATGAAAAGGGAAAGCTGTTAAAGATTAAGCGATCTGTTAAGCCCAGTGTCATGTTACCAGGCCTCACAGGTATACAGTAGGGCAAACAACACCAGTTCTCATACTGGACTCAAAGAATACACAAATATGAAAGGATCGAAAGGATCGACTGGCAGCAAAATTGAATGTCATCACAGATGAGATGAAACATTTTCATTCAATAATTTTAAAATCCCTCTAAAAGCTCACAAAAGCTTCTGAATTACGCCACTGAGCTGTTCAGATACGACAAAATGACAAACACATTAAAGAGGAAGATGTGTTCTGGGCTAAGGGTAACAAGATTCTTTCCATTGTTTTTAAGCTTTAATTTAGCTTAATAGTGGGCAATTTAATGAAAAGCACTATACAGCAGTGCATTTTACACTAACACACCTTTACATATGTTTAGGCCATCACTTTTTTACAAATAAAAACAAAATCAAGAGAGAAGCTAAAAATACAAAGAAAAAAAAGCCCAGCATGGTCTGCTCACCAGACTCACTGTTAAATGACTAACCGCCAGGTTGACACAACCAAACATTTGAAACAGTATGAAATAATGATTATCTAAAACCGTTTAAGATAAAATTGCTTTTATCAAGAGCTTTAATCTGATTATTTTATGCAATGCAGTGCATGCACTGGTGCGCACTTTCTTTCTCACTAAATGAAATGTCACCCAACTGGTTTCCCAATGTACATTTGTTTATTCATCCAAAATTACTGTAACACAATCTCTTCCTTTTAGAAATCTCTAACACCTTACTTAGAAAATTAGCCCTTTTTACTGTCAATCCTCCTATGTTTTTGCAAAACTCTCAGAGAACTACTCCAGGAATCTGAAAAACTGTTTAGTTTTCAAGTGTATGGACAGAGAAAAGGTTTAAGATGACGATTTACTCCAAAGATGCCAATTAATACTTTTTTCAAAAAAAAATTCCACGCAAGCTTCATCCTGCACAAAAAACCTAATCCATGTGACCAAACACATAGAACTAGCCACTGCATCTACACAACAATTTGAATAACAGTTTCACTTCTCATAAAGTCACCAGGTCATGAGGTTAAACTACAGTAGTGTAATGCACTACATAAATCAATAAATCAGATACTTGTCATTATAAACAAATTAATTCTTTCATTTCTTATTTTTCCAGTAGCTAAACTAGAAATCTCGAGCTCACCTTCCTCAGACGAGGGGTCTGGGGCTGCTTACTGATCACTTCTCTAGCCCCTCTACGCAGTAGTCTTTTGCAAGCCGTCCTGCCCGGTCTCACAGTATCTCCATCTACCTCAATACTGAGGGAGACAGAGACTCTCTATGATCCCAAATATAGAGTCTGTCATTAAAAATTCAACCTCTGTAGCCTGTTTGTGTTAAAAGTCCATCTTCACAGAGTCCAAATTCATTCCCTCAATAATCTCAGCGCGTTCGAGTCATCATGTGTGATCACCGCAATGATTATATCCAGTTAGTGAATGGGAAGTGAGTCTGTTAACTGGCTGCAGGTACGGAGCTGAAAGCCCATAATCTACTTTAAGACTTGGCTGGAGTTTTAAAGCCACAAAACACACACCCTTAACATTCTCACACACCTCCTGATCAGACCGGGCTTAGCTCTGAATGCTAGCTAAGCTCTCATGTGTGACCTGGGTATGTTTGAAGCCTGTGTTTATCTTCATTACATAATTTTTTTAATAAGGTAGAGAAACAGAAACAGATGTGTGAAGTTCTGGTTTACTACCTGTCTTTAACGAAACATTTCATTCATAGATCTTGTAAATTATTGTAATGTCTAAAATAATCTACAATTCAGGTGGACTTATGTTACTAAAACTGCTCTTTACAATGACAAGGGTTCAAGAAATGATTATTATAGTAATAAAAACGCTGGCAAAGCAAATCGTATAAAAACAGTGTTTGTAAAGATTAACAGTAACTACTGTAACATGGAATTGAAAATGTCCTAGATTATTATACAAGCATTATGGGTAAAGTGCAGAATCTGAGTAACACTTCTAGGTACTATAACACAATAAGCAAAATGTCCTATTTTTTCTCTTGAGTGTTAATGCGATTTAAACAAACTCCTCAAACTACTAACTGATTTCAATACTGATTTCGGACAAACCCTCACTTGAGATTTTTCTGCGGGGGTTTGTAAAGTGCTAAAGAGAACTCAACCAAATGCTTGTTATAAAGTTATGTATAATTTTTTTTATTAAACACAAACATTGGTTTCAAAATTAAAGTCTTTGATATTTTTTAAAAAGTATCGTGTTTACCACAGACAGGCTTTTTGACGGTTATTTTCTCACCACTGTCATTTTAGATGTTTTTATTTTGTTATGAGGAAAGTGCATATTTCACACATATTTTGGATATTCATTATAGCAGGGGTTCTCCAACTTTTCAGCCCGCAACCCCCAAAATAACAATGCCAGAGACTTGCGTCCCCCAAATTCCTCAGAGGTGGTTATGAATATGCAAATGTTGTACACACAACAAACGCAAGCATATTGACAACATGAAAAAAGTGCAACAGTCTAACAACTATAGGTTATAATTTATATAGTCATTTAATAATTTAATTTAATATTAACTTCATCTAATGAAACTGGTGGACACAATGTTTTCAGCACAAGTCTATTTTTGGTTTAATTTTGGAGACCGCCAATCAGAGATCATTCTCAGTATTCAGTTGTGGCCTGTATTTATGTTGAATGCATTTGATTGCTATAAAGGTGTTAGAAAGTTTAACTTGTTGCTATAAAATCAATCTGCTGAGGCTGACACTATTGCTGTGTTGTTCATATAACTTAAACACACAATCATATGAAAAAGTTAAAAAGACTGATTGCTTTTATGTTGTTACTTTTTTTAACTATTAACTACTATTTTTATCTTCTGTGGGTTATGGATAAAATATGATAATTCTAATACTTTAATACCATTTTTTGACTTGGAAATCACCAAGTGACCCCCTGTCATTGTCCCATGACCACCAAGGGGGGCCCAACCCCCACTTTGGGAACCACTGGATTATAGTACATAGCTGCAAAGGTTTTTCCAACTGCTTTTTTCTTTAAATCAAACAGCTTTGCTGCTTTGCTTTTTCTTTAAATCAAAAATATACCTGAGAAAAACAAGTCTTTTTGTAAATTTGCCCAACTGTTTGTGATGTAACCTGTCATTTTTGTGAGCATTAGTTCAAACAGGTCTTGACCCATGGGTGATTAACTGACCCTGATCCCCGTAACCCAGCCAAAACATGTCCTTCACAGCACAAAGCCCACAATCATGATGAAGATTAAACAAATTGAACATAATTGGCTGACAGTGTTGTACTGGAGCAAGTCAACAAGACCATGAGAAAGACTCAAATTATGAATGAAGAAAGACTTTTCAACTGGCAATTCAAAAGAAAAACACCTTAATATTCAAAATATTCTGAGGTCAAGACTTGATTAATGTTTGGAACCATTCTGGAAAATACCAATAGGATTTAAAAAGCCTTTTAAACACATTATGACACATTTTCAACACATTATGTAATGCAGGTTATTTACTTTATGAGATGCTTTCAGGGCTTAACCTTTGACTCCTGCTGGTAAGTGTGGCTATTATGATCCTAGTAGACGCATCTACTGTGCCCATAGGAGAGATTTAGATTTTCATTTTAAATTTCAATCTTACGGGGCATACCATAGTTACCGGTGGGTATCTAATAACATCTATATACTGGAACAGCACATTTAAGAACACCAAACCAAATACTGATCTCATAACTCTGAAGCTAAAGCATAGCATGCTGTCTGAAATGAACATGAACGTGTCTGAAAAACTGACATCTTTTTTTGTTATTTTGACCAACTGTCATTTTATGTTCAAAATGTCAATATTTTGAAGAAGTGCCACCATCACCTGTGAGAACAACAACAAAATAAATGCTTTTTAGTGAGGCACATAACTGACACTTGTAAATCCAGAAAAACTACAAATTGTCCAGGAGGTCTCTTCATTTTCTTCCACAGCTGTATATTGACATGGCATCAGGTGTATCATGGTTTGGGTTAGAAACCAACATTTCAAACGTATTTTGAGATGTTGATTTTTTTTGTCATGCATTTGGTAGTTTAATAGCACACTGCCTAAACTAAATAAATAAATAAACAATAATTCAACTAAAACAGAACCAAGACCAACTACATTATGTTTCATATCACAGTGATGCTTCTTCACCTCTTTCTGCTGTCGCTCTAGTTCCTTCATTCTGATCTCACGAGCTTCTGCACGGGCCGCTCTCTTCGCCTGCAAACGGGCTTCAGCCTGCAGGGGGCGAGTGGACAAACAGAGATAGAGAGAGAGATAAAGTCATTAAACATAAACATGAGATCATAAGAAATATAAAAAAAATGAGGAAGTGGAATCAACATACAAAAAAAGTCTTTAAGATAACAAAAACATAAATTACAGGAGATTAATGTGAAATAAATATACATTAACATGTTTGTGTACCTCCCTGTCATACTGTTTCATGTACTGTAACTCTATACTTCTGCTGTGAATGTGTTTGTTTACGCGAGTACATATGTGTGTATTTGTGACATTCGTTTGCCACACTTTGAAAGTCCTTTAAAGGAAAAGACTCCCTGTAAGGCATGAGTGGGAAGGAGTGAGTGAAACAGAGAGAGAGAAAGAGAGAGAGAGAGAGAGAGAGAGAGAGAGAGAGAGAGAGAGAGAGAAAGAACAAGCACACTTCCTTCCTGCAGATGACGCCACAAAATGAGCAACAACTAGAAAAAAGAACCTCCAGTATTTCATCACAGACCTCCTCCTATAGAGATGTCTGCAACTAAAACCAGCCAACTTTTCATCCCAATAATGTACTACAAATAATCTTTACACCAAAACATGAACAGATCAAAGAACATAATCAAAATCATATATAAGAAATTTAAAAAAGGGTTAAATATAGTGAAACTACTTAAAGAGGGAATAACTATTCAGCCAAAGCTTTCAATTAAACATCTGTTTTGAGGACAAATCCATAATGATGTGTTCCTGAGTAAATGTCAGGCCTTAATATCTCAGACCGAGGCCTTCCATCCTGAACACAGACTTGTAAGTTTCCAGGAAGCAGCTGCAAACAACGATTTTCAAGAAATACATAGCCAAAATCAATATTTCGACATGCTTTGACTGCGTCTTGTAACAGAAAGTGAGAGCCTACTTCTTTTTTTATCTAATTTTAGAAACTTTGTTTATTATGCTTTGCAAGTGAAGGATAAGGTATAAGTGAAGGATAAGTAAGGTATATCTAAAACAAGAAACTGTGTGACCATGTTACTGTATAAGTCACAATAGTAATGAGGGCAGATGATTGTGTTGATTAACTGCCAGAGACAAGATAATGCAAACCTCCAGCAATTATGCAGCTGTCCAAACACGTTCATAACAGGTTCTCGCTAATGTCAACACACAATTTCCACGAGCACAGCAATGCACCTATGCAGACATGCTGCAAAATAACAGGGTTACAACCAGCAGGGATTTGAGACTGTGCTGAAAATGCAGAATAATTTTTCATTTGGGCTAAAACACTTAGACTAAACATAAAGAGTAATAGAGTCTTTTGAAAACGGTCCCAAATAAATGCACTCTTTAAGACTGCGTGACTAACAGAGTAACCAAAACTATGCCTTTTTTGACCATAGCAGGAAGTCAGAAGGCTGAGTCATTCACAATGAGCCTGGATCACACCCTTCCTGCAACTTTAACAGAACCAGCCGCTGATCGCACAAACGCCCATCACTGCTTGGTCCTGATGTGAGCTGATTTACATGAACAGAAGAGAATCATCCACTATATTGAAGTCTCGTGCGGCATATCTTACTAAGTGCAAATACCAATAAAACAATTGTGCATACAGTACAGTAAGCTAAGCAGGTTTGCATCGCTGAGAAAGAAATCATGCACTACATCCCACCCTGAACTAAAAGAACAATCACATTTGATTACCTATATTCATATTAAGGCCTACCTTCTTGCAGTTATCAAAGTAGACCATGATATCAGTCACAGTGAGCATATGATAGCCAGGGTCATCCGCATTTCCCCCCATCATGACCATTCGCACACAGAAGAGGAAAACAAACTGGCCTATTTCACACACCTCTCTCGTCTCACTCTCTCCTCAACAGCTATTTTTAACGACCCAAATGGAGCGGGCTCTATCAATAAACCCAAATGCTCTAATTTAACGAAAGTTCTGTGACGTGGCTGTTCTCAGAGGGAACGAAGAGCCAGTTCTGCTAGAGTTCAGAAAGAAAAGATACTGTTAAATGATATAAATGTTTCCCAGTGATGGATTGCAGCTCGAAGGGCATCCGCTGTGTAAAACATATGCTGGATAAGTTGACGGTTCATTCCGCTGTGGCGACACCTGATTACTAATGGGATTAAGCCGAAAAGAAAACCAATGAATGAATGACATAAATGCTGATGCAAATGCCTTTTATGGAAGGTGATGTAACGTCTGACGTTCACATACATACATGCCAGTATAAAAGTACAATATCTATAAATAACAACGATATCTGGTGTTTGTTTATGCACATCCCAATCTATGATCCCTTTAAATATGGTCTTATATACAGTACATCATTACATCTGTTGTTGATCCCTGTGTACAAGGTTTGGGCGGTAATATGGTAATATAGTAGACCGTGGGATCTAAAAATAGCAACGATATCAGTTTCAATACTGTTATACCGTTATAAAAAACAATGGAGAAAGATGGCAAGTTGCGCACCAAGTAACCTGGTCTTGAAATAGGACACAACTTCTGGCAGTATTTCAGGTTTCGACCAAACGAGAAGAGAGAAGTGGTAAATACGGACAAGGCAATTTGCAAATTGTGCAACAAAAAGGTACAAAAGGAATCCATAGGAAAACCTGTACTGATGAAATACATTGAATAAAAATGTAAATGATAAAAGTTGTTAATATTGTTGTGCATGTTATTTTGTTATGGCTTCAGTATTAGTGCTTGGCATTCAGTTTCTGAACGGTTTGGGCACAAAGCAACAGTTTGGAGACGCTGTCTGAGCCTTACGTCATTATTTATTTATTATTCACGGTAATACCATATACTGGGGTAAAATAGGAAGGAAATTTGACGGTATCAAAATTTGGATACCGCCCAAGCCACATCATTTTTCATATAATGAAGTGTTCAACATTATACAACATATTTTATTCTGTGCATATTGGAAAAATTGAACATCGCAATATTTTGTTATTCTGCAATATATATTGCAATATTGGGTATAATTTCACTAGATAACTTAATATTTCTATTTGGAAAGAATTTATAATGTTAGATTGATTGAGAGGATCCTGTACGTGAGTGAATCGTGCATAAAATATAATAAATCTAGTCTAAAAGCATAGATAAATACAATCAAGAAAAAGATACAATTGAAATAAGCAGTGTTTCATTGTTTTCTGAGTCTTAACAATATTCAGGTACAGTAATTAAATGATAATAATAATTCAATAAAATGTTTCATTATTAAAGCTTTTAATCATTAAATGCATTTAAAAACATCAGAAACACGTGTAAATGATAAAATAATTATACAAAGTCAACATCACAGAGTCTGCGATGTGACTATTGCGAATGAACACATTGCGTTATCGATGCTGAAACGCTATATTGTGCAGCTCTACTGTGCATTATCTGTGTATTTGAAAGTGGTTTATCTTTCTGGAATTTTCTGCGTGGACAAAAACCCCACACACAATTTAGATACAAATAGCATAGAATAATGCATCAAAACATGCATTGGGATGAACCAATATCTACAAATTATGACATGGTTATTTTATGCCAAGCATGAAACCTGAATAAAAATGTTAAAAAGTTTGGATTGGATCAATAGCATTGGCCTAATATGAAGAAATGTGACAATATGCTGCACCTGAAATAAGGAGTGCTAGTAATAAGATCATCCCTGTAACTTCTAGTTCAACCAACAAAGTCAAAGTTCAAATAAAATTTTGGAATTCTATAAGAAAGTTGTAATTCAAAGATTACTGTCAACAGTTTACTAAAACCCTTCATTTGATCCCTTTTAAGGAAGGCATCCAGGGCATGCCATTCAGAAGTCCCTGTGTGTTTGATGAATGCCAGTCAAGAGTTCTTATCTGTTGACATAAATACCACAGAGGAGATGCCAACCTCACAAGATCTTCCTCTCCCACGGCCTTTTGTACCAGCAGCATGCCAGGCAGAGCGGGTACATGCTAATCAGCTGGACTGCTAATAGACTAGCTGTAACTGAAGAAGAAAACGAAGAGAAAAGTAGAAGAAATGCACACAAATGACCAGCAGTGCACCCCTCCTCTCTGATCAGTGGATTTTTGGACAGTTACCCTGGCAAAGATTAATACTGCATAAAAATAGACATTATTAATTCTAAAACTATGACTTACATAAACTAAATAAGCTCCTGGCTAGTTTAAGCCATCTTAATGTGGAAAGTTAAATATTCATAATGTGTATCACTTTACCATCTGTCTAAACTGGATGAACAGTTTTCATGAGACATAAACAGTCTTTTTCACTTGAGTACTAGCGTTAAGAGCCAGAGACTGGAACATATGAGATCACTGGAGGTGTCTGCCACATTTCTGCTCTGCCCATATTAACACCTCTATAAATTGTGCCAGCCTGCCATGTCAAACAGAATTCAAACAATGTCTGATCTGTGTGTAATGTCTCCATATTTTAGCAGGTTACTGGGTTCTGCAGAAGACATTCATTTAAAAAAAAAAATTCCTAAAAATAAATAAATAAATAAATTTTTGAAAATCATGTACGGCTAAAATCTTTAAAAATCCAATTTTTGATGACATTAATTTGGGTCATTCAGAGAAGGGAGAAAATGGCTACAACAAAGGGAGTGAAAGAAAAAGAAGCAAATTTGTGATACTTAGCTTTAATGCATTATATTTTGTATAATCCTCATTTGACATGTTAGAGGGTTCAGCGAGTTCACCTGAAAATGTTTTTGCAATGTGTACAGTAATATTTCACAGCTCTCTACATGAAGTTGTATATACAAATGCACCAAGGTAAATTTATGAACATACAATAGTATCTACTAAGGAAATTTCAACTGTTCATTTGTTTATACAATGTGTATGTATGCATGCATCCGTGCGTGTGCGTGCGTGCGTATTTTTGTGTGTATATTTGTTGTAAGTATTTGCTTATACTTTGTCTATTTTGTTGTCAGTATTTCCTTATCCATTTCTATATTTGAGTACCTGACATTAATGTTGTTTTTAATATTTGTTTATGCTTGTACAACACCAAGTTGCATGTTATGTAGGAAACGTGTTATACAAATCAATGTGTTATTATTATTATCAGAATTATGATGATGATGATTATTATATGGTACATTCTCAGAAACAAGGTACACCAGCTGTTTCTAGGGCAGTGCTCTTTCAAAAGTTCACATTTGTTCCTTAAGGATTTATATCGATAACAAAAAGCGTGTGTACTGTTGGACTGTTTAGGTACTAATATGCATCTTTAAAAGTATCAACGTGGACCCTTTAGGTACAAATTAAATGTGTACCCTTTGAAAAGGCACTGCCCCAATGAAGAACTTGTGTATCTTTACTTCTGAAATTCAATATAAGAATGTCCAGGTTTTTGTGACCCTGATTTGATTCAAGGCATTATCTGCCAATAGTCTCATTTTGATATTTGTTTTTTTTGTTTTGTGCACACTTTCATACATTAATACATTCATACATTAGTTATTAAAATCATTTTTGAGTGTCTTCTCCTTTATGATCATGAGTAAGCTTGCTTAAAAAGCATGCTGTAATGTAAACCATCACATGCTGCACAACAATGGCAAAACAGCAGACTGAAAATAAGGATGCTTATGACAGCCGATCCTAATCTCCTAAATGCCTAAATGCAAAAATGTTAAAGGAAAATATAATTGAATTTTTTTTAATCATATCAATGGCTCACTTCTTATCTCCAAAAAAGGCCCAGATATTCTTCCAACCTGCTTTCATTAAAATCGACAACACAGTTAAAACATTCATCAAAATGTTTTCTATTACACGCAGCAGGATAAATCTCCTTTACAGGTATGAAATAAAGCCATGGTCATTATAAAACTAGCCGTTAAAATATTTTCCTATGCCAGTTTAGTAAGTAGAGGTACTGTAACTGTAATTTAGTTTATTTAAAGAGTTCAAACACAGTGGCTCTGTGGTGCTATCAAAACATTATTTTGTTTGAGCAGTTCGACATGTCCTGTTCTGTCTCAACCAATGGTGTCCGCATCATTATCTTGCCTGGCTCAGAAATGATACACTTCACCCTTAAACCCTGAGAAACCTGAGGCAGGGTGATGTTTTGATAGGTGCCAGCTTGCCCGTCTCAGGTGACTGCACACAGAAGCAGCTCTTTACAGAAAGAGATGCTTGACCAACACTGAACAAAACTTGCTTCACCAACCACAGGAGTTACTCAAGAGCATGTGCAAGCTTGAGACAGAAACTTCAGCTTGTTGAAATGTGGGAATAAGAGAGAGTTGCACGACAGTGATGAATTCAATGCGAAAGAGTATCTCATACTGGTGTCTGGTTTTCATGGCATTCAAAGAGCTCTCTGTTCGAAGGCATAATTTTACCTTGCCACAGGTGAGAACTCTGCTGTATTCAACAGTTTCAACAGCTGACACGTTGTACATTTTTTAAAGAGATTAAAAAGTTTAGTTCTCCAAAAAATGAAATGTAACCCACCCTAGCTACTGTACTATACTGTGTTTCTTCATTTAGAGAATGTTTACACTGCTTACTTCATTTTTTTTTTAAATAGCTATTTGATCATATAAAAGGCAGGTTTAAATGCCATCCAAAACAAATTCAAAGGAGATATAAATCAGATCAAATCACTTCAGGATGGACACATTCCAGTTGAAACTGCATAAGTCTAAATGCATGTTAGCTTTACTCCTCCCAAAAAGACAACAAAAATTAACATGTGGGAGCGTGTTATCGGTGATATGACATGGTCAGATATAAAACCGTTCATTTGCCACATGCAACAGCAACACCACAAATGGCAGTTTGGGATCTTTGTTTTGTTTTGTTTAACTTTTTTATTCCATTCTTTTTTGACTGGACATTAACCAATAAGTGATAACATTAGAATGTTAAGATCAGGGCTGGGCAATTTGGTGTAAAATCAAAATCTCGATTAATTAAACATTTTAACTCGATTACAATTAATGACCGATTCTTTTATTTATTTATTTCATTATTTATTTTTTGTCCTCATAGTTCCCTGACAAGTTATGCACAGTAATTATGCTCACATATTACAAGTGAGAGATATTTGAATGAAAGGTGAACATCAACGCTGAACAACTGAAATTAAAACACACTTTTTCCTAAAAAAAGTGAAAATAAATTACTTGCGCTTTTGGAAACAAAATTCATTATTTTCAATGCGTTTCATATTAAAAGAAGAAAAAAAAACAAAAACAATATTTTTAACAATGCATTTCTTGAATCTTCTGTAAACAAATATTTTAATGTAAATAATAATTTGATTGTAATGGAAAATATGCCGTCTCAAGGCATCACTGGCGCAGCTTACAATCATTGTCAATGTAGTGCACTCGCGCAACGTGTAGTATATTTTTTGAAAGGTGTGCAGGTATGCGACCGACTGCACAAAGGCTGCGCCGGACCATTCTGCACTTGACACAGAAGTATAAATCAGCCTTAACCGAGCGAGGTCACATGACTCCACAAGCAGTAGGTAAAGTAATTGAAAAATTGGTTCTGAATGTCGATTGCAAGTACTTGTCGATTAATTGCTCAGCCCTAGTTAAGATAGTTGAATTATTAAATTGCAGCTTTAACAACAAAAACATCACACATCTGTATATAGCCTTTATGTGAATGGAGAGAGAAAAATATAGCACTTCTTTTGTTTACAAAAGTCCAACACTTGTTTTTTGGGAGAGTATTAAACACAAATTAATGTAATCCCTTTAGTTTTGTATCTGTATGACAAAATAGATGTTTAATTTAGCATATATTGCGAGAAATTGTGCACTTGATTATGTTTTACTGGAACATGAGTAAAGTACAAAGCCTCCTGCAGCCTACATTTGAAATAACTTGTATGCCGAGTAAAAATATGTATCTCACGTTTCTGTAAAAATAATAGAATAACTCAATTAGATGTGGCGTATCTGTCACTTTTGTCAATATTTCCTACTTAAATTTACCTATAGCATAGGATTTGATGATCCATTTAGTGAAGACAAATGTAAGAGCAACCTTTTTCACAATTCAGATCCAAATGGAGATTATTTATGAGAGGACCATGTGTAAACTGCTCCTAATATGAAAGTCACAGCCAGACAATATAATACAGTGTTTACCACAGACTTGCACATGATGTGTGGCAGCGTTTCACCTGGAAGAAATATACAAGCTTTTTCATAAGAGCAGAGCATTTTCATCTGATATTAACAATTTGTTTGTGGTTCTGGAATTATACTCATTTGATGACTGAGGTTTGATTTATGTGTGTGTGTGCATACTTTTCAAATAAGATATGCCAAATTAGCACTTAACTTGTTCCAAGCAGCTAATCAGAAACCAAAGCTAGAGGTTGTCCAAATGTGCATTCTGTTCCCTTTAGCAAACAGTCCTATCAGACCAAAAATCCACAACATGACCTTGTAAGTTAATAAATCACGAAACAGACTATTTCCTTTTTTGTTGTTTATGTTTCTGAAAATATAACCCTTATAGCATGGAAAATTACCTCTAAACAGGAAAAAGTAAATCAGAAAAAAGTAAATCATTTTAAATCAAAGGTTTTTCCACATCTAAGACTACCATGCAAATCCAACGAAAATCTATTTCAAAGACAATGTTGTTGGTCATAATAAGGGTTTTAACAGAAAGCATTATTATTATTATTATTATTATTATTATTATATTGCAATATAATACTCATTAAACTAGCTACATGTATGCTAACTGGCTAAAAAATGACTTCTGCTGCTCGTTCAAACTAGCTACTTAAAATGACAAGGTATTTGTCATCAAGTATCCTTAATCAATTAGTGTTGGGACAACATGAAGTAAATGTGTGGAACCCAGCATTTTTTTGCAGTGTACATTCAGGATTATTGATTTAGTAGACAAATAATGAAGTTGTGGTTTATTCTTGCGTGTAAAAATTGGGCAAATAGTTTGAGAGTAAACAATAAAAGTACATTAGTAAGCAAGCAGCAGAGATGATCTGAAAAAGAGTATTGCACAATAAATTAACACCAGCACCTGCGGATTTGGCTTGTCGTGCTTTCATCCATCATATCTTATCAACACAAAGTAGACTACAAAAGTATTTTTGTCATACAGCACATGACATAAGATTAAGCAGTTACCAGACTAACCACAGCTTATTCGTGCTGACCAATCAGCATCCTGAATACTAGCCCTATGGACTCAGTGTTACTGCTTCTTACAG
Source organism: Danio albolineatus (assembly GCA_903798035.1). NCBI lineage: Eukaryota > Metazoa > Chordata > Actinopteri > Cypriniformes > Danionidae > Danio > Danio albolineatus. Next base: position 9,744,704 of record CAIGQQ010032765.1, read on the forward strand.
GATGTGTCCCAACAGCAGAGAATAAACAGGAAAGCAATTGTGATAACAATCTTCAGGGGCCATCGTGACGTCAGAAAAAAGAAAGAAACCCCTTTCTGAATCCTTGTCCTTATATGGAAAGGTTCCATTCTTGGTGAAAGATGTCAGTGTGCGAAAAAGGATCTGTGACTAAAGTGTGCTGACATTATTTCAGAGTTTCCTGAAGAGTCTTGCTTCGACCTGTATCAACAGTTTTGCATCAGTGCTATTGAATGAAACTCAATGGAACTGCTGAATACAATCAAGAGCGGGTTTAACCTTCACTCATTCAGAGTGAGGCAGATAAAGGTTGTGATTGTCATGCACCAGTGATAAGCAGGTGTTAATGTGCTTCTGTGCCTGCTATGTATAAATCTAGAAATGTGTGTGAGCACATGATTATGTGCTTTATTATGACTTTAGGACTTTCAAATGGCTGAAACTCATGACAATGAGTTTACGATTAACAGTCAGACAACTGTCCCTCATCTGAAGTCTGAGCATAGATTAGTCATCTGGATGATTTGCAGGAGTGGGACTCTTTAGGTACTGTACTTCACAATCAGATACAATTTCGATTTTTATTAGAGGGTCATAAAACGATTCTTGACTTGATCTACATGTTCTCTGTTTCTTCTACTTCAAATTTGAACCATAATTGGAGTTTTTATGCTTTAGTTTAATGACTGAAATCTCTGTATGACTTTACATCCTAAACATTATTTCCATTATAAAATTATAAAGATAATATTGTAAATCATTTATTTTATTTTATTTTAAAAAGCTACTCAGGATGAACAACATCTGAATGCTAAAAATCTGGCATATTACAACAAAATAAAGAATAAACAATTCTTGTTCCAAAATAAAAGAGCATTGCAATGTTTTTATTTAGTTTCTATATTTTTATTTTTTGGAAGAATATGTAATTATGCACAGTTTATGCCCAAATTATTACCCTTCTTCTGTTCTTTTCCAGATATTTTCCAAAAGCAGTAGGCCTAGTTCACTTTCATTTACAACCCACAATTGCAGGACACAAGCTGTACGTTTGTAAAAAATTATTTTACACACTTTCAACACGCTTGCATATGTCTCAGTAGCTGATTTCTAGTCAAGCCTCTTTTATACAGACTTAACAAGAGAGTAACTGCTCTCAAGAATCAACTTCTGTCTCGCTTAGCACAGCATTAGCATTGAGCAATAAGCTTCTGACAAGCCACTTTCCATGTCAAATTCAATTCACACAAACCTAAACAATGATAGCACATGCTTACTTCATGAATCACATCCTAAATCAGTCTGTAGATGACATGTAAAGGTTCAAACTTCACAGGTAGATTGTAGTAATTGGCTGTTCTCATGACTGTTTTCCATTTACAGAGCCTAAGGCTATTTTAGAGAGGTACAGTGCATCTTTTCAGCAAACCAGTGGGGTAATGGATGGTTTCCAAAACAAACATTCTCACAAAGATTGCATTTGTTTTTATTTAATTTTATATTGAGTAAAAAACATTAATATTGTCAATTGCAATTACAAAACTATTGTTTTAAATATTTTAAAATATTCAAATAGAATTAATTTATATAAATTGGTTGTATTGTGTGCGTGTGTGTGTTTGAGAAAGAGAGACAATGAGAGACTGTGTGGGTGTTTCCCAGCACTGGGGGTGCACAAATTCATGTAATCTTTCAAGCATAAAACTAGACAAAAGACCATTTAAATGCAAGCGCCATCATGAGCAGTGCAGGCAAACATTGAAACTACATTGAAAATACTGTAGTCAAATAAATTTCTTTTTTTTAAAAGACAGGGCACAGGACACTGCAATTTAATGCAGCTTATTGTCCTGTCTGAGACTCGCTTTAAATTGTATCTCAATCAGGAACAGAAGATCCTTGACTTTACAGTTTAGAAACCAGAAGTGCTGAAGCTATATCTTACTCAAAATTAAGAGTCCCTGTGCATATAGCCCATTGACAGTTCAAGCAAATTCAGCAGTCTTTACTCCAGTCTTCAATGTGACATGATTCTTCTGAAAGCCTTCCTAATATACTAATTTGCTTAAGAATCATTACTTCATTTTCTCCATTTTGAAAAAAAAGCTATGATTATTTTTATGAAAACCCTAATAAATAAAGATTTTCATTCATTCATTTTCTTTTCAGCTTAGTCACTTTATTAATCAGGGGTCGCCACAGCTGAATAAACCACCAACTTATCCAGCATATGTTTTACTCAGCGGATTCCTTTCCAGCAGCAACCCAACACTGGAAAACACCATACACACTCTTTCACACACTTACATAACGTCCAATTTAGCTTACCCAATCCCTATAGCACGTCTTTGGAATTGTGGGGGTAACCAGAGCACCAGGAGGAAACCAACGCGGACACACGCAGAGCATGCAAACTCCACACAGAAATGCCAACTGACCCAGCGGGGGCTTGAACAAGCGACCTTCATTTTTTTGATGCAAATTGTTTAATTATATTTTTTCCCTTGATGAAATGATAATGTGTGCCTGATAAATGATTGATATTATGTTTGTGCCTCAATTTTAAAAGACACTGACAAACAGGAGAACACTGCGATACAAGAGATTGAGTTAGAGACCTATTCCAGTACTAATGATCATAAGCATGATGTTACTCATGACAATGTTTATTTAAAAAAACAGGAACTGACATCTGCATCATGACCTGCATCTGTTAGAACTTGCAGTAAGAAATACTTTTATTTGTCCAAATATTTTGGGAAGAAAAAGGCTGTCAAAATATTTTAAGTTTACTTCATACATGTTTAAAAATATTTATAATCATAAATAAAGTACCTCTGATTTGTGAAATGCTGAACTGGTAGACATGTTTGTCAAGTTATAACAACAACAACAAAAAAGAAATGATCGATTAAATGTTTCTGCAACTATCACTCAGGATACTTGAAGGTAGGAACTATTTCACATTTATTGTGATAATTAATGATACCGACTGATGCGAAACATTTATGAGTGACAATTTTTGCACAGATTGTCCAGCCCTAATAGAAAGGTCAAAAGAACACCATTTATGTGAAACAGTCATCTTTTGCACCATCACAAACTTAAAACATAAAATCACCAGCATCTTCTTTAGCCTGCTCTAAGGAGTGTTAAAACCTTTTTCAGTATTTGCAAAAACTTTGGGGAATGTTGTTTTGAACCAAACACATACAGCTGAAAACAATCTATTTATATGTCATTTGTTTGTCTTAGCAGTTCACAACTTACGTGCAACTAAAGGACAAACTGAACACAGGATCAAAGTGTTGAGTAGCAATTGTTGAATTTGTTTTACAGGAAATCCTTCACTGACTCCTGTTCTACTGAGTCCCTCGCTAACACTAAACAGCTTAGCTACATTAGAGAGAACCAAAAAAAGCACAGCCACTGAGGATTACAGATGCAGATATTATCAGCATGTGCTTCCACTTCATCCATTATCAGATGCCAAATAGGCTCCCTACTTCAACTCATTGTAATGACCCCCCAAAACTTCATGTCTGGTCTTGACTCTGCACTAACAGCTGGTCTCTGGGTGCCTTCTATTTTAAAAATCTTTGTAACAGAATCAACAAACATACCAGCCAACACCGTGTGGGACAAAAGCATATTAGCAATAAATGCAGGTACCAGGTGATTAAAGATGGGACAGTGAAAGACATGATGCAAATAGTCAAATAAGCACTGAAAAAGAGAAATTTAGGGTCAAGAAACAAACTATGCTTTCAGAATGCTTGAAAGTGTGTTGAGCTTGTCATTAAAAAAACATTTTTCATAATTTACTGTAACTGAAATCAAACCTCAGAGAAACTAATGTGACCAAATCCACAAGGGGTTACATGTATATTCAAAAAACTACAATAGTAAAGCATAATTAGCTCTCAACTCCCCATCAGTTTATGCGAGTATGGATCTTTGTGGTGAATTTGACCATACTTTGATCCTTTTCAGTGGTTTGTATTTGCTTTTGAATGGTAAAAAAGACGGTGCGTTTCATAATGCCAGTTTAAGTTTTAGCATTTGTTTGACTGTGATCAAGTTGTCAAGTTTGCAATGAAAAAAAAACCAATATACTTTGTGTGAATGAGTCCCAGACAAGCTTAAAGATCTTCTCTTTAAAACAACTTACAAGAGATCATTCAACACTGTACGTTTTCTCCCTAATCTCTGTGTGTCATCAAAGTAACAACAAAACATCTTAATAAAATAATTAAAATTTACTCCTCATCTTCAATGGAATATAAAGCCCATAACAAAAATCATAGACCACAATACTTGATGAGGTGGTTTGATTTTGTTAAAGTGTTATTTAAGTGTAAAATATTGTGAACGCCTTGTCGCTGTTTTCATTTCATTAACAAATTGTACTGGTCTTATTACAGAAGCACACCGGCAGGGAACACTAGGATGAGTTTAGGCTGTTGATATTTACACATAAAATTAAACTCTTTTTTTTAAACAAGCATTTTGCGCACAACAAAATGTTCACGAGTATGTTTATTGTTCCTCTCTGAGTCAATCTGACCATGTCAATAAAAGCTGTAATTTCAGTAACAACGACAGTATCACCTCTGAAACTTACATGATATTAATTTAATAAGATGACCTCTTATAAGAGCTGAATTAAAATTAATTTCTTAGTTCATGGCCCATTTAAGATCAAACATCCTCTGCAGTAATTACACATAGAAGTCATAAGGTAATACTAATCATGTGCAAATGGGGCTTTAAATGACCCTAAACAGAAAATTGGTGTATGGAGTTGTACAGATGGAGCCGCAGAGTCACTGAACAGAGCAGTAGTTTAAAACAATAGTAAGGAGAAAAAAATGACTGACAAGATCATGGCAGAGAATTTTATATACAACAGATTTTGGAGGTCATGAACAGACTTTTACAAGGAGTACAGAGTAGAGGTACTTCAAAAGTGTCGTCACCTTGGAATTATAAGGTTCTATCTGCGTTCTGAATGATTTTGAGATATTGAGCTTCAAAGTTTTTGCATTCCATAACAAATAATGCGTGTGTAACATTTATTTATTTTTTAAATAAAAAGTCTTAAAACGTAAACAACTTATAAAAAACATAATGTAAATAAGATGTCAATTAATAAGAATATGTCAATAACTCAATTTTGACAAAAACGTCAGACAGAATCTTATAATTCTAAGGTGACAGTGTTTATCAGTTGAGGCAAACTTTTCAAAAGCTAAACAAATTCAAAACAGATGAGGTCACATTATTTTTTTCTTTAATTTCACTTTGGGTTGCTAAATGGGGTGGTCCACTAAAATAACACATTTTAAACATTGGTAGCTGTGTGAACATAAACTCCATCTTTGAATGTAAGACACTTAAAGTTTAACACAAAGGGAGACATTGGTTCTACAGAGTTAGCTTAGCAAAGTCTACAGCAAACAAGTTTGGGGACTACAAAAAAAATACAACCGGGTTAATGATATCATAAACCTTTTGGATTACACCACAGGAAATGTGCAGGCAAGGGGCTGTTTTGACAGAGCTTGTTCTGTTTCTGTATTTGGGCTTACAAGGGACATGACAGAAAGAGAAGTGGTTACAATGTACTTTTAATTATATTCCAGAAATATATATATATATATATATATAAAAGATATAGCCTAGCTTGCTGTGCAATAAATTTTTCATAAGGACAACTTCTGGAATCTCTCCCAGTTCAGTGCTGGATTTGGCCAAAAACTCCTCAAAGAAGGAGCAGTTTCAATGATAATGTGGATAACTGTGGATTGTGAGCCACAATATAGAAGTATGTTTATTTGTTAAAATGTATATTTTACACGCATAGTTTCTGGGGTAACTGCATGATGCAGCAAGGACATTAGGACATTAAAAAAGATGTAAACAATGGGAAATGCTGTTTGGAACAGTAAACAATTTAGCTGCAAAGAGCTGCTGGAAATGAGCAGTTGATTTTTATGATTAATTTTATAACCACTTTGAACTGTCACAAAGTTCTACACAACTTCTGCTCTTGTTTGGTGTAATTTATTTATTTTAGCTTAAGGATTTTGTATAATGTTGCATACATTCTCATAAATAGACGTACAAATGTTTTTTTTTAAATGTCTGCTTCTAAAGGGGTCCCTACTGGCAAGTAAATTTTACTCCCCATGTTAGTATCTTAAAAGTTTACCTTTATTTCTAAGATGGAATGTTTTGTACTGCTACTCTGTCTAAGAGAAATAAAACTGCAATATGTGTTTGTTAAAAAACATGTTTAGCATACACAAAGACACAACATACTTGTGAACTGTATTTCACACTCAAATCAACAGGACAGTTAATGCTGACAGTAGAGTGAGAAGGCCTCTCTCATGCCAAACCACTGAGCATGATGTGTCAAGCAGAGACATGCTTACTATTAATAGAATTCAACATTTTCTACATATAAAGTTTAACTGTCTGTGGAAACACGTGCACTTTAAATACACGCACTACTTTTGGCGTGCAAAGTAAAAAAAAGTCATATACATTACTTGAACGGGTTAAAAAAATAATTTCGTAAGCAGTCAAATCGAGGTTCTCCTCTATGAACCCAACACCTGTTCTGACACATCAAAACCCAGATAATATTACACACGGTAGCTCTGCCAAATACATTACTGCCATGACGCATAAAAGACTTTGATCTACACAACTCTTGAAACTTATGAGAAGACAACTAAAACACAGGGAGGAAGCAGACATGGCTTCATGAGAGGAAATGAGCTCGTAAATTAAGAGTACTACTGTATATGAAAAAAGCAGAGCAACATGAGGGTAAAAACAACGACTTTACCTTAACGTTAGTTGGACAGTTGTGTTAATTAGACACTCGTGAAACTCTTTATCCTACTGTTTTTCGGTTTAATAAATAAACTGAAACCATGTGACTGTCATGTTTCACCGAAGACCACTGCAATTGAACTTTCTTTACATTACTTTAAGCCTTAAATAGACCACTTTACCTCTTTTGCTATTACGTTGAGGGCATCTTCCTCTGCAGTCAACCCATTTTTGCTGGGGGTTCTTTTCCGTCCTGGCCCTTGAGACCCCATTGGTAACCTTTAAAATCCGTCTGAGAAACACACGCTCTTCGCGCGTGAGAACTGATACTTGGGAGAGTTTTTCCTTCAGCAAATGCATAAGAAAAAGAAAGCGCGTTTTCAACTCTAGCCAAAAAACGGCGAGGCTACGTCGTGTGGTTCGCTACGCGGTTCATTGTGTTACATCCGTCTTTTCTGACTCTTCCTACTGCTGTTCTGTGAAAGACAAGAGTCACCGGTGCTGAAAGCGCAAACGCGACACACGTGTCGCCTCCTAGAAGCTGCCAAAATGGCTGTAAATGGTCTAGAGTTTGTTTGCACAGAGAGTTTGGTATTTATACAGTGTTAGTGTAACTGCTGTGTTAAAAGTTTTCTTCTCTCGCTTTAGTTCACTGTTGGTGCGCAGATGGACTCGAGCGTCTATTGGGGGAGTTTCAGGGCTCGCACACCCTCCCCTCTATTTTTAATCATAGGAGTCTGGTGCTATAAACAGAAACCTTATCTTGCACTTCTTAAAGTCGTACACATGTGTACTATACACGGATCTCGCAACAATAATAAACTGCTTTCATTCTGAGAATTTAAAAAAAGTATAAAAATGTAATAAACTCTTTAACTGGTATAGCCTGACATAGATTTACCATTACACACAATGGCATTTGCAGAGGGAAATGATATCGTTAACTCAAAGCAATGAATGAATGAACAAACGAACGAATGAATGAATGAAATTTAGGTGGTCTCAGCCAGACTTCCTAGTGTAGTAGGGTTAAAAATAAAAAAGGCAGAATTATAACCAGTTGTTATAATGTAAAAAAAAAATGTATGTAAAATGTATACATTTATAAATGTTTTAATTTTTATTTACACGTATTTTATTATTTTATTTTATTTTTTATTTTTTATTTTTATGCCAAGTACAGATTTCATTATTATTTATTTTTTAAGTAAAATATACTACGGTCTTTAGTTGTTGGTGTATATTGCCATCTAGTGGTAAAAATAAGAAATGTCATTTCTACACCACGATCCAGCGAAATTACAGCCGATGTTTAAAAATGTATTTGTTTTGTTAGTCAGTTTGGGGTGGCCTGAGAGTTTTAACTCAGTAAACCCTACTATTACAATTTGAGTAGATGTTTAAAGATTAAATTTCATATTTACTATAATTCATGGAGATAAGGAGAAAATTATATCATAGTTTAGTGGAAGATTGCTGCCATCTAATGGAGATCAAAGATTTATTCATTCATTCATTCATTTATTTTCTTCTCGGCTTAGTCCCTTTATTAATCCGGGGTCGCCACAGCGGAATGAACCGCCAACTCATCCAGCATTTGTTTTATGCAGCGGATGCCCTTCCAGCCACATCCCATCACTGGGAAACATCCACACATTGTTATTCACACACATACACTAGCTTACCCAATTCACCTGTACCGCATGTCTTTGGATTGAAACCCACGCGAACACAGGGAGAACATGCAAACTCCACACAGAAATGCCAACTGATCCAGCTGAGGCTCTAATCAGTGACCTTCTTGCTGTGAGGCGACAGCACTACCTACTGCGCCACCGTGTCGCCAGCAAAGATTTAAACAATTAAAAATAAGATACAGATCACTCATTTGCAAATTTCAAGTGAATACATACACTACCGGTCAAAAGTTTGGGGTCAGCAGGGTTTTTAAATTATTTAAAATAAGCTTATCCTGCTCACCAAGGCTGCATTTATTTAATCAAAAATACAAAACAAACTGTACAATTGTGAAGGGTTATTGCACTATAAAATAACTCTTCAAAAGTAGTTTATGGTTTTATTTAGTCATTTATTCCAGTGACTTTAAAGATGAATATCAGCTTCATTACTCCAGTCTTCAGAGTCACATGATCCTTCAGATATCACTCTAATGATAATTATATTTTATTAATGTTATTATGACTAATGACAACAGTAATAAAAGCAAAAATAACTGGAGTAATAATTTCATTTGAAACTACATACAATAAGAAAGTGGTTTAAAATTGTAATAAATGTTGAAAAAAATACATGAAAAAATAAATAAACTGACGCTAAACTTTTGACCGGTAGTGTAAATCTTTTTACAAGCATTCCCAATTAGATTTATATTTAGATATCAGTATTATAACAATAAGAAACGGTTCTTGTAGTCTTGTTCTTGTGTTATTGCATGTCTTGCTGTTTTGTGAGAAGTTATATATATTATTTTGTCATGTGTCATAATAAGGTCATATTGTGCTAAAATATCTCGCAGATGTAGTCAAAATGTTCATGGTACACTATCAAACTTATTTACATAGCACAGGTTATTTGGTTATAATATTAGAGGTAAGTTTTAAACTGAAGTAGCAGCAGACCCTTTTCTGCTTTATTGTGACATCACCACAAAACAGCTTACAGGAAAAAAAGGATCGAGATACAAAAGTTGATGTGTATGATTGAGCTTTTAGACATAGAGTTTAAGTAGACTAAATGTTTGTGTTGATTCCTTCATAGTTCTTAAAGCATTCAGAAAAATTAATCAGCAAAGAAACAAAGACAGGAAGCACACAGCCTAATCTCACTGATCTCAAATGTTTACAACCTCACAGGCTGAAAGAAACACCACCTTTAAGAGTGCATTTTGTTGCACCTTCAGTGTTCTCTCCTAAGGGTCTTTCATGCAAATAATTATTACAGATGTGTTTTCTTCAATATTAGCTGCACCTTAACATGCCACATTTATTCAGAACACATATATTTGTTTCATTTTCTTCCCTAAGGGCATTTGTCCCAGTTGTGCAATGATTTCCCATTTCCTGTGGAAATTCCTTAGAGACATGTCCTCGCAAAGGATTCAACACACGTCCACACATAATGCTTTGAAATGTCGTTGTATTCATTAAAATAAAAACAGATCCAAAGTGGAAATATCACTTCAATCTCAAACGTTGAATTTATTACTCCTGCTTAATAAATGTGTGCTCATCTTTCACTTCTTATGTGAAAAATATGGGAACTAAATGATCACAAAATCTTTCTTACTTTTTGGTCAAACAAATGCATCAGAATATGATGAATACGACTGAAGACCATAGACTGTAAAGACCAACTGAACGAAATGTCTAATGAAATCATGTGACCCGTTTTTTCACAGTAAGCTCTAAATAGTGAACTCTTCTGGTTGACATGGTATATGTATAGTATATTTTACCCTGTTCCTGGGGGTCTACCTCCCTGCAGATTTCAGTTGCAGCCCATATCAAACACACTTCCCTATAATTATCAAGTGCTGTTCAGATCCAAATAACTGGATTAGTTGTGTTTGATCAGGGCTGAAGCTGAACCCTATAGGAAGGTAGATTTCCAGGAACAGCGTTGAGTACCCCTGGTCAATGGGTATATCCTATGTCTCATGGTTTGGCAGATTAGCATGGTCTTTTTAGCCCCTTCTTTTGTTTCAATTACACAAAAACACTTTTCTGGTCATGCTAGACAGAAAAACTGACTGAATTAAATATTGAAATGTTAGAGACTAATACATTTTAAAAGTACAAGAGCCAACATCTAAAAATAGAAGCTAATTTGTAAACAACACTGAACTAAAACATAAAACTAAAAATAAACTCTAATGTAAAAGTGTGTGAGCTGTAAGAGGCTCTGTAAGTAACCCATGTACTGACACATAGACAGACACACAAAAAGATCAATTGTTTTTCTTTTGTAAACTGGTTTGTATATAAAAATTCATTCAATTCGTCTTCTAAATTCATGTTTTAGAATTTAAACATCTGTTTAGCATCCAGTTGTGAGTTGCTTAAAAAATCAATGCATGCCTGACATGCATGTTGTTGGAATGCATATCTAAAGCTAAAGGCTCTGTTGACGTATGGATAAAACAAATCATTTTCTTACCCTGTTGAAAAACTGGTTTGTTTTACCCATATGTCAAATTACTGAATAGAAAACCACATCCACCAACAGCCCTGCAAATAAGCCTGTGCTGGTCCTTAATGACCCACTTAGCATAAGGGCCCCCAGTGGACTGCCAGCGTAAAGCCATTGAGAGTTTGCTCACTGGCAAAACGTTGACCCCTTATTGCTAGCCCCACATGAACAGCCATCATCTAGATCCCAGGATACCCTCACAGTGCCAACACAGTTATTCTGTAAGTTAACAGCAGATGATTATCATCAATTCGCAATAATGCTCAGTTTATCTTCTTATTTACTTTATCAATGCATCTGTATTTTTGTTTTGAATCTGCTTCTATCATTTATCTCAATTATCCCATCTATCAATTATTTGCGGGTACAAAGCTGATGAATTCAACACTGAAGTTTCAATATTAATTCAATGAAGGTCTGCAATCTGGGCTTTAGGGCAACAAAGTATAAAATAGGTCAGATTTTAGTTTGTAAGTAAGGTTTGTAAGTGTTAAAAGAATGACACAAAAATAGCTATAGTAGGAAAGAAGTATTTACAAATAACACAATAAAACAAGAAACTCAAGCTGTTGACAGCAGTTCAATGTGCCATGCTCCTAAATCAGTAAAAAAGTGTCCCAAAGTGATAGTCCACCACTCTATATACAATCCAAAACAGTGATAATACACAATCTGGCTAGAATATTACAGGAAGGTAAATTCAGACAATTGAAACTCCATAATCCAGAAATGTTTTAAAGCTGCTTCCCACATAGCAAATGTTGTCTGGCCCAGCTCTGGGCCACACAAAACTTTTCCCTTGGCCCAAGTACCGCGAAGAATGACAGTCCTGAAGTGGCCCATAATTGGATTAAAGACAAGAGCCACACATGGGCCATATCGGCCTGAATCTCAGCCAATTTATCACCCTTAACTGGCCCTAAACTGGGCCAAACAGGTTTATTATTGGTACCGATTCTCAGCTATATGTTTATACTTTAACCAGAAACCCCTAAAACTGAGGCATAACCCAGCTTAATGTTACCTAAACAATGTGAACAATCGCTACACTGATCTGGGCCACACACCTCCCATCCACAACTGGCCCAAATGTAGTTTGCCATCATGCATGCATGGCCCACATTCAGCTGACATGATGCATGCCAGTGCAGGCAACACACCAGCAGTGCCATAACGAGGCCACATTTGGGCCAAGTCAGTTTGCTATGTGGGTTCCTGTTGCATTATTGGTCCTTATCCAAACTTTACTTAAAGACATACACACAATAAAATGTTAGAGTCATTAATGTGGGCTGTCCGCTAGTGTGGGCTATTCATACAGAGCCTGCAGTGAGCCCACAGCTGTGGGCCATACTGTACCTGGTCTAGCTAATACAGGACCTGTTAGGATTTGGTGTGGGCTGGTTTTATAGCCCTTGCAAAAAACAAAAAGCCAGCATGGACCCAAGAGCATGTTTTTTTGCGAGTGCTAGGTGACAAATAAGAATTTAGTTACATTAAATATTATTAAATTTTGTTTACAACATACTGCTTGCACACTTCACAACATTTAACAAGATTCAGTCAGTTTGTTGCATGACAAAACCATAAATTTAGAATTTAATAACCATAAACCTGAAACCATAAACAGGTAAGAGGTCTTAGACGGTTATGTGACTCTGCAAGGGAAGCATTTGCGGTTTAGGTGACAGTCTTTATAGCCGCACATTTTTCTGGGTGTTGTGCAGTATTTGCATCCACCACACCTTTCCTGATGCACCAGTCTATAACCGACATTCAACTTATGTAAACCACAAGCAAGTCTAGTATTTGAAAGCACAGGGTGTTTTCAGAGAGAACTGTGCACTGCTATTATATCAAATTTGACCGTTGAGGAATTTCTAGTTCAGCTAGTACAGCTCTTAGACACGACTAAGGGACTAAGCCGAAAAGGAATGAATGACTGGACTCTTAGACATGCCATATAAGACAATATTTGCATGTTTAACCTAAATTAAAGCCTTAAACTTAAAATGTTAGTTCTCTCTCTCAAAAATAAAAAACAGTTCTCATTTGTTCAATAAAGCCATAAGACTTCAGATCATCTTCAGAATCATCTTCATCTTCAGAATTTCTGTGACTTTCTTTCTTTGATTTAACATTGAGTTTTTCACATAACCACTAATAGAATTAAACTGATTGTCAAAATTGAACAATTATTTGGTGTATGACAGTGGGCGGATTACATCTTTGATTTAGACATAAAGCATATGATGGAACTGTTCTGTTTTGTTTTTCCAGTGTGCAAGCCATAAGGAATCGCTTATATCATGTTTCCATTACCCAAAACAAGGAGCCAATTAGAGACTTCAAACCAGCACACAGTACTCCACCATGTGCTTGCGGTGTATCAAAGGAGCTTCCTCAATAAAGACACTGTCCTTCTGGGAAAAGATCGACATTATTTTACATTCTATCCTCTGGGTTATTTGATGAAGTCATTTAAACCATTTGTCCTGGATTCAGTAGATCCTCATGATGATGTTTGAATTTGGAGAAAATCAAGTGACAACAGCCATGACAAATGTTCATTGTTTTTATTACTCAATTGACAAAAGATAAGAAATTTTAGACAAATAATGGACAAATTTGTTTCTATTCAAAGTGATTCTTTTTCATTTACATTACAGTCTCCAAAGGTCACAAGCTATTGAGGTGAAATATCCTCTGTTGTGTCAGCAAAATGGATGCAGTCTATCCACAGAGCATTGAATCGAATTTGTGAATATAGGCCTTGATATTAAGACTGACTTTTATAGTTTGAACACAGGATGGCAATTCTACACAGGTGTAAACAGCATTTAAATACATTTTGAGCCTGTCCACAACTACTTCCAGAGGAAGTAGAAATTGCATTCAACATGATTGCTTTTGCAATATAAAGGCTCATGCGGTTAAATGTTTTCAAACAGTCACAAAAGACCACCTACTCTCTGCCTACAGTCTTAAGCATTACATGATGTGCTGCTAAAGTGCACTAGCCACACTTAAACTTTGGCACCTAAAGCAGTTTATTTTGGTTTAAAAGCGATTAAAAACAGTCAACAGGTCTAATTTTACACAAACTCGACATACTGTAGGTGTTGGTCTCACTATCAGAGCAAAAACAAAATCTGCTGCTCTGTAAACCTTCTGAAAGACAAAAAAAGTCTCTCCCTCGTCTGATCTGATCAATAAAAAGCATCTTTAACATTTTGGATGCAACGAAATATGTAATTACAGAGTCTAAACAGACAAAAACGAGTCAGTTAACACAGGCAGGACATCAGCTCCTGATGTCAGCTGGAGAGTTGTTCGAACCCCCACACTGCTTTCAGGCCTGCATGGCACACTAGGGAGGGAGCTTGAAACTGAAACCACCTGGAACACAATGGTGTGGCCTGCAGTCTGTTTTCCTCACAGGATGGCACTTACCACATGTGCATATTTCTCAGCCGGGCTTGTATCTGGAGGCGAAAGATGTTTTTTTGATGTACGCTACTTCTGCGTGATCTTAGCTAATTTATGGAACGGCAACTCAGCTGCTGTAGTACGCTGAAATGCAGGATATCTTTCCTGTACTGAATGAAGTGATTAAGTTAATAAACTCCATTTGTGAACATTTATCACTCAGTTTAAAAAAAAGCTTAATAACCTTTTGTACACTACAGTTATGAAGAACAATCCCACGCACTGTCAACACTTGGTAGAAATTTATTAAATGTAACGTTGGTCTACTTAATCATTAATATATGTATAAAGAAAATTATTAATATATAATCA
>CAIGQQ010032765.1:9759977-9790168 GCA_903798035.1 Danio albolineatus
TAGAAACATATATATATATATATATATATATATATATATAGTTACACATACTTATATTGAAATCAAAGCATATTTTAAAAAATTACAAAACCAACAACAATGGTAATCTATTCCCTAAAATTCCAATACTAAATCAAATAAACAAAGACAATTACAACACAATTCAATATATCATGATAATAAACATGCAAAATATTGATATTGTGGACACTTCCAAATACTGTAAATACTATATTAAATAATTATATTTTCACATTTTAATCTGGCCTACTAATTATGATGATTTATACATTATTTATATACTTTTTTGATAACAGTAAGGCTCCATTTACCACTACAACAGCATTTATTAATTTTAATGTTAATTTCTCAGTTAATGTCTAAAAAAATATTCAAATCAAAAGTCTTATTCGTTTTATTGAATAACTAATAAAATTTAGTTGTTGTTTTTTTTAAATTACTTTAACATATAACTAAACGGTTATTTCTCACTGTGGATTTGAATGCATTAACTAATGTTTATTGAGACTTTATTGTAAAGTGTTACCTATTCTTGTATTGTATATACAATAAAAAGTATATTTAATATATAATTATGTATTTTTTAATACCTGCAAATACAACTGTCAATATTGTGATAATACCGTAGGCCTATACTATGATAAAAGTTTCTGCAAGAAATCGCCACAACAAAATTTGATACTGGCAGAAGCCTACATTACATTCACAATTGCTTCATTTAATTCTAAACGAGACAAAGTCTGCTGAGTTGGTGCTGATTGTCCAGTTAAAAGTTTGGCATTGTTTTTTCTGGAAGTATCTTATTTGAACTTTTTGATAACATTTGTTGAATATCCTATTTAGAAAATCTTTTGTTTAAGAATGTTCAAAATAGATGTGCTGCTTAATATTTCTTTGAAAACTTTTTTTAGGATTATTTAATAGTTAAAAGAGTAGAATTTATTTAAATATAAAGCTTTGGCAACATCATTGTCCTGTTCATTTTGATTAATGTAGATTTAATGGTAGTTTTTATTTTATTTTATCTTTACTCCACAACATTGATGCACTTACACTATTATGTAGAATTTACAATTTAATGTTGTTGTTACGGATGGCAAGGTGGCTCAGTGGTTAGCACTGTCACCTCACAGCAAGAACGGGGCTGGTTCAAGTCCCGACTGGACCAGTTGGCATTTCTATGTGGAGTTTGCATGTTATTCCCGTGTTTGAGTGGGTTTCCTTCAGGTGCTCCTGTTTCCCCCATAGTCCAAAGACATGCGCTATAGATGTAGAATTGAATAAACTAAATTGGCCGTAATGTATATGTGTGAATGAGTCTGTATGGATGTTTCCCAGTACTGGGTTGCAGCTGGAAGGGCATCCAGTGTGTAAAACATATGCTGGATAAGTTGGTGGTTTGTTCTGCTGTGAATAAAGGGACTAAGACGAAGGAAAATGAACCCAATTCAAATATAACCTACATGATGTTTCCTCCTCTTCCAAACTGACAATATAGGCATTTTGTTATACTGTTCATCAATCTAATGAAAGTGTTCAGTGTTTGTGACGGAAGCACTGACTGTGTAACCAGATACCCAAAATCTTTTTAAACAAATTGCTGCCATGGGAGCTGCTATTGGCAGGATTATATGACTGCCCAACTGTACCAGCTGAACTGTTTTTCAACCAATTAGTGAGAGTGAACCTTTGAAGCTCTGGAATTGAATTGCAACTGTCCAAACAGAAACTGATCAATCAAATGATCATTAAATGTAAATGTTTCCTGTTTGCCTAAATGTAGTAATACAGGTAATGGAATGACATAAATTAATAACTAGTTTCATGTGTGAAAACGGCACGTCACCACTTCAGATGTCAACATTACATTGACAGTGTGCAAAACAAATTTAGATAACCGTGAAACGTAAATACTGATATTCAATAGTCCATTTTATTCACTTTATGTTTTGCCGTGACAGTTGTAATGTAGTAAAATGTTAATTGTATTTTCACCGTGAAACATTTTATTGTTATTGTTAAAGTTGATTATTCATGAATTCCATTCTGTTTTTATCTGGTCTAAATATGAGGCATATTAGAACTAAATTAATACCACCAAGCTCAAAAGTCTGTACCAGTGTAAATAATGTGCACCTCATAAAAAACATAATCCACTTTCCCACATTCCCTACTAGCTTACAGAACTAATTATAAAGTACTTAAAACATTGTATCACACACACATTTCTCGGAAATACATATTAGATGTGAAATACTGCAGCATTAAAGAAGAAATAAAGAGAGATTTTCACACTGCATTTAAATCTGGGTTATCATCACCATAAACACCAATTTCAGCCCTGCAAGTGTGAAGTGTGTTTCACAGTTGTCGTTGAGAAGCACCGCATGGGGTTAGGAAACCTTGCTAGCACTATTTTTGTGCAATGCATTAACCATGCATTATTCTGTCAAATGTATACAGTGTGATATATGTGTTACAATATGGTGGCTATACTGTAGTCACCGGCATCCTGCATCACATACCCCATGTTCAAATACTTTGTACATTCCCAAAAATATTGCATGCTGCATGAGAGATGTCAAAAAACACATCAATCTGTGGAAAGAGGAGAGGCGTCAGGAATTCCTCCATCACACAAACAAACCAAAATCTATTTCAAAAAGATGACATTCTGACACCTCTGAGGGAAACATTGTGACTATGATGACAAAAAACACGTTAGCTTGAACATTCTGTCCTTTTTATGGTCAAACATAGCTTGCTTGTGTTGATTTATACTGTCCATCTTTCTGCACCAGAGTTTGTTTGGAAAAGATTGAGAACAAAATCTTTATCCACTTGTTTGCTATTCACCTGGGTTAGCATGGCAGTGTCCGTCCATTCAATTGAACTTTACTAAGATAGCAATCACAATTTGAATCAAACCAAGCCTGCAAATTCTGAATGCAGACATTGTAAAAAGGCATCAACTTCAGAAACCATTGTTTTTGCTCTCCATTATTTTGCTTTATAAAGCTAACTCTTCAAAAACAGCTGTTCAATTTCCTAACAAAACATGCAGATTATTTGTTGTACCTATGTTGCTAATAAAATTATTGCCAAAGCTGGCTAACAATGCTTTTGAGAAACGCACCTGCAGGTTGAGTAGACTCATGTCACATTTGCATTTCATTTAACTGGAATAAATTGTTTATAGAAGTGATGTACTCTCCAGTCCCTGGCCTTGACCCTGAAGCAGAAGAGGGCATGACCTGCATGTGACACACTGGACAAGTTTATCCAGAGCAGTTCAACCTTCAGCTGTCACCACTAGCCTTCTGTGTATATTGAGACATCTACGGTATCAAAATTAAAACCAGAAGCTTTAGTCCACTGACAAAAGAAAGTACAGAATTCTTAAACGCAAATTAATCCTGGGCTGAGGAAATTATTTAAAGGTCTGACTACTAAAACACTGAGCAACTCATTTTACAGTGATAGTTGCTTAGCAATGGAGGGTAAGTAGAGTATGTGTTTGAAAAGCTGAAGGAGAGATTTTTTTCCTCTGTTCCAGCAGCTTTGGACCTGTGCTTTCTTCCCTTCTTAATTCTCCTCATTCAATTGCCTTTTCAAAGCCTCCGCCAAAAGGAGCCAAAAGGTCTCTCCCCTCCTGTGTAGAAGAAAGCTCAGATAAAGAAGCTGGCACAAGTGTTAAGGAGAACCAGGATGCTTATCAGTGACTTTTTGAAATCTGCTCTGATACTTTTGATAGTCGGGGACAATGGATATCCGTACATACTGAGGCTGCCCTTTCATGAAGGTTATCGCAATGGGAACAATCACTCCTTCAGTGATTCATGTCATTGACGAGGTCAGTCTAAAACAAAATGATCATATTCTCTATTAAAGAGAAGTTTTTTCCTTCATATTAAGTCAAAATGAAGTTTGTCTTGTCTTTGAGGTTTTGCAATGTAAACTCTTCCTGCTACAACTGTTCTGAGTTTTTTTCCTCAAGGTTTCAGTCGTTTTGGGTGGTTATGTTTCATTATGTGTAATTAGACATGAGAAACTAGGGTTTTGAGGTGTCAGGATGTGACACCATTTATAAGTTATACAAGTTACTAAATAAGTAGCCTATGAAATAAGTTAGCTAACATGAAAAAAATAAAACAAGCCAATTTATTAAAAACAAATGCACTCACATTAAATTTAAAATGACGAAAGAATGAATTATGAAATAGATAATGTGCTTAGAGATCAGACTTTTTTCAGATCATTGTTCGGGTCCGTTGTGTTCAGACACAGATGGGCGTCACCGCGTTCACCCACTATTTAAAGAACCTGCAGCAGAAGCGCCGACAGGATCACTTTATCATCCGCGCATGAGAACGGAACCCTGGATTAATATTGCGCACTCAACAACCATTAAAGGCAAAATGACAGAGGTGAGACATATCATACTTGATCTAACAACAAGCGAAAGAGTTGTATTTTTGAAGGTTGTATCAGTTACACCGCTGTACTTCAGACACCTGCAATGATATCAGCTGACGAAATTTACATAACTTTATGCTGCGATGTCTCTGTTAGAGTAAGTGGGTTCGTAAATTGTAAGCGTAGGCTATTGAATAACTATGTTTCAGATTTTTTTCCCACTAGCTCTGAGTGTAAGTTTAATAGAGACAAAAATTCCCTCACGCCAAGGACAACGCCATGGAGTTCGTGCGTTGCGTTTAGGATGTTGATAGCGCACAAGTGCGGAAAGTACACTGGCACAGAAAAAATAAATAGTTAACATATTTATGTATCCCAATATCTTTATTACTGTTGACTTATGGCTGGCTAAATTATAGTCACACAAACCGTTTTATTTCACTAAGAAAACCTGGACTATTTATCACGTTAGAGATATAGTCTATGAAATAACTGGGCTAATGTATAGTCAGATTTATTTTAGAGCACAAGCTTGTTGGTTAATTCAGAAAAACGGTACCAGCATAAAACTTAGTTCACTTTACAGTATCTTGTATCATCACATCATTGTTCTACAATTTGTTTTTTGTAGATCTTTGCTTTTGAGGAACAGCTCACATATGTTAAGCATTTTCAGTTCATTATGTCCATGGTTTGGCTTTATATATACATTCTGCTTTGTATTTGCTGCCAGTAATCCCAGTTTGTCCTGTGAGTTCATGCATCGAGCTCTACTTGCGGTATCGTTTTATTACAATGTTTACATTTGTTGAAATCAATATCCTCAAAATAAATCAATTCATTGGAAACAGAATGTTAGCTTGATGTGCATGAGCATGGAATGCATTTCATTTTAATTTAAAAGGAAAAAACCCACTTGCTTATGGCATAGAAAACTTGCACAGTTAATGAATAATATAAACTATATCAGAACCATGCAGAAGAACTTAATAGAACTTTTTTAGTAGGGATCTTTAATAGATCTGTTATTATTTACAATGATCATTACATATTAGCTTGACTAAATATCCAACATCCTTTCAGCTAGAGCCCTGTCACAGGTTCAAGACCCTTGAGGTGTCTGTTGTCATAAAACATTTGACCTTTAACATTGCCGTGTCCTTGCTGTTTACTGCTAGAGAGCAAGGCACATTAATGCATGTCACATGTGACAATGGACTGTCTTTTACAGAAAGTCTCTGAAGTCTTTACACATGAACAACTAATAGGAAGACTGTGTGTTTGTACTGTAGGTGTACCTTCATGTGATTTAATCCCTAAATGATTCATCAATTACATTTTGTGCTATAAACTTCCTAAACTGTTTCCTCCTAGGGCTAAAGCACATAAACAATTCCCAAACAAAAAGCCCTAAAAGCGTTTAGCAACCAGCACTATTGTGTGCTTACTAAATGGAAAACAATTAGATTTAACTTTGTAATGAACTTCAAACAGAATACAGGTGGAGTAACAGGAAATGTCCTTTTCTAGCAGACCCACACTCTTGCAGCACGAGGCAGACTTGTTTTATATTTCATTACCCTAACAGCATTATTCAGATATTTGTATGCATTGTTGCAGCTCTGCTGGAGATTGAAAGGCTCCACTAAAAAAAGGATTTAGTGACCAGAGAGAAATCAAGGGTCAAGGGTCTGTGACCTCACCAGCCACATGGCAACATTTCTTTTTGAAAGGACCACTTAGATGTCTAAGATGGCGTGACAAAACCCCTAAACTGAAATTACTTTGCTCGTAGAAATCACTGTGAAGTCATAGAATTGATTCACTTTGATTTTTGTAAAGCAGGACCAACTTACGGGGCACTTAAGCATGACTAGCTTGAAGCCGAACAGCTTTGTGCTTTTGAAGTAGTGTCAACTTTCTAATCGGTCTGATCCATGAAATTATAGTAGGATGCTGTGACAGTTTCACAAATATGCAGTGCTCCAGTGCCATGAACAGGTTTATCTCATATGATTGAATGGTCTTATGTCAAACAATTTAAGTGGTCTTTTCAAAAGATTGTAATTATGACCCTGTCAGAAAAAACAAAGCTGTATCCATTGGTTTTTGTAGCAAAACTTCACATAGTAGCTGGATTGTCTTCATAACTAACAATTGCTCTTAAATCCTATCATGGGGTGGTGAGGAGTTTTGTTTATCATGGTAGTACTTGTTTGATTAAAAACCAATGTAAAAACAGTAATATTTTGAAATAGTATTGCAATTTAATATAACATGACATTTATTACTGAGTTTATTAACAACACAAGCACAACACAAGGACAAACAATGTCAATTCATGTTATTAAATGTTTAAGACACAATTAGAAGACATTCATTAGAGAAATGTGGACAACCTATTTAAAGGGTGTTTGACTTCTGTTTTCTTGCCCTTTCACAGTTACAGTCTTCATCACCAAATGAGAAGTTGGGTTTAAGTGCCAGTGAACTGACTGAATTCTTCGCCATGTGGGAAGAATTAAACTTCACGGACTCCAATAACAACAGCTCACGAGTTGAAGCGCAAATGTGCCCGGCTTCCTTTAACCGTTCTGCTCTCCTCAATGCCATGTGCACCCTCTATGCCTTCATTTTTGTTGTTGGCCTGGCTGCCAATGCGCTAGTAGTGTGGGTCAACATGCGCTCGCAACGTCATTACCACGAGACGCACCTGTATATATTAAACCTAGCGGTGGCTGACCTGTGTGTGGTGGCTACTCTTCCTATTTGGGTGAGCTCGCTGGCACAGGGAGGACACTGGGCGTTTGGTCAGGCAGCTTGTAAACTCACACATCTTCTATTCAGTGTCAACCTTTTTGCCAGCATCTTCTTCTTGACCTGCATGAGTCTGGACCGGTATCTCTCGGTGGTGCGCTTTAGGGAGATTTCTCACAGACGAGGAAGACAAGTTCGGCGTTTAGTCTGTGCGATAACATGGCTGTTTGCTTTATTGGCCTCAGTACCCGACACATACTTCCTGCAGTCTGTAAAGTCACAATACAGTGATGTGACCTTGTGTCTTCCTGTATACCCACGGGACAACCCTTTGCAGTGGATGGTGGGCATACAACTGAGTTTTGTAGTACTTGGTTTTGCCATACCGTTTCCTATTATAGCTGTGTCATACGCACTGTTGGCAAACACTTTGGCTTCCACTTCCACTCATTCACCTTCTAATGGAGACCAGGATCGAAGCGTAAGCAGGAAGGTCATCTTAATGTACATAGTGGTTTTCATAGCTTGCTGGGCACCGTATCACGCAGTGCTATTAGCCGATGCTCTAGCCATGTTAGGTGTGCTTCCACTGGGCTGCAGTTCAGAGAACGGCCTGTTTGTGGCTCTTCACCTTACTCAATGTCTGTCGCTGCTGCACTGCTGTGTAAATCCTGTGGTCTACAGCTTCACCCACCGTCACTATCGCTATGATCTCATGAAAGCCTTCATCTTCAAATACTCCACCCGTACAGGGCTTGCTCGACTCATTGAGGGCTCTCAGGGTAATGAGACGGAGTACGCAGTGGTAGAGAACAACCCTCCGACTGTGACTTAGAAGCCTCCATTCTGTCACCCTCAACCAAAGTTCTGCACTGCTTCAAAACCCATAGTAGCCTTACATGCTTTCCTGAAAACTGGATTTGAACAGGTTTTCTGTCACTATAGGGATACATGCTTAACTGGGACTCCAAAGACTCAGAATAACTCATTTGAAACAAGCCAAAGACTGATAAGACTTTATTGTTAAATCAGAACCACTCTGACTTGTTTCCCTGAAATATGGAAAACCAATGTTTGATTACTGTTTCCATTCACAAAAATACTTAACAGTACTTAGTTAGTGAGTAGATGTAGAATAATTCATTCGAAACAATAATTATTTAATAATTAACATCTTTCCTTTGTGACAGAGATTAAGGGGGTTTGGATATTGAGATACAAATCTGATATGCTTTTTACCGCTGGCTCTGATAGCAGATCAATTAGATTTAAACAGTGTTTTTTTATCAAAATACCAACCCTCGGCAATGACCTCAAAGTGTATTTCATCTGAAATAAAACAAAGAATAATGGGATTTTATGTTACAATCATAACTACTCTGACATGTTTTCTGACATGACACAGACTCAGATCAACATGTTTCTTTAAAAATAGCATTGTAAGCTGCTTCATGCTAATTACTGTATAATTTGTATGAAAAGTGCCAAAGGCTGATGGGATTTTATTATAAAACCCAAACCATAAATATTTAAACAAATAATTGATTCCAAATGAACACAGGTTTGTGGATAGTGTGTTACAGTGTAAGTCTTTAGAATTCAGGAGAGGAAATCTCCTTCCAGTGATGACTTTGCAGGGTTGTCTGATGATTTTCAATCGTCATAATATGATTTATGATGCAACAGTATTTAAGTGAGTATAAGGTCTACAAACTATGAAGAAACAACACTCCTGACATTGTAAGTATTGTAACAGCATAGTAATGTAGCTCTAGTTCAAATGCTGCTAACTCAATTGCTCAAAGCACTTTCTTTGATAAAAGAGGGGCTTTTGTGTGTGCCAGGGGAATTGGCATTACTTTTGTATTTTGAACAGTCGGTTTTCATATGTTCACTGACACAGCTCATTTTAATGTTTGAACAATTTGAAATGATTTTGATCATTTGAGTGTATTTGTACCAGATTGTAGGATTTGTTTGTATGTATTTCATGTTTTATGATAAGTTGTTATGATAATCTTGTAACAAAACATAATGCGTACTTGGAAGGGCGTTCGCTTTTTTTTGTGTGTATATTTTAGTTATTTAAAAGGTAAAGTTGTATTTATCTTTACTTGGATCATACTTTGATGTATACTTTGTGCTTCATAAATGTGCTTAAAATAAATACATTCAAAGTACCTATTAAATTAAATTAGTCTTAGGGCAGTTTAAGTAATAACTGCACATCAAATGTTTGTTTATTATCTTATCCCCCCCCCCCCCCCCCCCCATAAACGACTGTATATATGTATATAGCTTCAGTAGGATTTCTTATAGAAAACGCATAGTTAGGAATAACTCATGCGTGAGCTCCCGGCCTTAATATAGATTTAATCAAGTCATGCCTTTTCATGTTTAATAAAAATCAGCACTGTATTACTGGTTCGCCATCTGTTCAACAATGGTGGCCCCTTTTTATTTCGACCCCAGGGGCATCATAAAGATTTAAAGGTAATGACTACATGCTTTGATAGTACAACTACAGTGGTAGAAGTTTTTGATTTAATTGAAAACACTCAAGATGATCATAACTATGGCATATTATCTTGCAGTCAAGCAGATTTAACAACAAGCTTTCAAGTGCGTTTAATGATCAATATAAAAGGGATGTAAATGTAACTGCATAACTGACTATAACTGACTATAACTGTCTTGAGTGTCTCGCATTGATCTACACACTCAAACAAGCTGGAATGTTTATAAAAATGAAAACAATTTTCTAGATAAACTTTCCATGAAATATTTTGAACTGAGATTGTGTTGATTCTTCTGCTGGCCGTTGGTCAAATAATGAAGCAATATCACGCGTCAGTATGCTAGTGTGTTGTGCCAGCAAGAACCAATGTTTTTGAACAAATCAATGATTCAGTGACCCAACTACTGCTTTTGTTTATGAAGGAATTACAACTACTATAGTATATACAGTACAATCTATCTTTATTCATGGATAAGTAGCTTTTCCACATCAAGCCAATGCAAAGCCAGAAGGACATTAGAGCCTGGTTTATGTGATTTACCTGATTTATTACAACCAGTGTCAGGTCTGTCATATTTTCAGCACTTTCTTGTGTTTAGACACCTGCAAGGTCTGAGCAAAACTGCTTAAGGTCACACCAGTGGCTGATTAAAAACATCCTCTGATGGCTGTGTTTGCTTTGCAAACCCAAAGCATGAAAGGACAAAAATAATCTATGAGCAATGTTACTGTCCAACATACAGTTAACTGTTACAGTCACAAAATCAAACTGACCCCTTAGTATGTTCCACATTTCACCAAACATAGCATCAAAAAAAGAGTATTACTGTACAGCTAAAAAGTTTTCCCATAATTAGCAGCTTGGTTGATTAACTCAGTTTGACCCATCATGGACTCATTTGGTTTTGATTTCTGTTTAATCTGTTAATTCCCTTCTCACATTGCTAAACATCCTCAGCATCTTTTTCTCGGCAGCTATTAATCTCTTTTGTCATGCTCAAAGTGTTCATGTCTGGTAAATAATTCCACAACACAACTAAACCACTTGACACTTGGACAACACAGTCAAAGCTTTTAAAGCATTAAACAGCTTCATAAATATGGTGTTCTTTCGAACACAATGGTCTCGAATGTAGGCTTTGACCATGTTCACCTCACACAGGGAAATAAAAAAAGACCACCAGTTTGAAACCGGTTATGACTCAAAGCACTTTTGTTTCTGTTACAAAAGGCCTCAGTTTACTGTTGCTCAACAGCAAAGATAGTGAACAGTCAAATTTTAACAGCACAGAGACTAAGGATTTAAATGCATCACATCGCAGGCAGTGTAGAGAAAGACAAATATTTTCTCTAGAGACCACAAGGAAACATTTTTGTTACACATTGCCAGTAAGCTCAAGACAAATTACATTTATACGTTTCACCTCAGAGCAACAGAGTTGTTGGTTCAATTACAGGCCAGGCTAGGATGCTTGTGTTGACCAGCCTGAAAAATAGGCTAGTAATTTATAGTAAATACTGTGGTGTTTTAAAAGTACTTGAATGAATCTGTTGCAGTGATTCTATATGCGGTGTACATATAGGTGAATTGGATATAGTAAGATTAGCATAGTGGGTGTGTTTGTGAATAGAAGAATGTGTTTTCCAGCAGTTCACGAGTTGGCCTGCAAGGGTAAAAGAAAAAATGAGTGAGCAAGTAAAGCATATGCTGAATGCATGACTGAGACTGACTGGTTGATTTAAAAAAAAATGCAAAAAGTTTCTAGTAAATGCAAACTTAATAGTATATCATGCAGTTCTTAACCGCAATATATTTCACCTAATCATGTCAGTTGATCCAAATATCCACAGCCTTGAAGATGTGGTCGACAAACCAAAGATTACATTTTACAATTTAGAAGCACGCTCAGTTTCTCCTGCTCTTTCCCCCACACAAAAGCCGACGCAACATACAATTCAAAAACACACATAAAAACACTTCCCTACAACCTTAGTGTAATTAATCAATGTGCAATTGAATAAAACTATATATCTTCGTGAATCATTTGTCTGCTATTTTATTTTAGCCCTATGTTAAACTTGGCTTGGGTGAAATGAGTTTTAAGCAAATAAACGTTGTTTTTCATTTTAGTCTCCTCTTGTGGTTTGGCTGGTTTTCCAAAAGGGATTTGAGAAACAAGGCAGAGAGTCACTGGTTCACGCAAGATGAATAAACAGCCCAGGATGGCGTGTAATGTGAACAGCCGGAATTCCTGTATGTTGGTTTTATATGTTTTTGTCTGTGATTGAGCTGATACCGTTTGTAGATTTTACGCATGAAAATATTGCAGTTATTAGGGATCTTTGATTAGAATGATTCTAGTAAAATGTAAAGATTTATTTTGTAAACAACCTTCATCAAAACATTAGAGAATTCGGAAACCCTTTATTTTAAGGTATTGTTTTCACTATTGATATAATATATGATGGTTTAGACAAACACATAAACAGGCAAAATATTTATAATAGGCAGGTAAAAAGTCATTATTAAGAGAGAAAACTTTAACATAAAATTACAGTGGACTATTTCTTTGTCGGGACCAGCCCTATTTGCCTCATTTATGGTTTTTCTTCATGAAAAAACAAACAAACAAAATGACTAATAAAATTCTAAAAAATATTTATGTTAGATGTTGCTGTTGATACGCTGGACTTCTCACAGAAATAAAATACATTTCAGACCTATACTAAAAAAATGCACTCAAAGTTTGTAAATTTGGCACACAAATGACAAATATTTTGAATATGTTTTGGGTGTATTTACATCTTATTTAATAGAGCTGATTTCTTGCTAGCCAATCTGGAAGTCCGTTTCACCATAGGGACTTCGAATGGGTTTTAAAATATTATTCACACACAAAACCTGAGATTCTAGTCTGGGTATTAATTGTGTACTGTAAAAGTGTGTTTTAAATTAGAATGTCTTTATTGTCCCCAAAGGGCAATTAGGTTTACAGCAATAGCCAACAGTTGACAGCAACAAGTCACACTCAACAACATAAAAATAACAGTAAACAATAAAATTAATCATTGAGGAGGAAAAAACAAACAAACTTAAAGCTTGTTAAGTAACCCAACTGCAGTTGGAACAAATGAATACAAATATCTGCTGGACCTTGCCCGTCTAGAATAAGTATACCCTCTGCCTGATGGCAGGAGGCAAAGCTTTAAATAAAGAGGGTGGTTCTCATCTGCTAAAATGGACATAGCCTTCTTTATGATTCTCACCTCATACACTTGTCCAATACTGTTAAGATTTATGGCCAAGGTCTTTTGAGATTGCTGAACAATTTTTGAAAGTCTATTAGTTTATTAGATCACACAAAGTATCAACATTCATGATCAAGGTGGGATTGAGTACAGTAATTGATGTTGTTATTAAGATGCTTCTAAACAGCTGAAATAACATGAAATAAGCTGTTTTACCGTATTTTAATATCCTTGTTTTTCAAAGCTGTGAAACAAAGAGAACAAAGACTTAAACATTAATAATGCTAATGAACCCTGAGGTGCTTTTTCACTTTTTACTTTGCTTTACAAATATTGATGTCTTATATTACTGCCATGATATCATGAGTTGTAGCTAGGCCTACACGAAATCTGCAGTTTTAGCTAGCATTGAATATATATATATATATATATATATATATATATTGTATATATTGATATACTTGTGTAAATTTATATTTATTCTGTTCTGAAGTTACTTTTCTGTAATATCATTGACTAATATGAAAGTGTTTTTTGACTTATTTACAATACAGTTTGTATAGTAATATTTTCTGTCTTTAGTAGATATATTATATGAGAGACTTGCTTTGCTTACCAAATAAGTGGATTTAATTGGATTTGAATTGTAAACATTAAATAAAAAGTTAAAAGGTATTATTTGTTATTTCTTAAAGTAAGTTTTTAGTTACTATGCTCCCATAATCATTCCGCATAAATCCGTACAGGGCGCCACGGTGGCGTAGTGAGTAGCACGTTCGCCTCACAGCAAGAAGGTCGCTGGTTCGAGCCCCGGCTGGGTCAGTTGGCATTTCTGTGTGGAGTTTGCATGTTCTCCCCGTGGTTGCGTGGGTTTCCTCTGGGTGCTCCGGTTTCCCCCACAGTCCAAAGACATGTGGTATAGGTGAATTGGGTAGGCTAAATTGTCCGTAGTGCATGAGTGTGAATGTGTCTGTGTATGGAGGTTTCCCAGAGATGGGTTGCGGCTGGAAGGGCATCCGCTGCGTAAATAATATGCTGGATAGGTTGGCGGTTGATTCCGCTGTGGTGACCCCGGATTAATAAAGGGACTAAGCCGACAAGTAAATGAATGAATTAATCCGTACATTTTTTTTTTTACAAAATTCTCTGCAGAAAGTTATAGCAATAACTGACCCTAGTTATAGCTGATTGCATAGAATGATTTGGGAATGGTTATATAATTTTATTCATACAGAAATTTACTAATATTGCTAAAATTATTATTCTATTTTATTTTTTATAAAAATGCTTTTATATGTGTCAGAACTGAATGCATATTTTGGAATAATAGAAGGTCATAAATCATTCAATTTTTTTTTCTATCTTGTCTTAAGAGCCATTGACCGGTTTGTTTTTCAGCATCACTATCTAACCATAACAAAACATCAATTTGCAAGTCCACACATGTACAGTTACATCATTCTTATAATGTAGATATGTGGCAGTGAACTACATCTGAACTTCACAAGAAAACCATTTCAGAAGTACTGTAAATCAGTCTGGTAAGGTTCACTGCGGTCCCCCTGTGATCTCACTGCATCCTAAAGTTTTACAGATGCCCTAGATACTATAGAGGGGTTCCACACTTGAACTGGTTAACCCTAGGTCATTCTAAACCCAGGAAAACAGATCTTGCCTAATTGGTGATTAATCGACAATTAATTGACATACTGACGATTTACATTGCAGTGTTATTTGAATGGATGAAAGTAGCAGAGTAATTGGCGGTTCACTCCTCTTTGGCCACCCCGGATAAATCAGGGACTAAGCTGAAGGAAAGGGAATGAGACCTTTTAAAGTGGTCAGCTTTTTTATAATATATTATAATATTTATAATATCTTTAAGACACCACTTTGTACTATGTTGGTACAAATACGCACCTTTTGAAAATGTAAAACTGCACCAGTAACAGCTCTTGATTATTTCCGAGAGTGTATGTTAGATGTAGCAAAATGGTTGATTTGTGGTTACCATGGTTTAACTCCTGGTTGTTTTTTTTACCATGGTTAATTAATGTTAAATGATGTTTCTCTTCAAATCCTGAAATAACTGTTTATACATTGAAAGATTTCCCAAAACACATGAATACGAGAGATAAGATTAACTGCTGGCTGCACATTCTGACATCAATGGGCCTAAACTCTGGAATTTAGTAGCTTCAGATGAAAAAACTGTGCTATTTAATCTGGCTTTTAAATTACCAGTATGAATTGATATTCAAAGGGTTTAGAATGACATCAAAAAGATTTTTTTTTTAGATTTTATACTTAAAGCTTTAGCATCAAACAGATTTTTATCTTGAGTGCAGTCTGTCACCTATCAGTTGTCATTTGAGTTATGGTTAAACATTTCACTGACTTTTATGCATGGAAACATCTCAACGCCTATATAGGAATTCAACAGATATTATGTGTCGTGTGCTGATCTGTGTAACTGAACTGTATTTCTCAAGTAGACCGAAGGATCTCACTCTGTCATTGTGAGTTATGTGCCATTGTTTTTGCGATATATACTCTCTGTCTATTCTCTCTGCTGTATGATGGACATATATTTCTTCTTACTGGGTTGGTTCCAACGCTATCTCACGGCCAATTCGTAACTTTTTAAAAAGTGGCTAATTGGTATGAATTCGTACGATCTAATTCGTACTATTCAGTACGAATTGCTCATCAACCAATGACGGTTGTGTTTAGGGGTGGGGTTAGGTGCCACGCCTCCTTTTTAAAATCGTACATTTTCGTACGACTGAACTCGTACGAATTCGTACGAATTAGCCACTAAACTGCCAAAACGTAAAATACTTACGTTTTCTCGTGAGATCAGGCTGGTTGGTTCAGGTTTAAACCCTGGAAGGAAAGAAATGAATGTAATGGAGAGTTTCACAGTTACTTCATCATTATGGTGACCTTGAGCAAGACACTTTTGGACAACGACCATTCATTAAGTGATGAATAACTGAACTGAACCCACGGTCAAGAGGAAGTCAGAGTCAAGTTTCTCTCTGGAGGTAGATAAGTGTGTGTAGATGGGCACATTGTCTTGTTTTCGGATCCCTGAAATGAGAGTGATTCACCTATAGATACAGCATGAATTCCCATGGGAACATCTGATCTGCTTTAGTAAAGGCAGCCGAACAATCCTCTGGCCCTTTTCACATTAACCACAAGCATCAGTTCATACAATATGCTGAATCAAATATGTATAGGATTAAGTTGCACATGGAAACTGTAGCTTGATCAGTAAACCAGGAAAGCAGGTTTCTCCCACCCACTATTCTTTCTATTCATCCACACATCCCAAACTGGATTTTTGTTACAAAGACACTGTTACTCAGCAAAGTGAAAATAATAGAAGAAGATTGTTATATAACTGCAAACAACCTTTTTATTTCCCTTATTCATAAGGGGTCGCCATAGTGGAATGAACTGCCAACTAGTTCCTCTGCATATGTTTTATGCAGCGGATGCCCTTCCAACTGCAGACCTGGGAAACACCTACAGGTATACACTCTCATTCACACACACAAATACAATACAGCCGTAGTTCATACAATTCACCTATACCAATTTTGGACTGTGGAGGAAACTAGAGCATGAGGAAACCCATGCAAACTCTACACAGAAATGCCAACTTGCCCAGCCGGGACTCGAACCAGCGACCTACTGAGCCACTGACCCACTGAGCCACTGTGTTGCCTTTTTTTTGTATACTTTAATAAACACTGTTTGACTTCTTTCAATGGACACTTTATTATATGCTTACTCAGCCTGATCTCACGAGAAAGTGGCTAATTTGTACGAATTCGTACGAGTTCAGTCGTACGAAAATGTACGATTTAAAAAAGGAGGCGTGGCACCTAACCCCACCCCTAAACACAACCGTCATTGGTTGATGAGCAATTCGTACTGAATAGTACGAATTAGATCGTACGAATTCATACCAATTAGCCACTTTTTAAAAAGTTACGAATTGGCCGTGAGATAGCGTTGGCTTACTCTATAGCTATACATATTTTTTTTACAGGCAAATACATACATACAGCCTATGTAATTTAAATGAGTCATGTTGAAATTAATCTTATTAGTATGCTACCATATCACTTTATCGCTATCCCAAACAACATTAAATTAATGTGGACGCTTAATCAAGCAGCGAACCATTTAGTAGTTAGTTTTTAATAATGCTCAGTGAGTGAGCTGTTATGTTTTTCTGATGTTGAACACTGATATTGTCATTTCGGTTTTAAAAATAAGGCCTCCAAAAAGTTTGTTGGTTTATTATTTCTTTCCATTAATGCCGTAGAAAAAAAGTGGACTAAAAAAACTTTAATCCACAGCTCAATCATCACTTTTTTTTAACGTGGAGAACATTTATATATTTATTTTTCCATATAACAAAAATTTTGTTGAGGTGGATGTTAAAGGTTTTGCATGGAACCACTGATTCCAATAAGAAATATGTTGAAGTATTTGAAGAGTATATTATGTAGGAGGGCGACGCGGTGGCACAGTGGGTAGCGCTGTTGTTTCACAGCAAGAATGTCCAACGCTATCTCATGGCAATTCGTAACCTTTGATTTAGAGGCTAATTAATATGAATTCGTACGATCTAATTCGTACAATTTAGTACGATTTGTTCATCACCCAATGACGGTTGGGTTTAGGGGTGGGGTTAGGTGCCACGCTTCCTTTTTTTAATCGTACATTGTCGTATGACTGAACTTCTCATGAGATCAGGCTGGAATGTTGCTGGTCCGAGCCTTGGTTGGGTCAGTTGGCATTTCTGTTTGGAGTTTGCATGTTCTCCCCATGTTTGCGTGCATTTCTTCTGGATGCTCTGGTTTCCCCACAAGTACAAAGACATGCGGTACAGGTGAACTTGGTTAGCTAAATTGTGTGTGTGTGAATGAGAATGTATGGGTGTTTTCCAGTGATGGGCTGCAGCTGAAAGGGCATCCGCTATGTGCATATGCTGGATAAATTGGCGGTTCATTCCACTGTGGCGACCCCAGATTAATAAAGGGACTAAGCCAAAAAGAAAATGAATGACTGTTACGTAGAAAATATGAAACTATAGAAAACACCCTGTGGTTGTTCAGAAATGTTCATTTCTGGATGCATTACATAGGTATTTGCATAAGAATGTATATATTTTTTATTCATAAACAGATCAATCTGTTGTTTGCTAACACATCCGTCATACTTTTTTTCACATTAGTTGGTCATTTCCTACAAAAACACTGACTGTTTCTTTTGGCCTGTTCTGTGCTATAGCTCCATTTACACTAATAAACAAACAGGTGACTCCAGACTCCCTGGAGGCGTCATTCATCACTGCAGCATAACATGACAGGTAAACCCACCGTGAGGAACATGATCCAAACCACAGCACCACAGTACTAAGCAAACAGAAAGTCTGCTTAGATCGACAACCTGCAGATCTGACTACAAGAGAAGATTGTTCACCACCCACTTTCCAGAAGCTTTATCAATTAATGCTTTAAAAGCAAAGTCCCTATTATGGCACTGATTAAATTAGATGATGCACTGGTACCAAATACATTTGATTTTGATTACATTTGATATTTATATCATCAAGAGCCACATAAGTAAATGAAAACATTAAGTTACACTGTTTATGCCAAAGAGCAGAAATAACTGTGCTTGACCCCTTTCTCATCTAAAAGTTCTGGTTTGTTGTGTTAATACCACAGGAATGTGAGACTGAACAAACAAAATTCTTTTAGAGTTCAGCAGAAGACAAATGAGTGAGATTTCTGTAAGCCAACATGTGTATTTCTATTTGGTCTGTTTACTTGTTATGATATTGTAGCAAAAACTGTGCACAATGTAACTTTGAAAATCCACTCTTACATTGACCATCTGTTTCTGCTGTTGGCTCCAAGACCGGACCCCTGCAGAACTGGGGCTGTCCTCTAAAATGAGGAATTGGAGGTATGCAGCTGAGACAGTGCTTCTCACGTAAGAAACATCAGGAATGAAGGAGGACAAGCCAACACATTTCCCAAAAGCAATGCACACCATCATTCCCCACAGATGCACAGTGGAGCTACAAGATTTTAGATTCAGCTCTTGCCAACAAAACAAACATTATGCACTACAATTATTGTACTTCCAGGAGAAGGTTGAAAAAGCAGATATTCAATTGACAAATACTATTGACATTTGTTTTTCAAAATTTGACAATTATTTTTTCAAATTTTACAATTAAAATGTTTTTCTTTTGCATAAGCACACAAATATGTAGCATGTTTTATGACAGGTTTATGTTTGCTTTTAGATAACACAGTTTCAGAAGAGTCAAAATAATTAATATTTGTTAAAACATTTGTTATTCTTACTAATTGTCTTTTTATGAAAAACGAAAATTGCTGAAGGAAATGGAATATGGTAGATGTTTTTCTTTATTTGGAATATGGTAGATATTTTCTCAGACTTTTATAAAATAAAATAAATATGAAAATTTTACTGAAACCCATACAGTACATTCAGAGAAACTGAGAATTGTAAAGTGGTCTCTTATTTTCTTCATAACGTTTTAAATAAATAAAACATAATTCAGGAAGGCAGATATTATGTTGTAGTACTGCATGTCAAATTAAAGGTAATCACAAGCTCGGTGAATGTATTAGGGTTTGCACCAAGGTCAAAACTGGTGATTATTACTTAGTGTTCAGGTATATCACAATTATAAGGCAGAGTGTAACAACACATTTTTAAACAATTGTTAGCATAAATCTTCTTGTCATTAACTTTGTGAATTCTTCTTGTTTGATACTTGCTGAATATGTTTTTACAATGACTTTACAAATAGTTAAAAAAAATTATTAAAAAAATTTTAATCTAAAATTTGTACTTTGAGGTCCTTTTTGTACAGATGCGTCTTGTGCACAACCCCCCACCCCCCAATTTAAAAAAACATTCTCATTTTATTAGCTCAAAGGGGTTTATTAAGCAGATGTTTTCTTTTTGTTGCAGCATGTGAAATACAGGTGAAATGCATCAGTGCATGAACAATGATAATATTCTTTCTCTTTTAAACAACTTCCTGACCTGAGGACAAAAAACAGTCCAGGAAGACAAACAATTCTGAGGACAATTGAAGCTGTTACTCCTGCAGAGATGGAAGGACGGTGGAGGAGGAGATGGGGGAAAAGACATTTCCATCACAGACCGAGTTATCAGACTGACTCAAAAGATAGGAAAGGAGAGGTTTTCAGGATGTTCCTCTGTAAACAGCCAAGCTCCTCAGAGCTATACTGCACATCAGTGAAAGCTGTTATTAATATTAGACATGTTCCTGTTAAACATGGAGCAGGAAGCCTATACTTCCTGATTTTACATTGTAAATATTAGTGATTAAGCTCTAAATGAGTATTTAACATAAACATGAACATAAAAGAGTCTGTCTTGCAGGAAACTTAGAAAAGTTCATAAAATACTGCAATAATGCTGGAAATATTGTATAATAACCTCAACCTCAATAATAATTTATTGTGCAATAACCTCAACATTAAAACAACAAAATCCTTATACCATCTTTTTAAAATTAAAGATGAACAAAGATCTATTTATGTTAACAAGCTACATTTAGAACACCTCTGGTGAATTAGAAGATAGCTTCTACTCCAGCCTTTTGAGGACATCAATTGAACATTGGTTTCATCTTTAGGGGTTGTGGTTGGTGGGCTGCAGGGGAGTGGTTATGTTTATGGTTACATGATGTGAGCAAGCATTTCAGGTGTTTTCTTCACAAGTTTGTTGAAAATAATTACATTTCTTGAATTCTTCAACAAAGCAACTTAAGTACTTTACATGCTATGGAAATGTGACTTTGTAAGGGGTCAGAAAAATGTAGCTTGTAAGAAAAGCCTTTATTTATTTATTTATTTATTTATTTATTTATTTAGGCCAGCAAGGGGCGGTCTGTGTGAGTCCTAATGCCCCAGTAAAAGTGAAGGGGTCATTTTTTGGATCTTTCGGATGGGACGTTAAGCCAAGCTCCTGACTCTCTGTGGTCAGTAAAAATCCCATGGCACTTCTCGTAAAGAGTAGGGGTGTAACCCCGGTGTCCAATCATCCCATCCACTGAGCTGGTCATCCCATATCACTATCTCTTCTCTCCACCCAGGGGCGCCGCTAGCAATTTTGGGCCCCATGAAAAAATATGAGGATGGGCCCCCTACTACAAAGCTAGCTATCTAAACTCTTTGTCCGCGATGTAGTTATACTGACCTATGCTGTTTATTATTGATTTTGTACACTACTTATCAGTATTTAGTAAGAGAAACTACATGACTGTAGCTAGCAGATGATTTATTGTTCAAATGTAAACGTAGTACAAAAAAAGAAACAGTAATCAAATATTCCCTGAAAATTTTACATTTTTACGTGCATATATACTGTACATACACAGTTGAAGTCAGAATTATTAGCCCTGTTTATTTTTTCACCAATTTAACACATTTCTAAACATAATAGTTTTTATAACTCATCTCTAATAACTGATTTCTTTTATCTTTGCCATGATGACAGTAAATAATATTGACTAGATATTTTTCAAGACACTTCTATACAGCTTAAAGAGACATTTAAAGGCCTAACTAGGTTAATTAGGCAAGTTATTGTATAACAGTGGTTTGTTCTGTAGACTATCGAGAAAAAAAATTGCTTAAAGGGGCTAATAATTTTGACCTTAAAATGGTTTTTAAAAAATAAAAAACTGCTTTTATTCAAGCCAAAATACAACAAATAAGACTTTCTCCAGAAGAAAAAATATTATCAGACATACTGTGAAAATTTGCTCTGTTAAACATCATTTGGGAAATATTAAAAAAATGTAAAAATAAAGGGGGGCTAATATGTGTATGTGTGTATATCTGTATGTGTGTGTGTTTACACACGTGCTTGTGTAACTGAGTACATGCAGTACAGTAATACAGACAGAATTCTGCAAATTTATTACATATAAATTGCGCCATTCACTATGGGCTCTACTTTAACAATCTAGGCTCAAAAGACTGGCTTGATGAGCATCCTGGCTATGACATATTTAAAACATATATAACTAATTCAAAACTTGTCTGTATGGACATTGAGATATTGTTTTACACTATTCTGCTGATATGGTATGAGTTTGACTAATCAGTTATATTACTAGAAATGGTCCACTGGGCAAAAAAAATTAAATAGATCATTATCTTTCAAGGAAACCTAACTTGATATATTTAAAGTTTTGTCTTTCAGTTTTATGTTTGCTTTGCTGTTATAACTAATATCATTCTACATAATCAACATTGTGGAAAAATAGCAGTCATTTAATAGTGGCCACGTCAACAATTAAGTTAATATCATAGTGAAATTAATACTAAAACGCAGACTGCAATGCACATGCTATTTTTAAAGACAGGATCTCAGTTACCTGCTTCTTCAACTGGGAGATGAGTTTGGGGAACTCCGTAGGGAAGAGCGGGTGAGGGCGTATATATATAGAGCTCATCATTAGCAAAATACATTAAACTAGCGGTGCTATCATTACCGCAAACAGAAAGCTCTGTGAATAGACATAACGTTACCTTTCTTTTCAAAAAACTGTGATAGCAACTGCCGTCCCTTTTTCTCTCTCTCTGCTTTTTGTAGCCTCTCTTTTCGTTTTTGATGACCGGATTTAATCTGTGTTAACCATCGCTGCTTTGACAGTTTACCTGACGATCGCTCTCAAAGCATCAACTCTCTTCCCGCTACTGACGGACTGAACCATACAGTGAAAGGAGGGGGGTGCGATTTGACAGTGACAGACACGAGAGGCCGATATAAGCTGTTTTTTTCTAATAAATTGTTTTACTTGTAATTTAGAGATACATTCATAATTCATATTACATTATAGTATTGATATTAATTATAAAGCAGATCTCTGGGGGCCCCTAGAGTGCATGGGCCCTTAGAATCGTCCTAACTTTCCCCCCCTTAGCGGCGCCCCTGTCTCCACCTATAGCAGGTGTGTGGTGAGCGCACTGGCGCCATTGTCCTGTGGCTGCCGTCGCATCATCCAAGTGGATGCTGCACACTGGTGGTGGTGTGGAGAGACCCCCTTCATGATTGTAAAGCGCTTTGGGTGTATGGCCATACATAATAAATGCACTATATAAATACACATTACATTACATTACATTACAAATTTATTTATTTATTTATTTATTTATTATTATTAAGGGGAAACTTTGCAATTTAACTATGCTTTTCCAAAATCACCCTAATTCAAAATGTTAATCAATTAAAAAAAGAGAGAATGTAATCATCTTTATGGGTTATGAACGGTTATGAAGTGCAACGAACATCCTTATTTTATACAGCCCATTCAGTCTGACTATCTTGATTCTCTCGCACATCTATCAGCGCCATGCTTTTAACACTTTCTCTCAAAAAGCAGTTGTGATGAGGCAGATTTGCATGTCTGTTTGTTCATGTATCATTCAGCACAAATATTTAATCGTTATTATTATTTTTAGATATTATGCAAGGAGGGCGCCACGGTGGCGTAGTGAGTAGCACGTTCGCCTCACAGCAAGAAGGTCGCTGGTTCGATCCCCGGCTAGGCCAGTTGGCATTTCTGTGTGGAGTTTGCATGTTCTCCCCGTGGTTGCGTGGGTTTCCTCCGGGTGCTCCGGTTTCCCCCACAGTCCAAAGACATGCGGTACAGGTGAATTGGGTAAGCTAAATCGTCCGTAGTGTATGTGTGTGAATGAGAATGTATGAATGTGTTTCCCAGAGATGGGTTGTGGCTGGAAGGGCATCCGCTGCGTAAAACAAATGCTGGATAAGTTGGCGGTTCAATCCGCTGTGGCGACTAAGCCGAACTAAGCCGAAAAGAAAATGAATGAATGAATGAATTATGCAAGGATCGACAGGCACAGA
This sequence comes from Danio albolineatus, assembly GCA_903798035.1. Classification (NCBI taxonomy): domain Eukaryota; kingdom Metazoa; phylum Chordata; class Actinopteri; order Cypriniformes; family Danionidae; genus Danio; species Danio albolineatus. The sequence goes on from CAIGQQ010032765.1 coordinate 9,783,913, forward strand.
CTGGATTTATTTTTTCAAATGGCGCCATCTCTTGACTGTAAAGGAATCGCGCTTGACTTTTGTTTTGAAAGGCGCCTGAATGATAGCGGAAGTGTGCAGCAGTGGCAGTAGAAGCAGCATGGCGTACACGGCGAAGATCGGTCCATCTATTTTGAGCAGCGACCTGTCCCAGCTCGGGAGGGAATGCGAGCGAATGATGGAGTGCGGTGCTGACTATCTGCACCTTGACGTCATGGATGGGTGAGGAAAGTTCTTCATCTAACTTTATCACATAATGTGGACTTGTAGGCATTTCGAGTGACCAAACGACTCCGAGAAGACTAAGTTAAATCAAATTGTTTAATTACTAAATACAAGCTGTGAATTTGTCACACATTTTGACACAGGAGTGGTACTGCATGAATTCACCCACATTACTAAAATATTTGTCACAGCTTTAAGAGATGTCAAACGAATTCAAACGTACAGTCTGGAAATAAATGGTATTGCAGCATTAAATATTAGTTTTAAATGAGCACACAGTGTTGTTATTTATGTATTGTGATGGCACAGCAGATATTTCAGCAAACATTACTCAAGTCTTCAGTATCACATGATGCTTAAGAAATCCAATCAATATGTGTTTCCTGACAAGTTAACCTGTACCGAGATAACCCTTTTAGACTATGTTCTGCAAGTCTGTTATCAGTTTTGCCCATTCAATTTTGAGTTTCAGCCCTTATTTTGTATAACATTCCACAAACACATTAGATGTGCGATAAGTTGTTGAATTTTCCTGAAACACTTTATCTTCATGTGTGCATCTTCAAGGCATTTTGTTCCAAACATCACATTTGGGCATCCAATGGTGGAATGTTTGCGAAGCTGTATCGGACCGGATCCATTTTTTGGTGAGTTCCAGTCTTCTATCGGATGCATGTTTCTATTGCATTTAAGCTGCACGACCCTCTTCTTTGGGACTGTTTGGTTAGTTTTTCTCTGAAGAGGACAGTCTGATTTTTGTTAAGAGTTGGACTTTCTTTCTGTACGGTGTTTGTTTTGTGAATGTTTGGAGGCTATGCTTAACCTTTGCCTTATTGCAGACATGCATATGATGGTATCCAGACCAGAGCAGTGGGTGAAACCGATGGCAGCAGCAGGAGCCAATCAATACACTTTCCATCTAGAAGCCACAACCAACCCCGGCAACCTTATCAAGGAAATCAGAGAGAGTGGCATGAAGGTTTGTGAAACGAGGAGGAGCGGGCTTTGTGGATTTTGTGACATGCTACATCATTCTAGCATTTTCCTTCAGCTTGCTCCCTTATTTATCAGGGGTTGCCACAGCAGAATGAACCACCAACTATTCCAGCATATGCATTACACAGCGAATGCTCTTCCAGCTGCAACCCAATACTGAGAAACACCCATACACTCTCGCATACTCACACACACACACACACACACTCATAAACTATGGCCAATTTCACCGATAGAGCATGCCTTTGGACTTTGGGGGAAACTGTAGCACCTGGAAGAAACCCATGCAAACACAGGAAGAACATGCGAACTCCAAACTCAATCGAGTGACCTTCTTGCTGTGAGGTGACAGTGCTAACCACTGAGCCACTGTGCCACACATTCCAAATGGTAGTTTATGCAAATATACCGCTAGCAAATTTAGTGTGTTTTGAAATGAAAAAGACTGTGGCAGAGTATTAACAACTTTTCTTGCATTACACCCGAAAGCATTTATTATAAAATGAGTGTATGATATAGGAGTAATAATTCATTTATTTGTTTGTTGATGCTGTGATGCTTTGGCTTTAGCTAGCATCTTAAATTAATCGACTAGAGGTTCGTTTTAGATTTTGGCTTTGACGTCAAGTTTAAGATCTGTAAGTAATTCATTTGACTAGTTTAAAGGTGCCAGTAGGTGTATACAAGTAGGTATTTGTTGGATACAACTAACTAGACATTGTATTTTTTTAGTGTCTTTGGGACCCAATAAATAACATGTATATGCTGATTACAGTACAATTTGCTAAATTGCATGCAACCAAAAATCCATAATGTAAGCCAATGGTAATAAGTAGATTGCTCATACGTTGTAATCAATGAATGATTAAAAATGACATGGTAATGTATTCTGATATTCAGACTAATTTTATATTACTGTTGCCCTAACAAGTGTATAAAATAGACACATACACAGTGGCAAGTGAAAGTTTGTGAACCCCTAGCAGAATGGACAAGAATGTGAATAATTAAAAAAAAAAATAAGAGAGATCATACAAATATTTCTTTAGCTACAATTATTAAAGTAACTTAATACATTTGTGAGTCCCTGTTTTTTAATACTGTGTGTGGTTACCTGGAGGATCAACTGTACAGTTGTTTTGTTTATTTATGTATTTCTATTTACTTGTGTTTGTTGTTCATGAGTCTCTTGCTTGTTCTGAGCAGCAGCTTGCTTTCATGACGGTTTTTTTATTTTATTTTTTAAATCTCAACTCCAGGTTGGTCTTGCCATTAAACCTGGTACAACTGTTGAAGAATTGGCACCATGGGCTGGACAGATCGATATGGCTCTTGTCATGACTGTAGAGCCTGGCTTTGGTGGTCAGAAATTTATGGAAGATATGATGCCAAAGGTACGTCAGTGCATCCATGCCTTTATTTAGATTCCTCAGACAATAATATTGGATACTGAAGATGTTTGTGTTTCCTCACAGGTGAGCTGGCTCAGGAGTCAGTTCCCATCACTAGACATTGAAGTGGATGGTGGAGTAGGTCCGGACAGCATCCACAGATGTGCTGAGGTACAAACCCACTTTGCTCTCACATATTCATTTGTAAAAACAGAAAAACATTCAACTCTGTTATGTTTTTACATGCTGTGTTGCTGTTTGACCATGAATAAATATATTAACTAGAGTACAGTGCTGGGTAACACCCACACACCCTCCTGTTTATACACTGCGGTCAATTTATTTGATCTAATTCACTTGCACCAGACCGGAGAACTTTCGATATCGCTTTTGCATGCTGTTTTGAATTCTGTTGCTGTGCTGTTCAAAACTGTGCTCTTACAGGTATGATTGTTTTAAAACTATGGTAGTCACACAGTGTTCATTTGTAAATGGGCTCTATGCACGGAAAAATTGAAAAACCTGAGCCACTGAAAAACGTCTAATGTAAGCTTTATGGGACCATTTTCAGTTTCATAAGGTATCCTTTACAGCATCGATGATGCAATTGAATCAAAATATAGTCAGTTAAATAGACCTAAGCATTCATTGAGTTGTTCATTCATTGAGCATAAAATGTCAAAAAAGGCTGTTTAAACACAAGTGTGGTGAGTGAAAGTGTCGTTGTCTTGGTAAACTGTAATAAGAAATAAATGTAATGTAAAACGTGATATGGATCACAGAATATCTCTTTTTAGTATTAATATATATATATATATATATATATATTTTTTTTTGTTAATCCTCTGCCCTGCATCCTGTCAACAACAACACAACCGGAAACATGCTAGAAATAATAAGTATTTTAAAAGGTTTGCAATATTTAAAAGTACTATGAAGTTTTTTCACTGTGGATATCTGGTCATCGATTTGGTGTGTGCATTCACACCCATTCAATTTGAAGAGCCGGGAGGCATTTTGTACGATTTGTAAAGCAAAAAAAAAAAAATCAATGCAACTATATAAATATAATCAATGCAATTTGTCAAACCTTTTCACAGTGTAAAAAAACAGCAGACTGTGTTGGTTGAAGGTACTTTTGGGCAGGTTTTGCAATCCTGCTCTTAGGGAAATCAGGAAGTAGAAGCATTTCATTTGCTTTTAAAGAAACTGTGTATTTTGCTGTCAATTACAGCATTGTGTAATAAAATATCCTTGAGAGGTTTTAAGCTGCAACTTCATGCACATTCTTGGAACACCTTAAGAGTAAAATTATATTTAATAATCTTGTTATTTAAAAAAAGTTTGACCCAATGTTTTTTTTTTATTTTTACTTTAACATCCTTAGGCTGGAGCAAACATGATCGTGTCGGGCAGTGCCGTGGTGAGCAGCAATGACCCTCGTTCTGTAATCGCCCTCCTCAAAAATGTCGTTATGGAGGCAATCCAGAAACGTTCTTTGGACCGCTGAGCATCCTGACTTTTAACCTGATGTCAGTTTTCAGCCACCACTGGAAGTCATTCCTGCAGATTCTGAGTCAGTTTTAGTGTACAGATTGGTAAATGAATTCTTAGTGGTGCTTGTGAACAGACATGATCCAATGTTGGATGTGCCGAATCTTCAAACCACAGGAACTGCCTTTGCCCAGACGCTTGCTTCGATGAAGCTGGAGTTTTCTGAGAAATGCGTTCAGACAAAATCTCTCTGTACTTGCTACATCAGTTTGATCATTCCTCTCTTAAGTAAACTCATTTAGTTTGATTTGTCACAGTTTGTCGCAGAATCTGCTACCATTGATGAGGCTGCAGATCATCAATTTCAACAGTTTATAGTTTTTGTTAAGTTGAAAAATGACATTGTGAAATTGAGTTCTGCACGTTTTCAATACTGTAAGGTACAGCAGGTATGAATGAGGTATGAGGACAAATAAATTCTGACACATTCCACAGCGTTTCAAGAAAACTTTGAAATTATAAAAGTTGAAGCAAAAGACTTGTGGAATCATTTGTCAGTCCCACTCACCCCGGTTAAATCATAGGAACATGCAAGTGTAGCATTAACACGTTTCATCTGTTAACATTCAATCTAATCCCACATTTCACAGTCAACGTTGAAAGATTTTAAAATGCAAGTGTACTAATCCTTTTGTGAATGATTCATGCAGGTTTCTTTCTTCTTTTTTTTTTTACTTTTAATTAAATTACTTCTCCATCCTCTAGTGAACCGACAAACTTTCCATTTGCATACCAGACTTTCTCCATCCTTACAATTGACTGCAAGTTTGCATTTAAATCTTTCTCCTTCCAATTAACACGCTAAATTCAATGTTTGTCTTTATACTTAAGTACTGTTGATATTTTGTGACTTTGATACTTACTTTAATACATACAGCTATAAAATGAAATGCACCAGTGTTAAAGGAATATTGAAATGAAATGCATCTAAACATAGAACACAAGCAGATCATTTTATGTTGTCTGAAGTTATCTTTGTGTAAGAGTCAGTCCGTAGCCTGCACCTCAGGATAGCAAAACCTGTGCTTTCTAAAATGTGATCCTTCACTTCTTTGTGATGTCCTTCTACCAAATCTCCCCACGGGTCGTATTCCTCTGTCTTTATACCACATAGCATCAATGTTTGGATCTACAGGAAATAACAACATTAGGAAAAAAACTAACATCCAATGTGGTATAGCAATAATATTGAAAAGGCATGCAAAATGTGAAAATGTCAAATCGATCAAATCTAACCTCTCATCTCCAGTGAATGTAATGGAAATCCATCATGGGGTTTTGGCTGGGTAAAACATGCTAGCAGCATAAGAAAACAGAGAATAGTGCACAGCTTTACCATGACTTACAGTGACTGCCACCAGACAAAGAGGAAAGTCACCTGAAATAGAAATCACAAGAAACATCCATCTTTAAATAATGTTTCACGACCAACAAACTATCAAAAAAAATTACTATTAGTATTGTAAGCACCAAATTAAAATTTCATGAATCATCTTTACATTTAGTCATTTTATTCTTGTGCCGTATTTGATGCTAAAACTATGATATTTCACATGTGTTTCTTCATGTTTTAACTAAATAATTGAGTAATCTTCTAAACAATTGCATATTAAAAAATAAGAGATTATCGATACTTACAAAAAAATCCTTTAATGAAGAAGATGCATAAATGTCTTCAAGATCGCAGTGTTTCCCAATTATTTGTTATCTCAAAATCTTGCCGTAACTGTCATTATATGAACTTCTATGCAGCTTTCTTTTGTCGTTCTCAGAGTTCTGGATAGACGGATCCAGCAATTTATACTCTATGTGGGAGGGTGAAGGCTCACATTTACACACACAAAACATCACAATGAAATATGCAAATGACAGGGATCAATTGGACACGGAGAATGTGAAAGATCAAAATATGTTAAAATTGAGCTTGCTGATACATTAGAATTATGTGTTCATTAATAAATCACTGACATGGAAGACAATGGAATGGAAAAGACATTTGCATAGTTAAATTATTTAATGTGCAGAAATCATTTGTGTTAATAATATATATATATATATATATATATATATAT
>CAIGQQ010032765.1:9791784-9820325 GCA_903798035.1 Danio albolineatus
TATTTTTTTTTTTCCCAGAGATGGGTTGTGGCTGGAAGGGCATCCGCTGCGTAAAACAAATGCTGGAAAAGTTGGCGGTTCATTCCGCTGTGGCGACCCCGGATTAATAAAGGGACTAAGCCGAAAAGAAAATGAATGAATGAATGTTTGTTTTTAAGACTGTGTAACCATAGTCTGGTGTTGCCACCTGTGCAGATCTTGTTCACTTTGAAACAGCTGATGAAATGCAAACTTAATATCTAATGTTAAAAATATGTGTTTTACATAAGGTTTTTTACGGTATGATCAGTGGAATCTAGATCAAATCACATCTGGCTGAAGTTTGAGTTTACAGGCTGAATGTTGGACTTGTAGTAGCGTTCTAGACATTATTTGCAAATAGGAGTTTTTCTGAAAGTTAGCTTAAGTCACACATGCAACTTTTACATGCTATTATATACTGTTCAGAAATATAAGATAACAGAAAATAAGATAACAGACTGCAGTTTATTACAATGTTTTTGTACAACACCAGCCCAAACAATATATCACTTTAAACTAATAAAAATGTTGATAAAAGTCACTTTTTAAACTTTTCATGGTTAAAGGTGCATTATGTAAATTTGACACCCAGTGAATGAACTAGGTATTGCACTACTGGATCAAAACAAACAGAAGCGCAGGTTGGCAGATTGAGGACAGGAGCGAGTTATTTAAACTGTGTTTTAAATAAAAGCAACGGCACGCGATAGAAGGAATGTTTTCCATATTAAAAGGAGTTTTTGTCCTTACCAACACCAAATTGATATATTAGAAACGGCTTCTATTTCTCACAGGTGAACGACAGTAAACTATGACAATGATCACCTCAGGTAAACCTCATGTGCTTTATTCAGTGTTAAATGCTAACAATGTGAGTTTGAATGCCGTTTTACATGACATTTATTGCCATATACTGAAAGCAGCAGCAGATAGTTCGCCTCAGACCTTGAAATTGAACTTTAGAACTAAACACGTGATTCAGCATCTACATTTAATAATGTTAAAGATGATTAATATATATTAAATAGGTTATAAACTTTACCATATCGTGAGTGGGTGCATATTCTGTGCTTCTGAATGGCTATATTTAATTTTTTTGTCTGGTGCAAACAGCCAAATTGCTTATCTCTGCATATCTCATCCCGTAGCATGTTGTTAGGACTCACGGTTACAGTGTAACCTGCTCTCCTAATGTTTACGTTCGTAATATTTATATTATTTGCTAATTAATAACCTCGCGTGGAACTGAAGCTGTCTCATTTCTGAGTTCATATGATACTGTCCACTGGCATTGGGCAGGTTAAAAGAACGTAAACAAAGAGAGCGTTTTAGCATGGAAAACCCATTTTCAAAGCAGAATGTCTGACTTCAGTATTGTTTTTCAGATACACAAGAATGTTCTTAAATATCTGCACACATATGGTATTTTTATGCTTTAGAAGAGACAAAAACTTACATACAACACCTTTAAGATCTGTTGTAAGAAAAATCAAGGTCCCACATAAATACAGAATACACATTTTGTTAGCGTTAAAAGAAAGAAACGGGACTAAAGTGACGTACCCCACTTTGAGTGCTCTGGACGCTGGCTGCTGCCATTGCAACTTTACCCTCCAGTTGCGACAGCTCACAGCTTGTTGTGTTACTAAACTCAAAGGAACTCACCCTCTTCTGCTTTTTTAATGATTTGTGTGCATTCGGCTTTGCTTTCTGGAGTATACAATTGAAAACATAGCAAATCATTTAGGATGGAAAAGTGTTAAAATCACAAAGTCACTCTTTGTTTAATAGGTTTAAGCATTTATAGTGGTGTATGTTAAATGTGTACACAGAGTACTCTCACCCATTCAGTCTCAAGAGGCCAGTTAAGTGGGACATTTCCAAGTCCAGCTGAAGCTCCTCTTATAGGTGAAACTTGGTAAACAGCACTTTTCTTTGGAGAGACCATTGGTGATTTCATTGCATCCTCTTCATCAGATGAAAAGCCTTTGTCGCTAATTTTTTCAGTAAGTTCATCAAGCTTTTTCCTAAGCTCAAGTTCCTCTAAATCAGCTGGAGACAGATCCTCAGCTTTCTGCTCAACCTACAGGGAGTCAGGAGAGTATCTGTGTGATATTTGAATAAACTGTGTCCTGTAGTTGAGTTAAAGGCCAATTAAACCTGAAGAAGTATGGTTTTGACAGAAATATGCAGCACAACTGCTTAACTTACCTGTTCTACCGATCCCTCAATTACTGGCAAAGTCATTTTCTGCTCCAAACGGCTCAGAATAGATTCAATTGCTGACATACGCTTGTTGAGCTCAATAATCTAAAGTCATAGAGATACAGAAATGTTGAATTTGCCAAAAACACCTGATCTTGTTTTTAAAGAAAGCCGTGAAGCCCCATTATTAGAAGTATGAATGCACCTGTGGAGGAACCTCATCTGGTGAGGGCTCCCTATGTAGAGCAGGACTGTATATAACATTCATCTCTGATTCTTCATCATCGTCATCATCATCATCTGAGTCATCCAGGCTGTAAGAAAGTTCACGCTGGAGGTGATAGTTGGTGCTGCCAGCTGAAGAGAGGCTCATTTTGGAGAGGGAACATGATTTTGCCAACCTCTGATTTAGATGTGGTGTGCAGTCATCTACAAAGAGCAAACAAAACAAAAGTTGACGGACATTCTGTTGACTTACAAGTAACTTTGCAACTGAAGCTCAACTACAGTAACTGTCGCTAGAGTATTAGCGTATTATTAGACACACTATAATATTGGAGTTAGTAGAATATGTTGACTTACACAGTTAAAACAGTTAACAGAATGTGTAAAATAAAGGGCTTTTGTCAACATAAGGTGTTATTTTATTATCAAAATAACAAAATGAACTAAAAATGCAATAAAGTGGCATACAGTTTTTTTTCTATTATGTTTCTTCAAGTGTTGATAAAGGAAGTAAACGCACATAACATATCTTACCAAAATGAGAGGCTTTGTCCAGACTTTTATGGCTGATATGCAATATATCCTTCATCTCATTGCCTCTGCCATGAGTTCCATTCTCTAGTATCTGCTTAACGGTTGTTGACCAGTCATCTTCTGCTAGTGAGTCCTTTGTCTGGGTTATTTTCTCTTGGCTACCCGAATGCTTAAAAATATGATTACAAAACAGCCTTTAAAAATTCATTAAATCTAAAAAAAAAGAATAATTATTGACTCCATGCAGTAAGTCAAAGTTTTTTCCAAGACTATTTAGTGTGAACAAATTGAAACAAATATTGTTTTAGTGTTTAAGCTAATATTTTGTTCTGCCTAATTTTAAATACTTTTAATTCATTCATTGCTGAACTTCTTAGGCTCAAACTAACCAAAAGCAAACAAACCAAAATGCTGTCACTCTAACTTGGCATGACTAATTTTGCTATTATTTGTATCAGCGATACAACAATCAAGATTTCAAGATCTTCAAGTCTTATCACTGTTAGCAGTCAGAGCGTTCTCAGTGGGAGCTCTGTAGAGCATTGGTGTAGAACTCTGCCAGGATAATTCAAGCATTTTTCACACTGCTTCTGCTGTATTTTTTTTTTTAATATGCAAATCCAGATTGATGTTGATGTTGGCTGTATGATATGTTCAAAAAAAGTTTCTTATTTCTGACAACAGATGTGTAAAAAAAAATACATACAAACCCGAAGTAAAGGAGGCCGAGAATAAGCACAGTTTTCAACACCAAGATTAAAATCTAGAGGATGAACAGGAAGCAGCCTCCTGCCTTTTCTCATCTTGAGGGAGAAAAAAATATATAATTTTATTCTCTAAAAAAACAAATTAAACTAAATATATTTTCTACACTCTGAGAAATAAAGGTACAGGAGCAGTCACTGGCAGTACCTTTTCAAAAGGTACTAATTTGCCCCTGAAGGATCCATAATAGTACCTCAAAATTACTTTTTAGGTACAGTTAGTTACTAATATGTACCTCTGAGGTACCACTGTGGACTCTTTGGGTACAAATATGTATCTTTTGAAAAGGTACTGCCCCAGTGACAGCTCATGTACCTTTATTTCTGAGAGTGCACTATACAGGACCTTCAGGAATGGAATGGAAAGTGCTCATGAGTGTTTATTACAGTTTTTCTCAGTCGCTTTGGTACATTCATCAGATCAGAATTGAAATTTGAAGAACAGTAAGTGCATTTCTCAAAACAACACGTACAAATAGCAAATCACAATGGATTATCTGCAAAACCTCTTGCTCAAAATCCTTAGTTCATCTCTCAAATGCATCTGTCAGTGCCATCTGAATGACAGGTCATTGTATCTTTGTGGATAAGGCAGTCAAATTACTTAGTCATGCTGTCAATATAACAGTGTCCTCTGGAGTGGTGTTCTGATATAAACTATGGCTATTTCTTTCTGTTTGTACTGTCATTTGTTGACTGATCATATCATAGTGACACAGAAAAGAAAACAGCACTGCATGGCACAAAGAAAAACTAAAAAAATCAAGACAATTTTCTTTGAGATGCACGTTTCATAGGAAATGTCAACATTCACCTAAGAGAAATGTACCAATTCTAGACAGATTTAGAATAAAGGTGTAATGGAAATGCATGGAAAAATGCATTATGACTAAATATGACAACTTTAGCCATTTTTGGATGTAAAGACCTATGAACAAGTGATTCAATGTTGTGTTTTTTTGTTGTGGGTGAAACTATTCAACAGACCAAAATAAAAAACTTTTTCAACATGACATAAGCAATTAATAATGTAGAAAACATCTGAGAATTGCAGATAATAAAGCATTTGCAACTTGTTCAAAGGAATGAGAAACTGCTTTTTTATGTTCCACAATGAGATGAAGATTGAACAGGTATTAAGAATTTCGATTTTGGTCTGAGAAATGTACCAAAGCGACTTAGAAAAACTGTTGTCAACCAGAACATTTATTTTTCAAGAGTGAAGCCTCAGTCCTGTTTTCTCTTCATTTTCCTGTCTACTCTCAAAGGCCCATGAACACAATGTATGATTGAGTTTCAGGTATATTTAGACACATTGATAATAGTCTTAAAACTTATTTTCTGATGTAAATGTATGTATATATTGAAGTGGCAATATACAGTAAGTAGTTAAAATCATATCAAAGGAAATTCAGCCCATTACTGAAGAAATGAGTTAAAAACGAAAATGACATCTGAGCACGAGAGGGCGATCTCGCACCATTTTTAAACTGAAAGAACAGATAACAAGCAAGGAAAATGCTCCTGCCTCGGCATTGCTTTAATCTATAACATCAGTTTGTGATGATTAAGCAATAATACGGTACCAGGCTGAGGTGGCGTCGTTCGGTCATCTCAGATTGCTCATCTTCCTGGCTATAGACAGAAGCAGCTGTGTGGATCACAAGAATCACAAACATAAATTTCTTCCTCATTAAAGACTGTTCAAGCACATTTTAACTAACATACAAACGCATGTTCTGTTTTTTTTTTAGGTTTTAAAGATGTGGACATGGACATTCACTATTTAAAAAAACGAAATTATACAGCGGGCCTCACGGTGGCACAATTGCCTAATAGCAAGAAGGTCTCGGCTAGGTCGGTTTTTCTGTGTGGAGTTTGCATGTTCTCCCCGTGTTCGCGTGGGTTTCCTCCGGGTGCTCCGGTTTCACCACAAGTCCAAAAACATGCGGTATAGGTGAATTGGGTAGGCTAAATTGTCTGTAGTGTATGAGTGTGTATGGATGTTTCCCAGTGATGGATTGCAGCTGGAAGGGCATACGCAGTGTAAAACATATGCTGGATGAGTTGGCGGTTCATTCTGCTGTGGCGACCCCAGATTGATGAAGAGAATAAGCCGAAAAGAAAATTAATGAATGGATAACTAAATCACACAGAAGTTTCCAGACAGATAAAGAGGGCCCAAAACGTAGGAATAATCAGGAAAAATATGTACTATAATATAGTGCCTAGCTAACAGATGTTAAAAATGATCAAATAATTCCTGGATGCATTATTTAGACTTATAAATAATAATAATAATAATAATAATAATAATAATAATAATAATAATGTTCTTTCCTATATGTGTTTGATATATATGGGCAGGTGCAAAACTGAACTACTGTTTTGTTGTTGATGTTTTATTTAACCAGGACAACAAAAAATACCTTTAGTGTTTATGCCTAGAAAAGAGTATTCAGTTTTTATCCTGGCTATTTAAGGAGTTTTTCTTCCACAGACATTTTGTTCCCCGCCTTATTAAATTAAAGATGATGTGAGAGCAGATTGCTGCTGTCTTGTTTGGACAGATGAAAGACATTCACTGATTACTTTAGATTCTTGCATGACATCAACATTAATATTGTCTGTTATCACAAAGGAATGGGACTTTGCTTTACTCACTGTGAACTTCAGGCATGCTGTGCGTGTCATCGTCTCGAGGCTCTGTGTGATGGAGAAGAACAGCGGCAGATGAAAAATTCAACATAAAACGGCAAAAACAGATAACAAACTGTGATTGGCTACAGGAAGCTGTTGAAAGCAGCAGTTTTCTATTGTTTTCTTTCAGTTTTCTGTTTGGCTCTACCAACACAAATCATCAAAAGCTACTGGGGTTTTGCTGGGTTACTTTGTTGAGCACATTAGTGTTTTCCATATAAGTCAGCTTCTGGTTGTAATTGTCATTCCCATGCCATTGAACAAATTTATGTGAAAATATGCACATACGTAAACACATCTTAACATTTATTTTCAGCAGCAAAACTTATTTTAGCTTTAGTTAAACATGACAGGCGGCGTGGTGGCGCACTGGGTATCGCTGTCGTCTCACAGCAGGAAGGTCGCTGGTACGAGTCTCGGCTAGTTCAGTTGGCATTTCTGTGTGGAGTTTGCATGTTCTCCCCATGATCACGTGCTTCCTTTGAGTGCTCCGGTTTCCCCCTCAAGTACAAAGACATGTGGTATAGGTGAATTGAGTAAGCTAAATTGACTGTAGTGTATGGGTGTGAATGAGAGTGTATGGGTGTTTCCCAGTGATGGGTTGGAGCTGGAAGGGCATCCACTGCATGAAACATATGCTGGATAAGTTGACGGTTCATTCCGTTGTGGCGACCCCAGATTGATAAAGGAATTAAGCTGAAAAGAAAATGAATAAGTTAATTATGACAACCCTGTGCCAACACTTTTATTCAACCACAAGCTATGTAATGATAGTATTTTCCACCCATCAGTGTTGTGAAAATTATATAATTAAGATATTAATATTTTTGTTCTGAATGTTGTTATTCTCTTTTCACCTAAATAGCAATGTTCTCTTGCTGACCTCTTTATTCAGGACTGATAGAGCTTGAAAATTGGATAAAAGAGGCACACTCAGGTCCAGGCAGAGAGAGAAAGAAGACATGTGACTGTTTAAGTAAGGAGTAAATCACATGGACGATTCAGCACGGCCAATTTTCTCTCTCTCTCTCCCTCTGGATTCCCCTCTAAATCCTTCAAAGTTATGAGGGCCTCTCCTGTAAGCTCTGCCTTCAGTGTTCCTCTTGTAAGTCATCTGTCAGACATTGTTTCAAATATTGGTTTGCATTGAACAGATGTCACTGTGAAAATATCATTTCAATTCTCTTATTGCTAAAGGATAGTTGGGTAGATGGTAGAAAGTTAACCCAGAATTAACCAAATAGTATGCAGTGTGATAACGTGATATATGTGAGAGTGAAAGATTTCCTTCAGCTGTTTTCCATCATTTTTAATTTGGTCACACAAATTGTTCACTTGCAGAAAACTGCTGGGTTTGTGAGAAAGTTCTGTGTGAGATGCACTTCATACTTCTAAATTCTGACAATAAACAATAGACTTGTTTTTCTCAGCAACATTTCGCTGCTGTTTCACCAATGTGACCACACGTCAAGAGCAAGGTCTCACTACTGTTTACAATGTGAGTAAAGATGCAGGTCAGTCAATCTAATTTGTCTAAAGTTGTTTTTTTCTTTGGCGTAATTACCTGTTTTGGCTTTTGATTTAGATTTTTTGTGGATTAACCTTTTTTGTAAATCTTGGGTTGGGTTCACAATAAACAATTTTAGGAATAAATGGACAGACATCTATGGAAATCTTTGGTCACACTTTATTTTGATGGTCCGTTTGTTGAATTTAAGTTACATTGCAACTAATTCTCATTAGATTATAAGTAGACTGTTTGGTTGGGGTTGGGGTTAGTGTAAGTGGACATGTACTTGCAAAGTTTCTTATAGTCAGTTAAATGTCTGTTGATTGTCAGTATATAAGTAGACAGTCTACTAATACTCAAATGGACCATCGAAATAAAGTGTCACAAATCTTTATATCTCTTCTCAGAATGGTCCTAACTTCCTGAGACCAAAATCTTGCACACATAGGGCAGACTGGTGATAGTTGTAACACTGGTCATGTGTAACACTTCCGATCTCCACAATCAGGGACTAGTTACAAATCAGCAGATTCACTTCACACATGCTCATATTTTCCACATATGAAAAAAGTAGAGTCTTGTGGCTATCATAGCAGCTGTAAGAGGGGGGAACTACATTTGAGCTAGGAAAGTAATGTTCATTCATTCATTCATTTTCTTTTCGGCTTAGTCCCTTTATTAATCCAGGGTCGCCACAGCGGAATGAACCGCCAACTTATCCAGCATCTGTTTTACGCAGCGGATGCCCTTCCAGCCACAACCCATCTATGGGAAACACATCCATACATTCTCATTCACACACATACACTATGGACAATTTAGCTTAACCAATTCACCTGTACCGCATGTCTTTGGACTGTGGGGGAAACCGGAGCACCCGGAGGAAACCCACGCAACCACGGGGAGAACATGCAAACTCCACACAGAAATGCCAACTGGCCCAGCCGGGGATCAAACCAGCGACCTTCTTGCTGTGAGGCGAACGTGCTACTCACTACGCCACCGTGGCGCCCCGAAAGTAACGTTGTTTATTTCAATTATTTTTAGGATAGTAATGCCTGGTTTGTAGTTAAATCCATAAAAGTTAAATTATGTCATTTGTGTGTAGATATTTTAACGCATGTTGTTGGTGAACATGTTTTAGCTGTTGGCTATAAGGAGAGCAATTTTATGGCTTCAAGGCTCTGAGTCTGTTGTAACAACAAAACTACTGGTTAGTAACAACAGTGAAATGTTACCACCAACCCCAAGCAGATTTAAAACTGTATTTATATGATTTTATTTCATTATTCCTATAGCTCTTGTAAGAGAAAGACGTCAAAGCCAAACGATTTGGGTTTGACCTGTTTTCTGTAGCCTCATGAAACCTGCCAACACAGCTAGTGTTTAATGGGCTATATGCACAGCTAGTGTTTTTCAGTCAATGAGATTTATGACTATTTTCAATTTCATAAGGTTCCTTTTAAAGCATCGATGTCGTAATGTATTTCAAATATAATCAGTTAAATTAATAAATCAGAATTAAGCATTCGTTTAGTTGTTAAAGTGTAAAAAGAGATGAGCGACCGTTTAAACTCAAGCAGCGTCATTAGCAGCAGGCTAGAGCAGAAATTCCATTAAAAATACTGGAGTAAAATTAATTTGCATATTTTAAAGACATGGTGCAGAAAAATATCATTTCATGCAGTGCTTTTTCGTTTGGTCTGATACCCACTTTATATTGTATCTCAACCAGGCAGTGAATATCACTGTTTTTTTTTTTTAAAGAAATTCTGCAATTTTGTATGGGATGACAATTAACCAGAAGCCCTGGGGCTGGCAGACTGAATTTAAAAGTCTGTGTGCATATACCCCATTGTTGATGCACATTTGCACATTTTATTATGCATTGCAACACAGACACACACCAGTTATACCCAGTAAAAACCCAGTGTTCAGTAAAAAAAGTTTTCAAATCCATAATTTCTATTTTATGCTGTTACATCTCACCCCAGGGTGTTACAAGTAACCCAAACAATGGGGTCAACTGTAACATTTCACTCCTCCTCTAAACTGTGCATTTTCTGTGTGTGCTACAAAGATAAGATCAATTACATTTACATATACTTGTACATTTTGAAAACACTGGTTTAAAATATCTCAAAGCTATAGTGAGAAATGTATTTAAAAAAAAAATCCTTCAACAATCACCGGCCTCTCCTAATGCTGCATGTTCTTGTTCCTTAGACTTAAGTTTAATGTAATGCTCAAGATTGCTCGCTGCCCAGGGTTCCACTTTCTGTCTATAAGGGGAATCTCAACAAGCTTTTAAAGTCTACCTCTGAGGTCAGTTTGAGAGCAGGCATGATCACTGTTCACCCTCTTGAAAAGCGAATTCATCACCTTTGCACTCCCAAAGCGCTTGAAGCGAGATCGTACATTCTCATGAAACCATTCCAGAGTTCCAATCTTAAGCATTCTACAGGAAAGACAGACAAAAACAAAGAACTAAATTATTATTTAGTCAATCAAAATAAATAAATAAATCATGAGTTAGGGATTTCATAATAATTAATGTCATTTTTTTACAGAACCAAAGCATGAAGAACATCATCCCTTCAGTGGTCTTTAGAAGATTGCATGACTACACAAAAATGATAAAACAAATTTGTCACGAATTGCTATGACAGTATGTTGTTCAATTAAATTATTGCCGTTTCAAATAATGTATATGTCACTGGTTTGTTTTGTTTAAATTCAAGTGATTTACTTACTTGGATAAACTGTTGCTTCCCCATACAGCATATAGTAATTCACTTAAGCAACAACAGACGTCGGTGTGAAAATTGATTATGGTAGTGATGTAGTGGCGTGCACATATAACTAGTAAAGATGAATTGTTTACCACCATTAATGATCAAATTTATTCACAGTTCCACAATGTTTCATTAGGAGTATTGTGAAGAAATGAAAATGCATTCTTAAGTAAGTTTACGGTAGTAATTTGGCTGAAGTGAAGATGAATAATAAATACAAAGTATTGAAAAAAAAAGTAACTTAAAACTTTAAACTTAAAAAGTAATATCAGGTGAATTGTACCAAAATCGTCTTCTTTTTTGGTGGAATAATTTGCACACAAATATTTCTTTTTCAATTTTGTTCCTGTTTGTTCTTTCTTTGAAGTGTCATGGAGGATTACCATGTCTGTCAGGTGCTCACCTGGCCATGTGGCATGGATCACACACCCAACCGCGGTCTTTCTTGTTAAAACGACTGCAAGACTTGCAGACAAACAGTTTGCAGTCCAGACATTGGCGCTTGCTGTTGACCAGGAATTTGAAGGGCTGCAGACAGCGGATGCAGAGGGAATCACTTAGTTTAGGCTGATATTCCAGCAGCTCTCTCTTGTTGTCCTCTTTCATAATTTTGGTCTTGAGTTCCCTGTATTAATAATTAATATTAAGCATTAAATCTAGATTAAATGTATATTTAGAACAATACATACATACAGTTCGATGCAGATAAACATCTGCAACACATAGATTCAGCAACAAATTCATTATGCTTATTACATGCATATTGCTAGAACATTGACTGTTTTGTTAATAATTACAAAGCACATAAAGTCTTTATTGTGCATGACAGCATTCTAGATCCCTTCACCCTACTCCAACTCATTTTCTAAATTTGAATTTATTTTGAGCAGATATACCCAGATTGCTTTAGACAGAATAAAAAAAGAGAGGAAATGACTCCACATTCTGCCTGGACTTCCTCTCTATTCTTCCTATGAAAACATCCATTCTTAATGTGCCAATTTCTCAAGCTTTATGTTCAAATCCAATGGACTATTAGGACAATGACATCTCTGTAGCACAGCTGTGCAGGGATAAAACCGGACATATAAGAAATTTCTGGTAAATCTGCTCTTCTCAAGAAGAATCCAGCCAGCTATCCAGGAGCTTTCCTCCACATGTTGAATGGTCATATGCCTGTGGCTCTTTTAACTTTCATTTGGCAAAAGTTGAAAGCGATTCAGTCCAAGTGCGAGTCAAATCTCTCATATGTCAGCATAATCGATTTGAAGAGGACACATGAAGAAAAAATGTAAATGCTGTTTTTGTCTCTTCAAACATATCTCACATGTTCACCAGTATACTTAAGTGTGCTTTGTTTTGAATAGCACATTTGATCTAATAAGACCACAATTCTTTTCCAGGAAATGACAACAGCAGCAAACTCTTTCTTTTATGGTTCATCTTACATTAACACTTACTTTTTTCACTCAAATATTCTATGAAATTCTGTATGCAATGTCATTAGATGACAAATCTATCATTGCATTAAACATCACATTTACATTCTTTGTTTTCTATGATTATCATCGCCATAAATCGTCCCAACCTTTCAATAAAGCCCCAATGGGACTATTTTGAGCTAGCCTTTCCTTTTCGACTGTGAGAGAATTGAGAGAAAAATGTCAGTCATGTGATGTTATTCAATATTCCGAGACAAATCCTATTACCTCTTTCAAAATGACTGGAATTCAGACATACATTTGCCTTTTGGCAAAGTCTCCGAGGAGTCAAGTGTTTTCTTTTTTTTAACAAACAACTAAAAGTGGTATCATCACATAAAAATGAACATCGGGCCTGTCATAGGAAATGTTTTTTACATGCTATTTTATTCAGCACTGCCACCAAAGATTTTACATAGGACATTCAGTTGGTGTGAACAAGTATTATTATATGCAATAATAATATTAGCATGACTCGTCCCCTCATTGAAGAAAATGAAAATGCACATATGCTACACATATGCTAACCTACTTTAAAAAGGTAAAATTTGACTTTCCATGTCTTATATATTTAATTTATATATGTATGTATATATATATATATATATATACTCCCAGGGAGTCAGTTTGATGATTTTTATTTTGTGGAGGTGGGGGATAACTTCTATTTTTTCTTTTTTTTTTTTCAAACTTAAATTATTTTAATAAACTTGCTTATTAATCACAGTTAATTCTAAATAATCATATGATAATTGGACTTGTTTTGTATTTGTCTCGCAAGTTATGGTAGCTACATCTCATGCTATCACTCAGTCAGTAGACCAGAGAGGCCAAAGCCTAACTCCACAATATATGTCTTCAACACAAACACAATTATATTTCCTTAGGATAAGTGCTATACCAATAAACATGTCTTTGGTGGTAATATGGTTATTAATTTACATTATGTGGTTGGTAATTTACATATTTAATTGACATATTAAGTACATTTAGGTAACCAGTTTAAATAATTTCTGCTCATAAAACTTTCTCTACTGAAAAAACTTTCAAAAAAGATTTTAGATTTATTTCAGATGAGTTCACATTAGGCTAAGTGCCGTGGAACGGTTCCTGAGATCCATCTTTTCAAACAGCATAAATTAATGACAGACATTCCACATATTCCATTCAAATGATAAATCCCAGATGAACAGACTACAGAAAACCTTTGGTAAGCAAAAAACAGCAAACCACTTAAGTTTCTACCAGATCCACATTATGAGTAACACTTCAGATAGGGCTAATGATGGGATACATAGAACCATAGAGAATTATATGAACATGAGATGAATAACTAAAAAATATAGTATATATTAGTATATATACTGTAGTATATATAGTGCATATTAAGATATGGATTGTCTTTTTTGTTAGAAAAATAAATTAAAGTCTTCATCTGATGATCATGTACTGGCAGTAATTGTCATACAAATTCACTAGTTCCAGAAGGCTCACCCTAGTCTGTCCTCCTCTTTCTTTCGCAGGTGGAAATCTCTCTGGATCACCTGCCAGACGTGTTTGGCTTCATCGTCTGTTAGCCGAGAGAGATCCAGATTCTTTCCTGAACTGCTGCTGGGCATCATCTTGAATCTCATCCAGTGGTATGAGAAAGCATCTGAAACTAATCAACATGACACTTTGTCACCAGCGTGTGGATTGATTTCCAGAGATAGAACAAAATAATGTTTTTGCCTCATTTATTGTGTGATGTTAAAATGCTTTCTACTCCCCTATAGACTGAATGGTTTATTTAAGCACATTTCCTTAGGAGTGAATTGACACTTTAAATGTTGTAAAATTTTATACACAACCATTTTTAATCTTAATCTGATTCTAAAGCATTCAACATTTAATACTTTTTTGGTTAGCAATATTTATTAATAAGTATCTTAACCAAAGTTACATTTTCCATCTTAATTTCTACCTTTAAGTTAGGGTTAGGTATGTAATTTAAATAAATACTGTTTTTAAATTAAATACTTAATTAATTAACATATTTATTTATTTATTTTATTTTATTTTTTGAAGACTTCTTTAGAATTTATCTTTTGCAAATTATGTGTGTTTAGCCATTGCCCGTTTACAGATAAAGGGATGTTTTTAGTTGTCCCAAAAGAAAACAACATCAGTTTGTTCAATGATATAAATAAATCAGCCAATTAGAATCAGTAATTTAATTTGGCTCTGAATAGAGAGCCGTGTGACTGAAAATTCCTTTTAAACTCTGACTAAAACATACAGAAAAAAAGACTTTTCTCTTCTCTTCATAATAATAAATTAGAAACACTATACAGTTTTTGTTGAAAAAACATGTTTCCTTTTAACTGCAACAGGGTAAGTAATCAGTGGTTCACTAACTAGTTTAACTATTTTTAACTTTCCTGTTTATTAATGACATTCAACCTAGCTTGTCATTCTGCTGAAGGAAAGGGTATGGGCTATTGATACTTTGCATATAGCAGATTCCCAAACTGGGGGAAAGTTAAACTGCTATTTATATCATTGCAGAATTATAAAATCTCTTCCTTTACACAGACAAGACTAAATAAATCAATGAACGAGAATGCAGTGGTTAAATTTATAACACTGTACAAAATACAATTTCTGAATTTATTTATTAAAACTGATTCATATTTTTCATTACACACAACATCTGTTGTACAAGCTCTTATATACTATTGCTGGCCCCAAGGGCCTGTATATAATAGGAAAACCATGAATCGTAAAGCAATAAGATGTAATATTGCAATCATAGGCAAGTAGCAGATGAAAAACTGATGCAAAGATATTGTTTTAAATACATTTGCTAAATATTATACAATTTCCAAAATAATTTGAATCATTATGCACTTTTTAAACAGACACAGAATCTCAGTACAGATTTTGCCACTATGCGGCCTATAAAGTATGTTATAAAAAGATTTACCTAGAGTTGATGTTGCAGCGTGTAGTAGTCCAGTTGAATTTCAGCTGACCATTTCAGGCAGAAAACCAAGCTGCTGTGTTTATCACATGTCCAATTAACCGTGTGGTTGGGAAGGGCAAGCGAAGTATTTAAACCCCACCTCAAAGGTCTTTCTGAAACATCTGATTTAATCTTATAAATTAGCTGCAACCAAAACTGAACACTGCTGATGCAACTGAAATCAGTAGCTTTTAAACTTAAAGTATGCATATTTAAAGTATCCAGTGTAAGTATCTATTGTAATCTTTACCTCTGTGGAGAAAGTACATTTATTAATTCACTTATTCATGTTTATTTACAGTTAGGATTAAATAGATGATTTGTATAATTTTCTGTTTATAGGGTTATATTTATTGGCATGTAACTAAATTTTGATGAAGTAGAAAGTATCATTCTTATGAGATTTTTGACAGATCTCTGGAATTATATATTAAAATGAAGGCATTGGATATAGCTGAGCTGTGACAGTATGCACGCTCAATTTACATTCTGCACAGCTTGTTAACTGAAAAGATTTGCAACAGACCTTACAATTATTCATCTCAGTAGTAGTTAAAATTCTATGGTTCATTCGTTGAAATTAATTTTCTCCAGTAATAGTGTCTGCACTGTTGCTTTTCAAAGCAAGTGTGAAAAGTGATTCCTTTTGCCCAAGCATGGAAGGAAAAACACATGACTTTTTTTTCAACCGGAAAAAAAGTATTCATTCTAGACTGGTGACTCTGATTAAACCGGCCCAAGTTAGATTCTTTTGCAATGCATGTAAAACGTTTCAGCCATTTGCATTTTATTTAAACAGGGTGTCTATTCATGATCATGGGAAAATGACAAAAGTGAAACAATTGGAAAGCCACTTAATATATTATTTGTTTTTAAAATGTTTATGGATAAAATAGTTTGATTTTCAATGATGATCTCAATTCATAGACTGACAAATATGGTGAAAAAAATATGTTAACAAGAAATCCAATATAACCAATATTTATAATTTAAAAAAAAATTGTAAGAATGGAAGAGTTGCACGAGTTAGCAGAAACAGCTCCCTCTGCCGTAAAAGGTAAGAAATATCATTCTAACAGGCATTGAAATGTGCTGGTTTGGTCCTTGTTTTGGATTTACTGCACGGTATTTTTCATTTTCGATCTGCAGATTTTTTCAGAATATGTTTTAAACACACCCCTTGATTTTGTAATTTGGAACAGACGATCATTTTAAAAGTTACAAGTGAATACTTCAAAAACATATGGGAAAAAAATTACATAAAGCTTCATACATATAATTTAAATGCAGTGTCATGCATTAGTGTTCGTGTCAAATTTAGAAGGATGGTTACAATAAGTTAAGGTTATTTAATAATTAATTGCAATTCCAGTGAACATGCTCAAAGTATAAAACAAGCTCATATGGTTGAGTAAGGAATGCTGCTATTTCCTTGTGTTTTGTCTAAAACTGATAGGCGTCTCTTTCATGTCTTTGCCAAGTAAACCAAGAACATAATCTTTCCTGTTTTAACATCAAAGTGGAAAAATAAATTCATGCAACGCTAAAGACAGGAAAAAGAAAAGGCTGCCAGTGATGTGATGTCATTTCTATTCAAATAAAACTTAGAAGAGGCTTTGGAGTTTAGCCACAGATGACACCACAATGAATGTCAGAATAATTAAAAATGTAATTTAACAAACAAAGTCTGTGAGAGACAGACATGTATCATATTTAAGAGGTTAACCCTCAAGCTTCCCTGAGGATATTTTTGGGCAAAATCATTTTATTTATGTTTTTTAAATAGTTGCTTTAATCTGAGCAGTTCAAAACCTTTTCTAAGTTTGCCTGAACACACAAAAAAGACAACAATATTAAATGGTTGAAAAAAAAAACTCTAATTCTTTCCACCCATAGAAAATGAATGGGAAGTGCTAAAATTCAAAGCATTTTTAATTGTATTAATGGCAAAATTACAGAACACTGAAATTTTTGCATCAATACACACTATGCACCTTTTACGTGAGTTTGAAAGTGCTAAATACGAATCATGTGACCCCAGGGGCGCTGCTAGCAATTTTGGGCCTCATGAAAAAGTATGAGGATGGCCCCCTACTACCAAGCTAGCTATCCAAACTCTCTGTCTGCAATGTAGTTTTACTGACCTATGCATTTTATTATTGATTTTGTCCACCACTTATCAGTATTTAGTAAGAGAACGGCCATGACTGTAGCAAGCAGATGATTTATTGTTCAAATGTAAATGTAATACAAAAAATGGAACAGTAATCAAATATTGACTGAAAGTTTTACATTTCTAAACACACAAAACACCAATGTGTAGCTATTTAAATAACTGTACTGCAATAGTGTCTCATACAACGTGCAATACACTGGAACAGTGACAAAAACCAATAAGACACAAAATTATATCACAATGAGACCCATAAATAAGCCGAGACCCATAAATGATGCTGAGTGCATCATCCGGGTAATTAAATCGCACTTATTATTTTTAGAGTTGTCAGTGTGAACGCACTACTTACACTATTTATACTACAAAATGGTGTAGAATAGTGCATAAGTATGCGATTTAGGACGCAGCTGATGTTACCCTCGAGGACATCGCTGCTTTGACAGTTTACCTGACGATCGCACTCAAAACATCAACTCTCTTCCCGCCACTGACGGACTGAACCATACAGTGAAAGTAGGGGGGGTACAATTTGACAGTGACAGACACGAGGGGCAGATATAAGCTGTATTTTTATTTTTTATTTCTAATAAATTGTTTTACTTGTAATTTAGAGATACATTCATAATTTATATTACATTATAGTACTGTTATTAATTATAAAGCAGATCTCTGTGGGCCCCTAGAGTGCATGGGCCCTTAGAATTGTCCTAACTTTCCCCCCCTTAGCGGCGCCCCTGTGTGACCCAAATCACCAAACGTAATGACTAGGGATGGGCGATACCAGTATTTTTGTTTCCGATCCGATACCAAGTATTTCAAGACAAGTATCATTGATATCGATACCGATACCAATACTTTAATTAAATATTTTATTGTGATTTAAAAAAAAATGGTTATCACCTTTATTAGAATTATTATTCATTCATTCATTCATTTTCTTTTCGGCTTAGTCCCTTTATTAATCCGGGGTCGCCACAGCGGATTGAACCGCCAACTTATCCAGCATTTGTTTTACGCAGCGGATGCCCTTCCAGCCACAACCCATCTCTGGGAAACACATTCATACATTCTCATTCACACACATACACTATGGACAATTTAGCTTACCCAATTCACCTGTACCGCATGTCTTTGGACTGTGGGGGAAACCGGAGCACCCGGAGGAAACCCACGCAACCACGGGGAGAACATGCAAACTCCACACAGAAATGCCAACTGGCCTAGCCGGGGATCGAACCAGCGACCTTCTTGCTGTGAGGCGAACGTGCTACTCACCACGCCACCGTGGCGCCCTATTAGAATTATTATTATAATATAATTATTATTATAATATTATAATTATTTTTATCATCACCATTAGTATTATTTTTCAATTAAACACAAAACACATGATTCCTTTTTACATTTATTTAAATAACAGAACTAAAATTGCATGGCACCATATACTGTATAACGAAAAATAATACACTGCAGAAACCTTGTTTAATTAAAAAAAGTGCATCTCTCCCAGTTATTATGTGTACCTAAACTTTGTATTTTATTTGATAAACAAGTTTGTTTAAAACTATTTAAACTAAACTACTTAGTCTTTACTTGATTGGTCTACGGTCTATTATTCTGAACCCTGTGAAATGTAACAGAAATCTGATATATGCCAATTTATGCAAATTACATGAATGACAGAGTTTAGAGTAGAATTCCCCCTCAGCTTTGGCATATTAATATTACAAAAATTATATACAATGATTCCCCCTCAGCATATTATATTTATAGTGTGTGCATCTGTGTGTTCATATGAACATATATCAGGTAAAACTTAACATAAACTGGCTGTCTGTTTTGAACTCGAATCGACTTTTTGTAAAATAATTCCCACTTGGTTAGCTGGATAATGACCGGATTTCTTAAAGGATTCTGCCAAAGTTTTACAACCTGCGCTGGGTGTGTGTGCTGTCTGTACTGAGCCGTGAGCTAACACTTACCCATTAGCAGAGATACAGCGGAAGGATATCATAGTTCTCATTCGTGTTCCTATTTAAGTAAATATTTATATAATAGGTGGCGCTATAATTATTGAGATATTTTACTCAGTAAGAAAACCCCCAGAAAAGATCGATACTTTTACATCGATCCTTTTGATACATTCCCAGTATCGAAAATATCGATTCTTCAGGATCGATCCGCCCATCCCTAGTAATGACAAACAAGAGACATTTTTCTAAAAGAATCTATTACTAATTTATTTTTAACACAAAAACAGCTAGGTTTGGAAAATCAAACATTTTTAGTTGTTTAATGGTTGAAATGCTCCTGAAAGTCTATATCGCAGAAAGGCCAAGTCACTTTCCAAAACCTTTTAATTCATTGTTCCTTGCTGGTGGAATTATCTTCCCATTCCCACACAGACTGCTGATTCATTGGTTTCATTCAAACGACAACGAAAACTCATCTCTTCTGCGATAACCTTTAGTTATAATGTAGGTAAGAGCGGGGACGAAAGTAACGTGGGATGCAATTTACAAAGCAATTTTCTCAAATTCCTGACAACATTTGCTTTCCAGGCTATAACAGCACATTCAGCATGCAACCCTTGATGGAGCTGCCAAATATCATGGGATTTCCTCACTGTGTCCGGCAGTTAACGCCAAATTTGCATTTTTAAATTATTGTAGCGGTTATTTTTTCCTTATTACAAGTTGTGTTTCTCTTTTCACATGTTTGACATGTTTTAAAAGGAAATCAGGTTTAAATGGCAAGAGTTCCTGTGGGGATGAATGTAACACAGCTATTTATGTCCCACTGCTAATATTTACACCTTATTTATGTCTTCCACATTAGAGTTTGCAGTGTTTGAATTCAGCAGTTTTATAAAATGAACGCATATAGCCAATAAAAATAAAAATTAATCAAACAATGTAGAAAATTTGAACATTTTGCATTGTTGGGTTGCTTTTGAAACATCTGATAGAACTGACATTTAAAATGAAAATGCCATTTCATATTTTTTGCAAAAATAAAGGACAAAATATGTTGGCAGTTAACATTAACAGTGTCATAGTCACATATATTTAAAATAAACAAGATTAAGCCAGTAAATCTAGTAAATGTTGTTACTTTTGACCCTGCTGATGGGGTCAAAAATCATCTTTTCATTTAATTCATCTTTATTTCTATAGCCCTTTTCCAATGCAGATTCTGTCAGAGTTCTAGTAAATTTGAAATTGTGTCAGTCCAGTTTTCAGATCAATTTAGTTCAGTTCTGTTCAGTTCAGTTCATTGTGTTTTAATTTTTACTGCTCAAAGTCCAAACACTGAAGAGCAAATTCATTGATGCGCAGCTTAACAAGTCTCAAACCAAGCAAACCATTGGCGACAGTGGTGAGGAACAAACTTCACAAGTTGATGTAAGTGAAGGAAAAAACCTCAAGAGAAAGCAGGCTCAGTTGGGCACGACATTTCTTCTCTGGCCAAACTTCCTGTGCAGAGCTGCAGTCTAGGCGCCACTCTTACAAAAATGTAACTGCAGTAAACTGAAGTAAAACTGCAGTACAACAGCAGTATATAAAAGTATAACTGCAGTAAAATGAAGTAATTGCAAAATTGCATTACAATGAAGTATAAACAGTTCAAATACAGTACAATAAAATTCTACAGCAGTATAAGTCGGAGTAAAAACAAGTAAACTCCATCTTTACTGCACTTGTGCTGCTGTAGTCTAATATTCCAATGGTGTGGTAAGAACTGTACTGCATTTGTGTTCCAAGACGTTTGTTTTTCAACATCTTCTAAAAATATTTTGTACTTTTTTCAGGGACGTTTTTTGGATTCAAGTAATTTTCTAATATCATTTTCTAGAATATTAAGAGTTTGTTTGCAAAAACAAATAATCAAAAATAACTGCAGTAGCCTATATACAAGGATAACTGTGGTATAGTCAATGCAACTGCAAAATGACAGTATAATGTGGTATAAACAGTTCAACTATAATGCAATAAAGTTCAACTGAAGTAACATAAATAAACTGAGAGGGGCAATATAGTGATATGTTATATAACTTACTGCACTCTTCAGAAGTTAACTAAAACTACAGTATTCTTAAAAAAAACTGCAGTAATTTTTTGTAAAGGCAGGGCTGGAGAATGCTGGACATCCATCGTGGAGAAGCTGAAGGTGTGTATACGTCACCAGCAGGTGTTCACACTGGCTCACGGGAACAACGTGGAGACTCGTCTGTTAGTTTTCTCTTTCAGGAATCAGTCTCACGCTCTCCACAAAAGTATCAATGTGCAACTTTTGTTTAAAGTGAAGTTATATTGATGTTGTTCTACATTGATACAAAATAACACCTGATTTTAATAGACCATCCTATTGAGATATAGGCCCTGTTTACACTGTCAAGTCTAGATGCCCACATGCGATTTGTTGCCTATATCTGATTTTTTTGCCAGTCCATTTACACTTTCTTTTAATTGTGATTTTTATTCAATTGTGTTTACACTTGCCATACAATTTAGTTCTGGCATCTGCTCCACACTAACCATGATGGAAGAAATTGCCTTGCTTTTAGCTCTGTGAAATATGCGAAGTTTACACAACTTTAAAATGATTTTGAGGCAATGGCGGAAGAGGAGGGAAAGGGCTGTCATCGCAACTTGCACCTTTTGTTTATATATGGTGTCCCTCACTGACTCATCTCCCAAAAGGGCAAAAAGGCACATAACCTCTGATGTCGACCACTGACCACTTTCCTCCTCCATGTTTTCTCTGTTGTTGTTGAACTAGGGTGCTCACTGAGACATACACAGACTCTAGCCCTTTTCCCTACAGTCAAAGAGAGGCATTGAAATGCTAGATATTTTTATAACTGAACCGACTGCAGTGATATTTTTGCTAACAGAAATGTTAAAACAGGAACATATTTTCACTTTAACATCCAACTGAAAAAGTTGGGCAAATTAATCTTTTATTAAATTTTAATAGTTTCTTTTATCTGAGTGGTTCAAGACTTGTCTATTTCTTTATAAGTTTGCCACTTGAGCAAACAAACAAAAAAGACTTGATTCAACAAAGTTAAGTCCTCTTTAAATTAGAATTTTGGAAGAAAAAACTGTACTTTTAGAGGTTTATACATAAAAAATTTTAAAATACAAAAATAGATTGATAGATTTTAGTTTTCAAAGACAGTGATATAACACTTATAATTGCCGTCACAAGGAAAGCAGTACAATGGGCTGCAGTGGATGTTTGAGGTGTTTAGTAAACCAGCAAATTTTATTTCAGTAAAAATAATTGGTAACACTTTATTTTGATGTTCCATTTGAGTATTAGTAGACTGTCTGCTTAATATCTGTTTAATATCTGTCTATACTGACAATCAACAGACATTTAACTGACTATAAGAAACTTTGCATGTACATGTTAATTTACTCTAACCCTAACCCTAACCCAACCCTAACCTCAACCTAACAGTCTACTTATAATCTAATGAGAATTAGTTGGCATGTAGATGCAATGTAACTTAAATTCAACAAACGGATCATCAAAATAAAGTGTGACCAAATATTTTTCTAAGCTGCTTTAATATACAGATGTGTAAGCACTTTTTGTGTTTGAGGCTCAGGAGCACATCAGGAGCAAATTTCGTTGAAGCACTGTAGCTTTTTCTTCACCACTTTTTGCTCTTTACTCTCAGTTTACACAAAGCCTTTCCGTTTGAGCTGGATGTGAGTTGAAGGAAATGTTATGCCTAACGAGTGTGATGCTTTCCAAACAAACATTATGCTTGATTCATTTTAATCATGGAAATTCTTTTCCCCAGCCTCAGCGCATATGTACATCATGGAAAAAATGAGTATGATTTTCGAGCACACTGTCTTTTTCAAAGATACTTTTCAGAACTCATGTTGTGAGGTATTTTCTAAAAGTTCCATCACACCTAGTTTCACTACCACGAATAATGTGTGCATTATGAAGCATTAGTCATTGTGGCGTTGTAGTCATGGTTACTAGGTTCAGAATTTTAAAACAGCAGCTGTCAGTACAGGACATCCAGTTAGATTTCAATCGAGTTCATTGTTCAGATAGATTGGCGAGTCAATGAAGCAACAAGGGAGGGTAAAACTGTGGCTGCTTCTGGCAGCTGGAATGGGGCATTTGATACATGGGAAACAGTTCTTAGAGCCAAGGACTATTCTAGGCTGTTAAATTGTGGCCATGGAGGTAGAAATGTTTTCTACAAATTGGTAATTGTAATAGGTTTAAGCTTATTGTATGTGTTCTGATTTCTTTTCTGCTGCTTGTATCATTCTCTTTCTGCTTCCATTATGTATCTGGGCTGCCAAATATGACCAAGTGAGGTGCTCCCAAATTCCTCCAGTACTCAGGTAAAAACACACACCTGATGAAAACATATAACTTTGTCACAAATAAATGTACAAAAAACTGTCACTGGGGCGGTACTGTAACATCCCCAGCTCGTCACTCATCACCAGCTCCTCAATCACAATCACCGAGACCAGCTTCCAGCCGTGCACCATCACCAGCCTATTAACCTTCACCCATAAAAGCCCCACTCTGCCACTAGCCCTTCGTCGGGTATCACATATGGACACGTTCCACCTCGCCTACCTTCATCCTCATCCTGGACACCCTCCTGTGCTCCTCAAGGATCACCTTCATCATAACTCCTATCAGGGAAGTGACTTTCAAGTACTTTGAGATAAATCTATCCTGAGCGGATCCCTAACCCTAACCTTCGTCCAAGTTAATGCCTTCTTCTTGTGACATTCTAGAGACAGTTAATAAACACTGCTTTTTGTATGTCTGACTCCTCTCGTCCTTCTGAACGTGACAGGATACCCAATCGAAGAAACAGAAGAGATCAAATCCTTGACTTTCCCGGAAGTAAACAAACCACTCAGCGCCATTATCAGAAAATCCTTCACTCACCCGTCTCATGGAGACTGTTGTTGGATCCCCCGATCCATTCGCTGAGTTAGTGAAGATGACTTCCTCGAATTTGCTCTCTGCCTCATCTGCTGCAGCGCCTAGCTTCGCCTCCATAACCAACACGCCGCTGGCTCATCCACTCTGCTATGGCGGCGAGCCCAGCACATGTAGCGGCTTCGTTCTCCAATGTTCGCTCTACATCGAGGCGAACTCACCACGATTCCCAAACGAAGCCTCCAAGATCTCCTACATAATTTCGCTGCTCACTGGAAAGACGCTGCAATGGGCAGGTTCGCTCTGGGCCTCCAAGAGCCCGGCTCTTTCCTCCTTTGCATCATTCACCGCCCACTTCCGGGAAGTGTTCGGGGCTATTGTCACCCCGATGTTGGTTCATGACGAACTGATTAATCTCCGCCAAGGAACCACCAATATCCACGATTATACCCTGAAATTTTGCATTCTTGCCGCAGGCAGTGGCTGGAACCAAGTGGCGCTCCTCGCCGCTTACAGGAGGGGATTACACCCAGACATCCGACGACAGATGGTGATTTATGACGACAATGCCCAAATTGAAACCTTTATTAAAAAGGCCATCTCCGTCTCTCAACACCTATCCGCCTGTGTCTCACCTTCTCCTGACATTCAGATTCCTTCTGTCCAGCCACAGTCACCACCACCACCACCGATGAGCCACGACGAGCCCATGCTCACTGACACATGACATCTGACAGTAGCTGAGCGTCAACGTCGAATCCAACGTCGGCTTTGCCTATATTGTGGGGAGGCTTCTCATCAAATCGCCGCCTGCCCGGTTCGTCCCCCTCGTCCAATGGTGAGTGCTTTTTCATTAACTCCTGCCATATCTCACATGCCTCATCTGGCTGCCAAACTAATCATTCATACTCGTACTCTCCCTGTGCATGTGTTGGTGGACTCGGGAGCTGCCGGGAACTTCATCTCCTCCCACTTTCTGGCCAAGCACCGGTTACCCTCTGTCTACAGTGAAACCACTTTTGAAATCACGAACATTCAGAATTCACCATTGGGCGATGGGAGGATTACTAGACGAACGAAGGAGGTAACACTACTCATTTCTCCTCACCACCGAGAGAAATTAATCCTCCTCGTCCTCCCTCAAGCTAATGTCGATGTGGTGCTGGGTCGTCGGTGGCTCATCCAGCATCACCCTGTCATAGACTGGAGCACAGGAGAGGTGCAGTCCTGGGGTCCTGAGTGTACCGACCATCTCTGTCACTCGACAACAACTGCTCCGACTCCAAAACAACTTGCCCTACCTGTGCACTCAACCCCCATTCAGCCACCACCGGAACCCCTTCTGTCCTCCATTCCGAAGCCCTACCACTCCTTCCTCTATGTCTTCAGCAAAGCAAGAGCGACACAGTTACCCCCTCATAGGTCCTGTGATTGTACCTGTGATCGACCTGCTGCCTGACGCTAGACTACCCCACGGACGTATTTACCCTCTGTCACGTCCTGAGTACGAGGCGATGGACAAATACATCAAGGAAGCCCTCCATCAGGGGTTCATCAGGCCATCCACTTCTCCCGCTGCATCCAGCTTCTTCTTTGTCGCCAAGAGGAACGGCGGGTTAAGGCCCTGCATAGATTATCGTGTCCTGAATGAAGCTACGGTGAAGTTCGCATATCCCTTGCCCCTTGTGCCCGCGGCCTTGGAGGAGCTCAGGGAAGCCCGGATCTTCACCAAGCTGGACCTCCGCAGCGCCTACAACCTGATCCGTATCCAGGCAGGGGAAGAGTGGAAAACCACCTTCATCACACCCACCGGCCATTACGAATATCGGGTGATGCCCTATGGCCTAGCCAATAGTCCCTCCATCTTCCAGAGCTTTATGAACGAAATCTTCCATGACCTTCTTCATAAATTTGTAATTGTTTATATCAACGATATCCTCGTCTATTCTAGTAATTTGGCCGACCATCAAAGCCATGTTATTCAAGTGCTACAGCGGCTCCGTAGGCATCACCTGTTCCTTAAAGCCGAGAAGTGCGAGTTCCACCAGTCCACCGTCTCCTTCCTCGGGAACGTGATCTCCGCTGAGGGGGTCCGCATGGAGACCGGGAAGGTCGAGGCCGTGGCCAGGTGGCCGGAACCTCGGACTGTGAGAGAGCTCCAGAGGTTCCTGGGATTTGCGAACTTCTATCGTAGATTCATCAGGAACTACAGCCTACTATCTGCTCTGTTAACATCTTTACTCAAGGGAGGGGCCAAGGATCTGTCTTGGAATCCCAGTGCCCGTAAGGCCTTTGCCCTTCTCAAAACCAAATTCACCTCCGCTCCAATCCTGCGTCATCCTGATCCTGCCAAGTCCTTCCTGGTGGAAGTCGATGCAGCGGATGTAGGAGTTGGAGCCATACTATCGCAGTGGTCTGGTGAACCCCCTGCTCTTCACCCGTGTGCGTATTTCTCCAGGAAGTTAAGCCCGGCGGAGCAAAACTACGGTATTGGAGACCGTGAACTACTAGCCATCAAGCTGGCCTTTGAAGAGTGGCGGCACTGGCTCGAGGCAGCCAAGACACCCGTCACTGTCCTCCAGTACCTCCGTAATGCTCACCCACTCAATGCCCGTCAAGCCCGCTGGTCCCTCTTCTTCAACCGCTTCAACTTTCATATTACCTACCAGCCCGGCCACAAGAACGTCAAGGCAGACGCACTCTCACGTCTTTACTCACCTGACCCTGCTTCTGTTGCCCCTGAGCCTATCCTCCCTCCAACTGTGTTCTTGGCTCCCATCCTTTGGAGATTGGATGAGGAGATCCGTGCCGCCACCCAGGAAGAGCCTATTCCACCTGAGCTCCCTCCTAATCTCATCTACGTACCAGCCGGTCTCCGTACCCGTCTCCTGGAGGATGCGCACACGTCCCTCGGCTCAGGACACCTGGGCAGCAGGCGAACCCTCTCGCTCCTTCATGCCAGGTACTGGTGGCCTAACATGGCCACCGACGTCTCCCAGTATGTCCGGGGATGCTCGTTCTGCGCCGTCACGACTATTCCTCGCCATCTACCCGAAGGAAAGCTCCTACCGCTGCCCATTCCTCGCCGGCCCTGGACACACTTAGGGGTCGATTTTGCCACTGACTTACCACCATCTGGAGGTTACACCACCATCCTCGTTGTAGTAGATTGATTCTCAAAGGGCTGCAAACTCATACCCCTCAAAGGTCTACTCTCTGCTCTAGAAACCGCTGACGCTCTCTTCCAACACGTATTCAGGAACTTTGGAATTCCCGAAGACATCGTATCTGATCGTGGGCCTCAATTCATCTCAAGGGTCTGGCGAGCCTTCTTCCGTCTCATGGGCACCTCCATAAGCCTCTCATCCGGGTATCACCTGCAAACCAACGGCCAGACCGAGCAAAAGATCCAGGAGATCTCCCGTTATCTCCGGGCATACTGCGCCCGCCACCAGAATACTTGGTCCCAGTATCTACCATGGGCCGAGTATGCCCAGAACTCGCTCCGCCAAACCACCACCGGGCTCACCCCTTTCCAGTGCTTCCTGGGATATCAACCCTCCTTGTTCCCCTGGACTGGGGAGGCCTCCGAAGTGCCCGTGGTAGATCACTGGTTCCGGGAGAGCGAGAGGGTGTGGGACTCAGCTCATGTCCATCTTCAACGGGCAGTCAGGAGGCACACGGACAATGCCAACCGTTGTCGCCTTCCTACTCCTACGTACCATCCTGGCGACAAAGTGTGGCTATCCACCCATCCATCCGCCTCCGGCTGCCCTGTCGAAAGCTGAGTCCCCGCTACATAGGGCCCTTCACCATCTACTCACAAATTAATGCAGTCACCTATCGTCTCAACCTTCCTCCTCAGTACCGGATATCACCTGCCTTTCATGTCTCCTTACTCAAGCCTTACACTGAACCTGTTTCTTCTCCCTCCGCAGAACCCCGAACGCCTCCCCCTCCAGAGCCACCAGACGTCCTTAACGACTCCATCTACCAAGTCGAAGAAATTCTTGGCTCTCGACGGCGGAACAGCCAGCTCCAGTACTTGATCCAGTGGGAAGGATTCGGTCCTGAGAAGAGGTCATGGGTCCCCCGCGATGACATCTTGGACCCCACTCTCCTAGACGACTTCCACCAACGTCACCCCAGTCAACCTGCTCCCCGGAGTCGTGGCCGTCCCCGCC